>CM073468.1:37926250-39150000 GCA_037074535.1 Gleditsia sinensis
CAAGGAAAGACCATTTTCCACTTCCTTTTATAGACTAAATGCTAGAAAGGTTGGTTGGACATGCATATTATTATTTTCTTGATGGATATTCTGGTTACAACCAAGAGAAAACTACATTCACTTGTCCTTTTGGAACCTTTGCCTGTCATCGAAATCTATTTGGATTGTGCAATGTACCTGCTACATTTCAGCGTTGCATGATAAGCATATTTTCTGACATGGTAGAGCTTTTTTTGGAAGTAGTCATGGATGATTTTTCTGTGTATAGGTCTAGTTTTGAGGAATGTCTACACCATTTAAGATTAGTCTTAATTAGGTGTAAAGAAAAGAATCTTGTTTTGAACTGGAAAAAATGTCATTTCATATTTAAAAATATAATTTTTTTGGGACATATTGTGTCAAATCAGGGAATTGAGGTAGATAAAACTGAAATTGAATTAATTTCCAATCTTCTACCTCCTCGGATAGTGAAAAAGGTACGTTCTTTTTTAGGTCATGCAGGGTTTTATCGCAGATTCATCAAATATTTTAACAAAATCTCCAAATCTTTGTGTAATTTTCTTACTAAAGATGCACCTTTTATCTTTGATGAAGAATGCTTTCAAGCTCTTGAGAAGCTCAAATCCCTACTCACCTCTGCACCCATCATTAGACCACCCAATTGGAATCTTCTATTTAAAATCATGTGTGATGCATCTAATTATGCAATTGGAGTTGTTTTGGGTTAACGTCTAGAAAATTTTACTTATGTGATATACTATGCTAGTAAAACTCTTAATGATGCTCAATTGAATTATTCTACAAAAAAAAAAAGAGTTACTAGGTGTGGTATTTGCATTAGACAAGTTTAGATTTAGGATCTAAGGTTGTAGTCTTTTTCAGATCATGCTGCACTTAAGTATCTTCTTTCTAAGAAAGATGTTAAAGCGCATTTGATAAGATGGATATTGTTGTTGCAAGAATTTGATTTAGAAATTCGAGATAAGAAAGGATCTGAAAATATTGTGACTGATAACTTGTCTAGACTAATAGTTGAATCAAGTGACAATAACTTACCTATCGGAGACTCATTTCCAAATGAATAACTCATGTCTATTTCTCAATTACCTTGGTTTGCTGACATTGTTAATTATCTTGTGACATATTAAATGCCTACACATTAGAGTAAGCAAGATCGGGTAAAATTTTTAGCAGAAGTAAAGAAATTCTTTTGAGAAGATCCTAACTTGTTTTAAGTATTGTCCTGATCAAATCATTCGGAGATATGTTCCTAAGAGTGAGCAATATAGTGTTATTTCTTTTTGTCATGATCATACTTGTGGAGGTCATTTTAGTGTTAAAAAACTGCTACAAAAGTCCTGCAATGTGGCTTTTATTGGCCATCACTGTTCAAAGATGCCAATTTATATTGTGTTCTTGTGAGCGTTGTCAAAAATTGGGCAGTATCTCACGGAGGGATATGATGCCTTTAACTCATATTCTTATTGTTGAGATATTTGATGTTTGGGGAGTTGATTTCATAGGTCCTTTTCCTAATTCTTTTGGTAATTTATACATATTTATTGTTGTGGATTATGTGTTAAAATAGATAGAGGCTCTTGCATGTAAAACAAATGATCACAAGATTGCGGTAAAATTCTAAAAGGAAAACATTTTTTTGAGGTTTGGCACACCAAGGGCTATCATTAGTGATGGGGGAAAACAATTTTGTAATAGGCATTTTGAGCAGTTAATGAGAAAATATGGCATTATACACAAAGTTGTTATCCCATACCACCCTCTGACTAGTGGTCAAGTTGATATTTCAAATAGGAAAATTAAAAATATTTTGGAAAAAACGATTAATCCAAGTAGGAAAAATTCGTTTTTGAAACTTTCTTATGCTTTATGGGCTTATCGTACTGCTTTTAAAACCCCTATTGGAATGTCTCCTTATCGACTTGTGTGTGGAAAGACCTGTCATTTACCTTTTGAATTAGAACATAAAGCTTATTGGACCATCAAACAATTTAATTTTACTCTTGACAAAACAGGTTCCCACAGGAAGTTTCAACTCAATGAGTTGAAAGAAATAAGGAATGATGTATATGAAAATGCGAAATTGTATAAGGATCGAATAAAAAAATTTCATGACAAAAATATTTTAAGAAAATTATTTAATGTAGGTTAAAAGGTCCTTCTATATAACTCTCGTTTGTATTTCTTTCCAGAAAAACTATGTTTTTGGTGGTCAGGTCCATTCATTGTTCGTATTGTTTATCCACATGGTGTAGTAGAGATTGAAAATTCTAAAAATGGTGATGTGTTTAAAGTCAATGGCCAAAAATTGAAATCATTTTTAAAATTGTGCAACCCAGAGGTAGATGAGACACTTCTGCGTGATCCTGTCTACCATGATTGATTTGCTTCCTTTGTCAAAAGTTGCTCTACACACGCTATTTAGGTGATATTTTTTTTATATTTAGTTTGCATTAATTTATTCCTTCATTAATATCTTCTTTTGATCTTTCTTAAAAAAAATTTGAATTGAAATGGAAGACATACTTTCAAGCTTGAAAAATCATTTTTCTTCTCTTCCACCTAATGCATTAATGAAAATTTATAAAGCACAGGCTGAAAGATTGAGGTTAATAATGAACATGAGAATATCTGCTTATGTCTATTGGCTAATTGAAACTAAGGTACAATTAGCAGGTGAGTCTACAAATGGTTTCATTTCTTACATGCATGGTCTAGAAAAAAAATAATTTTGCTAAAAACCGTAGAGCTAAAAGAATGGGTGTCTATTGTAACACCCTGAATTTCTATTAGTTATATTCACAAAATGGAATATTAAAAAAGGATAAAAAAGGATTAAATAGGGTAATTATAAGGAAATAATTATGAATATTAAATAAGGAATTTCTCATTTTTGAAGGAAATAATTAAGGATGGAATAGCAATTTCTTCATCTGCAGGGCCACAAATGGGCAATGAGAAGAGGGATGAGGAGCTATGAAGAGAATTATACAAAAAGCCATTGGAATACACCTCAAGAGGAGATTAAACACTTGGCAAATTCTAACTCACCAAACAATGCCTAAACCAATGGTTAGTCATAAAGTAATGGCATGGCATTATTGTAATACTTAGAGATTTTAAGGTTAATGGTTAAGGGCAGAGAAGCTTCTCCAAAAAGCTAGCATTTTTTTAATTATTTCTTGTTGACTTGGCCAAACAAGTCACCAGCCACTAGCCAAAAGCAGAAGAAACACACAGCAAAAAAGAGAAAGGGAGAAGAAAGAAAAGAGAAAGAGAAGAAGGGAGAGAGAGAGAGAGAAGAAGGAAGGTATAGTAAGAAAGCTGAAATCCAAAGAGGAAGAGGTAAGTCTTGGACTCCTTGATCTTCTCCAACATTGTGTGTACTTATGAGCTTCCATGGAAATCTAGTAGTTGGAAAAATTTGTAGCTTGGTGGAGGAATTTAGTGAGAGAATTCATCTAACCTAGTGAGAGAAACAACTTCGGAAGTGAAAAAGGTAAGATTAACACCCTATTTATGAGCTTTCTTAGTGGAATCGCTTAATGGGTGTTTTGTATACATTTATTGAAGTGGGATGGTGGGGTAGATAGAACTATTATGAGGTATTTATGGCGATGATGGTTGTTTTTCATGTATGTGCAAGATATGTTAATTTGTAAGAAATTGTGATAGCTAGATTTTGAAGTTTAATCCATGTTTTTGAAGGTTATATGTTGTGAATAAACTGGATTTTGTATGCTTAAAATGTTGGTATGGTTGTTTGCTGAATTGTTGATTGGTTTTAGGAGAAAAGGGAGAAAAATTTTGAGTTTCGCGTCCAGAGCACGTCTGTTCTCTGGGCTGGATGTGCAAAATAATGCAAAACACGGCCAAAGCACGGCCGTGCTTGATGACATGGGCAGGCTGTGCTCTGTGCTGGCTTTTGGAAAATACAGCCATGTTGTGGGGGAAGTACGGGGAGAAAGCACAGGCATGAAGCACGATCGTGCTTCATGCTATCTTACCCTTTTTCATTTATTTTTGTTTCCTTTTTAAATCCTAACTAATTATCAATGTTTATGAAATGATAATTGGAGTTTGTGAGCCATATATGTCAAAGAAAATTGTAGTATCTAATTGATTGTGTAATGTCTATTGAATTAATTATGAAAACATGAAGGAATGATGCATGGGTGCTATATTGAATGCCATAAATCACTTTTATGTGCAACTATAAAGGGGTAAATGATATGTGAATGTTATGGAAGGATGCAAGAGCATGTGTGTTTTATTTATATTATATGATGAGTTGTTATAGCATGCATGAGAACAAATGTTGACTATGCTCTTGATGATTTTTGATATGTATGCTCTTTGTTGACAAGTGGTTGTAAAAATATGTAAAAGACATTAGCATGGTTAGGCTGACCCTCTCTAAAGCAGGGTGGCCTAGCAACAGGTGTCACATTTGCTGTATTGAGAAGAATGACAAGTCCAGAATGACCTTTACCCTACTAAATTGACCCGGTGTCATGCGGCACCTTATGGAGGTAAGGTGATTGAAGGGACATGGCTGTGATACGATACCAGGATAAGGGACGCCCTATAACCTAGAGTGGTCAATGTGGGAAGAATCACTCTAACCAAGGCACTCAATGGTGGGTGAGTAGCTGTAGGGGTATGACTCACGCCACACTGGGGTTTGAAAATTGAGAAATTATCATATGATGAGCCACTATGAGCAACGTACAGGTACCCTATTAATACATAGTTCATTTAATTTGTGTGAAAGAAAAAATGTTTTATGTAGTTTATACAGCTGAACATAACACGTAAGTTTTCTATTACGCTTGTATTATAATGGATGTTAATCTTGCTGAGATTTTATATCTCACTATATTTTGTGGTGTTATGTTCATATCAGTAAGATGTCATTTGTCGTTCAAACTATCCTGCTAGAGATTCAGACGGTGGACGTCCCCTACCTGGGACAGTTCACTGTAGTGGTGAACCTCCTGGTCATCAATATGGTAAAGGTTCTTGCACCTGGGCCACCCCCTCCACCAGCAGTACCCCAAGGGTGATGGCCAGGGAAAAGGGACAGTAAGATAGTAATTAGGTATATTCTAATTATGTAAATGGGATAATCCCATTGTTTTGGTGTAACCACACGGTACTTCGCCTTTTGGAATGTATGCTTAGTACCTAGGGTTACATATGTGTATATGCTACTAATATTTGATGTTTTATAAACTCATGTGTATGTATGTGTGTGTGTAATATATAAGATGCACATCTTTTGGATGGATGTTTGTCTGATGCGTAATCACCTAAAAAAAAAACCAATTGTTACATTTGCTACAAATGTGGACATGAAACTTGCAACACACGTTGCTGTTCTTTGGGATGGGTTCATGTAAATCGAGAAGATAAAATAAAATTCATTAAGGATGACTTGAGTAAGGAGTCATTGGACAATGACTTTCGTCCAACGTCTCTTGAGACACATCTTAGTGGATCTGTGCATATCGGGATTGTTGCTTTATGGTCCCATTTTAAAAAAGAACATAAATGACACAGTTTTGGGAATCTGACATTAAAAGACCATGTTTGCCAATTTATAATAAAAAAATTGGATGGGAAGCATATCATCAACCCATAGAGGGCATTTAAGCTTTTACTGGATGTAAAACCAGAGGAAGATGTAAGTCATAATCACAACTACTGTATGTATGCATGTGTGTCGTCATTTTTGAATTTTTCACCTTTAATTTAGCTGTCATCCACTGGCCTACTCATATGGATATTGTAATTATGCCACCATCTTATTCGCATAGCTACTGTAAGTATGCCCTTATCCGAGTTCTATAAATGCACAAATTATTATCTTTACCTTCATACTTAAAGTTAAGGTGAGTGCAAATATAGAGGGAATCACATTTCATCAATTTCAAAATAATTGTGTCTTTTATAGTTCTAGTCTTAAAAAAATGGAGTATGTGAAAATAGTACAAAATTTGGGTATTATACTGGCTAGGAAAAAAATTTATTTAGTCTATGACGGAGGTAGCCGTGGGTTAATGGGGTGTGTGTCTGCAGCTGCACATGTAGGAGGATGCAAAGTTTTTGGTATTATTCCTACAGCTCTAACTGTATCAAACATCATTATAAAAACAATTAGGGAAGAATTTAGGGTAGCCTCCATGCATGAGCGCATTGCTAGAATGATGAGCAACACTAATGCTTTCATTGCCTTACCAGGTGGTTTTGGCACTCTGAAAGAAAATTTTCAAATAGCCTCTTGGGCACAACTGAATATCCACCATAAACCTATAGGTATATTGAATGTTAATCATTCCTTTGATGGTTTGTTGTCTTTTCTTGATCAAGCTGTAGAACAAAAGTTTATCTCACACTCAACACGATAGATTCTCATCTCGGCTTCAAATGCTGATGAGTTGATTGATACATTACAAGAATATGTTCCTGTTCCTGATCTAGCTATAGTTCAAACAGATTGAACAGCAAATAACTGCAGAATGCGCAAATTGGACTTGGATCTTCATCTATAACACCTTTTATTTAATTGAATAAATTTTTATTTTCTGTTTAGTTTACTGCAGGTTCATCTTTTCCTAAATCTCCTTCTAGGTAATATCTCTTTCAATTTTTGTTGTTTGTTTTGTATTTTTCCTTTATAAAAAAAAGATGTGGGTGCCTAGCATCCTATCTCTGTATAGGTTCCAGCACCTAGATTTAAAAAAAAATAAAGTGATGTTTTGGGATTAGAAAAAACTAATACCAATGATGAAAATGGTTTAAAAAGTTTGGAACCTTTAGAAAATAGATGAGTTCTGAGGGTTATGTATGAACCTACACTCTATTGCGACTTATGTTTTACTTGAGAATACTAATATCATGAGCACACAATCTTTTACATTTGACTAATTGTTATTTAGAGAAGGTTTATATGATTCAAATATAACTAGTGATCTCATAAAATTTTAGAACTTGTTTGATTGTCACATGAGTCGAAATCATAGACTACTCTCCATTTAAGAAATGAATTAGGTATTGTTGGAATCGTTTGAGCCTTTCAGACCAACTTATAAATTATGTCAACTCTAGTAACCCATTTTGAGTCTATATTTATCTTTTCTTGTACACCTAAATTATTATCTAGTTTTTGAACAAAAATATTTCTAACCCATACCTTTTACTTACATGAATGATCATTTAAAAACTTATGGTTTAGGGGTGGATGGAAGGAGTTAAAAAAAACAAAAACAAAAACAAACAAAAAAGAGAAAAAAATAGAACTTTCCAAATAAATAAGTTTGGAGTTGTTTATGTTTAAAGAAAATATATATAGTATGAGCAAATAATATAAGGATGAGAATAAGGTTGGAAATAGAATTCACATGATAACATCAAAAGTATTTGGGAGGACTTAAATGATCATTTATGTTGTAGAGTGAATTGAGTCTTCATTAATATCTTTTTATCTATCTTTAACCTATAGCACATTTTACAAGCCTAATGAAAGTCCTAATAATCTTAAATGTTATCATTAGTCTACATTAGTGGAGAGTGACAAGAAAAATAAACTTATGGAGTCTCAAATGCAAAAATCTGGAGATCTGTTTTAAATATTTAAATAAATAAATTTATTTGAATGCAAAAAGTCAAATGTTATCAGATTATCACACACACACTTGGGATTCAATAGTAAACTATACATTGCATTTGAATTAAAGTTCTACATAACCTTAAGATTTTGATATTTTCCTTGGTTGCACATTTTAAATTCTTGAGGAATGCTTAGTAAGTCAAAAGCAACTCATCACTCAATCATTTTTTAAATTTTGAAGTTTGTGTGTTTTGTTTGAGGACAAGCAAAAGATTAAGTTTGGGAGTATTTAATGAGTGAGTTTTATACTCATAAATTAAATATTTTTATCTTATCTTTTTGCCTTAATTAAGTATTTATCTCCCTTATTTGTATTTATTTTTGTGTATTTTTTATAGATTGAGAGAAAAATAAAAAATGGACTCAATTGGAGGAATCAAAGTTAAATTATGGTTCTTTGAAAATGATGTCTATAAATCAAGCAGACAAAATAAATTCATTGAAGATGGTTGAGTAAGGAGCATTATTTTTTTGACTTATGAGATGTATCTTAATGGATATATGCATCAATTCAATATTGATTTGTGACCACATTTTTAAAAGAATTGAAACATAAAGATTCAAGGCAGAACACCCAATATTAAAAATACGTTTGCTGCTTGCATTTTAACTTGATCTTACTGTAGTATTTTGGTCATATCTCAGAAAATACATATATATTATGTAAAAAATTTGGTATATGAATAGCGAACACAATTTTATACAACTTTCATGTTTATGTGATCAGCAAATTCAGAAATCCAAAGAGTAAAAATTAGGCTAGAAGAGAACATATTTACTGTTGTAGTTCAGCCCAACTTTACTGTAGTATTTGAATCCTATTTTAGAACATACATATTCAATGGGTACAAAATTTGGTAGGTGAATATTAGATACAATTTTCTACAGCTTTCATGTTCAAATGGTTATCAAAGTCGGATATTAAAAGGGTCAAAATTGTTCTAGAATATATCACATTTGTTGTTGTAGTCTAGCCTGAGCTTGCTCCAGTGTTTTGGCCATAAATCACAAAATACGAGGTCAATTTTTCTCCATATTAAATGGATAGAAAGATAATGAAAATATCTACAATTTTTATGTTGATGAGATCAGTAGATTCAGTGGATATCAAGGAGATATATCTCAATGATTGTCGGTTCACATAATGCAACATAACTTATCAACTTTTGTGCAATTTGCTACCCACCATCTTTGTCACCTCCTCCCCTTGTTTTGTCTATAAATAGAGACATCTTGTGAGCTAGAGAAAGAGGAAAAGGTTGGAGAGTGAACTTGGGAAAATTTTGTTGAAGTTCTAAGTGTTTGTAATGTTTTTCTCTCTTTAGACATTTTGTATCTTTACTTTCTTTCATAAATTTTGTCATGCTTTTTCATCTTTCATTTTGTTTTTTTACCTTGATTATGGAGAATTAATCTCCTAATGCTAAGGTGAAAGAGTGAAACCCTTGATATGAAAATAATAATTTATCTAACTCTTAATTTCAATGTTTATATTTGATGTTGTATTTATTTTCTTGTTATTTTTTTTCTTAGAGAATGGCTTTGTTGTCCCTCTGTTATTTATTTTCTTTTTGATTATTTTCTTGTTATTTTCTTTCTGAGGGGACAGCTATGCCGCCTCTTAGTTATTTATTTTCTTGTTATTTACTTTCTTAAAGGATGGTTTTGTTGCCCCTCTGTTATTTATTTTCTTGTTATTTACTTTATTAGAGGATAACTTTGTTACCCCTCTGTTATTTATTTTTGTGTTATTTTCTTTCTTAGAAGATGGTTTTGTCGCCCCTCTGTTGTTATTTTTCCTGTTATTATTTTCTTGTTATTTTCCTTCTGAGGGGACGGCTATGCCACCTCTCTGTTTTTTATTTTCTTGTTATTTACTTTCTTAGATGATGGCTTTGTCGCTCCTCTATTATTTATTTTCTTAGAAGATGGTTTTGTTGCCCCTTTGTTATTTATTTTCTTATTATTTTATTTCTTAATGGCTGATTTTACCGCCTACTTTATATTATTATTATTAACTCTGTCACCTATCTGTTGTTATGTTTTTCTTTGTTTTACATTTTTTCATTTTTAATTTTGTGAAGTGTAAATCTTGATACATTGTAGACAATTTTTAGCACAATAAATGGTTGAATCATTCTTGATTTATTGTAGACAATATAATGATTGGCACGGTGTATACTTGAATCTATTTTACAAGAGTTGTTTTATTATTAGTAATAAAATAAAAGGAAAGCAAATACACTTCATATGTAAACCAAAGTGAGTTTAAGGTAACATATATTCCGAATGAAATCTCATTTATGTAAGGTTTCCATTTGAGTAATAAAAGAGTTAAAATTTATTTTTATTTGATATACCAAGAGTAGATCACCTAACCTTAGCATATTTTTTTTTACTTTGAATACATTCCTATTTAATTTTAGTATTTTATTTCTGGCATACTTTGTTCAAAATTCTTTTCACAAAAGAAAATCTTGGCAACTAGGTTAGAAATATTTATTTTGGATCTGAATTAGATTTTCTCTCAATTGGAAATTATTGTGGGATCGACCTCGCATACCACTAAATATATACTCCAATAGATTCGTACGCTTGTGAGTTTTAATTAAAACAACAACAATTGTCATGCTCGGTGTCTGTTTTAATTCTTCAAATTCTCTGACCCTCTTGTCTCTTTCACTCATTGGTAGAAAATGATTCATAAATGCTTCCTTAAATTCATTCCACTCTATTGGTGGTAAGGTAACTACTCTTCCTTGTACCAAAGTCTCAAACCAAACCTGTGCCACATTTGATAGTTGAAAAGACACTAGTTAAACAAAATTTCTAGTAGAACCTCAAAGCTCTGAAAACTCATTCCACATCTTTAATAAATATTTGTTGGTCCTCTTGAATATATGACGTAGAAAAAGTCGGGGGCTTCAGTTTTAGGAATTACGATAATGTCACCTCAATCCCTGTTAATTTATCCTCTTGTTTAGCTGATCTTTCTAGTTCTTGCGCTTTAGTGACTTTTTCTTATGTCTGGCCACCCCTTCTGCCATGTTCCACTATAAATCTAGCCAATGTCTCTAAGCTCATGTGTATGCCAGCAATCATATCAATTGTTCTATCATGTGACTCCTGAGGGGGTTCTACTTTCTTTTCAGGGACTTTATCAGATACATAGACTTGTTCATCATGTCTTAGGGTTCTCGTACCTCGTGCACGCTCTCTACCCCTTCTTCTAAGCCAACCTCTACCACGGCCTCTTTGTACTAGAATTGCAGATTATGCAGACTCTTTTGTAGATGGTTCACGATCTACAGTTTCTCTTGCAACCGCTCTAGTTCTTGGCGGCATCATAGACTATACAAAACAAAATACCTTTTTAAAATACCATAATATTCAGTCGACCTTATACTATGAATTTTAACAAACATGGAATATAAAGAAAATTGAAACCCTATAGAATCCCTTAACAACACTTGAAGTATAAATATGTCCGACTCATATCTATACTAAAGAATCCTTTGCTCTGATAGCCACAGAGAAACCTAATGCTTTGATACCAACTTGTCACGCCCCCAATTTAAGGGAACGCAATTGTCACAAGTAGCTGATAACTTTACCCCTATTTTATTACATACATGCTTTAAGTATATCACATATTTTAATAATATCATACGTTCACAAGTTTTTCAATATAGCCAAATATGCATGCTAAGTCTTTATATATATATTATAGTAGAAGTAAAAATTCTACCTGTAGCATTCAGAGCATACTCTAGAATACAAGAGCAAAATAATTTAAACATTGTGAGCCTTGGAAGCAATGTAGGCTCATCCAAAGAGTGTGACACCTAATAGATCACGTAGCAGTAGGACCAAACTTTGTATCCTTATCTGAAAAAAAATATATAAATATCGTGTAGTGAGTTTGACAACTCAGTAAGCAGATAATACCTCCTATGACCGCTTAGGTCAATATATAGATGTACTCATATATTAAAATTTATCATATAAAAAATTATAGTTCAGCGATACATCCATATGGGACCTGCATTTCAAATATTCTTAGTTCAAACCACATTCAGATATCTGAAACCATATGAGATATAGTATGATTGTTATCAAATATTGATATGCATCAAAACATTTCTCATGAAAATATTAGGATGATCTAATATCAGAACCACCATATCAGAGTTCAAGCCTTTTCATGCTTTGGCGGTGTAAAATTTGCCTAAACTCAGCATTTCAGCTAAGGTTTGCCCTACCACTGTTTAAGAGGACACGCAAAAGAACTCTAATATGGGCATTTTCCAAGCACACAGCAAGGAAGGGCAAATCACATATCATATAGTCAGCTTCTCGCCCAGATAGAAGGTATCCTACTCTCTTTCACATATCATATCCCGTGTGTTGGCCGTCACATAAGGTTAGCACAACCCCTACTAGCTGAGGTGTCAAGGTGCACTAAAGTTAACATCACCTATTGTTAGTAAATAGTGTTTTCAATAGGATTCCTCCATAGAAATAATTATGTCATATAGTTCAAAACAGAGGTTTCAGTATAATTCAGAATTTTCAGTTTCAGTACAATTTCTCTGTTAAAAAATTTCCAATCAGGATTATCACATATACATGTCCTTTTCCAAGGCAATCTTATAGCTTTACATATCAATGCCACGTACACAATATATTTCCTTTACCATAGGATGAGAAATACATTTAGAATCACATATTTAATGAGTTTCAAAATCTATTTGTAAAACCATACTCTTCTTGAACTATATGCCAGTTAGTAAGCAAAGCAGATATTTTAACACATTTTAGAGACTTGTGATAGCATAAATAGCTTGTAACCAGAACCAATTATACATTTAAAGTTCAAGAGAATAGGGTAAGTTATAGGAAAAATTATCTACTCACAAAACCAAGGTTCCAAGTAGGATATTCGCAAAATATATCTTTTCAAGTCAAATCTGATCAAATGGACCTAAAAAATGAGTCCGAAGAGTTCAAAAACTTAGGAAATAACTTCGAAATCACGAAATTTGACCTCCAAGAGCTTGGTTAACACTGATAAATTGATGGAGACTATTTACTGTCGAAAATACTATTCACACCACTAGAATCACTATTCGTGTCGGTCGGATTTACTGTTCACAACGTACAAAAAGTTGTTAGATGGTTGAAAATTTTCTTATTTTAAGGCTTTTCTACCTCCTGAATCCATCTATGGTATTAGATTTTTAATTTAAGAATTATATGTAGGAGTTTTAGAACTCACTTTCTTAAGGTTTCTCTTCTATTTTTTGACAAATCTAAGGTCAAAACTCTAGAAACCAATCAGATAGATTTGTAATTCTCGTTATTTTGAATCCATAGGCGGTGGTAGTGTAGAAATCCAAGGTCCGGAAGAGCTAGAAATCTAGAGAGAAGTTTTAGGGTTTTCTAGAGAGAGAAAGTGAGTTTTTGGGGGAGAATTTGAAATTTCCACTTCTCCCTTCTGCATATTACTTAATCATGTCAGGGGGACCATTCTGCAAAAATTAATTTAGGAAGGTCCTTGCAAATTTTTGTTATTTATATTTTGACCCCTAAACTTTTAGAAAATTACATTTTAACCCCAAAACTTAAATCTTCATATAACCTTCATAATTCTTCAGTCAATTTGATAAATAAACACATTTCCAATTATACTTATCTCTATTTATCATAATCCTCGCTTACATTCATAATTTTCTTTATTTTAAAACTATTACAAGAAACAAGAAATAAAATCAATTCTAAAGAGATACGTTGAATGAAATACAACATTGTCAAGAATGCGCAAACATAGCACAAGCGTAGCTTGACAAGCATACACAAAAAAGTTTTCACAAAATAAAAAAGAAAAAAAACTCTTGGGGCTATGTAGAGGACAACTATAAAGAAGGAAAATACAAAAGAAACAGAAAAGTAAAACTGGGGTGGGGGGAGGCTGCCCTTGTAGCAACCCTTTCCCTAACAGACGAGACACATAGACAAGACGCATAAGAGTTTGAAGAGAAAGAACCGTAATGTTAGGTTTTCTAAGAAATGAGTATTGGGGTTGTTAAGAGTTAATAAAAAATATAGATATTTAAAAATATTTTCTTTATAACATTAGTTTTCATCATCTCTATTGCACTGAGTTGAGCACCATAAAATTTTCTCAATTTCTTAAGTACACTTCTTTTTCTCAGTCTCCCAAAAAAGAAAATAAGAAAAAATATTTTTGCAAAGGAAATGTTAAAATACAATAGATCCATTGATGCCAAAGCAACTAAAGGTTGAAACAACTTGGGTGGGAAGATGGAACTGCTGAACCACTATTTAGGATATATAGTATTTGGAGGCTTTAATTATGGATATTAAACAAAAGTAAAGAGAAAGAGAAACAATGAATAAGGAATAAGGAAAGTGAGAAAGATTTAGGCAAAACAGGTGGCAACATAACAATGCTACATATGTTTTTACCTTTTGAGTCATAATCTATCCATGTGCATATAAAATATGAGGAATACATGCCAATGGCTAGTGCTGTATATATTTTACTTTTCTAATTGTTTGAAATGGTTATGGTTAGTGGCCAAACAACTTTTTAGGTCATGATGAAGAAGATCAATGATTCGAAGATGTCTCGCCCACTAGCAGCCATGAGCTTTTTCTAAGTTGTCAATTTTTGATAGTGGTGTGTATGAAAGTGAGTCTTTAGGAGCACATAAACAACTATCTAAAAAAGAAATATAAAGTGAATTGCTTTTAATTTTTCAAAAAATATAAAATTTTTAATTTAGTCTTTTAAGATTTTCATTTTTTATTTAAATTCTTTAAAAATTGTTCTATTTGAAAAAATATTCTCATATTAATATTGTTATTAGATTTACTTATATGGTCCAACTAAAAAATAACTGACATGATATATTATATTTTACCTAAAATTAAACTTTTTTAACTCAAAAAAATAAAGTGACAACAAATTTTTTTAAGTAAATCTCTAACATCAAATAAAATTTGATATACCAGATTATGTCAGGGAAGGTCTTAATTTTGTCGGGTAAGAAAATGTATTTACAACATAAATATGAGAACCCTTTGAAAGCAAAACAGTTTTTAGAGAACTGAGATGATAAAATTAAATTATATATATATATATATATATATATATATATATATATTAAAAAATCGAAACAATAATTTACTCAACAGTATATATAAGCTTGGACTTTATGTGTTCTACCCTTTAAATTTTGGTTCTCTGGTGAGGGAATATTTGAAATTTTCATGATCATGACCAAAAACAACTCCCCCAACTTATCTTTACTGAGTCACCGGCTCCAGTATATGGACAGGGCTTCTTTGTACTATTTAGAAAAAATTGCGGTAAAATTCAAAGAAAGTTTGAACGAAAGTTGTCTACGAAGTGAGTTTTATTATTATATGATGGTATAAAATTTTACGTAATTTATAAAGAACTTTAACTTGAAATTATTTTTCCATTATAAAAAAAATTTCAAATTAAAATCTTTATAACTTACTTAAATATCTCATTAATATTTATTACAAAAAATAATTTATTTTGTTATTTGATAGAAGAGAAAATTGTGTTTTAATGTATTATCTTTGTCTTTTAACTCATTTGGATATTGTTTGGTTGTGTTTTATTTTTGTAGGTAAGTAAGAGAGCATAAGAAATAAGGCAAAAATGAATATCTGAAGAGCCTTTTGGATTGGAGCAAGCCGAGGAGGAACCATGCAACAAACGGATTTCAGACGATCCAAAAAATGCCAAACCAGTGTCAAGCACAGCCTAATTGTGCTCTATGATTTCAAGCACGGCCTGACCGTGTTTTGTGCTACACAAAGAATGGATTTTAAAAGATCCAAAAACAGTCAAACCAGCTTCAAGCACAACCTAATCATGCTCCATGACTTCAAGCACAGGTTGGCCGTATTCTGTGCATAAACTTGCGAAGTGGCTCTAAAAACAGTCTGAAGTACAGTATGGCCGTGTCATGTGGTATAGCCATACTTCGGGTTCAAAAATATTCACCTTTTTATATGTTTTAGCGTAGCCAATAAGTATAGAGAGTGGTATTATGAGTTTTTCTTGTATTTTACACATTATAGAGTTAGAGTTTCATTAGGGTTTGAGTTTCTTTGTGTTTTAAGTTAGATTTTATATTGAATTTAAGATTGTATATTCAATTTATCTCCATCGCTCCTTAATCGTTTTTATCTCTTTGTCCTTATTCTCTATTTATCTTTTGAACAATTTGTATTGAAGGATTATGATTTGTTTAATGAAATTGTATTTGATTTCTATTTCAATTATGTCTAAGTAGATCTTATTCTAAGATTGAGAGAAACCCACTTGTGATATACTGATGTTGAATTGTTGAATTTTCTTTGTGATTGTTTGTTGTTAATCATACTAACTAATATGCATAATATATGTCTAATGAAGTGTTTGGCCACCATTTTGTCTCAATCTTAGGTAGATAATTGATGAATTAAAAGGTAAAAATTGTCACCAAAACCTAATAGTTAATTAGAAGTATTTTAATCACAAAAGTAGATTAAGATCCTTTAAGAATTGAACTAGTTGGTTAGTATAAATCTTAAAAGGTTTAAGTTAATTTAAACCACAAAAGTAAGCAATTTGATTCATTTAGGTACTCTTATTAGACGTTGAAATATGTTAGTAATGAATTTAAGTTAAACCATCTCCGATAACTCAATTAATTGCAATTGAAAATTCTTATATTGGTTGTTGAATATCATAATTGTGGTGAACCCTAATCCTAAGTATTTATAATCGAATTTCATCATTTATTTACTTTAGTTGCTTGCAAACTGTTATTCAATATTTCTCTCTAATTCTATTGATTTAGATAGTTCATTTTGTAAAATACTAGTAATTGACACATTGGCCTCTGTGGGATACAACTCGTATTTGCTAGTTTAATTACAATTACGCTATACATTTGTGGTATTTAGACACGATAAGTATTATTTATATTGTTATATATAATATTACAAGAATTGGTTTAAATGCGATGACAAAAAGGAGGTGGTGTGAGAATATAATTTTTAAAACTTTTTTAAAAGGAATATTAAGAAAATAAGATGTTTATCTTATCATAGAAATTCTTACGATCTCACTCAAAATAAATTAAACTTTGATCTATTTTAGTGTGAGCTAAGATAAACTTAAAAAATGTCCGAGAGTTGCTGAGCAAATCCAAAATGGCTTTTTATACCAAACTGATACACTGAATCCAAATTTTAAAGAAGAATTATTAAACTAAACAATTTTAAAATCGTCAGAAATTAACCAAATCAAAATCTTAAAAAAAGGTATTTTTGTTCCTAAAAGACGTGTTGCATCAAATTAATCTTCTAAAAAAAACAATCAATTGATTGCATCAATTTTCAAATTAAGGACTAAAATTTTTATAATTAATTGGTATAAACATTTTTAAGGGATTCAATTCATACAAACATATTTTTAAGAATCAAAATATTAATTTATTTTATTTACCGAAAAATAACAATTATATTTTTTAACACAAAAAAAGCTACTTAACTGTAAAACACAATCTAGTGCAGTTTAATCCTAAGTTGATCTGAGAATCAAATTTAAAGAAATTCAATCAAATAAAGCTCCTACATTAAAAATTCTACTTAAAGTTCTTAACAAAAAATGTTCGAGGGGACCAAATTTTTGAAATTTCAGTGTTGAAGATGAGGCTTATGGGGTTTCTTAATGCTTTTCTTAATGAGGCCCAACAGGGAGTGGGGGCAGAATAAAAGCCTCTTTAATGGAACTAGCGTTTACCATCAAATTTGAAAAGAATATTAGGTCTGTCCAAAAAAAAAAATATTAGGTAGAAAAGATGTTGGATTGGGATCCTTCTACTGTGCTGTGGCTCAAAATACAGCGTTTCACTAGGTGGAACAGTGTATTTTGGACCAAAGCACGTGGAGTCCCCTTCAGTCTAGCATGCCAGGCAACCAAAGAAAATTACCAGTCGCCTGGTGGAGAATCAAGCCATTGGTGCAAGGCTGCTTTGTTCCAAGAGCAACTAGCACCGGTTGCTTGGCAAAGGACTTGGAATGAAGCTGGGTGGATCACCAGTCGCCTGATCATGGTACCAGTCGACTGATCGTGAAGACGTCCATATGAACATTGAAGCATCACTTGCTGATATGATGGGTGAACTTGCGAAGAAGTTTCACATAGCTTGGAGCGGTAATGATCAAGTTTTGACTTCCTTTGCCTTTGGTGTTGTGAAGCTTTTAATAAGATCAGCGCATGCATCCCAACATAGAGTTTTAGTTTTGGACGTACGAGTTATGAGAAGAGTAGAAAGAAAGAGTAAGAAAACAATTCCTAGAATTAGGTGGTGGTCTTTGAAGAATGAGCAACAAAGGAATTTTCAAAGAAGAGTGGAGGAAGAAAGGCTTTGGGAGGTCCAAGGAAATGCTAATGATATGTGGGACGAGATGGCCAAAGGGATTAGGAATATAGCAAGAGAGACACTTGGAGAATCAAGAGGCGTTGGACCTAAGGGTAAAGAATCTTGGTGGTGGGATGCGGAGGTGCAAGATAGGATTAAGTTTAAAAGAGAGTGTTATAAGGAGTGGCACTTATGTAAAGATAAGGCAATTTGGGATAAATATAAAGCGGCTAAGAAAGACGCTAAGAAGGCTGTGAGTGAAGCAAGAACTAGAGCTTTTGAAGGATTATATCAATCTTTAGGAACTAAGGAGGGAGAAAGAAAAATTTACAAGCTTGCGAAGGGTAGGGAAAGAAAGACAAGGGACCTAGATCAAGTGAAATGTATTAAAGATGAAGAGGGTAATGTTTTGGTAAGGGAGCATGATATCCAAGCACGATGGAGGAGTTACTTTCAAGGACTTTTTAACGAAGGGCATGAGTTGACCTACAACTCTGACAGACTTAATACTGCAGAAGAAGACCGTAATTATACTTTTTATCGTAGAATCCAAGAGTTTGAAGTAGAGAAAGCTCTGAAGAGAATGGAAAATGGCAAAGCAGTAGGACCTGATAATATACCTATTGAGGTGTGGAAAAGTTTAGGAAGGAAGGGTATAAGTTGGCTCACTAAGTTGTTTAATGTGATAATGAAATCTAAGAAAATGCCGGATGAATGGAGGAGAAGTACTTTAATTCCTATATATAAAAATAAAGGAGACATACATAATTGTTCCAACTATCGGGGGATTAAACTCATGAGTCACACTATGAAGTTATGGGAGAAGATCATTGAGCAAAGATTAAGACAAGAGACTAAAGTTACAGAGAACCAGTTTAGATTTATGCCAGGAAGGTCAACTATGGAAGCAATTTATTTACTACGGAGATTGATGGAAAGGTATCAAAGCAGACGGAAAGATTTGCACATGGTTTTTATTGATCTGGAAAAAGCATATGACAGAGTGTTAAAAGAGATCCTATGGAAGGCTTTAGAAAAGAAAGGAGTACGTATTGCGTACATTCGAGCAATCAAAGACATGTACGACGGGATAACGACTTGCGTGAGAACACAAAATGGGCATACAAAGGATTTTCCCACAACTATTGGACTACATCAAGGGTCTTCTCTGAGTCCGTATCTTTTTAACTTGATTTTGGATGCAGTTACTGAACATATACAAGAGTTGGGGCCTCAATGCATGATTTTTGCATATGATATAGTCTTAGTTGGTGAATCGAAAGAGGAAATAAATGTGAAGTTAGAGTCATGGAGACTAATTTTAGAAACACACGGTTTTCGAATAAGTAGAAATAAAACAGAATATATGGAATGTAGTTTTAGTAAGAGACGAACAAATAGGAATGTCGACGTGAAACTTGGAGACTATATATTAAAACAAGTTACAAGTTTTAAATATCTTGGGTCCATTATACAAAATGACGGTGAAGTAAAGGAGGACGTAAACCACAGGATTCAAGCTGGATGGATGAAATGAAGGAAAGCTTCGAGTGTCATTTGTGATAAAAAAAGTGCCGCTCAAAGTTAAAGGAAAATTCTACCGTACGGCTATAAGACCTGCTATATTGTATGGTACGGAATGTTGGGCGGTTAAAAGACAACATGAAGATAAACTCAACGTTGCAGAGATGAGAATGTTGCGATGGATGTGTGGACACACCAGAAGAGATATGATTAGAAATGAGTGCATTAGAGAGAAAGTTAGGATAGCACCTATTGTGGAGAAGATGGTTGAAACTCGCTTAAGGTGGTTTGGCCATGTGTGGAGAAGACCTGCAGAAGCCCTAATGAGAAGAGTTGATCGGATGGAGAATAGTCCAATAATTAGAGGTAGAGGGAGGCCAAAGAAAACAATAAGTGAAACTATTAAAAATGATTTAATAGTTAATAACTTATCTATTGATCTCATCCATGATAGGCCACTATAGCGCCGTTTGATCCATGTAGCCGACCCCACTTAGTGGGAAAATGCTTTGTTGTTGTTGCCTGACATGCTAGGCTGGGAGGAACTTCGCATGTTATGGTCTAAGATGCACTGTTTCACTTACTGAAACTGTGTGTTTTGGACCACAGTATGCGGTGCTGTGTTTTGACCACAGTAGAGGATCTCAATCCAAAGATGTTTCACTGATGAAAATGACTTGGTTTAGTTTGATCATAATACTAACTCAACCATATGCTATTATGAATCATGAATAACTTTTCCTCTCCCATTGGTGCCACTTGAATTGATGAATGTAGGTAGGGCACGTGCTTTGGAAAGGGTCCTTATGGTTGAGTGGCCCTTTGTAGCTTGTGAAAGATGCTTTTCATTTCACATCCTTTTTAAAGGAAAAGAGAAATATACTCTTCCAACAATTATTTACTGTTCGGGGACCAAGAAAATCTTATCCAGTAAATGATATTTACTTGTAATTTCATCAACTTTGATAATAAAAAACAATTTAAATTGCATATTGCCTATTTATTTTTGAGTGACCTTTTGGCAAATATATTTTTTTAGTATGTGAAAATTTAAATTTTTCCAACACTTAAAGACTTAAAATTTTATTTCAAAAATATTTTACATAATAAATATGAAAATTTTAAATTTACCTATTACATGTGTAATATCCCGTAATTTTTAAATAATAATATTTTGCTAAAAACAAATATATTTTTATTTTTAAATGATTATGTTTTGGTGAAAGCAAATACACTTTTAATTAAAATGATTTTTTGTTTTACTTAAAATAATTATATTTGGCTCTAAATAAATTTTTGTTTTATTTTTATAAATTCCTTTTTTTAATATACATGAAGATATTTTATATTGTGATTTGTTTTATTAAAAGTTTTATCAAGAAAAGTCATGATTTAAAAGTTCAACTAAAGTTTTGCAAGAATATAAATTTTTTAAAACTTTTGGGATACTTTAGGATGAAAAATAATATTATTATGTATATAAAATAATAATAATAAATTTTAACTATTCAATAATTAAATAGTATTTAAAAAAAAGAGAAGAGATGAAGCGTGAAGAGGAATATGCGAAATTCCGTAACCGATGAATAGTATAAATAATATTTTTCTATCTTCCATGTTTTCTCTCTAGATTTAAAGTGTTTATATACCTCTGATATCAAAATTAAGAGTATTATTGGATTCAGAATGAAGAGTACTACGATTTTGACCGAACAATTTTTCAAATCGGCCGCAGAATCGCCGCAAATTTTAGAAAAAGGTAAACTCTGAAACTCCTATTTAGAGACTTCAAATTGAAAATCTGATACCATAGATGGATTCAGGAGATAGATAAATCTTAGGATATAAAATTTTTCAACCATCTGACAACTTTTTGTGTGTCGTGAACACTAAATTCGGCCAGTATAAATAGTGATTTTCGGTGGTAAATAGTAAATTTGACCGTAAATAGTCTCCATTAGTTTACCAGTGTTGACCAAGCTCTCAGAGGTCAAATTTCGCGATTATGGAGTCATTTCTTAGGTTTTTAGACCCTCTAGACACATTTTTGAGGTCTATTTGGTCAAATTCAGATTAGAAAAGTACATTTTGAGGTTGTCCAACCTAAATCCCTTATCCTGTGAGTAGATAATCCTTTCTATGACTTACCCTATGCTCTTCTTAAACTTTAAATGGATAATTGATATGTTTACAAGTTATTTATATTTTATGTCTCTGAAATGGATTAAATTATCTGAATTGTTACAATATGATATATAGTTCAAGAAAATTATGATTTTGAAAATGAGTTTTTAAACTCATTAATATGTGATTTTAAATTGTATTTCTCATTATATGGTAAAAGAAATATATTGTGCATGTGGAATTGTTATGCAAAGCTATAAGATTGCCTTGGAAACGGGCATGTATATGTGATTACCTTGATTGGGAAGTTTTTTATAGAGGAATTGTACTGAGATTGAAAATTTTGTATTATACTAAAACCTCTATTTTGAACAATATGACATATATCCAAATATAATTTTTGTGGAAGAATCCTTTTGAAAACATTGTTTGCTAACAGCAGTCGATGTTAGCCCTGTTGCACCTTGACACCTCAGCTAGTAAGGGTGGTGCTAACCTCGTGTGACGGCCAACACACGGGATATGATATGTGAAGGAGAGTGAGAAGCCTCCTATCTGAGCGAGATGTCGACTATATGATATGTGATTTGCCTTCCCTTACTGTGTGCTTGGAAAATTGCCCAAATTAGAGTCCCTTCGCATGTCCTCTTGAATGATGGTTGTAACATCCCTCAATTAATTCTATATTATGGCATGATTTTTTAGGTTCAAAGGATGGGGGAAAATATTAATTCTCTTTTTAGGATAAAAACTAGGAAGGATGAAACCCTACTTTTCTAACCTCTTAGAATAAAATTAAGTAGTGATAGAGGGTTAGAATTATGAATAAAAGGTGTCTCTAAGATCTACTAAGTTTTATTTAGGGAATTGGAGGAAGCCAAACAAGGCTTTAGTCAAGGGGTAAGTCATATTCTAATGGTATGGCAATCTTATAATAATTAGAGAAATGAGAGGCAAAGTCATATTCTAATGGTATGACAATCTTGTAATAATTAGAGAAATGAGGGGCAAAGAGTAAGAGGGAGTAACTTCTAGAAGGAATGGGGATAAGACTCAATAATTTGATCAAAGGGGGATAAAACTCATTAATTTGATCAAAGGGAGAGAGAGGAATTAGAAAAAAAAAACGTAGCCAAGAAGGAGAAGAGGAAGAAGGAAGAAGAGGAGAAAGAGAGAGAAGAGAGAAAGGCATCAACAAGAGGGAATCCAAGGAGTTCTTAAGGTAGGTTTAACATTAATTGACTATGAAGCTTAAAATCTTGATGACATATGTGTGTATGAATACTTGTAAGTTTTTGTTGATGGAGGTATCTTATGCATGTATTGGATTGATCATATGAATATCCATGTAGAGAAAAGGTTTGGATGCATATGTATTGCATGTTTTGTATTGAAAATTGACTTTGGATGGATGAAATTCGATGGTCTGAATGAATAAATATGTATTTCCTTATTTATGTCAAATTAGAAGATGTATTCAACAAAAAAGTTGTAGATCTGTGTCTTATGGTTAAAACCCCTCTGAAATCACTTTAATCCGACCTCATATGAGACAGTTATGCCTCCACGAGTGAAGAAAGGTCAGATTTAACACGCAGAATCACGATGTTGGGTTTGTAACACTTTTACATTTAAATCTAGTTGCAATCTGTAAAATTAGTAAACATAAAAGTTGTAGATAATTCTCTTATTTTTCTACTCCAAGTTGAAATGAGGGAGTTATGGCCAAAAGAGTGAAGAAAGGTCAGGCTGGTTGCCAGACTACAGCCCGAAACACGGTCGTGTTTCAAGACACGACCAAGCCATGTTGGGGGCTGTTTTTGAGATGTTGCAGCACAGTTTTGTAGAATTTTTAGCATGGTCGTGCCCTGGGACACGGGCAAGCCGTGCTTAAGGCTGAAATTGCCCTGTTTTGCATTTTGAAGGCTCTAAATAAACCCTAATGAATAGATGATGCTAAGGAAAACTAAAATAAAATAAATACCTTGTTAATGATGCATTGTAGTATGAATTATAACCTTTTATTATGAGAAATTAAATCACATATTACATATAGATAAGATGTATGTGAGATGGATGCATGATGCATTGATGAGAATCATATAGATGAAATGTATGTGAGATGGATGCATGATGCATTGATGATATTCATATAGATAAGATGTGTATGAGATGTATACAAGATGCATTAATGAGATGCATATGAATGAGAAGTGTGTGCATGTGTGAAATACTTGGATGGTAAATGGATGAGGTATATGCAGATGAGGCATGTGTGTGTGTTGTATATATGTTGCATTAATGAAAATATAAGAGTGCATGACCTAGTGAAAGGCATGTATGATATATGGGTAAATTGTATATTCATGAGATGTATGATCTCAGAGGTGTATGTGATGCATATGAAGTGAGTGCTTAAAAGCATAAGTGGCATATGTGATGGTGTGATGTGTGAGTGATACACCTATATCTTAAAATGAAATATTGGGATGATTCTTATGGTGGCAAGGTGACCCAGCGACATGCGATACCTTGTGGTGGTAAGGAGACTTGAGAGGTTGTAATGGCTGTGAGACGGTACCGGATAGGGGATGCCCTATTAGCCTTGAGTGAGCCATGGATTATGGCCACTCCGACCAAGTGATAGTGACCTATTAACAATCGACAAATTTTTTGTGTATGCATTTCAATCATTTTATATTATATGCACTGATTATAGCTTTAAATAATATTTTTCTGTAGCCTATACAGCTGAACATGTCACTTGTTTTACTTTCATTATAAATTGTTAGTGTTAGATCTATTGAGATTTTATTTTCATTAATTTTGGTGATGTCTTCAGATAATAGCAACTGAGATGCCTACACTGATGGTAAAGGTACAGGTAGTGGACGTGCCCCTCCTGAGCCAGTTCACCGTCTTACAAGATGTAATAATAATGAACGTAGTAGAGATCCCGGTATTGGCACCACCCCCTATCGCCCCATGCACCCTAGGGGTGTGGTGCTAGGCCAGGGCCTAGTCAGTAGGATGTATATTATGTAGTGTAACCAGTGTATATTTTTGGAAGAATAATTCTTAGTGTTTCAGTAGTATCTAGTGTTACTTTTGTATAACTCTAATACTGATGTAACCTCTTGTGGAGTGATTATATAAATATGTGGTATTTTATTCTTATGGCTTAGTAAAATTAAGGAAATTCTCTTGTAGTATAAACCAAGATAAAACTAAACGAATATATAAAAAAAACCTGGCTCTTACATAGTTGGTATCAGAGCAAGTCGATCCTAGATAGCCAGTGGGTGGTTGGTTATCTGAATTGATCTTATAATATATTGAGTATGTTGTGGTAGTGCTGTGTAGGGGATCAGTGATTTCATATAGGTAAGAAATGACTAGTGTTTTCTATCTATATGCCGAGGTGGTGTTATGACTGCTGTTAAATATATTTTTTGAAACTACTATTGGGCTTGATCAACTCAATAGCTGCATAACTTTATTTTTGCCACAATAGGAAATGGCACCACCAAGGAAGAATCCGGCAAACAATGCGGAGGAAACCCTGCACAACCTTGCCACGACAATTCGAGAATTTGATATTGATTTACTCCTTAGAACCCAACTAGTATCTATATCCCTATATAGAATGATATCGATTGAATTTAAAACAAAATTTAGTTACAAGACTTGTTAGACAAGAGATTTAAATGCCCTAGTACTTTTATTTGCAGTGCTCCAGTTCTATATGTGAAAAAGAAAGATGGATCACTATGATTATGCATAGATTATAGACAGCTGAATAAGGTGACAATATAGAATAAAAACTCATTTCCTCATATAGATTACCTGTTTGACCAGTTATAAGGTGTTCAATATTTTTCCAAAAATTGATTTGGTATATGAGTAACATTAATTAAGGATAAGAGAAGAGGATGTATGAAAATTTTAGGACTTATTATGGGCATTATGAGTTCTTGGTGATGTCATTTAAATTGACAAATATCTTAGTTGCATTCATAGAGTTAATAAATAATAATTAGGTCATCCCTGGATCAATTTGTTATTATATATATTGATGATATACTAAAATATTTCGAAAGTTCAGAGGATCATAAGCAACATTCAAAGATAATTTGACCAACTCTAAGGGAGTATGGTTGGTAAAGATGGCATCCAAGTAGACTCTAAAAAAATAAAAGTGGTACAACAATGGTCATGTTATACTACATCTAAAGATGAAGATCTAAATCTAATTTGCGCTTCCTACATTTGTCTACCGTCCATTATATTTGAGTCATAGTTGGATCAGGTACATGAACATATGCTTGTAAAGCATCAATCAACTCCTCAGCATTTGAAGCTGAGATGAGAATTCGTCGTGCTGACTGTGAAATGAACCTTTGTTCCATAGCATGATCAAGAAAAGACAATAGACCATCAAAGAAGTGATTAACATTTAACAAACCTATTGGTTTGTGATGCATATTCAGTTGTGCCCAAGAAATTATTTGGAAAATCTCTTCTAAAGTACCAAAACCACCTGGTATGGCAATGAAGGCATCAGCATTGCTCATCATTCTAGCCATGCGTTCATGCATGGAAACTACCCTAAACTCTTCTCCAATTGTCTTTTCTACGATGTTAGATGCAGCTAGAGCTATAGGAATAATACCTAGAACTTGGCATCCTCCTACATGGGCAGCTGTAGACACACACCCTATTAACCCACAGTTACCTCCACCATTGACTAAATGAATTTTTCTTCTGGCCAGTACCATACCCAGGTTTTGTGCAACTTTCACATACTCTCCATCTTTACCAGGACTAGAACCACAAAAGACACAAATATTTTAAAATTAATGAAATGTGATTCCCTCCATAGTTGCACACACCTTGACTTGGAGTATGAAAATAAAGATATTAACGTGTGCATTTATAGAACTTGGAGAATGGCATACTTATGATAGCTATGCGAATAGGCCAGAAATAATTAGAACAGTTATATGAGTGATTGGTGGATATTAGCAAAATTGAAGGTAAAATTTTCTAAAATGACGGCAAGCATGTATATATAAAGTAGTTGTGATAGTCGCTCATATTAGGCATATAAAGAGAATAAGGTTAAGATATCATCAAAAATTTGTCTTTGTTATCTTTGATGAAACCTTGATATCTTGATTCTTGTAGAGAGTTGTAGGAGATAGGCGTAATTGAAAAACAAAAGAAAGTGAAAATGTAAACAAATTAGTTGTTGAAGAAGGACAATCAAATGATTTATTTTATTTTCCCAATATTTTTGTCAGTCGACTATTGGTATTATTAAGTCGACTAGCTATTTTGAGAAATTTTAATTTGGACTGATTATTTTACAGTTGATTGGTTACATCTATTTTGAAGCAATCAACTGCATCCTACCAGTTAACTACGTATTCTTTGATTTTCACAGACTTTTATAATCTCATAAATGTTTCTTTTTTCATATGATATCTTTCTACCGAATACCAACAGATTTAAAGTAGATTTTGGCACATATATTCAAACCTTGCGGCCACTGATTTTTGTCGATATAACAGCTAAATTTTTATTTTCAAATTTTCAAGAATTACGGCCACCGATTTTAACTCTCTCTCATGTTTTGTCCAAACTTTTGACTTTCTATTTTAGCACCGTTCTCTCTTATGCTTTTCGTCTGTTCTACTGCATTGTCCTACATTAATATTTAGCATTAAATGCAAGATTATTTTCCCATATTACAAGAAAAGTTAATTTACTTATTTATTTATTTATTATTATTATTATATTTGAAACTCAACTATTATGGTATTTTGACGAATGTAATCAAGAGAATTAGTGGTGTTGAAGTTCTTGAGGAATAAAATATGGGAAGTAGGATTTAAATTAATCTTTGAACTCTTAATTTGAAAATATGGGGAATATTCTGAGAACCATGTCCGAAAATAATGTAAGTAATCAATATATTTGTGTTAAAGGTTTATATCATGCTAAATTGAGTCTAGTATCTAGGATGTGAATTATGTTGGAATTGAGAATTCATGTATGAGTAATTATTAGGAAAAATCTTCTTGAAATGATTGGGTGAATTAAATAGGATTGACATAAGCTAGAATGAGGTGCTTTTGGATATGATAGAAGAAATAATTGAAATTTTTGACGATGAGTTTAATGGTGTTAATAAGCTGGTATAGAATTACTGTGATGAGGTAAGTTGGAATTATTAGACATGTGTTAATGGTACATAATCTTTATAAAAGGTTTGGTGGATTTATTGCTACGTATGTTTAACATATTGATTAAAGGATTTTAGGATAAAAATAGATGATAGATTAAGATGATGATATTCATGGGATGATGACTTGATAGAAGTTTGGAATAAGAAAAGATAGTTACCCAATATGAAGGTGAATATGTTCCTTTATGTGTGTGTTTTCGAATATCAACTCATAAATATATCCATGCGAGCTAGAGGATATAAAGTGAAGAACTTATGGATGAAAGAAATCCTTATGGTTAAGTTATATGGCAAAATCACTCAAGTGAATAGACATATTAGAAAGTAAAGATGATATACAGAAAAGATATCCTTAATTATTTGGGTAATAAAGTTGGTAACTCTGAATTGTGCCTTAATTACATTCCCTACATGTGGTAGGATGGGTTGAAATTTGGGGACCGAATTTCTTAAGGGGGGAAGAATGTAACATCCCTCAACTAATTCGATGTTATGGCATGATTTTCTAGGTTCAAAGGATGGGGGAAAAATATTAATTCTCTTTTTAGGATAAAAACTAGGAATGATGAAACCCTAATTTTCTAACCTCTTAGAATAGAATTAAGTAGTGAGAAAGGGTTAGAATTATGAATAAAAGGTGTCTCTAAGATCTACTAAGTTTTATTTAGGGAATTGGAGGAAGCCAAACAAGGCTTTAGTCAAGGGGTAAGTCATATACTAATGGTATGGCAATCTTGTAATAATTAGAGAAATGAGGGGCAAAGAGTAAGAGGGAGTAACTTATAGAAGGAATGGGGATAAGACTCAATAATTTGATCAAAGGGAGAGAGAGGAATCAGAAAAAAAAAATGTAGCCAAGAAGGAGAAGAGGAAGAAGGAAGAAGGAGAGAGAGAGAGAAGAGAGAAAGGCATCAAAAAGAAGGAATCCAAGGAGTTCTTAAGGTAGGTTTAACATTAATTGACTATGAAACTTAAAATCTTGATGACATATGTGTGTATGAATACTTGTAAGTTTTTGTTGATGGAGGTATCTTATGCATGTATTGGATTGATCATATGAATATCCATGTAGAGCAAAGGTTTGGATGCATATGTATTGCATATTTTGTACTGAAAATTGACTTTAGATGGATGAAATTCGATGGTCTGAATGAATAAATATGTATTTCCTTATTTATGTCGAATTAGAAGATGTATTCAACAAAAAAGTTGTAGATCTGTGTCTTATGGTTAAAACCCCTCTGAAATCACTTTAATCCGACCTCATATGAGATAGTTATGCCTCCACGAGTGAAGAAAGGTCTGATTTAACGCGCAGAATCACGATGTTGGGTTTGTAACACTTTTACATTTAAATCTAGTTGTAATCTGTAATATTATTAAACATAAAAGTTGTATATAATTCTCTTAGATTTCTAGAGACACCTAAATCGCCTTAATCCAAGTTGAAATGAGGGAGTTATGGCCTGGAGAGTGAAGAAAGGTCAGGCTGGTCGCCAGACTACAGCCCGAAACACGGCCGTGTTTCAAGACATGACCAAGTCGTGTTAGGGGATGTTTTTGAGATGCTGTAATATGGTTTTGTACAATTTTTAGCATGGTCGTGCCCTGGGACATGAGCAAGCCATGCTTGAGGCTGAAATTGCCCTGTTGTGCATTTTGAAAGCTCTAAATGAACCCCAATGAATGGATGATTCTAAGGGAAACTAAAAAACAAATAAATACCTTGTTAATGATGCATTGTAGTGTGAATTATAACCTTTTATTATGAGAAATTAAATCACATATTGCATATAAATAAGATGTTTGTGAGATGGATGCATGATGCATTGATGAGAATCATATAGATGAGATGTATGTGAGATGGATGCATGATGCATTGATGATATTCATATAGATAAGATGTGTGTGAGATGTATACAAGATGCGTTGATGAGATGCATATGAATGAGAAGTGTGTGCATGTGTGAAATACTTGGATGGTAAATGGATGAGGTATATGCAGATGAGGCATGTGTGTGTGTTGTATATATATTGCATTAATGAAAATATGAGAGTGCATGACCTAGTGAAAGGCATGTATGATATATGGGTAAATTGTATATTCATGAGATGCATGATCTCAGAGGTGTATGTGATGCATATAAAGTGAATGCTTAAAAGCATAAGTGGCATATGTGATGGTGTGATGTGTGAGTGATACACCTATATCTTAAATTGAAATATTGGGATGATCCTTATGGTGGCAAGGTGACCCGGCGACATGCGGTACCTTGTAGTGGTAAGGAGACCTAAGAGGTTGTAATAGATGTGAGACGGTACTAGATAGGGGATGCCCTATTAGCCTTGAGTGAGCCATGGATTATGGCCACTCCAACCAAGTGATAGTAACCTATTAACAACTGAGAAATTTTTTGTGTATGCATTTCAATCATTTTATATTATATGCCCTGATTACAGCTTTAAATAATGTTTTTCTGTAGCTTATACAGCTGAACACGTCACTTGTTTTACTTTCATTATAAATTGTTAATGTTAGATCTATTGAGATTTTATTCTCATTAATTTTGGTGATGTGTTCAGATAATTGCAACTGAGATGCCTACACTGATGGTAAAGGTACAGGTAGTGGACATGCCCCTCCTGGGCCAGTTCACCGTCTTACAAGATGTAATAAGAATGAACGTAGTAGAGATCCTGGTATTAGCACTACCCCTTATCACCCCATGCACCCTAGGGGTGTGGTGCTAGGCCAGGGCCTAGTCAGTAGGATGTACATTATGTAGTGTAACCAGTGTATATTTTTGGAAGAATAATTTCTAGTGTTTCAGTAGTATCTAGTGTTACTCTTGTATAACTCTAATACTGATGTAATCTCTTGTGGTGTGATTATATAAATATGTGGTATTTTATTCTTATGGCTTAGTAAGATTAAGGAAATTTGCTTGTAGTATAAACCAAGATAAAACTGAACGCATATATAAAAGAAGCCTGGCTCTTACAGTGGTAGGACATACCTTAATTAGGATGCTAAGTATAGACAAATTTTACACCACCAAAGTACAGAAGGGTTTGAACTCTGATATAGTGGTTCTAATATGGATCCTCCTAATATTTTCATGAGAAATATTTTGATGCATAACAAAATTTGAATAATGATCATACTGTATTGCATATAATTTTAGAGATCAGAATGTGATTTGAATTGAGAATATTTGAAATACGGATCCTATATGGATGTACTTCCGAACTGTAATTTTCTATATGATAAATTTTAAAATATGAATATATCTATATATTGACCTAAGAGGTCATAGGAGGTATTATCTGTTCACTAAGTTTTCAAACTCACTACACGATATTCTACATTTTTCAAATATGAATACAAAGTTTGGTGCTACAAATACGTGATCAACTAGGTGCCACACTCTCTAGGTAAGCCTATGTTGCTTCCAAGGCTCATAGTGTATAATTATTTCTGTATTTGTAATTTAGAGTATTCTTTAAACGCCACAGGCAGGATCACTGCTTCTGCTAAATTTTGATGTTTATAAACTTGGTCTGTATATTATGTATACATGGAAATACCTATCTGTAAAGGAGTGTATTATACATGTTATGAAAAATATATGATCATAAAGTATGTGTTTCACGTGTCCTAAAATTAGGGACGTGACAAGTTGGCATCAAAGCATTAGGTTTTCCTATGGCTATCGGAGCAAATAATTCTTTAGTAGGACCTTTAGTATGGATATGAGCCGGACATATTTATACTTCAGGTGCTGTTGAGGGGTTCTATAGGGTTTCAATTTCCTTTCTATTCCAAGTTGCTAAATTTCTTAATATAAGGTTGATTAAATATTATGACATTTTAAGAGGTATCTATGGGTTAATTACTGCCTGAAAATAAAAGAGATAGGCATGCTAAAAAATTTAAAGAATTAAGACAAATGCCAAATATGACCGTTTCTGAATGTGATATCTGTTTTACTTGATTATCTAGATATGATAGACTTTGATGTAATACTAAGAATGAATTGGTTGCTATCATGTCATGCCATTTTGGAATGTCACTTTAAGGTGATTAAATTCAATATTCCTGGAGAATTTTCTTTCTTGATACAAGGAGACCTTAGTGAGGTATCTAGTAATCTAGTCTTTGCTTTAACAGCCCATAAGTTATTACAAAAAAGTGCCAAGAATATTTGGCAATGGTCAAAGATATAGATATAAAATACACTAATGTAGATCAAGTTTTAGTGGTTAGAGAATTCTCTTATGTGTTCCCTGAGAAATTTCTAGGATTACCCCGAAACGATAAATAGAATTTGGTATTGATTTACTTCCTGAAACCCAACCAGTGTTTATACCTCATATAGAATGGCACCCACTGAACTCAAAGAATCGAAAAATTAGTTGTAAGATTTCTTAAACAAGAGATTTATATGTAACGCCCCTAATTTTCGAGCAAATGAAACAAACATTTTTTTCCGCAATCAGATATTTTTTATAACATGCATAACACTATTCTTTGTTATGAAAATAGATACATATAAGTTCTCTCATGTATATACATTATACAAATCAAGTTATAAATGTCAAAATAACAACAAAAGCAGAGATCCTGCCATCTGGCATTCAGAGCACACTCTAAAATACGAACACAGTATAATTCAAAACTGTGAGCCTTGAAAGCAATGCAGACTCACCCAGAGAATATGTCACCTAATTGATCACCTATCTAAACGATCAGACTCTGTATTCTTATCTAAAAAATGTATAAATATCGTGTAGTGAGTTTGACAACTCAGTGAGCAGATAATACCTCATATGACCTCTTAGGTTAGCATATTGATATACTCATGTTTTAAAATTTGTCATATAAAAAATACAGTTCAGAAGTACATCCATATAGGACCCGTATTTCAAATATTCTCGAATAAAAGGATATTCAGATATTCAAATCCATATTCAGCACGGTATGATCATTTAAAAATGTTGTTATGCTTAGTTGTATGAACTATAATAAAATATTACACTTTTGAGATAAAAATATAACTTTTAAAATGACATGCCTCATTTGGCGATCTGGTCAACCCACACACTCAATTCACTCATTTACTATACCCATAGTGACCGATCGACTACAATCACAATAGTGATCAGGAAATGTGAGTCCATCACCCATTTGCCTCTTCACATTACTACTGTCACCCGATTGGAGCAGCCCTCCCTCGGCTCACTCAGGCTAATAGGTTGTCCCCTATTCGGTACCGTCACAAGTCATATAACCCGTCTACATTAATCCATACATATATATCTGTGTGTGTGTGTGTGTGTGCATATTCATCAAATGTAATGTATAATTATCAAGCAACTCGCCATGAACTTTACGCTTGCCATTCAATCATAATCAGTAACTTTATAGTTTTACAAATCAATGCCTCATGCACAAATATTCACTTTATCAAATAATGATAAATACATTTAGAACTACATATTCAATGAGTTTCAAAATCTATTTGGAAAACCATACTCTTCTTGAACTATGTGCCAGTTCGTAAGCAAAACAAATATTTTAACATATTTCAGAAACATATAAAAGCGTAAATATCTTATAAACATAATTAAATACACATTTAAAAATCAAGAAGAGTATAAGGCAAGTCATAGAAAGAATTATCCACTCACAGGTCAGGGCTCTAGGTTGGACAGCCCTAAATGTAATTTTTCAAGTCAAATATGATCAAATGGATCTCAAAAACAAGTTCGAAGGGTTCAAAAATTTAAGAAATGACTCCGGGAGCATGGTCACTGTTCACAGCCGAGAAATACTGTTCACGCGGCTAAAATCACTATTTACCGTCAGAAAATACTATTCACAGTCGGGAATCACTATTCATGAAGAATAAAAAGTTGTCAAATGACTGAAAATTTTCATATCTTAAGATTTATCTAGCCTTGAATCCATCTACGGTGTCAGATTTTCAATTTGAGGTTTCTGAGTAAGAGTTTCAGAGTTTACCTTTTTTTGAGATTTTTTACTTCCGATCTGCGGCGATTTTGCGGCTAATTTGAAAAATTGTTCAGTTAAAATCGTAGTATTTTTCGTCCTGAATCCAGTAGTACCCTCAGTTTTGAGATTGGAAGCCAATAGGCACTCCAGATCTAGAGAAAAAAATGAATGTTACTATTTATACTATTCATCAGTTACGAAAAACCTTCGCATTTTCTCTTCATCCGTCTCCCCCTCCCCCTTTTTCTTTATTATTATTATTATTATTATTATTATTATTATTATTATTATTTAATAATTAAATAATTAAGATTATTTTTATTTTATTATATATATATTCATTTAAATACCATTTTTATCATAAAACATCCCAAAAATTTCTAAAAATTTACATTATTACAAAACTTTAGTTGAACTCCTAAATCAAGACTTTTCATGATAAAAATTTTAATAAAACAAATCACAAAATAAATATCTTCATGCATAATAAAAGAAATAATATCTCTAAAGATAGAACAAAAATTTATTATAGGCTAATATAATTATTTTAAGCAAAATAATAACTATTTTAATTAACAGTATACTTACTTTTAGCAAAACATAATCATTTAAAGTAAAAATATATTTTTTATCGTAAAACATTATTATTTAAAAATTACGGGATATTACATTATACGCCCTAGTACTTCTCCTTAGGGAGTTCTTGTTCTATTTGTGAAAAAAAAAAAAGATAGATCATTGTGATTGTGCATAGATTATAGACAATTAAATAAGGTGAAAATGTATAATAAATACCCATTACCTCATATAGATTATATGTTTGACCAGCTATAGGGTGCATAATGTTTTTTAAAAAAATTAATTTGAGATCTGAGTATCGTCAATTGAGGATAAAGGAAGATGATACTTAAAAAAAATATTTTTTGGACTTGGTATGGGCATTATAAGTTATTGGTGATGACATTTGGTTTGACAAATGCCCCAACTGCATTCATGGACTTGATAAATAAAGTATTTAAGTCATCCCTGTATCAATTTGTTATTATATTTATTGATGATATACTAGTATATTTCATGTTCAGAGGATCATAAATGTAACATCCCCAATTTTGTTTCATGTATTAATAAAAGTATAAAAGTATTCAAAGTAACATCCCTAAATTTGTTTCTTTTATTAATAAAGGTACATAAATATTTAATTAAAAAAAAAATTTATTGGACAATTTTTAGATATCTAAGGAAATATAATCCTTAGAAATTCTTCACCTTACGTGTATGCATATAAAAATGTTCTAACATTAAGAGAATAGATAAAGAGAGAAAACCTAAGAGGAAAAATTATAAATAACATACTAAAGAAAGGTGAAATTCTTGGATAACGAAGATAAATTTTTGTGAAGTAAAAGTCTTAAAATTTCAAGAATATTGGATTAGGGTAATTTTCCTAATTCAAGAGTTAAAGTTACTAAGTTTAATATCTCCACCTATAAATTGGGCTTTCACCTATGGACACTTCATATAGAGTTTTTCCACTTCACATGAATTTCTTAACAAGCCAATAGGATAGCCCAAGAAAGAAATAAAACATAGACTTGGATTAAGATATAGAAATTGGACCGGTAGCCCAAAAATCATGAAAATGTGACCAAGCCCATTATAAAAGGTAGAATTTTAGCCAAAGTAAAGGCAATGGGAAAAAATGAGCCCAAATCCAAGAGGAAAAAATAAAAATCATGTGATGAAATAATAATGTAATCAAGATTAGGTGACATGGCATTAAGACAAAAAATTCAACAAATGGTGTAATAAATATATATATTCTACACTCATAATTTTAGCAAGTGGTGTAATAATACATGACATTAGGACAAAACATCTATATCCTACACTCATAATTTTAGCAAGTGGTATAATAATACATGGCATTTGGACAAAACATCCTGATGAGTGAATTTTATACTCATAAATTAAATATTTTCATCTTATCTTTTTGCCATAATTAAGCATATATCTCCCTTACTTATCTTTAGTTTTGTGTATTTCTTACAGATAGAGAGAAGAATAAAAAATGGACTCAACTGGAGGAATCAGAGTTAAATTGTAGTTCTTTAGGAATGATGTCTATAAATCAAACAGATAAAACAAATTCATTAAGGATGGCTGAGTAAGGAGTATTATCATATTGACTCCTAAGATGCATTCTAATGGATATATGTATAAATTCATTCTTGATTTATGATCACGGTTCCAAAAGAACTAAAACATAAAGATTCAAGGCAAAGCACCCATTGTTGAGAATATGTTTGCTATTTCTAGTCCAGCCCAACCTTGCTGCAGTACATCCGCCTTATCTCAGAAAATGCATTTTCAATATGTATGAAATTTGATAGGTGGGTAGTTGACACAATTGGGTACAACTTTCATGCTCAAGTGGTCAGAAGATTTGGACATTAAAATGGTCAAAAGTAGACTGGAAGAGAATCTGTCTGCTGTAGTCTAAACCAACTTTACTATAGTATTTTGACCATAAGTCACAAATTAAGTATCCAATTTATCCACAATTTGTCTTGATGGAAAGATAATAAAATTTTCTACAACTTTAATGTTGATGGAGTCAGCAAAGTCTATGGATTTCAAGAAGATATTCAAGGTTCAATTTCGGTGCACATGATAGAATTCAAATTGTCAACTTTGTACAATTTTCTACCTAACAATTTTGACAATTGCCACACCTACCACGCCTAATTGTATCTATAAATAGAGGGCTTGAGGAGTGAGTTGGGAGCTTTTGGAGAGAGCTTGGGAAAGTTTTTTGGAATTCTAAGTACTTGTAATGTTCTTCTTTCTTTAGACATTTTTTATTTTTTATTTTCTTTCGTAATATTATCATGTTTCTTCATCTCTCATTTTACTTTCTTGCCTTAAGTATGGAGAAATAATCTCCTAATGCTAAGGTGAAAGGGTAAAACTCTTGGTATGAGAATAATAATTCATTTAACTCTTAATTTTAATGTTTATATTTAATGTTGTATTTACCTCCTCCTTTTCTTATGTTATGTTTTAATGGCTGGCTGAGCCACCTATTTCTCCTTCTTGTTTAATGGCTGGCTTTGCCATCTACTTCTTATTTTTATTGTTCATGGATGGCTTTGCCACCTACTTTATTTTATTTTATTTTGTCATGTTAATTCGTTTTCGACCTTTCTCATTTTTTGCATAATTTAATCTTGTAAGATGTGAATTTTGATATATTGTAGACAATCTTTAGCACAATAAATGCTTGAATCAATCTTGATTTATTGTAAATAATAAAAGGATTGGCATAATTTATGCTTGAATCCATTTACAAGTTATCTTTTGCATCTTTGTATTTTTAATCTTGTAAAGTGTGAATCTTGATAAATTGTAGACACTTTTTGGCAAAATAAATACTTGAATCAATCTTGATTTATTGTAGACAAGATGATGATTGGCACAATGTACGCTTGAATCCATTTTACAAGAATGTTTTATATATTAGTGATACAATAAAAATGAGGTAAATATAACTCATGGATAAACAAATGCGAGCTTAAATTAACATATCTTCCGATTTGAACCTTATTCATGTAAGAATTCTAATTGAGTAATAAAAGAGTAAAATTTATTTTTATTTGATATACTAAGAGTGGATCCCCTAACTTTAGCATGCTTCTTTACTTTGAATACATCTTCATTTAATTTCAGTATATTAGTTCTTTGCATACTTTGTTCAATATTCCTCTTACAAAACAAAACATTGGCAACTAGGTTAGAAGTATTTATTTTGGATCTAAATTAAAATTTTCTCTTAATTAGTAATCCATATGGGATCGACCTTGCATACCACTAAATCTATACTCCAATAGATTCGTGCACTTGCAAGTTTTAATTAAAACAACAAGTTTTTGGCGCCGTTGCCGGGGATTGCGACGGAAAGGCTATTTAGATCCAGGTAAGTATATTTCTTCCACTAGTTATAATTTAGAAAATTTGTTTTTATTCTGTCTAAGTAATTTTTTTTTAGAATTGTTTCTTGAAAATTGGTGTAGTAATTTGGGTGTATAAAATTGGTTGATTATGTCAACAAGGCTAAAAGTGCCTAAGGAGTATGGGTTTTAAGAGGAATCATTGTGATTCCTCCATATTTTCCTAGGAGTCTACTGATTAAATACTACCCATTATTACTAACACTTTGAAAAAAAAAGAGTTTGTATAATTTTGTGATTTTTTTTTCTTTTTGTGGTATTTGCATATTGTTGTCATTGTGTAGTTAGATTCTTTTTCATAATTAGGAAGCAATTTTTTTTTAGTTTATGCATGCTTAGAAACGTGATAAAGATAAGCGATTGGTTAGGAAAATTTTAGGGTCAACGATTGATTGTACAATAGAGACATTAGATTCTGCTTGATCACCATTAAAAATGGAAGAACAAGTTGTGCATAATAAAACTCTTATAGAGTACTTCTCACCTATCATAGCCAATACTCCATTTTGTATAGTTTTTCCACAAACTACTACAACTCATTTTGAAATCAAACCAGCCATACTCCAACTTTTACCATTATTTTCTGGTTTGGAAAGAAACGATCCATACATGCACATTAAAGAGTTTCTTGAAATCTGCTCGACATTTCGCTTCCAAAATTTCAATGATAAGTCAATCAGGCTTAGAATGTTTCTATTTTTATTGAAAGATAAAGCTAAATCCTAGTTGAACTGCCTTCCTACAAGAACTATTACTAGTTAGAATTAATTGGTAAATAAGTTTCTGACAAAAAAATTTCCCATGTCTAAAACTGATGCCCTTAAGAGAGAAATTTCTGATTTTTATCAAAAAAAGGGTGAACAATTTTTTGAATATTGGGAAAGATTTAATGATCTTTTTTTAAAATGTCCTCATCATGGTTTTGAAACTTGGAGATTGGTGAAATATTTCTATGATGGTTTAACTTCATCGAACCGTCAAATGATCCAAGGCATGCATGGTGGGAGATTTTTACAATTGAATGAGGGCGAAGCTTGGGAATCCTTAGGATCTTTATCTGAAAATTTTCAACATTGGAACTGCATAGATACCAGGGATAAGAAGTCTTATATACAAAAAAAGGGAGGAATTTAAGAAGTGACTGATGACACAGATGTGAGAATTGCCTTAGCTAGCCTGACTAGAAAGGTAGAAGTTTTAACTTTAAGCCACACTCTGAACCCTTCTACCAATACTAGGAATGAAGCATGTGCTTTATGTTCTAGTACATCTCACTTTGCACAATCTTATCCATCCATAACAGAATGTTTTATATATTAGTAATAAAATAAAAATGAGGTAAATATAACTCAAGTATAAACAAATATGAGCTTAAATTAATATATCTTCGATTTGTAAGGATTCTAATTGAGTAATAAAAGAGTAAAATTTATTTTTATTTGATATACCAAGAGTAGATCCCCTAACCTTAGCATGCTTCTTTACTTTGAATACATCTTAATTTAATTTTAGTATATTAGTTCTTTGCATACTTTTTTCAATATTCCTCTCACAAAATATGACATTGGCAACTAGGTCAGAAGTATTTATTTTGGATCTAAATTAGAATTTTCTCTCAATTGGCAATCCCTGTGGGATTGACCTTGCATACCGCTAAATTTATACTCCAATATATTCGTGCACTTGCAAGTTTTAATTAAAACAACAACACATTCCTATCCTACATAAATAATTTCACCATAGTAAGGGAGATTCAAGGGTTAGAAACTTTCCACTTAGAAAGGCAAATCTATCATACTTGTATGAGATAAAAGAAAAAGGAAATGAATCCCTAAATCAAAGAGACCTTGTCCCTTGTCTTAAGAACATTTTATCATGATTTTTAAAATTACAAATCTTCTTTTGTTATGCATATCTTGACTAATAGAGAGGAAGACAAGAACATGAGTTGTCTTTTCCCAAAAAGCAATTAAGTGCATCCTAATTGTGATAAGGTAGACCCATGATCATGAAACGTGAATTATTTGATGGTCTATTTAAGCAAAACCCACCCTTATAACATTCGAATTTCGTCTAAGTGAGGGAGAGAAAAAACATAAGTAAGGAAAGTAGAGAAAGAGAGGAGAAGAGAGGAAGGAAGAAGAAGTAAAAGTCTAGAAGACTAAGTGCTTAAGGTAAGTTAGCTAAATTTCCACTTGAATTCATTTTTTTCTCTTCATCCTTAAGGTTCAAAAACTCACTCTCATTCTCTTATTTAAGCTGCTAGAAAAGCTAAGGGAAGGGAGGAACCTTGCTACTTCCTTCAAGAGGAAACAAGAAAACAAATTCACTAAGTGAGCTAGGGAGATCCTTAGGTAGGTTTAACAATATTTCTTTTTGAAAAGTTTTGAAATTTGTAACATTTATATGGGATTTTGATCTTAAAACTTTGATGATTGGTCATGGATGTTGCTATATCATGTTACTTATTGATCTTCTATGTGATGCATGTTTGAATACTTAGGCTGGTGTAGATAGTTTTGCATAGGTATGGCTATGGGTGGCAAAATTTTAAACTTCTATTTTTAACATTATGGGAACAATCGGTAAGCAATTAAAATAAATAGTTAATATAAAAAATGTAGATCTATTTCTCACGGATTTGTAGCCACTGGAATCACTCAATTTGGAGTACATATGAGGTAGATATGGTCCGATTAGTAAGAAGTGGTCAGAAAATAATTAATCAGTGAACAATCTGTTACGAAAGCTTCTGTGTTTGAATTTTTGGGAACATTCTGGAGGGAATTAAAAAAACTGGTTAACATAAACATTATAGATATATGTGTCACAGAATTTTATCCACTGGAATCACTCAATTTGGAATTCATATGAGAGAGATATGGACAGATTAGTAAGTAAAGGTCAAGACCTACCCAAGAAGGAATAACATGTCACTTGAGGGCATAATATCACCAAGAATCTTTAATATTTGGCTAAACTGTTCCCCATAATAGTTTTAAATAATTGTTTTATCTTTAAATTGAGACTAAGATCACCTAAATCAGAGTTAAAATGAGGGAGTTATGATCTGATTAGTAAGAGAAGGTAAGATAGGATGAAAACCTGCATCAAGAAAATAAAGAGATAAAAATAATATTTAAAAAAGAAGAAGAATCTTATAGATGAAAATAATAAATTACTAGTATATGTCATAGTCATTGCCATTGCATGAACTTCTTACCATCTTAAGTGTGTAATTTTGACATGAAAATATTTTATAAAGTGATATTTGAAACAGTTATGTTCATGGCATGATTACCAATAATTTTTGGTAATAATTATATTTTGATGTGAGTTTAATGAACATACTTGTTATTGAAATCATATTTTTGGCTATTATTGTGAAAAGAAAAGAAATGAGCACGGTCACATGGCAATCCGTGTGGTGCACTAGTAGGGGACGCCCTACCAACGGCTATTATTATGTTAATGAGAAAAGAAAGAGAAAGTGTGCCATGTCGGACAGAGCGAGAAAAGCCCGTACCAAAGAGTAGAAAATACTCACCCTGACTAGGGTAGCTTGATATGAGAGTAAATTGATGGCCATCATATGATATTCTGAAAATAATTAATCCTACCATACATGTCATTATTGTACGATTTTCATGTGCATAGATAAAGTGGATTCATGTGACCTAAGGTATTTGCTATAGCTTATACAGATGAACATGACGTGATGAGCTATATTTATGATGAGTATGATTTATTGTTGAACCTACTGGGATTTAATTCTCACGATTTTTCCAAATCATGTTCAGAAGATTAAATATGCAGCTATTTTCCATGACTCTTATTATTGCTGTACATTGGATCAAGGTGCCTTACCTTGGGCAAATACTGATTATATCGGATGTATCAGTAGTAGACGTGACTAAGATTTCGGTGGAGGTACCGCCACCCACACCAGTGTCTCCAGAAGTAGTCTACGTGGATGATTAGGCCTCATATATACATGTATATGTTAAACTTTTGTAAGGATGTTTGTAAATTAATGATGTGTATGTGAATTCAGTATTGTATCAATAATAATGATAGATTTTAAACCTTAATTACGCTTGGTTAAATTAAATAAATGTTATTATGAGTTAAGTAGTAAAAAGGTAATAACTTCATGGAATTTTACAAATATAAAAAAAAATTGAGTTGTTATATAAATGGAGTTGTTACAATAAACAACATTTGAAGATAGTTTTACAAACTCTAAGGGAGTATGGTTGGCAAGGTGGTATCCAAATAGACCCTAAAAATGTAAAAGTGGTACAGCAATGACTACATCTACTACAGTTAAAGATGAAGATTTAAGTCCAATTTGGGTTTTCTGCGGTTGTCTGTTGTCCAATCTATTTAAGTTGTAATTGAATCAGGTACATGAACAAATGCTTGTAAAGTATTAATCAACTCCTCAGCATTTGAAGCCGAGATGAGAATTCGCCGTGCTGAGTGTGAGATAAATTTTTGTTCCACAGCTTGATCAAGAAAAAATAATAAACCATCAAAGAAGTGATTAACATTTAACAAACCTATTGGTTTGTGATGCATATTCAGTTGTATCCAAGAGACTATTTGAAAAATCTTCTCTAAAGTACCAAAACCACCTGGTAAGGCAATGAAGACATCAACATTACTCATCATTCTAGCCATGCTCTCATGTATATAAGCTACCCTAAATTCTTCCTCAATTGTCTTCCCTATAATGTTGGATGCAGTTAGAGCTATATGAATAATACATAGAATTTGACATCCTCCTATATGTACAGCTGTAGACACGCATCCCATTAGCCCACGATTACCTCCACGATAGACTAAATGAATTTTTCTCCTGGCCAGCACCATACCTAAGTTTTGTGCAGTTTTCACATACTCTCCATCTTTTCTAAGACTAAAATCACAAAAGACACAAATATTTTGAAATTGACGGAATGCGATTCCCTCCTTAACTGCACATACCCTAACTTTGAGTATGAAGGTAAAGATACTAACGTGAGCATTTATAAAACTTAGAGAAGAGCATACTCACAATAGCTATGCGAATAGGCCGGGCATTATTATAACACCTATGTGAGTGACTGGTAGATATTAGCTATATTAAAGGTGAATTTCAAAAATGACAGCACTCATACATATGTACAGTAGTTATGACTATAATCCATATTAAGCATATAAAGAGAATAAGATTAAGGTATCACCAGAAATTTTCCTTTTCCTTGTTGTCCTTGATGAAGCATTGATGTTTTGATTCTTATAGGAAAATTATAGGTGATAGGCGTCATTGTAAAAAAAAAGTGAAAATACAAACCAATTAAATGTTGAAGAGGGACAATCAAATGATTTATCTTGTTTTCTTAATCTTCTTACTAGTCGACTATCGGTATTATTAAGTCGATTAACTATTTTGAAATTTTTTAATTTAGACTGGTTATTTTATAGTTGATTGATTAAATCTATTTTGAAGCAACCAACTGCATCCTACCAGTAAACTACGTGCTTTTTGTTTTTCACAAACTTTTATAATCTCAGAAATGCTTCTTTTCCATGTGCTATTCTTCCACCGAATAATAGTAGCTTTGAATTAGATTTTTACACATATATTCAAAATTTGCGGCCATCGATTTTTGCTGAAATAGTAGTTAGCTTTTGTTTACAGATTTTCAAGAATTACGGCCACCGATTTTAATTTTCTTTCAATGTTTTGTCCAAATTTCTAACTTTCTATTTTGGCACCATGCTCTACTATGTATTTCTCTTTTTCTGCTACGTCATCCTTCATTAATGTTTGACATTAAATGTAAGGTTCTCTTCCTTATTACAAGGAGGGTAAAGTTTCTTTCTTTAAAACTCAGTTATTATGGTGTTCAAGTGGTTAATAGGTTAAAGTAATAGAGATTTTCAAAAGAATAGATGGATTATGGCCTTATGGTGCTTTGACGAATGTAATCAAGTTAATTAATTGTGTTAAAGTTCTTGAGAAATAAAATATGGGAAGTAGGATTTAAATTATTCTTTGAACTCTTAATTTGAAAATATGGAGAATATATTGTTTTAGGAGAGCTATTCAGGAAGCCTTAGGATTTTAGTTAGATTATAGCATAACTGATAATAAATCTAAATGATGTATTTACGCATTAGAAGTTATACTTCAAGTATCTTTATATAATTTTGGTGAAAGTTGAGAGAAATTATTTATCCGTAGTTGAACTTGCCCATATAAGTAGTTATCAGGCCAATATACAAATGGCACTATTTGAGGCTTTACATGAAACATCGTAGGTCTCCTAATAGGTGGATGAGTTGAATAAAGTTAAGCTTTTAAAATCTAATTTGGAATAACATACAATAGATAGAATATGACTAACCTAGATTGATTATGCTAGTTTAGAAAGCATGCTTCAAGCATATGTCTTCAAGTTTGGTAAGAGATCTCTTAGCAGAATTTGCCTATAATAAAGTGATATTGGATGACTTAAAGCCTGGTGTAAAAGGTGTTACAAACTTTCTTTTAAATGATTCAGTGGATTCAGACTTATGGTAAGATATCGTTGATAAAGTGAAATTGATTAGGAAAAGAATACAAGAAACTCAATACGGGCCAAAAGTCTATAAGGACCAGGAATGTTGAGCACTAAAAATTATTAGCTGGTGACCAAATATTCTTGAAGGACTCACTCATGAAAAAGGTAATGAGGTTTGAAAAGAAGGAAAAAAAATTAAGCTCTAGTATATAGGCTCTTTTGAAATCTTAAACAAAGTATGTATAGTATATATCGCCTAGTTTTGCTATTAGGATTAAGTGATGTTGGTACAGTCTTTCTTGCATCAATGCTAAATAAGTACCTATCAGATTCTTCTTATGTTATCTAACTTCAAAAAATTCAATTGGACAAAAATTTGGCTTAATTATGGAAAAAAAATCTGATGTCTATTGTTGATCAATAAGTGAATAACTTATGGTTGAAGGAAATCCCTACGGCTAAGGTTATAAGGCAAAATCACTCAAGTAAAGAGACTCATTAGAAAGTAAAGATTATATACAAAAGAGATATCCCCAATTATTTGAGTACTGAGATTAATAACTGTAATTTATGCTTTGACTTTATTCCCTACTTGTGGTAGGATGAGTTGAAATTCGGGGACCGAATTTCTTAAGGGAGAAAAAATGTAATATCCCGTAATTTTTAAATAATAATATTTTGCTATAAACAAATACATTTTTATTTTTTAAATGATTATGCTTTGCTAAAAGCAAATACGCTTTTAATTAAAATAATTTTTTGTTTAGCTTAAAATAATTATATTTGGCTCTAAATAATTTTTTGTTTTATTTTTATAAATTTCTATTTTTTAATATACATGAAGATATTTTATATTGTGATTTGTTTTATTAAAAATTTTATTAAGAAAAGCCATGATTTAAGAGTTCAACTAAAGTTTTGCAAGAATATAAATTTTTAGAAATTTTTGGGATTCTTTAGGATGAAAACTAATATTATTATGTATATAAAAATAATAATAAATTTTAAATATTCAATAATTAAATAATATTTTAAAAAAATGGGGGAGATGAAGCATGAAGAGGAATCTACAAAATCTCGTAATCGATGAAGAGTATAAATAATATTTTTCTCTCCTTTATGTATTCTCTCTAGTTCTAGAGTGTCTATATGCCTCTGATCTCAAAACTAAGGGTATCACTGGATTCAGGACGAATAGTATTACAATTTTGACTGAATAATTTTTCAAATCGGCCACAGAATTACCGCAGATCGGAAATAGAAAATCTTAGAAAAAGGTAAACTCTGAAACTCCTATTTAGAGACCTCAAATTGAAAATCTAACACCGTAGATAGATTCACGAGATAGATAAATCTTAGGATATGAAATGTTTTAGCCATCTGACAACTTTTTGTGTGTTGTGAACAGTAAATCCGACCCCGTATGAATAGTGATTTTCACGGTGAATAGTATCCATCAATTGACCAGTGTTGACCAAACTTCTAGAGTCTAAATTTCATGATTATGGAGTCATTTCCTAGGTTTTTGGATCATTCAGACATGTTTTTGAGGTCTATTTGGTCAAATTCGAACTGGAAAAGTACATTTTGGGGCTATCCAACCTAAAGCCCTTACCTTGTGAGTAGATAATTCTTTCTATGACTTATCCTATGCTCTTCTTGAACTTTAAATGGATAATTGATTATATTTACAAGTTATTTATACTTTTATATATATCTGAAATAGATTAAATTATCTGAATTGTTACAATTTGGTATATAGTTCAAGAAGAGTATAGTTTTGAAAATAGGTTTTTGAACTCATTGAATAAGTGATTTTAAATTGTATTTCTCATTATATGGTAAAGGAAATATATTGTGCATGTGGCATTGTTATGAAAAGCTATAAGATTGCCTTGAAAACGAACATGTATATGTGATTACCTTGATTGTGAAGTTTTTGATAGAGGAATTGTACTGAGATTGAAAATTCTGTATTATACTAAAACCTCTATTTTGAACGATATGAAATATATGCAAATATGATTTTTGTGGAAGAATCCTTTTAGAAACACTTTTTGCTAACAACAGGCGATGTTAGCCCTGATGCACCTTGACACCTCAACTAATAGGGGTGGTGCTAGTCTCGTGTGACAGCTAACACACGGGATATGATATGTGAAGTGGAGCGGGATGCCTCCTATTTGGGCGAGATGCCGACTATATTATATGTGATTTACCTTCCCTTGATGTGTGCTTGGAAAATTGCCATATTAGAGTCCTTTCGCGTGTTCTCTTGAATAGTGGCAGGGCAAACCTTAGTTGGAAGGCTAAGTATAGGCAAATCCTACACCACTAAAGTACGGAAAGGCTTAAACTTTGATATGATGGTTTTAATATGGAATCCTCCTAATGTTTTCATGAGAAATATTTTGATTCATAACAATATTTGAATAATGATTATATTGTATTGCATATAACTTTGGATATTAGAATGTGATTTGAACTGAGAATATTTGAAATACGGGTCCTATATGGATGTACTTCTGAACTGTAATTTTCTACGTGATAAATTTTAAAATATGAGTACATCCATATGTTGACCTAAGAGGTCATAGGAGGTATTATCTGCTCATTGAATTGTCAAACTCACCACACGATATTCTACATTTTTCATATATAAATACAGAGTTTGGTCTTGCAGATACGTGGTTAACTAAGTGTCACACTCTTTAAGTGAGCCTATGTTGCTTTCAAGGCTCATAGTGTATAAATTTTTTTGTATTTATAATCTAGAGTATGCTCTAAACGCCACAGGCTGTATCCCTACTTCTGCTGAACTTTGATGCTTATAGACTTGATTTGTATATTGTGTATACATGGGAATATTTATCTTTAAAAGAGTGTATTATACATGTTATGAAAATATATGATCGTAAAGTATGTGTTTCACATGCCCTAAAATTAGGGACGTGACAGTATGCCTATAATAATAAAGGGATATTATTTTTTTAAAATCTTTCATACTCTAAATTTTTAATAAATAAATATTTTTTCATATGTAAAAAATTAAAATATTACATGTGAGTCAATCTTGTTGCTTGATAAGATGCTTTGCTTGTTTCTCACTAATTTCTTTAAATTTTGCATACTCTGTAAAGAGTTTACAATATGGATTGTTGATCCAGAGTCAATCCACTAGGTGTTAATATTAACATTAGCCATATTATATTCATAATAGACAAATGAGATTGATTTAACTTTCTTCTTAAGACATTTTTGAAATATGGTGCATTCCTTCTTTTTGTGTCTCTTCCTTTTATAGAAGAAACACTTTGCTTCTTTCTTAATATCAGCTTGAGATTTATCAAATTTTTTAACTTTGTTCTTCCCACGAGTTGTGGCTAGCAATGCACTCTCACCCTAACTCCATCACTAGCCTTTTTTCTTCTTGAATACACATGGTCATTAACTCATTAATTGAACATTTGTCTTTATATGTGTTATAAGAAATCTTGAAAGGCCTGTATTCTTGTGGAAGGGTGTTCAAAATGTAGTGCATTAGAAATGACTTTGACATATCAACTTTGTGTTTTTTAAGTTCAACTGAAATCTCATGCATTTACATTATATGCTCGTGCAAACCTCTTACACGGGTGAGTCTGAGAGAAGAGAACTTCATGAGTAGAGTGCATGCTAAGGCCTTCTCAAAAGTGACAAACTGTTCTTCAATGGTTTTAGCAAATCTCAAACCTTCTCATGCTGGCGGACATAACTACGTATACTGGCAGTAATTTTTGTCTTAATGAATATCACGCTGAGCTAATTGGATTGCTCATATAGCGCGATTTCAGTTAGCATGCTCTCATCAGAGATTGCAGATGGTTCATCTTTCTTAATGACATCATTTATGTCCATCCACCCTAGATAGAGGAGAACTCTCTCCTTCCATATCTTATAGTTATCTCCTCTAAATTCAGGAATAACACAATTGGTATCAGAGCATGTATAGCCTTTGCCTTGCTTCTTTCTATACATAGTGTTCTGACCACCAAAAATCATGTGCTATATACTGAAATATTCATCAAAAATTTTCCTAAAGATTCATTATCTTAGTTTTCATCGCAAATGCCAAAAACATAAGAGAAAAATTTCAACAAAACACCATGTATGGAAAGAAGCAAGGCAGAGGCTATACATGTTCTAATACGAACTGTTAGATATTGAAAAAGATTTAAACATGTTGCTTTTAGTTTAAAAGCATGTTTAGATATTTTTCAATAATTAACAATTGGTATCAAAGTATGTATAACCTCTGCCTTGCATTTTTCTATACATGGTGTTCTATTGAAAATTTTCTCTTTAAGTTTTTGGTGTTTTCGATGAAAAATGAGATTATGAATCATTAGAAAATTGTTTTCTGAAAATTTCAAAATATAAAACATGAATTTTGGTGGTTAGAATTGTAAGAAAACATTGGGTTTTTTTTTTTGCGGATCGAAACCGGGTTAAGATGACTCTGTTGGAGGTTGAATAACATTTAAAAAAAGAAAAATTTTCCAAGGGTTGGCAACCCCCTGTCTTGAACCCACGACCTTCTTGGTTAATATGCATATGTTTTAGCCATTGTACCAATGATGCTTCTTCAATATTGTATGTGCTAGTTTTAATATTTAATGACTTATATGAAATTGCACATGAAATTATGAATCTACGGGGACTTGAACCAGCAACTAAAAAGTACTCTTTTGCATTTTGCCATTATGTTATTGGTGCTTGTTGGTTCATGAACTATTAAAAAATATCCTTAAGGGATTTTAAAGTACAAAATAACTTTTTTCTCAATATTTTGTTGCCATGATTATAATTCTTTAAATTTTTTTATGTGCATGTATATATGTTATTATGTTATTATTATTATTATTATTATTATTATTATTATTATTATTATATATGCAATTTATATTAAATACTCATATGATTTATGAATAAATGCTATGTTTTTATTTTTCATGCTATTAAGAATGAGTATATGTTGTGCATAATATTATACTTTAATTATGCTATTTTATTTTATTTATGAGATGTTTATTTATATACACTAATATGAAGTTTTGATATTATTAGAATGTATATAATGTAACAACTCCATTGTTTTTTATATAAACATATATATATATATATATATATATATATATATATATATATATATATATATATATATATTTCTAAACTTTCATGAAGTCATTACCTCTTTACTTTTAACTATTTAACTCATAATAACATTTAAGTAAATTAACCAAACATAATTAAGATTCATGAAATACCATTAACACTTATACAATTCAAGGTTCACTTACACATTATTAATCAAAATATCTGTACAAAAATCAAACACATATAAGTCTACATTTTATTCATCTATATTGACCAATTTTGGATATACGGGTATGAGTGGTTGCACCTTTACCGGGATCTTAACCAACTCAATCCAACGTATGCTAAAAGTCAGTCATCGAAAATATCTGTATAACTTAATTTTCTGAACATGATATGAAAATATAGTGAGAATTAAATCCCAGTAGATTCAACAATAAATCATAATTATAATCAATATAGTTCATTATATTATGTTCATTTGTATAAACTACAGCAAATATCTTTAGGTCACATGAATACACTTTATTCATGTACATGAAAATCGTACAGTTATGACATGTATGACATGAATAACTATTTTCAAAATATCATATGATAGCTATCAATTTATTTTCATATCAAGTTACCCCGGTCAGGGTGAGTACTTTCTACTCTCTGGTACGGACTTTTTTTGCTCCGTCCGATATAACACACTTTCTTTTCTCATTAACACAACCATAGTCATTGGTAGGGCGTCTCCTACTAGTGCACCACATGGACCGCCATGTGATCATGCTTATTTCTTTTCTTTTCTTTTCACATTAATAGCCAAAAAAATGATTTCAATAACAAGTATGTTCATTATACTCACATGCCATAATTTTTTATCAAAATATAATCATTTCCAAAAATCATCGGTAATCATGACATGAACATAATCGTTTCAAATATCACTTTATAAAATATTTTCATGTCAAAATTACACACTTAAGATGGTAAGAAGTTCATGCAATGGCTATGGCATACACTAGTCATTTATCATTTTCGTTTATAAACTTCTTCTTCTTTTCTAAATATTATTTTTATCTCTTCATTTTCTTTATACTTGGCCTCTAGTCACTTTCCTCCTACTTATATCATTTCCAACACATGTTCTCACAAATTTAATATGGCATTCTTCTTCAATTTGGTTTCTATTATTATCCTATAGTTAATGAAGTTTATTTAGGGTAGAAAAAAGTTAAAAATAAACTTTATCAACTTCCAACACGGTCTAAACATATCATGTAATACGGCTTGACCATTTCTTATAAAACAGCCATGCTTTAGGCTTCAAAATGCCATTTCCAACACTAAACACGGCCATGCTCTATGTTGTGTTATTCCCTGATGTAGGTTTTTGTCCAACCTGATATTCTCTCACTAATCAAAGCATAACTCCTTCATTTTAACTCTGAGTTAGGTGATCTTGGTGTCCATTTAAAGATATCACAATTCTCTAAAACTATTATGTTTAACATTTTAGCAAAATCTTAAGGAATCTTGGTGATATTACTCCCTCAAGTTAAACATTATTTCCTTTCGGGTAGGTTCTGACTCTTACTTACTAATCTGACCATATCTCCCTCACATGAACTCCAAATTGAGTGATTCTAGTGGCTAAATTTTCGTGAGACATATATCTATATTTGTTATGTTAATTAGTTATTTTAATTCTGTAACAACTCCATTTTTTTTACATATATACTTACATATATATTTCTAAAATTCCATGAAGTCATTACTTTCTTACTTTTAATTATTTAACTCATAATAACATTCAACTAAATTAACCAAACATAAATAAGGTTTAAGAAATACCATTAACACTTATACAATTCTGGGTTCACGTACACATTATTAAGCAAAACATATATACAAAAATCAAATACATATAAGTCTACATTTTATTTATCCATATTGACTAGATCCGAAGATACGGGTGCGGGTGGTTGCATTTTCACCGAGATGTTAGCCAACTCGACCCAACATATGGTAAAAGTTGGTCATAGAGAATATCTACATAATTTAGTTTTCTAAACATGATTTGAAAATATAATGAGAAATAAATCCCAGAAGGTTCAATAATAAATCATTATCAATAATGCTTGTCACGTCATGTTCATCTGTATAAGCTACAACAATTATCTTTAGGTCACATGAATGCACTTTATCTATGCACATGAAAATCATACAGTTATGATATGTATGACATGAATAACTATTTTTAAAATATCATATGATGGCTATCAAATTATTTTCATATCAAGCTATCTCGGTAAGGGTGAATACTTTCTACTCTCCGGAATGAGCTTTTCTCACTCCGTCCGACATGGTACACTTTCTCTTTTTTTTCTCATTAACATAATCATACCGTTGGTAGGGCGTCCCCTACTGGTGCACCAAATGGACCGCCATGTGACCGTGATCATTTCTTTTCTTTTCTTTTCTTTTTACATTAATAGCCATAAGTATGATTTCAATAACAAGTATGTTTATTATACTCACATGCCATAATTTTCATCAAAATATAATTATTACTAAAAATCATTGGTAATTATGCCATAAATATAATCGTTTCAAATATCACTTTATAAAATATTTATATGTCAAAATTAAGCACTTAAGATGGTAAAGAGTTCATGCAATGGCTATGGCTATGGAATACTCTAGTTATTTATTATTTTCATTTATAATATTCTTCTTCTTCTTTAAATATTATTATCCTCTCTTCACGAAACAGAGCATAACACCTTCATTTTAAATCTGATTTAGGTAATCTTAGTGTTAATTGAAAGATAAGACAATCCTCTAAAACTCTAATGTTGAACAATTTAGTGAAATCTTAAGTAATCATGGTATTATAACTCCCTCAAATTCAATGTTATTTCTTCTCGGGTAGGTTCAGACCTTTACTTACTAATCGGACCATATCTCCCTAATAAAATCTCCAATTGAGATGATTCCAAAGGATAAAAAATGCCAAGACATTTATATACAATTTTCATGTTAATTATTTCTTCATATTCCTTACTAATTATTCCCAAAAAATCGAAAACAAAAACACATACATTTACCACCCTCGATTCTAGATTGATTCTAACATTTACTCATTAATCAACCATATCTCTCTCATATAGACTGTAAAATAAGTGATTCAAAGCCTATAGATCTGTGATACATATATCTATATTTATTATGTTAAAAATTACCTTTAATTGCCTACATATTTTTCTCAGAAATTCAAACACAGAAGCAAACTTAATAGATTCTTCCCTAGTTAGCTAGTTTCTTCTTACTAATCTGACCATATCTCTCTCATATTGATTCCAATTTGAATGATTTTAGTGGCTAAAAATCTATAAAACATAGATATAAATTTTTTATGTTAAGCATTTCTTTTAATTCCCTACAGATTTATCCAAGAAATTCAAACACAGAAACATACTTAACAGATTCTTCCCTGGTTAACCATTTTCTGACCACTGTTTACATATTGGGAAATATCTCCCTCATCTGGGCTACAAATTAAGTGATTTTAGTGGCTAAAAATCCTTGAGACATAGATATACATTTTTTATGTTAACCATTTCTTTTAATTCCTAACCGATTCTTCTCAAAATTTCAAAAACAGAAGCTTCCCTAGTTACCCCGAAATCTAGTTTCCTAACAATTCCTTTCCTAAGGTTTTAGTTCATCATTATATTACATCATCTTTCACTTTCTTTACATCTACTAATATTCCATCAATTTTTCACCACATTCAAATATACAAAATAGAAGCATAAAATCATAAAATGTTTACCACCCATAGCCATACCTATACAGAACTTTCCACACCAGTCGTAATGTCCAAAACATCCATCATATGCAAAATAACATATAACATGATATAGCAACATCCATGACCAATCATCAAAGTAGCAAATATGGCAAGTTTTATCAAAGTTCTAAGATCAAAATCCCATATAAATGTTACAAATTTCAAAACTTTTCTTCATAAAGAAATATTGTTAAACCTACCTAAAGATCTCCCTAGCTCACTTAGGGAATTCTTTTTCTTGTTTCCTCTTGAAGGAAGTAACAAGATTCCTCCCTTCCCTTAGCTTTTCTAGCAGCTTAAATAAGAGAAGGAGAGTGAATTTTTGAACCCCAAGGATGAAGAAGAAAGATGGATTCAAGTGGAGATTGAGCTAACTTACCTTAAGTACTTAGTCCTCTAGACTTCTTCTTTTTCTTCCTTCCTTTCTTCTCCTTTCTTTCTCTCCTTTCCTCACTCTACCTTGCTTCTATTTTTCCTCTCCCTCACTTGGACGAAATTATAATGTTATAGGGGTGGGTTTTACTTAAATAAACTATCAAGTGGTTCACATTTCATGATCATAGGTCTACCTTATCACAATTATGATGCACTTGGTTGTTTTTTTTTTTTGGAAAAACAACTCATGTTCTTGTCTTCCTCTTCCTTAATCAAGATATACATAGAAAAAGGAGATTTGTATTTTGAAAATTATGATAATATGTTCTTAAGACAAGGGACAAGGTCCCTTTGATTTAGGGATTCATTTCCTTTTTCTTTTGTCTTAATCAAGTATTATAGGTTTGCCTTTCTAAGTGGCAAATTTTTAGCCATTGGATCTCCCTTGCTTGGCTGAAATTATTTGTGTAGGATAAGGATGTTTTGTCATAATGATATGTATTATTATCCACTTGTTGAAATTATGAATGTAGGATATAGATGTTTTGTCCTAATGCCATGTATTATTACCTACTTGTTGAAATTATTAATGTAGGATATAGATGTTTTGTCTTAATGCCATGTGACCTAATCTTGATTATTATTGTACTACTATTTTCTCACATGATTTTTATTTTTTTTCCTCTTGGATTTAAGCTCATTCTTACCCATTTCCTTTACTTTGGCTAAAATTTTACCTTTCATGGAGGGCTTGGTCACATTTTTATAATTTTTGGGCTATCGGTTCAACTTCTATATCCTAGTCCAAGTCTATGTTTTATTTCTTACTTGGGCTATCCAATGGGCTTGCTAAAAACTTATGTGATGTGGAAAAACTCTACATGAACTGTCCATAGGTTAAAGACCAATTTATAGGTAGAGATGTTAAATTTAGAAATTTCTAACTCTTGAATTAGAAAAAATTACCCTAATCTAATCTTCTTAAAATTTTAAGACCTTTACCTACTTCACAAAAATTTATCTTCCTTACCAAAGAATTTTGCCTCTCTTTAGTATGTTATTTCTAATTTTTTTTTCTATTAGATTTTCTCTCTTTACTTGTTCCCTTAATGTTAACAACATTTTCTATGCATACACATAAGATGAAGAATTTCTAAGGATTATATTTCCTTATATATCTAAGAATTTTCTAATAAATTTTATTTTCTTAATTAAATATTTATGTACCTTTATTAATAAAAGAAATAAAATTAGGGATATTACAAATTCGCTACAGAATCTTCCTAGAAATTCAAACACAGAGACTTTCCTAACAGATTTTTCCCTAGTTAACCATTTTCTAACCACTGCTTACTAATCTAATCATATCTACCTCATATGCAATCCAAATTGAGTGATTCCAGTTAAAAATTCGTAAGACATATATCTTTATTTTTCATGTTAACTATTTCTTTTAATTTCTAATTGATTCTTCCCAAAATTTGAAAAACTAAAGCTTCTCTAGTTACTTTGAAATCCAGTTTCCTAACCAAACCATTTCTAAGGTTTTAGTTCATCATTTTATTATGTCCTCTTCCATTTTTTTCTTAATTTACTTCTAATCATATTCCATCAATTTTTCACCACATTTAAATATACAAAATAGCAGTATAAAAATCATAAAATTTTGCCACCTATAGCCATACCTATGCAAAACTTTCCACACCAACCTAAGTATTTAAACATACATAACATGCAAGATCAACATGTAACATGATATAGCAATATCCATGGCCAATCATCCAGGTAACAAATATAGTAAATTTCATCAAAGTTCTAGGATCAAAATCTCATATAAATGTTTCTAATTTTAAAACTTTTCTAAAAAATAAATTGTTAAACCTACCTAAAGATCTCTCTAACTCACTTAGTGAATTTTTTTTCTTGTTTCCTCTTGAAGGAAGTAGCAAGATTCCTCCATTCCCTTAACTTTTCTAGTAACTTAAATAAGAGAAGGAGGGTGAGTTTTTGAACCCCAAGAATGAAGAGAAAAGATAGATTCAAGTGGAGATTAAGCTAACTTACCTTGAGTACTTAGTTCTTTAGACTTCTCCTTCTTCTTCCTTCCTTTCTTCTCCTCTCTCTCTCTGCTTTCCTTACTCTACCTTGCTTCTATTTTTTCTCTCCCTTACTTGGACGAAATTATAATGTTATAAGGGTAGGTTTTGCTTAAATAAACTATCAAGTGGTTCACTTTTCATGATCATGGGTCTACCTTATCATAATTAGGATACACTTTGTTGAATTTTTGGAAAACAAACAACTTATGTTCTTATCTTCTTCTCCATTAGTCAAGATATGCATAGCAAAAGGAGATTTGCATTTTGAAAATCATGATAAAATGTTCTTAAGACAAGGGACAAGGTCCCTTTGATTTAGGGATTCTTTTTCTTTTTCTTTTGTGTCACTTAAGTGTGATAGGTTTGCCTTTCTTGGTGGCAAATTTTCAGCCTTTGAGTCTCCCTTACTTGGCTGAAATTATTTATGTAGGATAAAGATGTTTTGTCATAATGTTATGTATTATTACCCACTTGTTAAAATTATGAATATAGAATATAGATGTTTTGTCATAAAGCCATGTATTATTACCTACTTGTTAAAATTATGAATGTAGGATATAGATGTTTTATCTTAATGCCATATGACCTAATCTTGATTATTATAACACTACTATTTCCTCACATGATTCTTATTTTTTCCTTCTTGGATTTGAGCTCATTCTTACCCATTTCGTTTGTTTTGGCTAAAATTTTACCTTTCATGAAAGGTTTGGTCACATTTTCATGATTTTTGAGCTATCAGTCTAACTTCTATATCATAATCCAAGTCTATGTTTTATTTTTTACTTGAACTATCCTATTGGCTTGCTAGAAATTCATGTGAAGTGGAAAAACTCTATATAAAGCATCCATAGGTGAAAGCCCAATTTATGGGTGGAGATGTTAAAATTAGTAACTCTAACTCTTGAATTAGGAAAAATTATCATAATCCAATCTTTTTAAAATTTTAAGACCTTTATTTACTTCACAAAAATTTATCTTCCTTACCCAAGAATTTTGCCTCTCTTTAGTATGTTATTCCTAATTTTTCCTATTAGGTTTTCTTTCTTTACCTATTCCCTTAATATTAGAAACATTTTCTATGCATACACATAAGGTGAAAATTTTATAACGATTATATTTCTTAGATATCTAAAAATTATCTAATAAATCTTATTTTCTTAATTAAATATTTATGTACCTTTATTAATAAAAAAATGAAATTAGGGATGTTACATATAATTTAAAATTATTCTCATAAAACGTAATTTTGTACATAAAAAGTTTTATATGTTTAGTGATCCTTATTAACTTAATTAATTAGGGATTAGCCACAACATCTTTAATTAATTAAAATTATATATTAAGTTTTGTTTAGGATCACATAAGGAATTATATATAAAATTATGATTAATTATATTCAATATAATAAATTTTATCCCACATAAATTTTTATTATATTTATATAATTAATTAGGATAAAATGTCAGATTATTTTCATAATTTATCTACATGAATTATGAATTGATATATAATCTGATAGTTTTATCATAAATATATATATTTAAATAGAAAATCAAATTACTTTCATCATGTTTCCATAAGATATGAAATTAAATACATAATTTGATGGTTTCATCATATAGTAATGATGGATTTACTTGAATTAAAAATTTAGCCCATATGCAATCTTTATGTCACTATATTCATATATACATGTTTACATTGGTAATATATGAAATTTAGATCAATAAACTTTAAAATTTTGATATAAGCATTTGAATTTTATTCAGTTTCTCAATCTGCTAGTTTATTTGATATTCGATGTTATTTTCTCGAATTTAGAGGAGATAACTATAAGATATGGAAGGAGATAATTCTCATCCATCTAGGGTGGATAGACATAAATTATGCTATTAGGAAAGACGAACTATCTGCAATCTCTGACAAGAGCACGCCAACTGAAATCGTGCTATATAAGTGATGGAAATGATCAAATCGGCTCAGCGTGATGTTCATTAAAACAAAAATCACTGCAGGTATATGTGGTTCTATTGACCAGCAGAAGAAGATTTGAGATTTGTTAAAAGCCATTGACGAACAGTTTGTCACTTCTGAGAAGACCTTAGCAAGCACCTTAATCATAAAATTCTCTTCTCTCCGACTCACCAGTGTAAAAGGTGTGTGCGAGCATATAATGCAAATGCGTGAGATTTCAGCTTAACATAAGAAACTCGAGGTTAATATGTTAGAGTCTTTCTTAATTCACTACATTATGAACACCCTTCCATAGGAGTACGAGTCTTTCAAGATTTCTTATAATACACATAAAGAAAAATGGTCAATTAATGAGTTAATGACTATGTGGGTTCAAGAAGAAGAAAGGCTAGTGATGGAGCTAAGTGAGAGTGCATTGCTGGCAATAGCTCATAAGAAGAACAAAGCTGAAAAACCTGATAAATCTCAAGTTAATTAGAAGAGAAAAGGTAAAATACCACCTCAAGATAATATTAAGAAAGAAGCGAAGTGTTTCTTCTGTAAGAAAAATGGACACATGAAGAAAGAATGCATAGAATTTCAAAAATAGCTTGAGGAGAAAGGTAAATCAATCTCGTTTGTCTATCATGAATCTAATATGGCTAATGTTAATATTAACACCTGATGAATTGACTCTGAATCAACAATACATATTTTAAACTCCTTGCAGGGTATGCAAAATTTAAGGAAACTAGTGGAAAGTGAGTAAAACATCTTATCAAGCAACAAGATCAGCTTATATGTGGAAGCAATAGGAACTTGCACTTTAACTTTAAGTAGTGGCTTTATTTTAATGTTAGAAATGTTCTTTTATATACCATGTTTCTTAAGAAACTTGATTTCTATTTTCAAAATTGTACCATTTAGATATTCCTTTAATTTAAAGACACATCATTTAGTTTATTATATAATTCAAATTGTATTAAGAATGATATTTTGTCTAATGGTCTTTATCATCTTAATTTACAAAGTGATACTACTTATTATTCAATGAAAGTTCAGACTGGTTCTAAATAGTGTAATATTAATGAGGATTCCTCTATGTTTTAGCACTGGAGATTAGGACACATATTCATAGAGAAAATTAAAAAGTTAATAAAAGATGTGTTACTTAATACTTTAGATTTTACTGACTTTGAGACTTATGTGGACTACATTAAGAGAAAGAATACCAACATGTCTAAGAAAAATACTAATAAGAGTTCGAACATATTAAAGATAATTTATACTGATATATGCTGTCCAGACATGGATGTGCATGATTAGAAATATTTCATCACCTTTATAGATGATTATTCACGATATATGTATATCTATTTGCTTCATAATAAAAATGAAGTATTGGATGCCTTCAAAGTCTTTAAGGCTGAAGTTGAGAACCAATGTGGAAAATAAATAAAGATAGTGAGATCAGATAGAGGTAGAGAATATTATGGTAGATACACCAAAAATGGATAATCACTTGCTCCCTTTGCTAAGTTTGTTCAAGAGCATGGAAGTGTTGCCCAATATACTATGCCTGGTTCTCTATATTCGAATGGTGTTGCAGAAAGAAGAAACCAAACATTATTGGACATGGTACAAAGTATGCTTAACAAATCCAATTTTCATAGATCCTTGTAGACTGAAGCACTAAAGATAACTGTGTATATATTAAACCGAGTTCTAACTAAGGTTGTCCAAAAGTCACTTTTTGAATTATGAAAAAGTTAAAAACCGATTTTGTGACATATGCACGTTTGGGAATGTCCGTCTGAGGTGAGAATGTATAACTCACAAGAGAAAAAACTGGACCTGATGACCATTAATGGGTATTTTATTGGATATGCCGAAAGGTCCAAAGGTTACATATTTTATTGTCTATCTCACACAATTAGGATAGTGGAATCAAGAAATGCTAAGTTTCTTGAAAATCACTTAATCACTGGGAGTGATCAGTTTAAGAACTTAATTTCTGCACATGATCATATGCAATTTCAACTTTCACTTTAAGTTATAGAATGGTTATTTTTCATAGCACTCCTCAAGTAAAAATGGGTACTGAATAACTAATCATTGAATTTTCATAAGCTGATCAATTAGATTAAGGTGTTCGATAACTACTTGTAGTTTCTGAACAAGTTGAACCATAAGCTTTTCAAGGGGATGAAGATTACAATATTAAGAAGATCTATTAGAGAAAAAGGATTAGCCATTCTTAGCAATTTTATAATTTATCTACCAGAGTTTGACTATAATATAGGAGCTGAAAATGATTCTGAAACCTTTTCGTAAGCCATGAGTTGCAAAGAGTCAAATTTGTGGTATAATGCCATGAAAAATTAGATGAAATCCATGAAGAGTAATGGAGTCTAGGAACTTGTAGAGTTGCCTAATGGGGCGAAGTCCATTAGCTATAAATGGGTCTTTAAGACCAAGAAGAATTCATTAGGCAATATTGAAGGATACAAAACGAGACTCGTTGCTAAGAGATTTCCTCAAAAAGAAAGAGTCGATTACATAGAGACTTTTTCTCCTGTATTTAAGAAAGATTCTCTTTGTATTATTTTGGCATTATTTGCTCATTTTGACCTTGAGTTGCAACAAATGGACATAAAAATGACTCTTTTAATGGTGATTTAGAGGAGGAGGTTGATATGAAACAACTTGAAGGTTTCTCCTTTAGTGATGGTGAGCACTTGGTTTGCAAACTTAAGAAATTCATATACGATCTAAAACAAGCCTCTCGTCAGTGATATTTTAAATTTTATGGAGTAATTTCTTCATTTGAATTTATTAAAAATATCATAAATCAATATATATACCAGAAGGTCAGTGGGAGTAGAATTTATTTCTTGTTTTATACGTGAATGATATTTTGCTTACAACCAACGATAAGAGTTTGCTACATGAAGTGAAATAATTTCTCTCTAAAAATTTTGAAATGAAGGATATGGGCGAGGCATCTTATGTCATTAGCATTAAGATCTATTGGGATAAACCTTGAGGTATTTTTGGTCTGTCACAAGAAACCTATATCAATAAAATTTTAGAGAAATTTTGGATGAAAAATTGTTCACTTAATGTTGCTCCCATTGTGAAGGGTGATAAGTTCAATTTGAACCAATGCTTGAAGAACGACTTTGAGAGAAAATCTATGAAGAACACCATATATGCTTATATTGTTGGAAGTCTTATGTGTGTTCAAGTTTACACTAGACCTGACATTGCATTTGCTGTGGGGATGCTCGGGTGATATTAAAGTAACCCAAGAATTGACATTGGAAAGCTGCAAAGAAAGTCATGAGATACCTATAAGGAATCAAAGACCGCATGCTTATGTATAGTTAGACAGACAATTTGAATGTGATCGGCTATTCAGATTCAGACTTTGCTGGTTGTGTTAATTCTTGCATGTCAACATCATTATACATTTTCATGATGCCCAATGGAGCTATTTCTTGGAGAAGTGTTAAGCAGACCTTAACTACTACTTCTATTATAGAAGCCGAGTTTGTCTCCTATTTTGAGACCATTTCACATGGTGTATGCTTAAGAATTTCATTTCGGGAGTTAGAGTTATAGATTCAATTTTCAAGCCATTGAGAATTTTTTTGTGATAATTCAACTACTGTCTTCAGGGCTAAGAATAATAAAAGTGAAAATCAAAGTAAATATATCGACATTAAGTACTTAACAATTAGATAACGTGTAAAAAAAAAGTAAGTGGTTATTGAGCACATTAACATTAAATTGATGATCAATGTTCCTTTAACTAAGGGCATGTCATTACTAAAATTCAAGGATCATATAGAAAAAATGAGACTTGATTCCACTTTATGATTGTATACATATAGCTTATTAATGAAATTCTTATATATTATAATGTTTTCTTATATTCATGTGCACCTTAATTCATTTGAGAAAAACATATTTTATTTTTGGACCAAGAAGAAACATAGGGTTTATTTATTAAATTTGCGTTACCACATTAACTATAATACTTGAGAAACTAAATGCATTATAATATATAGTTGATATTATTCACTTTTAGAGGATATATCACTATGATTCATATATTTATTTTTTAAGAAAGTTGTTTGATGATTCATTTAAACTAATAAATTAAACATATGGATCAAGTGAGAGAGTATAATTGTTTTCATATTCAAAACATGAATAACTCACATTATGAAACTAGTCTAGACATTTGACTTGAAGAGTCTCAACGTTTGCAAGTTTAATGGCCTTGAATGACCATTATTTAGTAGTTTAGTGGTAATTCTTCATATACATTTATTTTTTATGGTACAACATATAAATGAATAATTTTGATCCTTGAATCTCCTTCATTCTTCAACCAATGAATCTTACACTATTTTCAATGAGAGAAACAAAGTTTGAAAGAGTCAAAACCATTAAAAAAAATTTATGAAAAAAAAACAATGGCAAAAAATTGATTTACTTTTTCTAATTCAATGTTTTATTAATTTAAACATATTATTTTGAGTTTAAAAATATATTTAGATTTTTTTTAATATCTAACATAACATACTAAAAATCACTTGAAAATTTTAATTTTAACAATTAATCCACTCAAAATTTTCGAATTTGGCATGTAATCCGTACTTTTTTTAAGACTGATGTAATCCGTATTTTACCTGCTAAATATGACGTGGGCTTAGTATTAATATAGGATTCCCAGTCTTCTTTCCCACAGTTACTTTTGAGCTTATCACTAGGTATCAATCCCTAACGCTTGGAACCCAAAACAAAATTCGCCTTGGACAGATGAACGCCTAACCCTGAGATGCATCTTGCATGATCAAGGCCTATTGGGCTGCAGGCTCAATTTTATCACTTTTTTTTTTCTTCGGCCAAAATTTTTTATCACGTTTTAAAGGACTGTATTTTACAGTTTGATAAACTTTTATGGCTGCCTTTGTTTCTTTACAAATTTTTTTAAGAAAAAATTTTCTCATATAAGAAAATTTTCTTGTATTTGTTTTGTAAGAAAATAAAAATTCTTGAGAAATTTTTTTCACCAATCTAAACTTTTCTCCAATTTTTTAAAGAATTGTTTTTAAAAAATAAGTAAGAAAATCATTTATAATGTTTGTTTTAACTCACTGGGAGCAGTTTACTCCATCATCACCCATATTGGGCCACTACCTCCATCCTTATCCACCACAGCAGAGTTTGGGCCAAAGTCATAATTTTGAAAACAAGCTAGCTGAGCTCAAATTCAAAAACATTTATTGGAAAAATATTATAATTTTTTTATAAATTTATTTTAGCTTGAACCTAGGATTATTAAGCATTTTTATTTGGGGTAAAATAAAAATTTTAAAAACACACATGAAAACAAAAATTTCTATTTAGATTAAACTTAAATCTAAATAAAAATATTAAAAACAATTTTAAACTTGATACCAAACAGTAAAAATTTTAGTGAGATCAAATTAAGAAATTTAAAAATAAAATCAAGCTCAAATATTTTTATTCAAATTGAGATTAAGCTTAACATAGAAAATTTTAAAAAGGCTTAAGTCCATGATAGGACCTAAGCATTTTTATTTAACTCCAAATAAGAGAACTTTGAAAATAAACTAAACCTAAGGAAGAGATCAAGCAAACAATTTTTTTTGTGTTTGGTCTAAATAACACCTATCTCGCTTTCATGTTAAGAATCACTAACTATTACTTCATTGTCACTATCCATTGTTCGGTTCTTGTTTTTTTTTTCATGTAATCCTTACAAAAGAAAAAAATTTCCACTAAAATTTTTGCAATGAAACAATCAAAACAAAATTTTGTTATAAAACTATTTTTTAAGAAAAATTTTCTAAATTTTTTTAAAATTTTATTTCCAATAAAATAAAAAAACGTAAATGATAATATGAAACTTGACAGTCACATCTAAATGCCAAAAAATTAATTTTCGTTCAAAGTATCGTTTCGATAACTCTAGAAACAGAAACATTTTGAAAATTTTGTGGAAATAGAATATTTTTGAAGAAACATTTCAAATAATTTCAAATAATTTTTTTAAAATTTTAAAAGATTTTAACATAATATTTGTAACATTCCTAATTTCGTTTCATTTATTAATAAAGGTACATAAATATTTAATTTAACATCCCTAATTTCGTTTCTTTTGTTAATAAAAGTACATAAATATTTAATTAAGAAAATAAAATTTATTAGACAATTTTTAGATATTTAAGGAAATATAATTCTTAGAAATTTTTCACCTTATGTGTATGCATAAAAAATGTTTTTAATGTTAAGGGAATAGGTAAAGAGAGAAAATTTAATAGGAAAAATTAGAAATAACATACTAAAGAAAGGCAAAATTCGTGGATAAGAAAGATTAATTTTTGTGAAGTAAGTAAATATCTTAAAATTTCAAGAAGATTGGATTAGGGTAATTTTTTTAATTTAAGAGTTATAGATACTAAATTTAACATTTATATCTTACATTCATAATTTCAATAAGTAGGTAATAATACATGGCATTAAGACAAAACATCTATATCTTACATTCATAATTTCAACAAGTGGGTAATAATACATAGCATTATGACAAAACATCATTATCCTACATAAATAATTTCAGCCAAGTAAGGGAAACTCAAGGGCTGAAAATTTGTCACCTAAAAAGACAAACCTATCATACTTGAGTGAGACAAAAGAAAAAGAAAATGAATTTCTAAATCAAAGAGACCTTGTCCCTTGTCTTAAGAATATTTTATTATGATTTTCAAAATAGTTATTTAGAACCCTCTAATCTTATACTATTTATTGAAAATGCTTTATTTTATTGTTAAAGAGCTAAATTTTATAGGCAATTTACAATATTTAAATACTTTAAATTTTAGAGCTCCTAAGTACTCTGGGACAAGCATAGTTGTTAAATCCTCTAGTGGATTGTGAATGATATGATTGGAAATATGTTATAGAATTGTACTATGGTTTATTATTATTCTAAGGTCAAATATTTCAAAACGATTATAAATACTAATATCAAAACCAGAAACTTTGTTATTAGTAGATTGTGAACTATGCAATGTTTATGAGACTAAATATGATTTTTCTATATTGTAGCCTTTTTTATGTTGATGAATTATTTTACAATATTTTGAGTATGCAATGGAATGAAAATTTTAGTGCAATATGTGATATAAATGAAATGGAAATCCTTATCCCTATGAGCGAGAAAAGTAATTTTGTTTGTTAGATTTAGCATATGACATAGCCTACGAATTTAAGCTTGATGAGTTATTTTATGAACACAATAAATGTCTTATTGTTGGAGGGATTGATTAAAAAAGAAATTATCAATTTTTATTAAAAATAATTCATATTTGAAATACTATTTTTTGTTGGAATGAGACTTACTCAAAAATATTTTTAGCTAGTAGCAGTAGATACTAGGTTTGGTGCACCTTGAATCTCTAGCTAAAAAGGGTGTTGTTAGTCCTGTGTGTTAGTTTGCACATGTGGATGATTGAACAGATATATGGGCACGATGCTTGATAGATTTACGGGCATTTTTTCTTACAGATTGGTCATTACACTATTGCATTGCATGCTCAGAGATAGACTTTTGGTTTTGATAGAGAATCCTCTTGGTTAGTGTTTTTCTTGTGCTTACATGAGATGAGTATGATAATAATAAACTTTCAATTTATTAAGTTTTTTCTAAATTATTGCTTCATTACATTATTTTAGAATTAATTATTGTTGAAATATTTAAATCTTATTTTATTAGAATATTAAACAGTATTACATTTTTTTTGTAATAGTTTATTTTCTATAAATTATATTATATCACAAAAAACTTGTGTTGTTGGCTTGTCTCATTCTATTATTATGTGTATTATCTAATTGTTGAGTTATAAAACTCACTCTTTTAACTTATTATATTTTTCAAATAAGGAATTAGAGATTGATTCGTCTTCAATTACAAAGTATGGTAAATAGTTAAACTCTGGGTCTGTCCAAAATTTATTTAGTGGACACATTATTATTTGACTTCTTTATTATTAAATTCATGCTCCATAGATACTCCATATGCCATAAGTAGGATTCCTGTTTTGGTCTACGGAACATTGAGTTATAGAAAAAGTGAAGCTATCAAACAGATATATTTATATTTGAATTCAGTTGAATGTTATGTATATGCAATATATCATGATATATATATTATCTATATGTTTATTCAGAGGCTTATAAGATGAGATTATTCTTACAACTTGTGTCGGTTACGAAGCCTTAATTTGGGGTCATGTCATAACATATAGTACTTACTATTACCTATTTATCTAATTGGGGATTAAGCAACTAAAAACATTAAGAATATAATTTGTTGACCCCCATTGATGCGTCTTAAAAGGTTTTGATGATAATAATTGTGTAAAAAGTGTTTTTCAAGACATAAAGTGCATTTTTAAATGATGCATCAAGAACTCATGAAGATATCAAAGGAATACATCAAAGATTGCATGGATTTAAGATAAAGGAACCAATGTTGAAGTTGTGTTTACCACTTAGGTTTCTGTAGTAATAGAATTCTTGTAAAATAAAAATTTAAAAAACCCTTGAGCTCATGAAAATGTTTAAAAAATATATAAGTTTGGTTTTCTGAGTTTGTTGGTTGTTTAATTTGTAAATTTTCTCTTAAACAAGTTTTTCTAAGTGTAACAGAAGCTTGTTAAGTTTAAGTGGCGCCTATTAGTTGAAAATAGAGCAAAATTTACAAATCAGTAACCAATAAGTGCCTATTAATGGCTTTAGATGCATGTTAGCTTCTAAATTTCTAAAAATAATAATCACAATAACCTATATGTGACTATAGCTTTCTTTAGATCCTTATTCAGTTTTGGATTTTCAATAGAAGCTAACTTATAGAGCAACATGCACCTACAAGATTCAACAAAAACCTATTCACATTCTAAAAGTATGGAAATCAGGTATTTAACATGAAAACATTGGCTATAAACCTTAACAGTCTCCTGTGGCCTAAATGGGAAAGAAATTAAAGACCTTATAATGGTCATATTTCATTAATTCTAGCGGTAAATAGTCTCCAACAACTATATTCCACATTTCTCTATAAATACTAGGATCCATTGAACGTTGGTATGTCAAAAAAAAACTATGCTTAAACCTTATTCCATCTTTGAGCTCTTGTATTTTTCTAATTTTCTGATTTAGGAACGAATTGTAATATATGCACTCTATCTGAGAGATTTTAATAGCCAGTTCTTATTTATTTCATGAAGTTTGAGTCAAGGGGAGGTTCCTTGACAAGTTTGGGTATGTGAAAGTGATTGAGAATTGTTGTAAAGTGATTATACAAGGAGTGAACCTGATTTCCAACTATGAGGAGTTGAGTGGTTCTAGTAGCTCATAATTACGGCTTAAAGATTGTACGTAGGCTTAGTGGTTGAGTTGAACTAGGATAAGTATCAGTGTTTTCTTCTCCAGTTCCTTATTTTACTTTTTTGTCTTTCTAAGTTTCTTCATCTATGAGAATTACTGCATTTATATTTATTTTATCTTGCCTTTATCTTACTGGCTTTGTTACTTTATAAGTTTTTTTATTTTTTAGTTTTTCTATAAACTTTCTTTTTTAGTTTTAAGCTCTTTAGCTCTTACAAGCTTTATTTTATAAGCTTATTTTTTATTTGTGATACTATCTAGTTTTGGTTTTGATAAAAGCTTTCTTTGGCTTTTCTAAAGGGTTTTGGTTTTAAGCTATGCAAAAGTTTTTAAAATCATCTTTTCTTCCACTTCTATGCAAAAATTCTAAAACAGTCAATTTATCCACTCTTGAGTGTGTATCATTCCTAACAAACTTGAATAAACAACTCATCCGATATTAATATTAAGTAAGAAAGAGGTATCAAAATCAACTTACATGTTAATGTCCATTAAATACCTAGAAAACTAACTTAGTTCATCCTAAAACCCAAAAACAAAATACAAAGGATAAAAGACATCATAAATTGATATCAAGAAGAAGAAATAAGAATATTATAACTCTTGCAAGCTTCTAAATCTCTTACTTCCAATCCCTTGAATTCGTAAATATCTAGTTATTCCTTTGTTGTAGTGCCATTATTTAATGAAAGTGTTGTTGAAAAGTTCTAAAAACTACAAAAAGAAAAAAAGAGCTCCCTAGTTTCCCTAGAAGTCCTTTTTAATATTAGGCTTCAAAACACTCAATTATATTAAAATTAGAAAAAATGTCTACCATACCAATGCTGTAATGCTGGGAATCCTACCTTCAATATAAAATCATGCTTCTCATGGTGTCGTGGCAGCCAACTCATTGGCCACATTATTGTGTCACTCAAACACTTAGTCATTTTCTCCTTTTGTGGCAGCCTATTAAGAATTTACCTACAACACAAAGTAAAAATGGGTCAAATACTTGCCAATAACTAAAAGTTCACATATTTACCCAAATTGCTAAAGGAATAACAACAAATAAGGATCAAAACCAAGGCAAAATAACTCTCTAATAGAGATTATCATAGTGTCACCAATAATCCTTTTGGTAAAATGGTCTCATGCCCATGATGCATGATATGAATATATTATGTTTTTATCCAAGAATTTTTAGTGTTTTAAATCTATGTAATGCTTAAGTACACACGCTATGCTTATATTTGGATTTAGGATGCAATTAGAGGTGATAAGTGCAAAACGAAGCTAATTGGACAATTTAGAACAACTTCAACATTGCTTCACTAATCTAGGAATAACTCTTTCATCCTAACTTTGATTGAGATAATTTAAGATGATATCAAAAGCTTAGAAAAATTTCTACAATTTTTACATTTTGAGATTTAAGAGATACAAACTAAATCGAGGTGGTAATTAGGCTTAAAATTGCTGCACTAGAATGTCCAATGTCACAATAGTGGAAAGTTAGGGTCACGACACTAGAATTAGTGGAAAAAGTGTGAAATTTTAGAGACCTCAACATGGTATAGTGAAAAATTAGGGTTCTAACACCAAAAAGATAAGTGTTAGAACCAAAATTCTAGTGGACTCAAGGATGTGACAGTGAAGACCTAGCACCACAATGCTAGTGTGTTAAGTTAACAGAAGTTTAAATTTCCAAACAAAAATGTTTGGATTGGATTAGGAATCTTGTGGCCAAATTTTAGTTAGAATAAACCTAGAAGTCTGATAAGATTTGGTAGAAATAAATAAGCGGCTAGAATCTATTCATCGATTCTTCTCTTTGTTCATATTTAGTTTTTCTTTTGGGTTTTATTATGGCCCTGCTTAGCTAGTTCTCTTTAATTGGTTAAAGAAGACTAAAACCTAAGATTTTATGACATTGTGAGATTAGGAAATTGCTTTTAATGTGATACCCATAATTTTTGTTCACTAAAAATTATATAAACATATGTCTAAAGGCTAAAGAAGGGAAAAATAAGTAATACGAAGTGATGGAAAAGATTTGAAAAAATGTTAAAGGAAAATGCACTAAAAATTTGTCAATAAAATGCATATGTTAAAATAAAACTAATGGACAATAAATAGGAGAAAACTAGTCAAAACAATTTTTATAGGATAGAATGAGCTGTGATGGCCATAATATTTCTAGAAAATTATTCTTAAAAAAAGAATACAAAAGTTATATATTTTTGGGAAAAAAACAAAATGGGAAAAAAGAGAATTTTGAATATTTAGGGTGTAAAAAGTTGGAAGAAAGGTCAAGCTATAGTAATTACCCTAGTTAGAGACTTAAAATTTATTAATACTATCTTAATAAAGAAAATGAGAGAATTAAGAATCATCAAACAAGTTGTAAAAAAAGGATAAGGGATTAGATTGGTTTTGTGAAAAAAAAGGTGCAAGGGTAAAAGTGGAATTAAGTGGCTTAATCATAACACCCCTAAAAATATCTTAATCCTCTAAATTAAGGTGGTGAAGGAGCAAATTGAGGACTGAAAAAATCTGTAGGGAGTAAATTGTGATATGAATTTGGCAACTAGAAACTTGGAAATAAAAAAGATAGTAAAATTCTATTTTTGGTAAATTCGAAAGGTGTTAGCCAAAACCCTTGCATTTCAAGTTGATAAATTGGTTATGTGTTATAAAGTAATGCACAACGGGATGATCAAATGGGTGGATACATGTCTAGGATGTGATCTTGCAACCATGGCCAAATTGGAGAAGGAAGTGCATAATGAATTATAGAATTGATCTTAGTTTTTGAGTATACAAAAATTGGTTAAAAGAAACAGTTAAAATGAATAAATAGGTAAGGATTTAAATTAAGACCTAAGGAAATTAAAGAAGGTAGAAAAAAAAAGATATTGACCTAGAATTATAGCCTAAAGAATAAATAAAGGTTGAAAGTCTCTATAAAGTAAATACAAAGATTAAGATGAATAGTGAAAACTAGATGAAGAAGGTAACCTAATTTGAAATTAATAACTAGAATTAAAATAAATTAAGTGTAAAAGGGAATTTGTGATATAAAATAAAGGGTTTGGCTGAAAGTAAGTATAAGAGAAGATTAGTGTTAGTCAAGTGTAATACTAATTTAATATTGAGATAAACAAGGTAGGTAAATTAAAATTAATAAGTGTAAATAGAATTTCAATAAATTAAATATAAAGGAAGGAAGTTGTGTTACCTAGGGTCTTGGCCGAAAATGGGTTTAGGTGAAATATATATTATGCTAAATATATTCATAAACAATAAGCTCAAATGAATTTGGAATTCACTTATAACTACCATTCCATAGTACTAATTCTTTTCATTTAATGTACATTACATGATGTCATGGCATTGATCCATTTAGCTACTAAAAATTATTAATATGCATCCTAATGGCACCTTTTAAGTTGTACTGATATATACATCAATTGAATGGAATATTACTACATTGATTATGGAACATGCATGATGTCAGTGACAAATTTGCATGGTTGTTGTATATTGGCTGTGAAAAAAATGATATCATGTATTGGCTATTTATGAGAAAGAGAAAAGAAAATAAACGTTTTAGTGGAGGAATGATCTATAGTGATGACCTTGAAGGCCACATGACTTCTGTGTTAGTACTTGATAGTTTATGCCTTATTCACAAGTAAGATAAGATATTTTGGCCATGCTTGGATGGAGTAAGGAAAACTCGGTCAAGAGTGAGTAGGGTAAGGCTCACATTGACCCAATGGCAATGAAATATGAGAAGCAAGTAAACAGCCATGAGATGAGAAGATGATAAAATGAGATGCATTGAATTGGTGATATGATGTCAATGTAAAACAATAATACAATCAACTATTTTTATAAATGGTTCTGACACCTTTATATATATGACATGACTGCATTGTAATACATGTATTAGATATGTATATGATTCACATGGCTAGTTAAATTCTGTAGTTAAAACAACTAAACATGACATGATGTTCATAATATGTATTATCTGTGATTATTGTTGACCTTATTGGAACCTTCATTCTTACTATTATTTCATGTTGTGTTCATATATAAAATGCCAATATTTACCTTGATTGTGTTATTTGCTGTCCACTGGGTAGAACTGCCATACACTCAAAATATGGGACCTATTAGTAGTAGATATGACTAAGATTCTGGTATACATGTCTCTACCCACACCACCCATATCACCAAAAGGGGCAAATCTAATGTAGTAACTAGACACTTTTGGAAAAGTAATTAGGTACCCTCCTACTTTTGTATTACAGGTAGTACCTGGGGTTATTGTTGTATATCTAGAATGCACTAGTGTAAATAGATAGATAAATGTCAATGAAAAGATTTGCAGGTTTTGATTATATGCTTAATGTGAAATGTATGATTCTACTTCTTAGTCATTAGCATATAAATTAATGAAAAATTTAACCGCCAAGAATTAATAAAAAAATTAAAAAAATAAGGTCATTACACTTAATTATTCAATTTTTGCTTGAGTATTAATAGTTTTTCTGAGTTTATTCTTATGATTATTTTGGTTGATTACTAGAAGGATCTGATAGTTTATTAATCAATTCAATCTACTGTTAAATTAGATATTAAATTTGTAATTATTTGATCTTTCTAATTTGTTAAGTAACTAGGGTTTAATGAATCACTTCTTTAGAGTTTATTAGATCATAGAAAGAATATTCAATAAATTAAATTCAATTGCTTGTGCATTGGTTGTTTAGCTTAGCTGATCTCTCTACTTCTTAATGTAATTGATAGGTCAAATCTTTAGCACTTGTTTAGGGCTATTTAGTAATTAGGGTTAATTAGGTTAATTTTATTCTAATTAAATTCATGTAAGAAGAGATAAGAAATTAATTCCAACAGTGAATATTCAATTGAATTAGATAATATTATCAATGATAAGTGGTAAAACTCTAAGATGGAAGTTAACCTACATCAATGCTTAAATTGATTAATTTTCATACTATGATTAATTATTAATTGTCCTTCTTAATTCTACTTTCATTATATCATTATATTTAAATACCCATATTTGTTTATAAGAGCATAAACCAATTATATAGTCTCTGTGGGTTCGACTCTTATTCCTGTAACTACAATAATTTTCAATGGCAAGGTTTTATTTTTGGTGCCTGTAACAACACGTTCTAATGTAGGTCCAATTGGTTTTCTACCTGTGGTACCTTTTTCTTTTGTTAGGATTACAATAGATTTTTTTTTGTGGGAACTTGGTCAATATGGTGTAATTTTTACTCCTCGACTTTTTCTGCTCTTATTTCTTCTTAAAGGCTAATAAAATCAACCTCTTCAGATGGCCTTTAATTTTGATGTTCATCAATCTAGTTATTTAAAAAATAATGTATTAGCAACATCATTTTGAATCCAAGTACAACTAAACTACAAATAGAAATTCAAGTATATTTCAATCTAATTTTAGACCCTACTTAGATTGAAAAATGAAATTGTCCTATCTGAATTAAATGTCACATTCTTACAAATTGAAATTCAATATATTTCAATATAATGTTAGAGCATTACCCTAGCGAAGTAGTGATTGAAGTATAAGCATTCGAACATATTTAGGATTTTGATTTTGCTTTTAAATTAAAAATCAACCAGACAATTGCTAAATGATATTTGCATGCGAAAGGATTACATATTCTCTTTTCAATAAACAACAAATAGTATAGAAAAAAGAAAGACAACATGTTATCTACTAAATTTAAAACAACATTGTTAGAAACAATGAATGATAAATTAGTTGTTTAATGAGCATACTTGTCTATTATGCTAGTAGCTTAATTCATGAAGCAAATTAAGAATAGATAAATGTCACACTAATGTAAATATAATATGTTATGTTTTTATCTCATAATATTTAGTGTTTTATATATAGTTGATGCCCAAATACACTCATAACGCTTATGTTTTGACTTAGGAAGCAATTTGAGGCATTAAGTACAAAATAAAGTTAATTTAAAGGAAATTAGAGCAAAGGAGTTGGAAATAAATTAAGTCTGGATAAAACCTCTATCATTGTGATGGTGAGACGTTGGTGTAGCAACACTAGAATTGACAGAAAAGTATGAGAATTCTAGAGAATTATAAGAATTTGACTTCTAATAGCTTTAATATTGTGATGATGGGATTCTAAAGTCGTGACACTAGAAAGAAAAGTAGTTTGACTATGATTCTAGTACCTTCAACATTGTAAGGCACTGTGATGCCAATGTGGCAAAGTTGTTTTTAAATATATGAGTTAAAGATTAGTTGAGAAAAATTTTGGCAGATTTTTTGGAGATCTCTTAATAGCTTAGTATTCAAAATATATTTAGAACTTATTTCCCCTTCTCTAGTTTATTATATGTTTTAATTATTACCCTATGTGGCTAAGTTTCTTTAGTTAATATAAGGAGACAAAAACCTTAGAATTTATGATTCTGTGAGATCAGGTTTTGTGTTTGTAATATTCAATTTATAATTTGAGTATCAATTATTCTTCTATTCTTATTCTTATGACATTTTCGTTTGATTGCTAGAAAGACTCTCTAGTTAATTAATCAATATAATCTATCACAAAATTAGATATTAAATCTATAAATATTTTATCCCTCTAATTTGTGAAGAAACTAGGGTTAAAAAATTTTCTATGTTAGGAATCGTTAGATCTTAGGAGGAACATTTGACTAAATTAAATGTAACCACTCGTGCTTGTGTTGTTTAGCTTTGCTGATCTCTCTAATTTATTAATGTTGCTATTAAATTAAACCTTTAGCAGTTGTCTGGAGTTGTTTAATAGTTATGGTTAATTGATCACTTGTTTTCTAATTAGCTATGCCGATGATCACTAGTGAAATTCTAATGGTGGAAGTTGACTATGGCCAATGCTCATTTTTTTATTAAATCCCTTACTACACTCTTGATTACTTTTTATTTGTTTTTAATTCTGATTTTATTATTTTCCAACCACCCATCTTTGTTCACAAAAGCATAAACCAAACTACATACTCTTTGTTGGATTGACCCTTACTGACACTACTAAAGATTAAACCTAAAGAGTTGGCACCTAGTGACCTACTTTGCAATATGTATGCATAATTAGAAGCAAAGAGAAACATTCATAAGTTAGACAAATAAGGTAACTGATCTTACCATAACAATTACAAGTAGAAAACGAATCTTATTAAGACAAGTAGCAACAGATAAAACAAAATAAATAAGCATAATTACAAGAAAAAAACTTGTCTTGCCAAGACAAATAAGGCAATTTATGATGATGGAGAGGGAGGTTGATCTCTTGATGAAGAAGAGGGATGTAGAGTCACTTAGAGAGTTGTGGGTGTGAAATAGATGAGAGCTTGAGATGAGAAAGTTAAGGACTTATGGTTTCTTTTTTCATAATAATTTGAGGGGAACATATAAAAAAAAGGCATACTTGCAAGTAGAAAATAGATGCTTCCAAGAAAAATAAAATAATTGACGATGATGAAGAGGAAGGTTGATCTCCAAAAAAAAAAAGGCCAAACTCTAATAATCGATCAACAATTGATAATAACTTATAAGGGGAAAAAAGATAAAAGAGAGATCGAGATGTTTGCAATATTTGAAAAGGTGAAAGGGATTGTCAACATCAAGAAAGGAAATGAGACGATGGGTAGAGATTAAAGAAAGTACAAAAAAACAGAAAGTAGGTTAATGATGGAGAGAGAGCAAATGAGCTACCAAAAGGGTAAGATAGATCAGACAAAAGTCTAAGATAAAAGAGTTAAGGACTTAGGTTTTTTCAATAATAAAATATTATATATATATATATAATATAAAATGTATAAATTATTAATTAATTATATAGTCAGTTAATTTAATTTTGATTGGTTCATGAAAAACTTCAAGATGGATTAGTCTGGTTAGAATTAGATTGAATAGGTTTTGAACACCCCTAATCCTTTCTAGAGTTTACTGATGGGATGATTGTCTAAAATCCTATCCATAAAGCTCATTTTATCATCCATATTCTTTCACTCCTTAGAAAAGCCAAGGATATTTCCCACTAGTCATTCTTCTTTGTAAGGAAGAAAAACATCTTATTTATATACAGTGGAGACTTTGCCATTATTTAAAGGGTCTAGGGTCATATCATTGAAACCCAACCCCTCTGAAGGAAACTTAAAGCTCAATGGAAACTCTTGTGACTTCTAAAACTTATTGAGTTAGGTATTGATTTCTTTGTTACCAAGCTAAATTTTTCAAAGAATGTTAATGACAGTCTTACCAGTGGCTTATGGTTCGTTGGAAACCTCTTTGTTATAGTGAGAAAATGTATACCAAATTTTAACACTAGTACAGTTATAAAAGATGCAATGATCGCCCTTTAGGGTCTTGCTACCATAACTCCCCATAGAGTATTTTGACCACCTAATCTTAAAGAAGATAGACGATGACCTACGAAAACTCATGACAATAGATGTTTACACCTAATCCTAATATAAACCTAGGTTTAACTACAAATATTAACCTAGGGCCAACAAATACACTCTAAAAAGAATAGGACACTTCACCTTCGGATGCCTCAACTGTGTTACTCAAGGATCTTTAATTACAAATATTAACCTAGGGCCAACAAATTCTTCACAAAATCCTAAGGAAGATTGGGCCTTAGTGCTGCCTAAGAGAAAAAAAAATTCCATACCTAAAGATAATCCTTAGTGGCCTTCTCAAGGATGTCATATCCTTATAAATGATCACTAATAAAGGCTAACATTGAGACCATACATGCTTGGGCAAGGATGTATCATAAGAAACTAACCAAAATATTCTTTTGTCCCCTTGAACCTAGAGTCAAACCCAGATGCCTCGCTAACCCTTGATAATAATACCATTCTCAAGTCAACCCACATTGAAATCCTCTATAACACTCAAAAACCCATCCAATCCAAGTCTTCAACACTATTTTTGAAAACCTTGTTGTCCCCTCTAGTAAACCATGTTTGCTTTCCCTTTGCCTTTTTTATGCTACAGAAGCATCTGTACATCACACTAGATCATGCCAATTCAAGGGGACACTTAGATACCCGTTTTATCCCTATACAACCCCTTAACCCATGACCTTTTCTTTATACTAGATCTAAGGGACTTCTTTAACTTGCAAAGGACAACAAAACACTCTGAAAGGTTTCAATCTGACTTGCTCCACAAAGATAAACATTGTTCTTACATGATTTATCACCCTCCTTATTTAGGAAAACCTTATTAAAGGAGTATTATGTTAACTTGGGTAAATATGTTTTTTCAAGCTTAGATGGAAATGTCTCAAGATCAAAACATCTTCTTGGAATACCAGAATCTAAGGAAGTTTCACCTAATTTTTTTATTGCCTCTTTAGAGTAATTTAATGAACAACTAGCAATAATACCTTTTTTGGATGGCCTAACAAAAGTAGCCATATCCATAACAAACCCACATTAACATCAACATGAACAAAGCAACTCCAAAGTTAATAGGAGACCTAAATTCAAGTTCTCTTTTAGAAGGGACAACATTCTGAAATTTAGATGGTTGTGTATGATTGTGGCTAAGTTTAGACAATGCTTAACCTCATTATCTTCTAAGACTAGAATGAGACTGCTATAATGGATCTTAAACCAAAGAAGAAGCATGTTTTAGTGGGTAAAAAATGATTAAGAACTCTTTAAGGAAGAATTGTTAAAACATTCCATTCTGATGACAATCCTCACATAGAATGCAGGATACAATGGTTGCTAGCATTATAGGCTCCCTTAACTTCAACAGTTGGTGTAAAGTTGATTTAATGGGTCTTGCAAGATGCATTTGGTTGTTTTAGGACAAAAAGTGAACCTTAATGTGTTAGAGAGTAAATTAGAAGAAATTCATTATTTAGTCCTAGTATACTCCAAAGCTTGTAATTTTATTATTGTTACTACCAATTCAATTTCTTATAGAAACTTTGTCTTAATAAAAATTAGTTTGCATTCTCTCCCCTAAGCTATTATATAACACTTTAAAAAAAATCTTTGCCAATTTAAGAGACTTGGTGATAACCCTTCCCATTTATAAAACTAAAGCCCTCCATGACTGTTTAGATGTTTATCCCTATTGGATTTAGTACTTGTTGGATGTTGAAATTTACTTGGACCAACAAATGGTTTGGTGGTCAGGTCGTCAAAGAAAGGCTCGATTGAGCTTGTGCCAATACTAAGTGGTTAACATGCTTCCCAAACTCTAAAGTCTTCCACTTCCCTAGGGTGTCTTTAGACCATTGTCTTATTCTTTTAAACTTGGACCCCTCTTGTCTTTGACAAAAAAATCATCCCTTTCATTTTGAAACTTTCTAGTCTAAACATAAGGATTTTCACCACCTTATTTGATATTCTTGGGATAGTAGTGAAATCCTCATCGACTAGGTTATCCAAAACTTCATTGGTCACATTTTGATTTGGGATAAATAAACATTTGGGAACATTTTTAAATGCAAAGGTACAATCATTGCTTGTCTAAAAGGCATAAGAAATGCAGTGAAAAATAATCCTTCCCATTCCTTGTACTTTTCAGAGAATAATGTTATTAAAAATTTTTGGGACACCCTTGATCTTGAGTAAGAATTATAAGCCACAAAGTCTAAGGTGGACTAGTTGAGTAAATGAGACTTAAATATAAAGTTCTTACATACTATCACAATGGCTAAGAAGCACTCCAATTATATTTATGGCCTCCAAAATTGATGTAAGGAATTGGTTAATTTATCATTCACCTTTGTTTTCATTACTTCCTCATGCACTCTAATCTTGACTACCCTTACTAACTTCTTGACTTTAGCCACCACTTTCCTCGAAGAAATTCCTTAATATTTTCCCCCTAAATTTGGAGACTAAATCCACTCTCTAGGACTTTAAACCTTTCAAGCTCTTTAAGGTAGATGGTTCATACCCTAGTTTCTTCCAATGGTGTTGGGACACAATGAGCCTTTTTCTTATTCATGTAATTAAACAAGTATTTAAGGATCATTCTATCCCTCTAATCCTTAAACAAAATGCTTTTGTGACTTATACCTAAGGTCTCCTCCTTAGTGTTTATTAGGAAATATAGACCTATCATCCTTTGCACCTTTCTTTAGAAAATTATTTCTAAGCTTTCAATGGGGAGGCTAAATCATGTCCCCCTAATCTCATCTCTCCTTATTAAAGTGATTTTGTCTTAGGGAGAAAGAGGTTGACAATGTTATAGTCACCCAATAGAATTTACACCAAACGAAAAAAAAATTAAAGAATAAAAATGGCTAGATTGTGCTTAAATTGTACCTTAAAAAAGCCTATTACAAACTCAGTTAGGACTTCAATATAATGATCAATCGTATCCTCAACTTTCCAAAGAAATAGATCGAGCTTGTCATGAGTTGCGTTATGTCCACTCACTACTCCCTTATTATTAACAATGGTATTTTGGAAATTTTCTCCCCCTCTTGTGGGCTCTAACAAGGAGATTCTATCTACCCTTATATCTGCATTCCTTGTTTGAAATGGTTATAGTAGCTTATTGAACTTGATGTAACTTTTAAGACTTTAAACGCTTCAAATTCAGAAATAGCCCCACTATTTCTCAACTCATTTATGCAAATGATATCATCCTCTTTGCCAAAACCACGAGAAAGAAATGCACCATTATTTGAAACACCCTCCATAATTTCTCTAACATCTTTGACCTCCATGTCAATTTGGATCTATCTTATTTTTAGTTCTCTCCAACAATCAATAATAAGAAATCAATGATCTTGCTCATATTTTTGGAATGCAATCTAACAGTCAAATTTCTTCAAAATCCCAAATTCTATTTGGTGACACAGAAAACCATAAGCACAAATTGACCACCGATACCAATACTTTACAAGATTGATTCCAGCCATATAATGTTAGATAACTCAAAGAATGCATATAATTTCCCATAATTATTATCCTTCATTTGGTATATCAAAAGTTCATTTTGTTCAAATTTTTAAATCCTAAAGCACACTAATACCAAATTACTGGTACTATCAGCGTATACAACAATGTTCCATAAGATGTCCAAATCCCATTCAGAAAACGAAAAATTATTCTAGGTGCTAAAGAAGGCAGAGGCTACACACTTTGTTGGGAAATTTTGTTCATTGATAGGGAAATTTTTTTCCTCACTATAATTGTGGCCCATAAAATATTAGAACAAGTTATTATCGTGGAAAGTATCTAGGACTTTTCAGCAGCGTCTCTAGAGAGAAGAAAGAAAAAAAGTTTTATTGAGATTTGACTCAACTAGTTAGTGGATTTAAAGTCAACCGAATTTGGGGTTTTGAAGAAATTTGTGATTTTGGATTTAGGTTTTCTTTTTAAATTTGATTTGGATTAGAAGAATGAGAAGATGGGTAAAAATAAGACTAAAAGAAAAATCAGAAGAGAAAGAAGGAGAGAAAGATGGGTGAGAAAGATAGAAGAGAGAAAGAAAAAAAAAGGGCATAATCTCGTGTTGAGTTGACTTTGTGTGCTTAGTTTAGAAATCTCAATAAATTATATGCCACAAACATTGTTTGTTAAAAAATATTGACAGATTTAGGTCTAATCACAAACAAATGATGGTTTTGAAACATTTAAGACCTTCCTAATTAACAGAGTTAAATACTAAATTAAATTTTGCCACAAAAATTAAAATATGATTTCATTAAAAAAAGAAAAAAACAGGTGCTAATAATTTATGTGGCGGCGGGTAAGAAAAATGTTTGTGCTGACCATAGCGGGCCGAAGCTCTCAAGTCCAAACTACCACATATAGTAAAGAGAAGCTGTCTAAAGTCTACTCTGAAACCATCTCTCTCATTCTCCTCTCCCCAAATTCCCGAACATGAAATCTCCATCTCTCCAACTCACCAAGACCTTCACCACTCCCCACTTTGACCACCACCTTCTTGGATTCCATCACACCTTCTCTTCCACTGACAAAATTTCCTCCTCTCTCTCCTTCTCCTCTAGCCTCCCAAATCCAAGTTCTACAAGGGTCATAGCTCAGGCCCAGAAACCCCATCATAACGCTGGTCCCAAAGAGGGTATGAAAATAAAGGGCAAAAAGGACAATATCTGGAGTATTGACAACGAGCTCGCCAAGGCCGCGGCCGAGAATGAGAAAGGGAGAGCGAATCGGATGAAGCATAAAGGGGGGAGAATGGTGAGGAGGAAGAGAAGTAGGGGTGGCAGAGTCATGGTCTCAGGGGCTATGACGATGGAGGTTGAGACGGTTCTTCAGACTCAGGTACCTTTCGCAACGTCGGTCTCTTTAAAATTGCAAAATTGGGTACAAAATGTTATCTTCTACTCTGCTTGGTAAATATGCGGAAAAAGAGAATGAATGTAGGTGACTGCGATTAAGCAGTTTATGGAGACTGGAGCCTTTTCTGCCTTTATATTTGAAACAGCGAGTGGACAAGGAACTTATTTGGCTGCTGAGACATTGTTATAAAAATATAGCTGGAAACATAACAATAAGAACAAAACTACTAGGTAACAAATGTTTACGCTATCTTGATAGTCATTAATTACTGTAAAGTAGTGGATACCCTCCATGTAGGTATTCATTTGTCACTTCTTATTGATTACTTTATTCCCTACTCTTCCTTTGTAATGAATCTTTCTTATTAACTTTATTGAACGCATGAACATTTTATCTTTCTGATAATTGACCAATACCTCCTCCGCTCCTCTGGAGGTAGAACTTAATCTATTTCCGTTGCAAATATAAAAATTCATAATGTAGGATTAAAACATCTAAGGTGGAAAATCGCCGGCACAGACGAGAGAAACAAATTATTCTGCTTACATAAGTAAATGAAGGAGAGAACTAAAGGCAAACAAGGTGAAGATCTTCCTTTGGTCCTTTTTCTAAATAATGGCTGAAGGGGCATTGTGAAAAATAAATGTAAATATGTACAAGTGAATCAATTGTAATCATTCAATATGATGTGTGGGAATTCAGTAGGATAAGATCCTCTCAGGATCTTCGCTATCTATCTCGCCAATCCTGCTGATGTGTTGCTATGTTTATCGCTGATTTCTTGGGTGTAATATTGTATATTTATTGTTTTATTTCTCGTAAATCTCTTCCATGATTTGTGGAGATTTTCTCCTTTATTCTTAGGATTATCCCGGGATTTGATTGACATCAAATCACCGGGATTATAGGCTTCTGTTTAGCTTATGTTTTCTCCACCCTATATATATATATATATAGTGTTGTACTCTCATCTATTCGAATTAAGGAGAATCAGTATTTTTCTCTCCTCTCTGATCTTTATCTTAAAAATTCACATGGTATGAGAGTGCCTGGCTCCATTCTGAACTCTATTGTTTTTCATGGCAACTGAGGAACTCAGTTCAACCACGGTCACATCAGCCAGACCAGAATTCACGTCTATCATGAATACTCATGGAACGATTGAGAGCTCATCTCCTGTTAATAACAGAACACAAACTCAATGGGCATAACTATCTCCAGTAGAGTCAATATTTTATTATGTATATATGCGGAAGAGGAAAAGATGACTACCTCATCGAAGACATGGTAATCCCTGAAAAAGAGGATCCAAGATACAAGGATTTGGAAAACAGAGAATTACATGGTGATGTTTTGGCCGATCAAATTCATGAACAATGATATTGGAGATAACTTCCTACTCTATGGGACAGCCATGGAGATTTGGGATGCAGTGAAGGAGATTTATTCCAGCTCAAAAAACACCTTTGAGATGTTCCAGATTGAACCTACCCTACATGACCTGAGGCAGGGAGACCTTATAGTAACACAATATTTTAACACCCTTAAAAGGTATTAGTAGCGGTTGGATATGTTTGAAACCTACACATAGGGATGTCCATATGATAAGATCATGTACAAGGATATTGTGGAGGAGAAGAGAATATTTAAATTTCAGCTAGGTCTCAATAAAGATCGTGATGAAGTTAGAGGCAGGATAATAGGAACTAAACCTCTTTCAAACCTCAGGAAACCTTTTCTGAAGTAAGACGTGAAGAAAGTAATGTTGGGACCTCTGCAGCACCAGCAGTCAGCCCTTGTCCCTGAAGGTTCTGCCCTAGCAGCTAGAAACTTCCATCCCAACAGTGATTATCAACCTAAAGGGGTGAGGCTATGGTGTGACCATTGCAAAAAGTAAGGCCACACCAAAGACACATGCTGGAAGATTCACAAAAGACCAGCAGACTGGAAACCATCAAAGGGGAGAGAAACCCGGGCACATCATGCTTCCATACCAGAAAATCAACCTATAAATTCCGAAAACAAACCTTCTCCACCCATGAACAATCCTTTTACTTAGGAACAAATTGATATTCTACAACAACTGCTAAATGCCAGTTTCTGGCCCAATCCAACAATTCTGGTAAAGGGTTATTAGCTCACAAAGGTAACTTCTTAAGTGCTCTTATAGCTAACAAATATATGTCCAAACCATGGATTATTGATTTAGGAGCACCCAATCACATGATCAGAGACAAAACCCTCTTTCATGAATTCAAAGCATGCTCTAGAAACTATATAGTTAGAATTGCCAATGGCTCCCTCACCAAAGTAATTGGAAGTGGCACTATCCTGGTCAACCATGAATTAATCCTAAACTCTGTTCTATATGTTTCCAATCTTGATTGCAATCTTCTTTCTATCAGTAGACTTAATGAAGATCTTCATTGTAAGGATCTTTTCTCACCCAATCAATGTGTTTTTCAAGAACTGGGCTCGGGGAAGATGATGAGATGAAGTTGGATCTCTACCTATTCAAGAGGGACTCATCTCCAGTAAGACAAGCCCATATTGTTAGTTGTGGTTCTACTAAAAGTCAGTCAAATTCTAATACTCTTAAACATTGTGATGTCATGTTATGATACATTCGTCTTGGTCATCCTAACTTCGTGTATCTTGAGAAAATGCTTCCGTCTCTTTTTATCAATAAAAATACAAATGATTCAAATGTGAGATTTGTGAATTTGCTAAGCATACTCGGAATAATTATCCTAGTCTCACATATAAACCGTCTCAACCTTTTGCTTTGATATATAGTAATGTTTGGGGGCCTTCAAGAATTAACAACATAACGGGTGCAAGATGGTTTGTGTCTTTTATTGACGATCGTACTAGAATCTCATGGGTTTTTTTAATGAAAAAAAATATGAGATTAACCAAAATTTTCAGAATTCCACCTTTATGATTCAAACCCAATTTAACTCTAAAATACAAGTTTTCAAGATCAATAATGCCAAAGAATATTACAGCTCTACCCTAAATAATTTTTTGTCTAATCAAGGCATTATTCACATAAGCTCTTGTATTGACACTCCTCAACAAAATGGCATAGCAGAGAGAAAAAACAAACACTTACTTGAAGTTGCTAGATCTATCATGTTTGCCACACATGTGCTTAAATATTTTTGGGCAGAAACTGTTCTCACTGCTACATATTTGATAAACCGAATGCCATCTAGGATTCTCAACTACCAAACTCCTAGTGAAACCCTCCTTAAAGCCTTCCTTCACACCAAAACAATTTCTTCCCTAGAACCTGTAATTTTTCAGGTGTATTGCCTTTGTCCATATTCATCAACAGAACCGCAGCAAACTTGACCCAAAATCTCTCAAATGTATCTCCATAGGATACCCACCTCACCAAAAAGATTACAAATGCTACTACCCTCAAACCAAAACTATATATAACTCTATGGATATGACTTTTTTTGAAGACCAGCCCTATTACTCCACACAAAATAACTCCATATAGTAGCCTCAACTCATCAAAACACCTGATATTCTCATTGACAACACTAATCCTCTTTCCATTAATCTCAACCTTGAACCTGAGACCAATCTCCTTGAAACTAAAGATCGAAACCCTGTTATAACCACCAAAACAACACTCAGTCACCACAATCTACAAGGAAGGAGCTTCGTGTCTATACTAGGAGAAGAAAACCTGAGGAAGAATGTGGAAACTCAAATCATCTCACACAAAGCCAAGAAGTCCAACCTAGTCCAGATTCCACAAATACAAATCCATGTGAGGAAATTTCTAATTCTACTCTTATAATAGATGACTCTGATATGCCAATTGCATATAGAAAAGGGGTGGAAACCTGCACACAAGATCCCATTAACAAATTTATATCCTATAATGCTCTACCTCCTGCATATCAAGCCTTCATTGCAAATTTGAACCAAATACAGATTCCAAAAACTGTTCAAGAAGCCTTAGAAAGTCCGAGTTGGAAACATGCTGTTTTTGATGAAATTAAGGCCCTTGAAAAGAATGGGACATGGGAAATTTTAGATCTTCCACATGGAAAAAGAGTTGTTGGGTGTAAATGGATTTTCACTATCAAATACCAAGCCAATGGCAGCATAGATCGTTTAAAAGCCTGGTTGGTAGCCAAAGGGTCACCCAATCCTTTGGCAGGGATTATCAGGAGACCTTTGCTCCTGTAGCAAAACTAAATACCATTAGAATACTTTTCTCTATCGTTGCAAATCTTGATTGATCTCTCTATCAATTAGATGTCAAGAATGCTTTCTTGAATGGTAACTTGGGGGAAGAAGTATACATGGAAATTCCACCTGGCTTGAAGGATAATTCAAACAGCAGTGAAGTGTGTAGACTCAAAAAGTCTCTATATGGCTTAAAGAAATCACCTTAGGCATGGTTTGTAAAATTCACAAATTTTGTAACAAAAAGGGGGTACATTCAATATCAAGCTGATCACACCCTATTCGTGAAATATTCTATAGACAATAGAATATCTATTCTCATAGTCAATGTAGATGACATTATTCTCACAGGAAGCTATATAGAGTTGACTAAAATGAAGAAATACTTGACTCAAGAATTTGAAATCAAAGATTTTATAAGCGTAAAATATTTTATTGGCATTGAGGTAGTTAGGTCCAAAGAAGGAATATTTGTTTCACAACGCAAATATGTCCTTGACTTATTGAAAGAAAAAGGAATGCTCGGTTGCAAGCTTGTTGATATTTCTATAGATTCCACTAAAAATTTGGGAATGGAAGAAACAAGTGAACCTGTGGATAGGGGGAGATACCAGAGACTTATGGGAAAACTCATATATCTCTCCCATACTAGATCGGACATTAGCTTCTCAGTTGGTGTTGCAAGTCAATTCATGAACAATCCAAAGATAGAGCACCTAGAAGCAGAACATCGAATCCTGAAGTACTTGAAGAAAACTCTAGGAAAAGGCATACTATTTAAAAGACATGATTCTAGAGACATTAACATTTTTACTTATGCAAATTGGGATAGTGATGTCACGAATAGGCGATCTACGTCAGGTTATTGCTCATGTGTGGGGAAACTTGGTAACTTGGATAAGTAAAAAACAACCAGTTGTTTTTTGAAGTAGTGCAAAAGTCGAACTTAGAGCTTTAGCACTTGGAATTTGTGAAGGAATGTGGATACAGAGAATTCTTAAAGATTTGCGAATAAACATAGGAAGTCCCATCAATATGTACTGTAATAATCAAGCCACCATCAATATTGCAAAAAACTCGGTACATCATAATAGAAAAAAACATATTGAAATCAATAGATATTTTATTTTTGAGAAAATTGACCAGTCCATTATTCAACTTCTCTACATTCCTACAAAGAATCAAATAGCTGACATCCTTACTAAGGCCCTACCTAAGGCGAGTTTTGAAGACTTGAGTTGCAAGCTAAGCATGCATAATATCTATACTCAGCTTGAGGGGAGTGTGGGAATTTAGTAGGATAAGTTCCTCTCAAGATCTTTGCTATCTATCACGCCAATCCTGTTGATCTGTTGCTATGTTTATCGCTGATTTCTTGGGTGTAATCTTGTATATTTATTGTTTTATTTCTCGTAATCCTCTTCCATGATTTGTGGAGATTTTCTCCTTTATTCCTAGGATTATCCCGGGATTTGATTGACATCAAATCACTGGGATTATAGGCTTCTGTTTAGCTTATGTTTTCTCCACCCTGTATATATATATATAGTGTTGTACTCTCATCTATTCAAATTAAGGAGAATCAGTATTTTTCTCTCCTCTCTGATCTTTTTCTTAAAAATTCACATGATGTATGGTACTGATGGTAGCAACAAACGTACATGAACTATATGAACATGATGCACTGATTTTGTGTTCTTTTCCATTTCTTTTAGTTCACCCCTGTTTTCAAAGCATCTCTGCTTGTGTCATAGGAGTATTTGGTGTAAAACTTCTTAGGCTAGCAGTTTTGAAAGTTCCTACTAGTGAACATGAAAACATGTGGTTGTGTAGCAACAGAAAATATACCCAGAAAAAGATACATGCCCCAGTAAATAATAAAAAGAAAAAGAAAAGAAAAGAAAAGAAAGATCCAGCATGTGTGTTGGCATATTCAAGTATTAGCATAATCCATTCAAAACTTTTGTGGAATATTTATAAAACTGGCCATGGTGCCAAATTCTGAAGCTAGTATATCGTTGGTCCTTATGAATTTTGGAAGACCAATTGAAGCTAAAATGAGAGTTTCAAAAAGTATGGGTGTGTCGTAACAGAAAATATATTCCAGAAAAAAGATACATGTCCCAATAAATCCCAAAAAAGAAAAAAGAAAAAGAAGGATCCGTCATCTATGTTGGCATATTCAAGTATTAGCATGAGCCATCCAAAACTTCTGTGGAATATTTGTAAAACTGGTCATGGTGCAAAATTCTGAAGCTAGTATATAGTTGGTCCATATGAAATTTGGAAGACCAATTGAAATTCAAATGAGAGTTTCCAAAGCATCTAATGTCAAGATTCAAGATTTGTTCACTCAAATTAAAGATGTCAGGGTTCACTAACAACTCTAGAGGGGGCTTTTGTAGGCTAATAAATTTTGGTCAACCAAAATTTGCCACCTTGTATTATAAATCCTAATCACTGGATACCATTTGTCAAGGAAAGGTCTTACATAAATTTTTAATGGCCAATAAGTAATTTTCTCTGCTTTGTGTCATAGACTCATAGTAGTTGTCTCTTTAAGATTTCTTTGGCCAGTATTTTTGAATTCCCTGCCAAACATAACAAATGTACAGTTGCATAGTAACCAAACCCAACTATAGAATGACCTTGGTTCTTGTTCTTTTGGGGGAGGTGCTGATCACACTTGAAATAAATTAGGGGGCCCTTGCAATTTAAAAATTACTAGATCTTCTCATCTTTCCTTGATTTGATAATGATGTTATAAGTGGTTAAACCTGTTATTAACTTGTCAGAAACTGTTGCTTGGAATTTCTGTCCTTATGCAAATTATTGTTCTAGAGTATAAAGTCAATTGGTGAACGTATCTGATATTTGAAATTTTAATTCATGAAAGTTTAGTGCTTCATTACTTTTTTGGTCATGGATTAGTAAATGAAATGTAGTTGTTAACCTTGTCAAATAAGAAAATGTGAGAAGATTAAAAGAATTCTTCGTTTTATGATTGAAGATGCTGGGGATGGGAAAGGTAAAGAGACCTGCCATTTATATGCTTTGAACTGTAAAGAACCCAATTTAGAGAGGAAAAAAAATACTAAGTGCCATCTTCTTTGGGGTGCTTCCTGATTTGCATCTGTTTTGCTGAATGATTTTGAACATTTGTTTATAACAACTGATAATATGTTAAGTAAGTTTAAAACATAATAGCAATGAATTACTTTGGATTTTGGGGTTTATGTTGTTAAGATTCAAGGGATCAATGGATATTAAAATTTATTGAATATTCTCTTGATGCTTTGCGATTTTTTTATTATTTATGTTTATCCTTTATAAAATTCAGCTATATTTTATGTTGTTTTCAGAGAATATGAGTGGAACTTAAAGAAAATAAATTGGTTTTAAACTTTTTATTTTTTTGGGACTTGAAACTCTGCCTATATTTGTATAGTCAGTCCCAAGTCCAGATAAAAGAAGAGGGTTGTGTTAGACTTACGACAGTCAATATACAATTTTATCATATTTACATGAGTATGGATCAACGAAGCGATAGTATTATGGCTAGATTGTTGCCCGGAAGTAGTGTACTGTATAGCTCAAGTATAGTGTCAAAAGACCAAGAGCTGCTGCATTGACACTAGGGTGCAATGGAAAATATGCAAGAGTTTCCACACTTTAGTGAATGAGTGTGAGTAAAGAAGTTATTTTATAAGAGTAGAATTTGTTGTGGAACTTGAAATATAGGCACGCTTATAGATAAATCAATGAAAATAGTTTATATTATGATTAGGAGAAGGATCAACATCATGTGTTTACAAGAAATTAAGTGGGTAAGAGAAAAGGCAAATGAATTAGATACTTCAAGTTTTAAACTTTGGTATACTGATAAGACAAGATTTAACAATGGGGTAAGTATAATATTCGATAAGGAGTGGAGAAATAACGTGGTAGATGTAAAAAGATTAGGAGATAGGATTATAGCTTTAAAGCTTGTAGTAGAGCGGGATATTTTTAACATGATTAATGTTTATGCACCACAAATAGATTAGAGGAGCATCACAAGATAAATTTTTGGGAGGATCTAGAAGGTTTGGTTCAGGACATACCTTGGGGAGAAAAAATTTTCCTAGGAGGGGATCTAAATGATTGTGGAGGGAGTGAATCTAAAGGATACAAGGGTATACATGGAGGTTTTGGGTTTGGAGAAGCAAATGGAGTGTAAAATTATCTTAGATTTTTCTTTAACCTTTAATTTTACAATAACAAACATTTGTTTTTAGAAGCGGATAAAACACCTTATTATGTACAAGAGTAGAGAAGCAAACTCTCAAATAGATTTCTTCTTAGTAAGAAAATCAAATAGAAAGTATTGTATAGATTGCAAAGTTATATTTGGAGAGAGCTTGGCTACTCAACAAAGAGTTTTAGCTATGGACATAAGAGTTAAGAGAAGAGTAGAAAGAAAGAGTCAGAAAAAAGTTTTGAGAGTTAAACGGTGGCTTTTGAAGGATGAAAAACAAAGGATTTTTCTAAGAAGGGTGGGGGAAGAGGGGTTTTGGGAAGTACAAGGAAGTGTTAGCGATATGTGGGTCGAGGTGGTCAAAGAGATTAGGAAAATAGCAAAATAGACTTAGAAAATCAAGAGGTGTGGGACCAAAAGGTAAAGAATCTTGGTGGTGGGATGTAAAGGTGCAAGATAGGATTAAGGTTAAAATGGAGTGTTATAAAGCGTGACACTTACATGAAGATAATAAAAATTGAAAAAAAATATAAAGTTGCTAAGAAAGATACTAAGAAATCTGTGAATGAAGCAATATTTAGAGTTTTTGAAAGGTTATATCATTCTTTATGAACTAAAGATAGTGAAAGAAGAATCTTTAGGCTTGCGAAAGGTAGGAAAAGAAAGACAAGAGACATAGATCAAGTGACATATATTAAAGATGAAGAGGGTAATGTCTTGGTAAGGAACAATATATCCAAGCATGATGGGAGTTACTTTTAATGACTTTTTAACGAAGAACATGAATTTTCTTATTATTCTGACAGCTTAAATATTGTAGAAGAGGACCAAAATTATATCTTTTGTCGTATAATTCAAGAGTTTGAAGTAGAGAAAGTTTTGAAGAAAATGGATAATGGCAAAGCAGTAGGATATGATAATATATCTATTGAGGTGTGGAAAGATTTAGGGAAGAAAGACATAAGTTCACTAAGTTGTTTAATGAGATAATTAGATATAAACAAATACTAGATGAATGGAGGAGGAGTACTTTAATTCCTATCTATAAAAATATGGGAATATACAGAATTGTGCCAAATATAGGAAGATTAAGTTCACGAGTCATATTATGAAATTATGAGAGGTCATTGAGTAGATATTAAGACAAGAGATTCAAGTTATAGAGAATTAATTTAATTTTATGTCAAGAAGGTCAATTATAGAAGTAATTTACTTACTGTGAAGATTGATGGAGATATATCAAAAAAATAAAAAAGATTTACATATGTTTTTTTATCGATTTGAAAAAAGCATATGATAGATGCTGAGAGAGGTTTTAGAGAAGAAAATAGTTCGTTTCGTGAAAATACAAAATCGAGATACAAAAGATTTTTTTACAACTATGAAGTACATTAAGGTTCATCTTTGAGTCCATATCTTTTTAACTTTATTTTGGATGCAGTTATTGAACATATCCAAGAATTTGGGCCTCGATGTATAATTTTTGCAGATGATATAGTACTAGTTGATAAATCCAAAGAGAAAATAAATATAAAGTTATAGTCATATAGACAAACTTTGAAAACACATGACTTTTGTATAAGTAGAAATAAAATAAAATATATAGAATGTAATTTTAGTAAAAGAAGAATAAATACAAATTTAGAAGTAAAATGGAGATTATGTTATAAAACAAATCACAAGTTTTAAATATCTTGGGATCATTATACAAAATGACGGAGAAGGAAATGAAGACATAAACTATAGGATTCAAACAGAATGGATGAAATAAAAGAAGGTTTCAGATATCATTTGTGATAAAAAAAGTGCTGTTCAAGGTTACAAAATTTTTTACCGTACAACTATGAGGTCAGCAATATTGTATGGTATTGAATGTTAGGCAGTTAAAAAGATAACATGAAAATAAACTCAATGTCGCAGAGATGAAAATGTTGCATTGAATGTGTAGACACATTAGAAAAGATATGATTAAAAATGAGTGCATTAGAGAGAAAATTGAGATAGCACTTATTGTGGAGAAGATGGTAGAATTTCGTTTAAGGTGATTTGACTATGTGTGAAAAAGACTTACAGAAGTCCTACTGCGAAGGGTAGATCAAATGGAAAGCAGTTCGACAGTTAGAGGTAGAAGGAGGTTAAAGAAAATAATATATGAAACTATTAAAAATAACTTAATAATTAATAATTTCTCTATTAATATATTTTATAATAGGTCACTGTGTTATTATTTAATCCATATATTCGACTCCATCCCGTAGAAAAAGGTTAAATTGTTTGTTTGTATTGTTTTGGGACCTAAGATATATAACTCAGTGGAAGGTCTCGCAATTTTTCAAAACTCAGGTACATTCAAATTTATATTTGAAGATCCATTTGCAGAATATTAGTATTCCTCTATGAAAATTTTGGAGGAGAATATGTGTACCTCTAGGCTTCGGTTTTCATTTGTTTGGACTTTTGAGAGTAGAAGTAAGTGTTTTGCACATGACATAGGTACCTTTTGTCAATTTCTTCTTTTTAAACTTTTTATTGGAAGAAAATATGTAAAAACAACATCCAAATGTTGTTATTTTCTTTCATTTTTGGACAAAATTCACATTCGGCATTTCCAAAATTTGGATGGACTTTTGGAACAAATCAATCAGCTCATCCTTCTTTTTATTACTTTCTTGTACTGGTTTTAATTGTATATGTTATCGATATCTATGTTAAATGTAGAATGATTACTACTTTATATTGCCATTAAGGCATAGAATGTACTGACAGAGTTGACTATGTTTAAGGAACCTGTAATAAGACCAGCTTGGAACACATTTACTAGCAGTGTCAGTGGGATTTGGAAGGGTGTAGGTGCAGTGTTTTCTCCTCTCACTGCTGAAATGGAGCCTGTTGAAATAGGTAACAGGAACGAAAACCTATATGACTGCTTTACCCTTTCCCGCGTTGAGTCAGTGCCATCGCCCTCCAGTGGACAGACATCTCAAATCATCAGAAAAATTAATTGGGTGACTTTGAATCCTTATGGGGAAACACCACAGCACACTGAAGGCAACAGCATAGCTAAAGAAGGATCCAAAGATGGTGATGCCCCTGTACTTCTGAAGGACAAGATCAGTGATCATGTAACAAAACATGTCTTGCCTACGTTCGAGTCCTTTGACTTTAAAAAAAGTGATGTGATGGAAGAAGATGTTATGGACTGTGAACCAGGCCTTGTTTATTTTGAAGTAAGATATCTCCCTTTTACAAGCTAATGTATAATTCTTTGTAGATGCCAAGTTATTATTCACAACTGGGCCACATGATAATATTGTTGTTAAGTATTCAGCTTCCAGCCTTCCTTGCAGAATGGGATATGTAAGCTATGATCATCACTATTACTTAAAAGAAAACGATAACCTTTTTTCTGGTTCAGTGAAGTTAAAACATGTCTGAATATTTGGGTAGTAATAAGTAAACCTCCCCGATTTTATGCGATAGTAATCAAAATTTAAAACATTATATTATGTCTTTTCAGTTTCTTGACTCCTTCATGTGCATGGTTGCTTTCTTTCTTTTTGTTCCTTTCTATCCTTATTGGTTGATACTGGAATTGAGGAAGAATAGCCCTAAAAGCTTATGCACCACGTAGTGCACAAATGGAATTTTGGATAATCCCAACTGAGTCATATATGATTTTCAGTTCTTGAAAATATGCACATCAATAACTTTAAAATTGTGTCCTAGCTGTAAATAAGAAGATTCTTATTTGTAAAGATTTAGCTCTCTATCAACTTGAGGTAGGGTGTAAGAAATTATATACTCCAGTAGGTGAGATCAAATTATAATAATGTCAGAATTCTGGAGTTATGCTTCCTCTTGGTAGAGTGGTTTTGGCATAGATAGCTCTTTTGGAAGTAGTGCCTAGTCAGCAGTTGTTGAGCTAGCATGATACTTGTTAATTGTTAAATGCTTCCTTTCTCAAGATTATACTATCCCTCTCTTTCTTATTTCTATAGTCTTTGTAAAAATCAATAGGAGACCTGATTTCACCAACTTTGTGCTTTGATACTTTTTGTTGCCTATGTAATTATGTTTGCTAATTGAATACTATCATGTAGCTTTTGTGAATGGCCTATAAATTATACTTATTGTTGAAAGATTCAGGGCTTGATTATAGCAGATTTTACAGGATTCTAGTTTCCTATTTATTCTGTGGGTTGTTTTCTTTCCCTGTTTATGTTTCTGATTCTCCTCCTATTTTAAGGGAGATTATTGTTGATCTCTTAGCAGATTTCTAAGAAATTAGATAGCTCTTCTCTTGTATATATAGCTGTGTATAGTCTGTACAAAAAATATAGAAGAAAAGTTCTCTATTTTTCTGAATATTATTCTGCGTTTATGGTATCAGAGCCTAAACAAATAAAACACAACTTTCTTATTCTCATCGAGAATGTCAAAAAATACTATTGATTCTCAGATTGAAACCTCTTCCGTTACCATCAATCCACTAGTATGACTTCATGCCTCTGCTTCAGACCATCCCTCCTTGCAAATCACCGCTCATAAACTGAATGGTGTGAATTATTTGCAGTGGTCGGAATCTGTAAAAATGTTCATCACTGGTAGAGGCAAGCAAGGCTATCTCACGGGAGCCTTAAAACCTCCTTCTCCCAGTGACGCATCAGCGTAATTCACCTGGGAAACCAAGAACGCCATGATAATGGCATGGCTCATTAATTCGATGGAACCTGAGATTGGTCAGGTTCATCTCTTCCTTCCCACTGCGAAAGATATTTGGGACGCCGTGGCTGCGACATACTCTAATTGTGGTAACCCATCTTAAGATTTTGCTGTGAAGACTAGGCTGAGGGATATTTGACAAGGTGAGCGAGATGTCATTCGCTATTTTAATCAATTGAAGACTCTCTGGCGGGAACTCGATCAGTTCACCACGGTCGAATGGGTGTGTCCTAGAGATGTTGCTCGATATCAACAGCTTCTAGAGAAAGACTGAATCTTCGACTTCCTGAGTGGTCTCAATTCTATTTTTGAACTAGCCCGAGAATGCATTCTTGGCCGCGAACCCTTTCCGTCCCTGATGGAAGTCTTTGCCTACATCCGTCGCGAGGAGAGTCGCCGAGAGGTTATGAACGGGCCTTTCCCTGTGACTATTGCCAATAAATCTGCCCTAAATGCTAGAATGACAGACTTTGCTCTGGCAAGTGGTATATCCTGAGCACCTCCTAGATGGCCTGATCATAAGCAAAATTTGTGGTGTGACCATTGCCATAAGCCGCGACACACGAAGGACACTTGTTTGGTGTTACACGGATGACCAACAAACTTGTCAAACTGTGGAGCACAACAGAGATGTTCTGATCGTCCCAATCTTGGAAATCGCCAAGCATATACTATTTCAACTGAACACCAGCCTTTTAACAATCCTCCTTTCACCAAGGAACAATTTGATTGGCTTCGTCAACTTATGACTTCCTCAGCCCCAGCCATAGCCACTGTCACTGATACTCCAATTTACAATGTAGCCCAGCAAGGTAACTCATAGGTGCCTTGGATCATTGACTCAGAAGTCTCTGATCACATGACTGGTCAGTCTCAATTGTTTGATTCATATATTCCAACCTCTGGACGTGACAAAATTCGGATAGCTGATGGTTCACTATCTCCTATTGGGAAAGGAAATATCACCTTCTCTAACGGTCTTGTTTTGACCTCTGTTTTCCATGTTCCAAACCTTTTATGCAATTTATTCTCAGTTAGCAAGTTCACTAAAACTAACAACTGTATTGCTAAATTCTTTCACTCTTACTGTTATTTTCAGGATTTGAGTTCGGGAAGGACGATTGACAGTGCTAGAGCAGTTGGGGGTCTTTTTTACTTTGGACATAGTGGTATTCAAGAGGAACAAGCTCAAGTGGTAAATAAAATTCCCTCTGTGTTGGATGAAATAAAGTTGTTGCATTGGCGTTTTAGGTCATCCTAGTTTTCCTTATCTAAAACAATTGTTTCCTAATTTATTTAAATCTACAAGTCCAGGAGAGTTTAAATGTGATGTGTGTGATATATAGGGGCTTTCCCGTATTCCAACAAGAACAACTAAGTCTTTTCCCACTAAATGAAGTCGGTTACATGGAATAAATGACGTTTTAGTGGCTTATCATGAATGAGATCAATAGATAGATTATTAACTATTAACCTTCCCGTATCCCAAATTTATCAAAACTTGTTGGTTCATTAGTTTCATTGATGATCATTCACGATCGTGTTGGGTTTACCTCATGAAAGAAAAATCAAAAGCATATCAAATTTTCATTCAATTTTACACCATGATTGAAACCCAGTTTAACACAAAAATTCAAATGATTCACATTGATAAGGGGACAGAATATTTTTTAAAAAACTTGGGCTCATATTTTCGTGAAAAAGGAATCATCCATCATTCATCATATCCTGATACATCCCAACAAAATGGAATTGTCGAAAGAAAAAATACGCACTTTCTAGAAGTTGCTCGAGCCCTGTGTTCACAAAAAACGTGCCAAATCGTTTTTGGAAAGAAGCCATTCTCACTGCCTTTTTCCTAATAAACCGGATGCCATCTCGAGTCCTTAAATTTCAAACTCCAGTTCAAATCTTTATACAGTGTTTTCCTCACTCAAGATTAATAACATCCATTCCTCTTAAAGTTTTTTGGTTGTGTTGCTTTTGTCCATATTAACTCCCATCTATGAGGCACGGACACGGACACAGGACACGATATGGACACGGGACACGAAAATTTCAAAAAATGTAGGACACGACACGTTTATGACACGTGAATTAAAAAATAAAAAATAAAGATTATATATATACACACAATAACAATAACATAGAATAAGATATAATTTAACACAATAACATAGAATGAATTATAATTCACAATACAACTTAATATTCAAAAATTATCATAAATTTATAAGTTACAATACAATCAATGTTCATTCTTCTTCAATGTTTTCTAGATTACCACTATTAATATCATCCCCTTCATCTGTGAAAAAAACTCTTTCCAACTCCGGTTCATCTAATGATAGATTTGCAACCGATAAGACTCCAACATCTTCTGACACATCATCAAAACTATCTTCTCCAATATCCCACATCTTAGTATCACCTTGCATATATTGTGGGCTTCTTCTTGACAAAAGCCAAAGATTGTTATGAATAAACACTAAATCTTGAGCACGTTTTGGTGTCAATTTGTTCCTTCTAAATGAGTGAATGAATAAGTATGTGCCCCAATTTCTCTCACAACAAGAGGAGGAAAATGGTTGTCCAACAAGCTTAATAGCAAGGCTTTGGAGAAGTGGAGCGGAGTGACCATGAATTCCCACAAAAAATGTGGCTCCATATCCCCTCTTTGATCAATAGAGTCTGATTCAGCAAAATCTTCATAACAAATGGAGAACTTCACATATTCCACATAAATCTTTTTCAAGTCATTAGGATCTTGAAAAATTCTCTTCAAACACTTCATTCTCTCTCTTGTTATCTCTCCATCTTTGTGTGGAGGGACTCTATTAGAAGCTTCATCCAATCAAGATTGACTATAATATCTATAAAGAGAATTAAAACAATATATTATTATCATTAACACAATAAAGTTAAAAAATACAACTTAGCAAAAAATAAGAATTAAAATACCTAGAGTCAAAGAATGTGCTAGACAATGAAGAGGTGTGTTGCTTTTAGTCCACCTTTGCACCAATATATCATACACCACATTAAAGAAGGTGGACTCCTCAAAATCAAGCTTGCCTTCATGGCGAAAAATTGCCTTCTTCACTTGTTCAATCATATTATCCCACCCTTCATATATCTTGTGAAGACTTGGCTTATCAGTGTCTTCCATTCTTAACATATCATAGATTAGAGAGATGAATGCAAGAATAAAATCAATTTTGTCCCACCACACATCATTGAGAATTTTATCCTAATTGAGCCTTTCCCACATCATCCTCCTTATAAAGATTCCATTTATCACAAATCACCATTGATTGCAAGCCATTCTTTACAAGTTTAAATCTCTTCAACATAATAATAATTGAAGCAAATCTAATATCCGCAATGGCAATCAACTTTAAAGGAACAAACTCATTAAAGATAGTCAATCTCATATTATGATTCATGATAAAATTCTTTACCATCATAGCATCATCGGCTATTTCCCTTATCCAACCAAGCTCATTAAAAACAACTTCATTACCCTCCTTATTCTTTACATTGCAAATGCTCTTCAAGGCTAAATTTAATGTATGGATCACACAAGGAGTCCAAAAGATATGAGGATACTCAAGCTCTATAAGAACTTTTGCAGTTTTACAAACTGGAGTATTATCAGTAATAACTTGAACTACATTCTCCACTCCCACTTCTCTAATTACATCAAGAATGGCATTTGCAATGAACTCCTTGTCTTTGTACTCACCTTCACAGTTAACAGTTTTTATGAACATAGGGCCACTTTCTGTCACCGCCATAAAATTAATAAGAGGTCATCTTTGTGGATCCGACCATCCATCACAAACAATGGTGACACCCTTTTCCTTCCATGTTGTTTTGATAGGTTGCAACATCTTCTCAATATGTGCCTTCTCTTCTCTTGTTGTAATAAAGAATTCCGTAACAAATTGTAACCTGGAGGTATGAAGCCACCCAAATTATAAGAGCAAGCATAAGTGAAGGAACTCACATAATAAGGGTTCCTAGCAAGATGGAATGAGAGGCCCCCTGAATAAAACATTTTAGCAATATGAGCTCTTAATTCATCTCTCTCTTAATTACGGTATGCTTTCTCAAGAAGGTTTTCCTCTACACCCTTTCTTCTCTTGGTTCCAACTCCTAAATTCCCAACTCTAAATGAGTGGAGTAAAGAACTAGTGCTACTAGATGAGTCAATCTTTGATGCATTACTAGATGGTGGCAATGGAATTTTCTTTGGCATAGATGCTAACTTTCTTTCACAAGCATCTTCTTCTAATTTTTTCATATCAACAATATCTTTATTGGATACTTTACTGCATACTCCTATACCAAGTCCTCTTAGCTTTAATAAATGAGCTCTAACTCTAGAGTATGTCCCTTTGTAATCATTTCCACAATAGTTGCATGTAAAAGGAACATTTCTTCCACCTCTTGCTTCCTTTTCTCCCTTTGTAACAAACCTCCACAAAGGTTTGTAATCATCCTTTGGCACATTATCTTCACCACAAACTATATTACCAAAACTAAAACCAGAACTTTGAGACATCCTAAATAAAATAAAATAAAAATAAAATTAGAAATCATATCACCAAAGCCCTTGTTTACCCCTATTCTACTCTCTGCCATTTACCAGCCCATCACATAAGCAAATAACAGAAGTCACAGTTAATCACAACCAAAGCAAATCACAGATTAATCACAACTAGAAAAGTGCAATACATAATATACTCCAGAAATCCAGAAAACCACATGTTAATCCTCAAAGCCATAAAAGTGCAATGCAAAATATACTCCAGAAAACCAAATGTTAATCCTCAGCCAGAAAATCACATGTTAATCCTTAGTCAGAAAAGTGCATAACAAAATGGCAAAAAGCCAAAAATTAAATGGCAGTGATAGAAACGCAGGCAGCAAGTGAATGGCAGAAAGTGAGTGAATGGCATAAAGCAAGGAATCAACAAGCAGCACAGGCAGCAAGCAAGTTAAAATGCATCGAGTACAACACCCATCAGGCAGCAGCAAGCAAGTGAAAATGCATAAGTTCAGCAAGCAAGTGAATGGCAGGCAGTAAGCATGGAATAACAGAGAGAAGAAGCGATAGATACCTGAGAGACTGAGACAGAGACGCGAAAAATGGAAAATGCAATAGATGCGAAAATGTGAGCAGAGGCAGAGACGCGGTTTCACGAGGGAGAAAACTGAGATGCGTGAGCGAGCAGAGCACCAACGAGGCACAGCAAACAGATGCAGGGAGATGTGAAAATGCAAGGCACAGCGACAGCAAGCAACGATTTTCGAGCAGCAGCAGGAAGAGAGACTCAATTTCAGAAGGGACAAGGGAGGGACTCGATTTCGGAAGGGAGCTGAGATGTGAAATCGCAAGGGAGAAGCCGGGTTCTGGGTATTAGGGTGAAGGCTGATTACCTGTGGGCTTGGGTTTTGGGTTTGTGAATGAAAAATGGCTGGGCTTTGAAGAAGCTGGTGACCTGAGGGAGAAGCTGGGTTTTTTTGTGCCACAGCCGTGTTGGACACGTCCAAAAACGTGTTCGATATGTGGCAATTTTTTTTTTTCAAAATCTGGACACGGGACACATGTCCAAGGTGTGTCCGGGGCGTGTCTATGTCCGTGGAGTGTTCGACACTTCGCTACGCCCCCAAACGGAGTGTCTGTGTTTCATAGACTCCCATAATCAAGCCAAACTTGATCCATGTGCAATTAAAACAATTTTTCTTGGATATTCCTCGACACAAAAATGGTACAAGTGTTATGACTCTCACCCAAAAAATGTATGTTAGCTATGATGTCACGTTTTTTGAAGATCAGTCCCTCTTTACGAAAACTTCTCTTCAGGGAGAGAAACTAGATGAAGATCATTTTTTGGAAACAACATCGAGTCCAAATAACCCAATTTTGTTCCCAGATTCTATAGAAAACGAACAAACTCTAATGCCATCAACTAATCCAACTAATGCTGAACCAGAGAAGAGAAAAGGCACCATAGTAGATGACCCAGAACTGCATGTTTACTCAAGGAGACAACACCATTCTCTTCCGAGAGAACAACTTGTTCGTTCTAGCACTGTCTAGACTCTAACCCAAAACTCAGGTCCTGTTCTCAAGGAAATTGAGTCAATATCTCCGCAACTAGAATCTGAAGCGATACAGTCAGAAAAAGAAACTTTGGTGAACCCAATCACTTAAGATCCAGCTTTAGCTGATTTGCCTATTGCTTTACGTAAGGGAGTCCGATCATGCACACTGCACCCCATAGATTAAATTTGTATCCTATCAAGCTTTGTCTCAACCATACATAGCTTTTCTCTCTAATTTAGAAGGTCAAAGATTGCCAAAGAATATTGATGAAGCCATGAAAATACCATAATGGAAGAATGCAGTTCTAAAAGAGATAAGTGCATTGGAGAAGAACAAAACATGGGAAATCACAACCTTCCCTGATGAAGCAGTACTAGTTGGGTGTAAGTGGGTATTTACTATCAAATATAAGGAAGATGGCAAGATAGATAGATTCAAGGCACGTTTAGTGGCTAAAAGGTATACTCAAACATATGGCATTGATTACCTCGAGACATTTGCACCTATAGCAAAGATGAACACTGTGAGAGTCATACTATCTTTGGCAGCTATGAGAGACTATTCCTTACACTAGATGGATGTTAAGAATACTTTCTTGAATGGAGAGCTTGAGAAAGAAGTATACATAGAACTTCCCCTGGGATTTTATGGAAATCATAAGGGGAACAAGATGTGTAGGCTGCTAAAGTCACTTTAGGGGTTGAAACAATCACCACAAGCTTGATTCGGATGCTTCTCTAAAACTATTCGACAGGCTGGATACACACAAGGCCAGTTAGGCCATACTATGTTCTATAGGCATACCAATGGAGGGAGAGTCACTATTCTCATTGTTTATATAGATGATATCATTATTATTGGGAATAATGAAGAGGAGATAAGACGATTAAAGGGAGTATTGGCTATTGAATTTGAAGTTAAGGATCTTGGAAAACTTAAGTACTTCCTTGAGATGGAAATAGCAAGATCAAGAGAAGGAATTATAGTGACTCAAAGAAAGTATACATTAGACCTACTCAAGGAAGTTGGGATGCTAGGTAGTAAACCTACAGATGTACCAATTGAACTTAATCACAGGATTGGAAAATTCAGAGAAGGGAAGGATGTTGATCGAGAAACCTATCAAAGACTGGTGGAAAAATTGATCTATTTAAGCTATACATGTCCAGATATATTTTTTGCAGTGAGTGTAGTCAGCCAGTTTATACATGCACCCAAGGAGGAACACTGTTAGGTTGTGATGCGAATCCTCAGATACCTGAAAAGCAGTCCTGGCCGTGGTCTCTTATTCAAAAATAGAGGGGAGATGACAATAAAAGGTTATACAGATGCAGATTGGGCAGGATCTATAGTTGACAGAAGATTAACTTCAGGTTGGTGTACCTTTGTTGGAGGAAATTTGGTTACTTGGAGAAGGAAGAAGCAGACAGTAGTAGCACGAAGTAGCGCAGAAGCAGAGTATAGGGCCGTGGCACAGGAAATGTGTGAATTGTTATGGCTTAAGAGGATGTTAGAAGAACTGAAGATTGAGTACAAGGGTCCCATGAAACTATACTGTGATAGCAAAGTTGCTATTAGCATTGCAAACAATCTAGTGCAACATGATCGGACCAAACACACCGAGATAGATAGACACTTCATCAAAGAGAAGCTAGAGGATGGAGTCTTTTGCATGCCTTATGTTCCTTCACAAGATTAGATAGCAGATATCTTTACAAAAGGCTTGTCCAAGATAATTTTTGAACCTCTAACAAGCAAGTTGAGTTTGTGTGATATCTACAAACCAGCTTGAGGGGGAGTGTTGAAAGATTTAGGGCTTGATTATAGCAGATTTTACAGGATTCTAGTTTTCTATTTATTCTGTGGGCTGTTTTCTTTCCCTGTTTGTGTTTCTGATTATCCTCCTATTTTAAGGGAGATTATTGCTGATCTTTTGGTAGATTTCTAAGAAATTAGATAGCTCTTCTCTTGTATATATAGTCGTGTATAATCTGTACAAAAAATGTAAAAGAAAAGTTCTCTATTTTTCTGAATATTATTCTGCGTTTACTTATCTTACTTGCCAGTTGTGTGAGGAAATCAATTTTTGTGTCACCCCTTTGGCTTGAGTCACACATTCTCTACAATTTGACTTGTTGGTTGTCATCTAAGAAGCATGGCTACTAACATGAATATTGGACGTGATGCAACATGATATGAATACCATGACACGATAAAATATGTAATGTTTAAATGTAATTTGAAGTGTTGTATTGTGTTTGATACGAGTGTTGGACATATATCAAACATGATACTTTGTTTTTGGAGTATTGATGCTTTATAGGCTTTCATGTTATTAAAGCACTAGTCCTTTGGATTCATAGTGAACTTCTGCAGTTCCTTAAGTTGTTAAGCAAGGACATAGTGAAAAGCTATAGAAGCACGGCTACTAACATGAATACTAGATGCAACATGATATGGATACCATGACACGATAAAATATATATTGTTTAAATGCAATTTGAAGTGTTATATTGTATTTGATACTGATGGAACCCACAATTATTAGGCAAAATAAAAGAAAAATAAAGGGCTTTTTTGAGTTGTTATTAAGTAAGAACACATGGCATAATATAATAGGAGTGGTTAGTTAAAATTTTTGTTATAAATAGAGGGAGAGGTTAGTGGGGCAGGGTATGAAAAATTATGGGAATTGGATTTTGGGAGGATTCTAGCCCCTTCAAGTGCTAGAGGTTACTTTTATTGTATTTTCTCTGCATTTTTTCTATATTTTCAATATAATTTCAGTATTTTATTTTTAATTTCTTAGTAAAATCCTGATGGAGATCTAAGTCTCCATCAAATGGTATCAGAGCAATGATCTAGGGTCAGTTATTTGCAAGAATGGAGGGAAGGATGGAGAAGTTGGAGGAAGATATGTGCAAAATAAGAGAAGGCTAACTGGAAATGAAGAAAGCTATAACAGACCTACAAAATAGGAGAAGGCTAGAAGCGTTGATAGCTTTGAAGCAAGATGGAACAATGACTGAGCACAAGGAGAAATTCGAGTTACTCTTTACACCATTGAAGGCAGTGGGTGACAACATTTTGATGGAGGCATTCCAAAAAGGATTAAAGGAGAAGATTCAAACTGAGGTTCGTATGAGGGGGGTCAAGACACTTAAACAGTTAATGGAGTGTGCTCAAAAATGGAAGAGAGGATTATCATACTGGAGAAGGCTCGTGAAGCTCGGTGCAAGAGAATGTGTGCGTTAACACATGACGAAGGATCGTCAGATTAGAACTTCTTGCATAATTTTGGTGCAACTGAACAAACCCGAAGCATAACTTTATTTAGCCCAATCGAAAGCCTTGGAATGAAGAGCTCAAATGAGCCCAAGGCTAGAAAATTGATGACAATGACGATAACCGAAGAAGACTCTTATCAGAGTCTAACAGAGGCAAAGGTGGCCAAAAATCATGTGTTTAGACTTTGGTGCAGAGGAGACGATATATACAGCCTTGCGCATTGTTATCGTAATCGCAAGAGGCAAGCCTTCTTGTGGGACGAAGATACAAAACACCCAAAAAGTTGAACGCGACAATTTGAGATAGGGAAAGAAGAAGGAGAGACGGAATCCGAAACAGAGGAACAAGACGCAGATGCTGTGAAGGAGTTGTGGCTTGCTAAGGAAATTGACTATTCTGATAAAGGCTCGCAAAAAGCACAGGCAACAGAAGGAGGCGATGAAGAGAATTCAGACTTGATTGGAGATGATTTGGCAAAACGTGTAGCATTGATGAAGTTCTAGAAAAGGCTGAAACTGTGTAGAGTTGGGTTGTAAAACAATGTAGAAGTAGAAGTAAGGAAGCGGGTAGAAGGGGAAGGGGGAGATGGTGACTTGGAGAGGGAAACCGTAGGTGGGAGCACATGGCATAATATAATAGGAGTGGTTAGTTAAAATTTTTGTTATAAATAGAGGGATAGGATAGTGGGGCAGGGTATGAAAAATCATGGGAATTAGATTTTGGGAGGATTCTAGCCCTTTCAAGTGCTAGAGGTTACTTTTATTGTATTTTCTCTGTATTTTTTCTATGTTTTTAATATAATTTCAATATTTTATTTTTAGTTTCTCAGTAAAATCCTGATGGAGATCTAGGTCTCCATCAGATAGGAATGTTGGACACATATATACTTTGTTTTTTGGAGTATTGATGCTTTATAGGCTTTCATCTTATTAAAACACTAGTCCTTTGGTTTCAAAGTGAACTTCTGCAGTTCCTTAAGTTGTTAAGCAAAGACATAGTGAAACGCTGTAGAAGAAATTGGAAATTCTTCAATTTTCATTCCATGAATGGCCTTGTCAACCTTCTCCTAGCTATTCTCATAGGCCACAATCTAACACGCTAACACAACTTTCACAAGTTTTCTATGTATTTCTAATAATTAGCCTCCTTGATCGCCTCCCAATTGGTATCCACTATTTGGGTTGCATACTAAAGCATCAATAACACAACTCCTATATTAGTGCTAAAATCTTCAATATGCAACTCTGAAGATCAACGCTTCTTATGACTCCCTTGGTTGCACCAGGTGCTTTGATTACAGCTTCTTTGGTAGAAAAATCAACAAACCAATATAAACACCTACCCATTGTACCTAACTAACACAATCAATATAGTAAACTCATATTGAAATCCCATAAAACAATGACAAACCTCCATGAAATATATGATCAAACAAAAGCAGAAGTAATAAATTCATAGATTCCCTTCTATTTGGAAAATATAAAGAATAAAAGAGTGAGTATGCTTTGGAAAACCTTAATAAAGGGAGGCTTGTTTTACATATATTTATACTAGATTAGAGGCTGTTTAGCTTGAGATACAACTGGTGTGGGAGTGGGACTTGTATAGTCTAACTAATTTACAGAAGAAAGATAAACTAATACTTTTCTAACCACCCTTCTACCTAGAGCATAAAAACCAATGCACCAAGTTTGTTAAAAAAGTAAGTGATAAAACCCTTGAGATTGATAGCACCACACAATGGGTTGAGTGGCTAGAGTGACACTTAGCTGAAAAAAGTCTCCACTAGTATGATGCACAACTGGAAGAACAATTGGAGTGACATGTAGCTAGATTGTCCAAGAAAAAGAAAGACATGCAACTAGAGAAAAGCGTTGTTGGTATGATGCATAGCAAGAGAGTGGTTGGAGTGGCATGCAGTTGAAGAAAAATGACAGAACTGGAGAACCACATAAAAATCCATTAGGGTTTTGTCGGGAAGGTCATTGAAGGATTGTTGTAAAGTTATCAGAATTCTACAGAAAAAGTTGTAGAAGAACTATCAGGAAAGTTGTCAAAATCCAAGGAAAGTGGCTAGAGGACCCTTGGAGATGGTGGCCAGACATTTGCTCGACCACCTCCCAATTGATATCCACTAGTGTTAATTAAGAGACATTAAAAGGTTAAATTCAATTGTTGAATGCCTAAAACATTCTTGATTAACAATATTTGAAACTTTGTCTAGTTGTTTTCAAGTTTAAAAGATATGTATGGCTTCATTATCAATCTCTTTAAATAAACACAAGTAATGTTTAAAACAAATTAAGGGTGATTTTGGCATTTCACCAATGAATCTAGCTGTTGATCGGCCTCTAATGTCTTAGTTAATAGTTAGGGAAAATTACAATTATCCTCCTTCAATTTTGGGCCACTTGTAAACACCCCTCAACTTTGAAAATCTAAAATTAGCCCCAAACTTCCGTCAGTTAACATTTAACACCTTAAACTTGTGATTTGTTAATAAAACTAACAAAGATGCCGCATCATTTGTCATATTGCACCTCACCATTGGGGTTACATAAGATGGTGGGACCATGAGTCCATGTATTTTGAGGCACGTGATGTGGCATCTTCGTTAGTCCTATTAATAGGAAACAGAGGAAAGGTGTTAAATGCTGGCTACTAAAAATTGAGGGGCAATTTCTAATTTTCAAAATTGAGGGAAGTATGTGTTTGCAAATGACCCAAAGATAAAGTGGGGTATATGTATTTTTCCCTAATAATTATATCAAGTGTCATTTTAAAAAAAGGAATAAATGGTAGTATATTCTCAAGGTGTATATGCATTTTTTCAAAATAGGAGGGGGATTTGTAAGAAGGTAAATCTTGGTGCAACAGTAATATTGTTGCCTTGTGACTTGGAGGTCACGGGTTCAAATCCTGAAAATAGCCTCTCTACTTGTGGGTGTAAGACTGCGTACATCTACCCTCTCCAAACCCTACCAGGTGGGAGCCTCGTGCACTATGCTGCCCTTTCTTTTAGGAGGGGGGTTTGTGTTTTTAATGCAAAGTCCAAGGGAGGTCAAAGTATTATAGTTCTTTTTCCACATTTTTTGGAAGCTAGGATTAGTTTTTAAGGTAAATGATGCCTGTGCTCTAACAACATGTTGAGAAAATAAGGAGAGCAAAAGATAGGGAGAAAAGAAGGGAACGAAATAAATATATTATTGAAATAATTCAACTGTATAGTTTATATCATTGACATCTCAGTCTCAATTTATGCTAAAACTATTAAATCAGAGAAAAATAGGAGAACAACATAATTATAAAGTGTAGTCCATATGAAAGGCCTACATCAATCTCTAATATTTATAAACAAAATTACAGATAATTATATAATTACAAATATAATTATAATTTCCTTAATCAAAGGATAAGATGGTTACTATAATCTTTTAAATTAAAGGATATAACTGATATCTTCTAATCACACATAATCTAATTAATTCTAACACTTTCCTCCAAGATGGAGCGTATAGGTTATATGCACTAAGCTTGTTACAAATATAATTTATTTGCAGACTTTTTAAAGAATTGGTGAAAATATCAGCAAATTGATTATTAGAATTGACAAAACTTGTGATAAGGGTCCTTAATAAAATCTTCTCTCTAATAAAGTGGCAATCAACTTCTATATGTTTAGTCTATTCATGAAACACGGAATTAGAGACAATGTGTAAAACAGCTTAATTGTCACAAATGAGTTCTATTTTGTCAAATTCCCCAAATTGCAACTCTTGAAACAATTGTCTAATCCATATTAGTTCACACGTAGCCAGGGCCTGATATTCAGCCTCTGCACTAGATCTAGCCACCACTTCTTGTTTCTTGCTTTTCCAAGATATCAGGTTTCCTCCAACAAATACAAAATAACCTGAAGGGGATTTTGCCCAATCTGCATCTACGTATCTAGTTATTTGAGCATGCATCCCCGTGATTTGTGTGTGAAAATTATAGGAATTGACTTACAACACTTATTGCAAAAGAGATATCGGACCGAGTGATCATGAGATAACTCAATTTTTCTACAAGTCTTTTGTATCTACCTGGATCAAGTAAAGGCTCTCCTGTTCAGGTAGAAGTTTAGCATTTGGATCCATCGGACTTTCAATTGGTTTATAGTCCAACATACTTGTTTCTTTAAGAAGATTTAAGACATATTTTCTCTGAGAGATTACAATACCAGTACTAGATTGTGCCACTTCAATTCTTAGGAAATATTTCAACTTCCCTAGGTATTTTGTTTGAAAATTCTTGATATTGTGTTTAAGTTGAGAAATCCTTTCTTGATCATTTCCTGAGATGCAACGACTAGAGGCTCGGTGTGCATAAAAAACTGAGTGATCGGCCTTGCTTGTAAGTGCTTTCTAATAAGGGGCGACTACTAAACTGGTTAAACCAAACTCAAGGAGATTGCTTCAAACCGTAAATAGACCATAGTCGACAAACTAGTCCAAACTCCCCCTGAGCAACAAGACCAGGTGGTTGCTCCATATACACTTTCTCCTCAAGATCACCATAAAGGAAGGTATTCTTAATATCCAATTGATAGGGAGGCCATGTCGTATGGCAGCAATGGACAACATAAGCTGAATGGAAGTCATTTTTGCCACTAGAGAAAAAATATCGCCATAATCCAACCCAAAAATTTGTCTATATCCTTTAGCAACCAAACAGGTCTTAAGATGATCAATAGTACCATTAGGTCCAATATTAGCTGTATAAACCCAACAAAAACCAACAGTAAACTTGCTAAGAGAGAGATGTGTCAATTCCCAAGTGCCACATGATTGTAGGGCAGTCATTTCATCAATCATTGCTTGTCGTCACTCATGGTAAGATAAAGCTTCATGTGTTGTTTGAGGAATAGAAACAGAAGAAAAAGATGACACAAAAACATGATAAGAGGATAAGAGGATAATTGATGATAACTCACAAAGGTAGACAGGATGGGGGTTACAAGAAGAGCAAATACTTTTTTCTAATGGCAATAGGAAAAATATTAGCATGAGACAAGGTTGAAGTAGGTTCTGAAATTGGATTCAGTGGTGAATCATCAAGAACATCCACAGGGTCTGTAGGAATAAAGGTGGGTACACAGCGGTGATAAATTTGAAGGGTTGAAACAGTCTGTGGAGGTGAAATTGAAATGTCTGTCAAAGAAACAATGGAAGAATCGAAGTAGGGAAGAGGAAGAGCATTAGTAACAATAGACTAATCAATATTAAGAGATGGTGAATAATAAGAAGACTGTTCAAAAAAGATAACATCAGTTGACACAAAGAATTGACGAGGCAAGGGAAAGTAACACCAGTACCCCTTTTGCAATCTAGAATAGCCTAAGAAGATGCATTTAAAAGACTTGACAACAAGCTTATCATGACCTGAGATATTATTATGAATAAAGCAAACACAGCCAAAGACACGAGGAGGGGGATGATACAATTGTTGACCTAAAAATATGAGCAAATGAGGGATTTGACCTTTGAGCACTAAGGAAGCATACGGTTGATTAAGTAACAAGCTGTAAGAACTACATCACTTTGAAAAAAAAGAGGAACATTGTGATGAAGTAACAAAGTGCGAGCTGTCTCAAATGGCAATTCTTACGTTCAGTTACACTATTTTGTTGTGGCATGTGAGCACAAGAAGATTGATGAATCATACCATATGTAGTCATAAAATTTTGAAAAGAGAATGAAAAATATTCACGTGTATTATCATTTTGCAAAATTTTCATAGACGTATTAAATTGATTACAAATCTCAATGCCAAAAATTTTAAAGTATAAAATAGTTCAAATTGATCATTCATTAAAAACAATTAAGTATACCGAGAGTAATCATCAATACAACAACTAAGCCTTTTCCTACTAGGTGGAGAGTAATCATTAATACAACAACAACAACAACTAAGCCTTTTCCCACTAAGTGGGGTCGGCTACATGGATCAAACGGCGCCATAGTGGCCTATCATGGATGAGATCAATAGATAAGTTATTAACTATTAAATCATTTTTAATAGTTTCACTTATTGTTTTCTTTGGCCTCCCTCTACCTCTAATTATTGGACTATTCTCCATCCGATCAACTCTTCTCACTAGGGCTTCTGCAGGTCTTCTCTACACATGGCCAAACCACCTTAAGCGAGTTTCAACCATCTTCTCCACAATAGGTGCTATCCCAACTTTCTCTCTAATGCACTCATTTCTAATCATATCTCTTCTGGTGTGTCCACACATCCATCGCAACATTCTCATCTCTGCAACGTTGAGTTTATCTTCATGTTGTCTTTTAACCGTCCAACATTCCGTACCATACAATATAACAGGTCTTATAGCCGTACGGTAGAATTTTCCTTTAACTTTGAGCGGCACTTTTTTATCACAAATGACACTCGAAGCTTTTCTCCATTTCATCCATCCAGCTTGAATCCTGTGGTTTACGTCCTCCTTTACTTCACCGTCATTTTGAATAATGGACCCAAGATATTTAAAACTTGTAACTTGTTTTAATATATAGTCTCCAAGTTTCACGTCGACATTCGTATTTGTTCGTCTCTTACTAAAACTACATTCTATATATTCTGTTTTATTTCTACTTATCCGGAAACCGTGTGTTTCTAAAACTAGTCTCCATGACTCTAACTTCATATTAATAAAAGTGACAAAATATTTAAAACCTAAACTAGAATGATAATGTCTAGGTCCCCAAACGTCAATATAAATTAAGGAAAAAAGAGACTTAGCTTTACTTTGACTCTGTTTAGGGAAAGATACACGGGTATATTTACTCAATTGACATGATTCACATTTTAAAGACTTTAAAGAAGAAAGACTAGGTACTATTTGTTGTAGTTTACGAAAGTTGGGGTGCCCCAAACAATGATGAAGCATAGATTGAGAAACAGAGGTAGTGTAGACTATTGGAGATGTAGGCATAGTTAGATGATATAGGCTTTGTGATTCATGCCTGATTCTAGTCGTCTTATCAGTGCTTCAATCCTATATAAGCATAAAAGAATTAGAAAAAGTAATAGAGCAATTTAAAGTTTGAATAAGTTTACTAACAGAAATGAGATTGAAATGACAACCAGGAATGTAAAGAACAAATTGAAGAGGAAGGGAAGGAAGCGGTCTTACTTGACTAATACCTTGGATAACAGCTTTAGAACCATTAGCAAGAATAATAACAGGAAAAGAAGAAAATCAAATATTCAATTTTGAGAACAAATGAGAGTTACTAGAGATATAATCCTGAAAAATGAGACTTACTAAGGCAAGCAACAAGATTACCAGTATAGGCAACAGAAATTGTAGCACCAGTGTCATTTTTAGTGGCTTGATATCGTAGAAATTCTTGATAATCTACTCTGGACAAAGAGACTACTGTAGATGGTGTAGTCTTAGAGTGGTCTAGTATAACATAGAGAATACTCGATTTTTGGCCTGTGGGTGTCATGGTGGAAGCAGCCATCACGTACCAGAGAGCACAAATATAACAACTCCATTTTTTTTTTTTTACATATATACATATATATATAAATTTTGTTTAAAGTCACGTGAAGTCATTACCTATATTTAACTTATAATAGCATTTAATTAATTTAACCAAACATAATTAAGGTTTGCACATCATTAATTAACAACATCTGTATATAAATCAAACACATATATGTCTACATCTTATTCATCCATATTGACTGGTTCTGGGGATACGAGTGCGGGTAGTTGCACCTTCATCGGAATCTTATCCAACTCGACCACAAACACCTTATTAATTTTTGGAATCTGCCCAACATAGAGTAATTCGATCCAACGTACACTAAGAGCCAGAGTCAAAGAAAAATTTGCAAAATTAGTTTTCTGAACATTATATGAAAATATAGTGAGAATTAAATTCTAGTAGGTTCAACAATAAATAACAATTATCATCAATATAGATTATCATGTCATGTTCATCTGTATAAGTTACAGCAAATATCTTAGATTATATGAATGCACTTTATCTATGCACATAAAAATTATACAATAATGATATGTATGACATGAATAACTATTTTCAGATTACCATATGATGGCTATCAACTTATTTTCATATCAAGTTACTCCAGTCAGGGTAAATATTTTCTACTTTCCGATACGGAAATTTTCTCGCTCTGTCCAACATGCCACATTTTTTCTTTCTTTTCTCATTAACATAACCATAGCTGTTGGTAGGGCGTCCGCTACTGATGTACCACACATACCGCCATGTGACCGTGTTTATTTATTTTATTTTATTTTCTTTTCTCATTAATAGCTAAAAATAACAAGTATGTTCATTATACTCACATGTCATAATTTTTTATCAAAATATAATAATTACAAAAAATCATTGGTAATCATGATATAAATATAATCGTTTCAACTATCACTTTATGAAATATTTTCATGTCAAAATTACACACTTAAGATGGTAAGGAGTTCATGCAATGACAATGGCTATGGCATACACTAGTCATTTATTATTTTCGTTTATAAGATTTTTTTTAAAATATTATTTTTATCTCTTCATTTTCTTTATGCTTGACCTCTAGTCACTTTTTTTCTACTTATATCATTTTCAACACACGTTCTCTATAATTTAATATGGCATTTTTCTTCAATTTGGTTTCTATTAATATCCTATAGTTGATAAGGTTCATTTAGAGTAGAAAAATGTTGAAAATAAGTTTTATCAGCTTCCAACACGGTCTAAACGTATCCTATAATACGATTTGGCCATTTCTTGTAAAACAACCCTGTTTTAGGCTTCAAAATGTCCTTTCCAGCACAGAACACGGCCATGCTCTATGTTGTGTTATTCCCTGATGCAGGTTTTTGTGCTGCTGACCTTTTATCATTAATCAAAACATAACTCTCTCATTTTAATTTCGACTTAGGTGATCTTGTGTCTATTTGAAGATAAAACAATTATCTAAAATTATTATGCTGAACATTTTAGTGAATCTTAAGGGATTTTGATGATATTACTCCCTCAAATTAAACGTTATTTCTTTTCGGGTAGGTTCTGACCTTTACCTACTAATCTGATCATATCTCCTTCGTATGAACTCCAAATTGAGTGATTCCAGTGGCTAAATTTTTGTGAGACATATCTATATTTTTTATGTTAACCAGTTATTTTAATTCCCGACATAATTTTTTCAGAAATTCAAACACAGAAACTTTCAGATTCTTCCTTAGTTAACCATTTTCTGATCACTGCTTATTAATCTGACCATATCTACCTCATATGGATTTCAAATTGAGTGATTCTAGTGGCTAAAAATCTGTGAGACATATATCTATATTTTTTATATTAACTATTTCTTTTAATTACTAACTAATTCTTCTCAGAATTTGAAAAATAGAAGTTTTCCTAGTTACTCCGAAATTCAGGTTCCTAACTAAACTTTTTTAATGTTTTAGATCATCATTTTATTATGTCCTCTTTTATTTTCTTTTTAATTTACATCTAATCATATTTCATCAATTTTTCACCACATTTAAATATACAAAATAGCAGTATAAAAATCTTAAAATTTTGTCACTCTTAGTCATACTTATGTAGAACTTTCCACACCAACCTAAGTATTTAAACATACATCACTTGCAAGATCAACATCTAACATGATATAGCAACATCCATGACCAATCATTCAGGTAACAAATATAGTAAATTTCATCAAAGTTTTAGTATCAAAATCCCATATAAATGTTTCTAATTTCAAAGCTTTTTTTAAAAAAATATTGTTAAACCTAATTAAAGATCTCCCTGACTCACTTAGTGAATTATTTTTCTTGTTTTCTCTTAAAGGAAGTAGTAAAATTTCTCCCTTTCCTTAGCTTTTTTAGCAGTTTAAATAAGAGAAGGAGAGTGAGTTTTTGAACTCCAAGAACAAAGAAGAAAGATAGATTCAATTAGAGATTAAACTAACTTACCTTGAGTACTTAGTCCTTTAAACTTTTCTTTCCTCTTTCTTTCTCTCTTCTCTTTTTCTCTCCTTTTCTCACTCTACCTTGCTTATGTTTTTTTCTCCCCCACTTGGACGAAATTATAATGTTATAAGGGTGGATTTTGCTTAAATAAACTATTATGTGGTTCGTCTTTCATAACCATGAGTCTATCTTGTCACAATTAGGATGCACTTAGTTGTTTTTAAGGAAAAAATAACTCATGTTCTTGTCTTCCTCTTCCTTGGTCAAGATATGCATAGCAAAAGGAGATTTGTATTTTGAAAATTATATTAAAATGTTCTTAAGACAAGGGACAATGTCTCTTTGATTTAGGGATTCATTTTCTTTTTCTTTTATTTTAATTAAGTATGATAGGTTTGTCTTTTTAGGTGGAAAATTTTTCACCCTTGAATCTCTATTGCTTGGCTGAAATTATTTGTGTAGAATAAGCATGTTTTGTCATAATGCTATGTATTATTACCCACTTGTTGAAATTAGAAATTTAGGATATAGATGTTTTGTTTTAATGTCATGTGATCTAATCTTGATTATTATTACACTATTATTTTTTCACATGATTCTTATTTTTTTCTTCTTGGATTTGGGCTCATTCTTACCCATTTCCTTTGCTTTGGCTGAAATTCTACCTTTCATGAAGGGTTTGGTCACATTTTCATGATTTTTTAGCTATCGGTCCAACTTCTATATCCTAGTCCAAGTCTATATTTTATTTTTTACTTGAGCTATCCTATCCTATTGGCTTGTTAGAAATTCATGTGAAGTGGTAAAACTCTATATGAAATGTCCATAGGTGAAAGTCTAATTTATGGGTGGAGATGTTAAACTTAGTAACTCTAACTCTTGAATTAGGAAAAATTACTCTAATCCAATATTCTTGAAATTTTAAGACCTTTACTTACTTTACAAAAATTTATCTTCCTTATCCAAAAATTTCGATTTTTTTTAGTATGTTATTTCTAATTTTTTTTATTAAATTTTTTCTCTTTATCTATTTCATTAATGTTAAAAGCATTTTCTATGCATACACATAAGGTGAAGAATTTTTAAGAATTATATTTCTTAGATATTTAAAATTTTTTTAATAAATTTTATTTTTAATTAATTATTTATGTACCTTTATTAATAAAAAAATAAAATTATAGATGTTGCATTAAATATTTATGTACTTTTATTAATAAATGAAACGAAATTAGGGATGTTACAACAAACACGTACAAGTTAGAATAAGCTTCCATGAACTGGAGCTGTGGATACAGTGGAGGAGGTTGCCATCACATCTGGATGAAGAAATCAATCCAAAAACAAACCAGGCCAAGAAAAATACCACCAATAGAGAGTAGAATGCCAAAGTAGCAACTGGGTATGATGAATACACAGCCTTACAGAAATTTAGGTAGCAAAGAAACGACACGAACTGGGAGCAATGAGTGAAAGCAACAACTGATAGGTGCCAAAGATGACTTTTCGGCACTGTCTGGGTGGTATAGACGAAAGACACTGGTTAGAGAAAGGCTATTGGCGTGTTCTGTGATGTTTGGGCATGGTTGGTGTCGGTGAAGGCAGCCAGAGATGCTCCGGCGGTGGTGAGTCGGCCAAGTTTTGGATTCTGAATAGAACCCACGCCTTCCTGTAAGCAGAACTAGTTTGTCTTTGCAGGGGTTGGAATGTTCACCCTTGTTGCAACATTCTGCTGAGGATTTTTCCTCCTTGTTTTTAAGAAAATAGGAAACTGATAAAAGAAAAAAAGGACTACTGATTTTGTAGTTTTTTCAAGGCTCTGATACCATGTTAAATCATAAAAAAATAAGAAAAAAAATATAGTTAAAGTGTAGTCCATATGAAAGACTTACATCAGTTTCTAATATTTATAGGCATAATTACATATAAGTAGATAATTACAAATATAATTATAATCCTCTTAATCAAAAGATAAGACGGTTACTATAATCTCTTAAATTAGAATATAACTGATACCCTCTAATCACACATAATTTAATTAATTCTAACAAAAACTACAACCACAGAAAGACATACCTTTTAATTTGGATGCACTACCACTAATTCTTTTCTGAACTTACAAGATTTTCATAAATCCTTAGTACTCCAAAATCTTTTATGCCTTTTAACAATATTGAGCGTGACATATGAAGAAAATTAAATGGCTGTAACATTTTACTCTAATATTTGATGTGCTTCTCAATAGAACTTCAGTTCGAGTCTCTGGCATAATTTGGAGCTAGACTCTGCATGTTAGTTGATAATGGCCATGCTAACAACTAAAGAGATACTGACTTTTGAAACTCAGCAGGAGTTAAGCTATCTTTTATGTGCAATATTTTGCTGTAGTCAGAAGCGCTGAGTAAAAATCCATTCTAGATTCACATTTTCTTTGGGGTATTCTTGCTTTCTGCCTAAAAACTGTAGATCTCCATGGACCTTGTTTTCTACAAGGAATGATAATGCCTTCAGATAAAAAGGTTTTGACTGCAGACATTGAGCATTCTCATAAAGGAATCTTGGATTAGTGCTTCATGTACAACACTGTAGGAAAGTAGTCACCATCTTTTATGGTTGTCAAGTTATTTGTGGCATTTAAATTATCCTGTTCGAGGTTTAGTGAGGTGTCTAAGGCTGACATGGGGCTAGTTGAGAAAATCAGGATAGAAAAGTTAAGGAATAAAGGAAGGGACTAAACAAAATACAATATCGAAAGATTCAATGACAGTGGCTACATAAAACTGACCCCCTCAATCTCTTATGATCACATAAAGGTACTTGTACCTTTTACTTTGGGTGCAGTCATATTAACTCTTTCCTTTAACCTACAAGACTTTACGAAATCCATAATACTCTTAAATCCTTCTTTCTTACTACTTATTTGGGTGTACTACAAGTAACTATTTTCTTAACCTAGGAGGCATTTCTAAACCCTTACTCCCTCTTAACAGGGCTACTAGCTTGCTGTAAAGGGAGATCTCGAAAACAAAAGGACAACCATTTAGACCTGTCAGTTGCATTGTATCATGTGACTTATTTGGTATAAGAAGGTTAACCTAAATCTTGAAGATGGGTCTCCTTAAGTAGGATGAAGTTGTGTTTTATGTGTGCTTCCATCTAAGTTTAAATGCATTAATCTTTTGGAAACATACTCTAGGTCTGTGTATTCTGTATATCTTTTTTTTTTTTAATCTTCGAAGATTATTCACTCATTAAATGACATACATTTCCTCTTCCTTTATAGATCTTTTATTGTGTTTCTCTGAGTTTAACTTGTGTTTAGGGTTTTTTTAGATGGAATATATGTCAACTAAGATGAACAATGTAAGAAAGAAATTTAGTACAACAACTAATAATGATTGGTAGAAATCAAAGTCATTATAATGCTTTTCTTTGATACCAGAGATATCAATTTTTGTTGTTGTTGGATAAAGGTAGAAATTGTATTGGAAGATGTAAATAGAATGAAGGTAAAACTCTTTTATATTATCTTGGAATACAAGGGGGAATAAATAGGAGAGGGATGATTGCAGAGCAATTATTAGAAATCTCGATACAAGAGAGAAATTATCATAGGATATCTTTCCCTAACAGAACAACAGAAATCAGCAAATATAAAATTCTTCAAATCCCGATAATAAAAATAAAATAAAAGATATGTGATAATGATAAAATAATGTCACAAAATCAGGGATAGGATAACCACAAATTATAGCCATAATCTGTGACACCCCCCTCAAGTTGGAAATCCAGGATTGAACAAGCCCAACTTGTTTTCTAGATGTTCAAAAGGTCTTCTAGGCAATGCCTTTGTCAAAATATCTACAGTCTACTCTCCAGTTGAAGTATAAGTAATACAAAGAGTCCCTTCTTCAACCTTTTCTTTAATAAAATGTTTATCTATCTCGACATGCTTTGTTCTATCATGATAGACAGGGTTATAAGATATACTAATGGTAGTTTTATTATTACAGTAGAGTTTGATAGGTAAAATTAATTCCATCTCGATTTTCTCGAGCAATAATTTTAGCCACAACATTTCACATGTTCCATGAGCTATAGCCCTTAACTCTGCTTCAGCACTACTTCTAGCCACTACAAACTGTTTTTTGCTTCTCCAAGTAACTAAGTTACCCCAAACATAAGTACAATATCCCGAAGTAGATCTCCTATCTTTAGCTGATCCTATCTAGTCAGCATCTATAAACCCTTTAATATTTCTGGACTGATTTCTTCCAAATAATAATTCTTTTTCTAGGGATCCTTTAAGGTACTTCAAAATATGAAGAATTTCCTCCATATGTTCTTCACATGGAGAGTGCATAAATTGACTCACTACACTCACAGCGAATGCAATATCTGGCTTAGTGTGAGAGAGATAAATAAACTTCTCTACTAGGCATTGATATCTTTCTATGTCAACAAGTGTTCCTCCCTTGCTACTACTCAATTTAATAGTGGAATCCATGGGTGTATCAATTAGCTTACGGCCAAGCATCTCAGTTTCCTTCAATAAATCCAATATATACTTCCTTTGAGTAACAGAGATCCCCTTCTTATTTCTAGCAACTTCCATTCCTAGAAAATAACATGGAGAGACAAGATATTTTATTTCAAATTTAGATGTCAATTTGGCTTTAAGTCTAGAAATTTCAAGAACATCGTTTCCAGTGAGAATTATATCTTCTACATATACAATGAGAATTGTTCTCTTACCATTTTTATGTCTATAAAACAGAGTATGATCAGTGTGCGTATGCTTATACCCTTGACTTAGAATTGCTTTTGTGAATCTCCCAAACCAAACTCTTGGAGATTGTTTTAGCCCATAAAAGACCTTTTTTAACTTGCAGATTGTCCCATTTTTTTGGTTTTGATCAAATTCAAGTGGGAGGTCCATGTAAATTTCCTCTTCTAGGTCACCATTGAGGAATGTATTCTTGACATCAAGTTGCTGTAATTCCCAATCAAGGTTGGTAGCAATTGATAAGAGAATCCTTGTTGTATTTAATTTGGAAACTGGTACAAAAGTCTCATTATAGTCAATTCCATAGGTTTGAGTGTACCCTTTAACAACTAGTCTTGTCTTATGTTTTTCTATAGTCCCATCAGATCTATATTTAACAGTAAAAATCTATTTGCATCCAACAGGCATTTTATCGTGTGGTTTTTGAACAAGGGTCCATGTTTGGTTTTTTTCCAATGCTTGTATTTCTTCTACAACAGCCTTTTCCCAGCTTGGATCACTCAAAGCTTCTTGGATGTCCCGCGAAATTTTTTCTCCAGCCAGATTTGTAACCAAGGCTCAAAGATCAGAGGAAAAATGATCATATGGAACATAATTTGAGATGGAATGTTGAGTGCAAGACCTAGGTTTCTTCCTTAGTGCAATAGGCCAGTTAAGATCATTTACCTCTAAAGATGAAGTCATGAAATCATAAGGATGACAGGTTGTAGGTACAGTAGCTTCTCCTACTACTTTGGGATTTTTTCTTCGAGTGTAAACAAGCAATTCAGGTTTGTCGATTTCCTTGTGTGTGATAGCTTCAGTTTTGGGTTCTGGTTGTTCTTTCGCAAGATTAATTATGGGAATAGGATGTTCTGGTTCAGGTAAGTGCTGTGCAGTTTCAAGTAAGAGTTCTGGTTCTAGTTGTTTGGTTTCATGTATATCTGGTTCTCGTAAGTGTTCCGGTTTTGTTCTTGGGTCTGTTGTGATTTTGGGTGATGATATTTTAGGTATTCTCTCATAGTTAGGTTCTGGTGTCTCAGATATTGGTCTGGGGTTTAGTTTTTGAATAATCTGCCATGGAGCTTCTTGGTTAATCCCTCCTCCTCTGAAGCGAGTCTTTTTAGTAATAGGTCTGTTTTTCAAAAAAAGTGACATCCATAGAGACAAAATATTTGTGTTTTTTCTGGAGGATAACATTTATAACCTCTTTGGGTAGCAGATTATCCAAGAAAAATGCAGGTGATGGCCTGAGACTCTAATTTATTATGGTTATGTATATGCACAAACACTTTACAACCAACGACTTTGAGAGGCATAGAATTTATGAGTCTAGTTTCAGGGTACAAGTGTAGGAGAGTTTGAACAGGGGTTTTATAATTTAAAACACGAGTGGGCAATTTGTTTATGAGATGACAAGCTGTTAGAATAGTATCTCTCCAAAAAAAATTGAGAACATTATTGGCAATCATAATAGACTGAGCTACTTCAAAAAGATATTTGTTTTTTCTTTTAGCCATCCCATTTTATTGAGGGGTATCCACACAAGAACTTTGATGGATAATTCCATGATTTAAGAGGTATGTTCTCAGGATAGAGTTAAAGTATTCTCTACCATTGTCAGTGCGAAGAAAAGAAAGGAGTACGTATTGCGTATATTCGAGCAATCAAAGACATGTACGACAAGATAACGACTTGCGTGAGAACACAAAATAGAGACACAAAAGATTTTTCTGCAACTATTGGACTACATCAAGGGTCTTCTCTGAGTCTGTATCTTTTTAATTTGATTTTGGACACAGTTACTGAACATATACAACAGTTGGGGCCTCAATGTATGATTTTTGCAGATGATATAATCTTAGTTGGTGATTTGAAAGAGGAAATAAATATGAAGTTAGAGTCATGGAGACAAGCTTTAGAAACACATAGTTTTCGTATAAATAGAAATAAAATAGAATATATGGAATGTATTTTTAGTAAGAGACGAACAAATACGACTGTAGACGTGAGGCTTGGAGACTATATTTTAAAACAAGTTACAAGTTTTAAATATCTTGGGTCCATTATACAAAATGACGGCAAAGTAAAGGAGGACGTAAACCATAGGATCAAAGCTGGATGGATGAAATGGAGGAAATTTTCGAGTGTCATTTGTGATAAAAAAATGCCGCTCAAAGTTAAAGGAAAATTCTACCGTACGGCTATACGACCTGCTATATTGTATAGTACTGAATGTTGGGGGGTCAAAAGGCAACATGAGAATAAACTCAACGTTGCAGAGATGAGAATGTTGCGCTGGATGTGTGGACACACCAGAAGAGATATGATTAGAAATGAGAGTATTAGAGAGAAAGTTGGGTTAGCACCTATTGTGGAAAAAATGGTTGAATCTTGCTTAAGATAGTTTGGTCATGTGTTGAGAAGACCTGCAGAAGTCCTAGTGAGAAGAGTAGATCAGATGGAGAATAGTCCAATTATTAGAGGTAGAGGAAGGCCAAAGAAAACAATAAGTGAAACTATTAAGTATGATTTAATAGTTAATAACTTATCTATTGATCTCATTCATGATCGGTTACTGTGGCGCCGTTTAATCCATGTAACCGACCCCACCTAGTGAGAAAATGCTTAGTTGTTGTTGTTGTTATATTGATTTGGAATCATAGAGTGAAAGTGTTTAAAGGTTTGCTCTGTTTTACTTTTTTCTTCTAGAAGGTAAATCCAAGTAATCTATGTGTGATCATCAATAAATGTAATGAACTATTTTTTTCCAATGGGATTAGATATACGTGGGGGCCTCCATATATTACTGTGAATTGAAGTGAATGGTTTAGTTGGTTTGTAAGGTTGTGATGGAAAATTAGATCTATGATGTTTGGCAAGTTGACAAGTATCACATTGAAATTCATCTTTTATTTCTAAAAAGATCAAGAAATAGATGCTTCAAATAAGAGAAATTAGGATGGCCTATCCTAAAGTGCCATAACATAATTTGTTCTCTTGAAGAAGGTAAGTCACATCCAGTAGCCAAAGCTTGTGCTTCTTCCCCAAAGTAGTGGAGTTCCTTGAATTCCTTAGCATTGCCAATCCTTATGTCCGAGTTCATATCCTAAAAAATGCAAGTAGCATGTGAGAATTGGGCAATATAGTTCAAGTCTTTAGTAATCTTGTTTACTAATAACAAATTGCAAGAGACATTTGGGACATGAAGAGCATCATTAAGCACAATTTTAGGCCCAATGCGGATATTGCCAGTTTCAGTCATTATTGCAAAAGATCCATTTGTTATTTTTACTTTTAAATTTCTAAGACTAGGTTTATAGGAGACAAATAGGTTGGCAGACTCTGTCATATGGTTTGTTGTCCCAAAATCAATGATCCATGATTCTAACATTCTAGAGTTACAATTAAGGGCCGTTACAAAGTTACCTTTTTGAGCAAGAAGAGAAGAACCTAAGGGTGAAGATGGAGGTTGGTTTTGGCCCGTAGAACCATTCATATTAACGAACTGTGAATTCAAAATATGCTGCAGTTGTTCCATCTGTTCTCGGCTCAATAAAAGATTAGACTCACTTAATTTTGAAATGAGTCAACAGAGGGTTGAAAACTCTTTCCATCTCTCTTACTATTCTTCCAATTATTCAGTTTTCCATTTAACTTCCAGCATCTATCCCTTGTATGGTTAGATTTTTGGCAATGATCACACCACTAATCTCTTTTAGGATTCATTGAATTATCAGTCGTCTGGGTTACAGAGGCAGTCTTTGTAGTTGTTTTCATTGTTCTCAGCATCAACCTTCTGCGTGTCTCCTCTTTGCGTACCTGCTAAAATTTCTTCTATATTTGGCAGAGATTTTTGACCCAGGAGACGCCCTCGGACCTCATCAAACTCCTTGTTCAATCCTAAATGGAAATCATAAATTCTTTCTTGGTTAATTAATTTTTGATAGTTTTTTAAGCAATTTGCACACAATTAGTGGCCATTGTTAAAGATCGACTTCTTGCCATAGTTTAGACAAAGTATTGAAGTAAGTTGTGACATCCAAATTTGATTGAGTGAGATTCTTGGCTTGGTTCCTCTATTTGAACAGCTGAGAGGAATTTTTCAAATCGGAATATTGTCTTCTCGTAGCTTCCCACATATCTTTGACAGTTTTTTAGCACATGAAACTTTTACTGTTCCTCTCCTCCATCTAGTTGATTAGCCAGGCCATGACCATAGAGTTTTGCTGCAGACCCATCCAAGTACCCATATTGTCCCTTTTCGTGTATGACCATCTCCGCGGTCGCGATTAGGAAAGATAGTTTTTTCCGGTTAGTTTGTGAGAGGTGATTTGTAATAAAGAGTTATCAGAGTATGTTTGGGTGGCAACCATATTCGGGAACAACTGCAAGGAAGGTGTACCTTTCGAGTCATCACACCCTTTGGTGCCAGTCATGACTATTCCCAAGGAATATCACCTGAGGTCTACCTGTCATAGAAGTTTAGAAGGGAGGCTCTGATACCACGTAGACAGAATGAAGATGAAACTTCTATATTATCTCGGAATACAAGGGGGAATAAATAGGAAGAGGGATGATTGTAGAGCAATCAGTAGAAATCTCGATACAAGAGGGAAATTATCATGGGATATTTTTTCCTAACAGAACATCATAAGTCAGCAAATATACAATCTCCCAAATCCCGATAATATAAAAGAAATAAAAGATATGTGATAATGATAAAATAATGCCACAGAATCAGGGATAGGATAATCACAAATTATAGCCATAATCTGCGACAGAAGAAGAAATAGAAAACGATATGAAGGTTGGAGGATAAGACATCCTCACACCCAAAAGCGGAAAAACAAAACTGTTACAATGTCACAGTGAACTAAAGCCCCATGAAAATCTAATAAGTGAATATGAGCTATCCAATCTCGTTGCTAAAATCCAGTTGTATTGAGAGCACATTACTAATTCTTAATATTAAAGTGATCCTATAATATACATAACAATGTTTAGTATTCATATAATCAGTATAAATATGACTATTTTTTTCTCCCTATTATTTTGTCAATGTAATGATTATTAAGTTGCAGGATGGATCTTACTCTAGAGGTCCTATAGATATCCCGTTGGGTGAAGTTGATAATACAAAGTACTACATCACACCAACCTACAAGTTTGAACAGGTAAGTTCAGCATGCTACTTACAGAACATTATATGCATAACACCTTCGCTAGTGCCAGTTTTGATTAGCATAGATTATGCATTTATAATTTTAGTGGCATCTCTCATACGGATTGGGCTTGTATGCCACAAATATACAATAACTTGTATGGAGAAAATGGAAAATTAAATTGATTTCTCAGTTGTTCTGCTTAGTTATTAACAGCATGCATCTTGTTTTTATGGATGACACTGCATGATAAATATCTAATTTTATTTCATTTGCATCTGTTAACAGTCATAAAGCTCTGTCTAGTGTGTACTTGATACCTAGAGAGTAGAGCTCAATTCGAGTTATGCACATCAATAGAGGATTATAGGATTGTTTTCTGTTGGGTATTGGTCCTTAAATTTACTTTTATTTAATGAAGTCAATATATGGTTAACCCATTAACCACTCATTGAACATTGTTTAACCACTTGTCTGGGTAATTGTTCCTAAATTGGAAATATTTTTTCCAGGAATTCCTAAATTGTAATTCTTCCAAAATCATATCGTATTGTATTATAATGATGGTGACATGTTTATGCAGTGCATTTCTTCATGTTTCAATGTCTTGTCTAAGCATAACTTTTTAGTTTCCAATAAGAATATGAAAAATTATACTAGGCTAAACATGTTTGCTTTAGTGGTGGCAGAAGGGTCATGTAACAATTTCATTTATGTAAATGTAACAAATTTTTTTTTTTTTTATATTTGTAAAATTCTATGAAGTTATTACTGTTTTAATTCTAACCACTTAACCCGTAATAATAATCACTTTAACCAAGCATAATTGTTATTAACGGTGATACAATACTGAGTTTCCATACACACCATTATTTTACAAACATTTATACAAAAATACATATTAGCTCTAATCATCTATGTCGACTACTTCCGGGAACACTGGTGCGGGTGGCGGCACCTCCAACGGAATCTCAGTCACATCTACTACAGATACATCAGATATAACTGGTAGTTGCTCAAGGTAGGGCACCTCGATCCAACGTACGGAAATAATAAGTGTCATTGAGAAAATCTGCATAATTATTCTTCTGAACACGATATGAAAATATAATGAGAATTAAATTCCAGTAGGTTCAACAATAAATCATAATTTACCATCAATATAGTTCATCGTGTCATGTCCATCTGTATAAACTACAGAAAATATCTTTAAGTCACATGAATGCACTTTATCCATGCACATGAAAATTGTACAATTATGACATGTATGGCATAAATACTATTTTTTAGGATATCATATGATGACTATCAATTTATTCTCATATCAAGCTACGCCGATTAGGGTGATTATTTTCTACTTTTCGGTACGGGCTTTTCTTGCTCCGTCTGACATGGCTTACTTTCTCTTTCTTTTTTTATTAACATAATCATAACCGTTGGTAGAGCGTCCCTTACTGGTGCACCACATGGATTGCCATGTGACCGTGCTCATTTCTTTTCTTTTCACAATGATAGCAAAAAAAATATGTTTTCAATAATAAGTATGTTCATCAAAATATAATTATTACCAAAAATCATTGGTAATCATGCCATGAACATAACCATTTTAAATATCACTTTATAAAATATTTTCATGTTAAAATTTCACACTTAAGATGGCAAGAAGTTCATACAATGGCAATGGCTATGGCATATACTAGTCATTTATTATTTTCATTTATAAGATTCTTTTTTTTTTAAATATTAATTTTATTTCTTTATTTTTTGATGCAGGTTTTCATCCTATTTAACCTTCTCTTACTAATCAGAGTATAACTCTCTCAATTTAACTCCGATGTCGGTGATCTTAATGTCAATTTCAAGATAAAAAAATTATCTAAAACTATAACGTTGAACACTTTAGCGAAACATTAATAAATCAAGGTGATATTACTCCCTCAATATACATGTTATTTCTTCTCGGATAGGTTCTGACCTCTGCCTACTAATCAGTCCATATCTCCCTCATAAAAATTTCAAATTAAGTGATTCCAGTGGCCAAAAATTCGTGACACATATATCTATAATTCTTATGTTAACAAGTTATTTTAATTCTGTACAGAATGTTTCCAGAAATTCAAAAACAGAAACTTTCCTAACAGATTCTTCCCTGATTAACCATTTTCTGAACACTACTTACTAATAAGACCATATCTACCTCATATGGACTCCAAATTGAGTGATTCCAGTTGCTAAAAATCCGTGAGACATATATCTATAATTGTTATGTTAACAAGGTATTTTAATTCCCTACAGAATGGTCCCAGAAATTCAAAAACAGAAGCTTTAATAGTTTGCCACCATAGCCATACCTATGCAGAACTATCTACACCAGCCTAAGTATTCAAACATACATCACATGCAAGAATAATATGTAACATGATAAAGCAACATCCATGACCAATCATCAAAGTTCTTAAGATCAAAATTTCATATAAATGTTACAAATTTCAAAACTTTTCTTTAAAAAGAAATATCGTTAAACTTACCTAAGAATCTCCCTAACTCACTTAATGAATTTGTTTTCTTGTTTCCCCTTAAAAGAAGTATCAAGATTCCTCCCTTCCCTTAACTTTTCTAGCAGCTTAAATAAGAGAAGGAGGGTGAGTTTTTGAACCTCAAGGATGAAGAAGAAAAATTGATTCAAGTGGAGATTAAGTTAACTTACCTTGAGTACTTAACCCTCTAGACTTCTCCTTCTTCTTCCTTCCTTTCTTCTCCTCTCTTTCTCTCCTTTCCTCTCTCTACCTTGTTTCTATTTCTCTCTCTTCCTCACTTGGACGAAATTAAAATGTTATAGGGGTGAGTTTTGCTTAAATAGACCATCAAATAATTCATTTTTCATGATCATGGGTCTACCTTATCACAATTAGGATATACTTGGTTGAATTTTTGGAAAGCAAACAACTTATGTTCTTGTCTTTCTCTTCCTTAGTTAAGATATGCATAGGAAAATAAAATTTGTATTTTGAAAATTATAATGATATGTTCTTAAGATAAGGGACAAGGTCCCTTTGATTTAGGGATTTATTTTCATTTTCTTTTGTCTTAATAAAGTATGATAGATTTGCCTTTTTAAGTGGCAAATTTCTAACCCTTGAATCTCCATTATTTGGTTGAAATTATTTATGTGGGATAGGAATGTTTTGTCTTAATGCCATGTATTATCATACCATTTACTAAAATTATGAGTGTAAGATATAGATGTTTTGTCCTAAAGCCTTGTATTATCATACCACTTGCTAAAATTATAAATGTAAGATATCACACCACATACTAAATTTTTGTGTTAATGCCATGTCAATTACACCATTATTTCACTACTTTAATTTTATTTTTATTTTTATTTTTCTTACCCATTTTCTTTACTTTGGTTAAAATTCTACCTTTCATAATGGGCTTGTCACATTTTTATAATTTTTGGGCTACCGGTCCAATTCCTATATCCTAATCCAAGTTTATGTTTTATTTCTTCATTGGGCTATCCAATTGACTTGCTAAAAATTCATGTGAAGTAGAAAAATTCTATATGAAGTGTTCATATGTAAAAGCTCAATTTATGGATGGAGATACAAACTTAGTAACTTTTGCTCTTAAATTAAGAAAAATTACCCTAATCCAATCTTCTTGACATTTTAAGACCTTTACTTACTTCACAAAAATTTATCTTCCTTGCCTAAGTTCTTTAGCATGCTTCTTTCTAATATTTTCTCTTAAGTTTTCTTTCTTTACCTATTCCATTAATATTAGAACATTTCTATACATACACATAAGGTGAAGAATTTCTAACGATTATATTTCCTTAGATATTTAAAAATTGTCTAATAAATTTTATTTCCTTAATTAAATATTTATGTACCTTTGTTAATAAAAGAAAAGAAATTAGAGATGTTACTTTGAATACTTTTGTACTTTTATTAATACATTAAACGAAATTAGGGATGTTACATTCTCTCACCCTAAAATAAATTGTCCTCAAAATTTCAGAAATTACCTAATAAGAACAATTTCGGATATTTCTTTCTCATGACTTCTTCTAACTCCCAAGTTGTTTCTTCCGGAGTTAAACCTTCTCATAACACCTTAACTAGGGGAATAGTTTTGTTCCGCAATTGCTTCATGTCAGTGTCTAATATAGATGCTGGTACTAGCTTGTATGTCATGTTCTCCTTTATTTGGATTGGTTCATCTCGTATCACATGTGAGGAGTTTGGAAGATACTTTCGGAGCTGTGATACATGGAAAACATTATGCAAGTTGGACAAATTAGGTGGGAGAGTAACTTGATATGCTGATGTCCTACTTTTTTCAGAATTTGGTAGGGTCGCAGACTTAGCTTTCTTGTTTTGAGAGACCTACCAACTCTAGTAGTCGGGGAAAGTTTCAGAAATACATGGTCTCTTTCCTCAAACTCTAGATGTCTATGTCTCTTAACGTAGTAACTCTTTTGCCGACTCTGACCTGTAAGTATTTTGTCTCATATCATCCTGATTTGTTCAGTAGTTTGTTGAATTAGATCAGGATCCAATAAGTTCTTTTCTCCTACCTCAAACCAACATAGTGGAGATCGACACTTTCTACCGATAAAACTTCATAGGGGGCCATCTTAATACTAGAGTGATAGCTATTATTATAAGCAAACTCTACTAAAAGTAGGTACTTATCTCATCCTTTAACTTGCTCTATCACACAAGCCCTCAACATATCTTATAGGGTTTGAATAGTTCGTTCTGTCTGCCCGTCAGTCTGAGGATGGTAGGCAGTACTGAATCGCAACTGAGTACCAAAACCTTCTAGCAATGTCTTCCAAAACCTCGATGTGAACCTCGGATCTCTATCAGAAACGATATTTAAGGGAATTCCATGCAGTCTAACTATTTCTTGGACATACAATTAGGATAATTTATCCAGTGAATAGTTAATTTTTATAGGCAGAAAGTGAGCAAATTTGGTTAATCTGTCAACTATTACTCAGATAGAGTCATGTCCCACTGAAGTTTTAGGTAATCCCACAACAAAGTTCATTGAGATACTGTCCCATTTCCATTTAGGGATCTCAAGAGGTTGTAGAAATTCCGCTGGCTTTTGATGCTCTACCTTCACCTTTTGACAAATGAGATATTTCGCCACAAACTCGGCAATGTCCTTTTTCATTCCTGACCACCAATACATCCTCTTTAAATCCTGGTATATTTTAGTGCATCTAAGATGGACTGTGTATTTACTCTGATGTGCTTTCTACAGGATCTTAGTCCTCAACTCTCGTTCTTGAGGGACACAAATCCTTCCCTGATACATGATTGCTCCATCTTCCACGACAGAAAAATTATTTTGGTCTTTACGATCCTGTAAGTATTGGTCGTGATCTTGAGCCTCTTTGATCTGAGCTCTAAGGTCACACTTTATACTTAAACCATTAATGACTAGTTTCTTTAAAGTAAGAGTAGTGGTTAACTTCAAATTTCGAAACTCCTTTAGCATCTGCATCTCATACACCATCATCTGACCCATGTGCAGAGATTTTCGACTCAAGGCATCTGCTACAACATTCGCCTTTCTGAGATGATACTTTATCTTAGACTTGTAGTCATTGAGGAATTCTACCCATCTTCGTTGTCTCATATTTAACTCCTTCTATTCAAAGAGGTATTTAAGACTCTTATGATCACAATATACTTTAAAGGTTGCCCCGTACAAATAGTGTCGCCAAATCTTTAAGGTAAACACCACTGCCGCCAATTCAAGATCATGGGTTGGATAGTTTCCTTCGCGGGGTCTCAGTTGCCTAGAGGCGTAAGCAACTACTTTCTTATCTTACATCAACACATATCCTAGCCCTTTCTTTGAAGCGTCACTATACACTTCAAAATGTCCTGTGGGGTCTGGAATAATTAAAACAGGAGGAGTGGTCAGTCTGGTCTTCAGCTCCTGAAAACTAGCTTCACATTGGTTAGTCATTTTGAAAGGACTTCCCTTCTTGGTCAATTTAGTCAATGGCAAGGTTATACGAGAGAAGTTTTGTATAAACCTCCTGTAGTATCCTGTCAAACCCAGGAAACTTCAAACTTCCGTAATCGTCTTTGGTCTCTCCCACTGAATCACTGCTTCCGTCTTGCTAGGATCTACGGCTACCTCTCTATTAGAGATGACATGTCCGATAAATTTCACATCTGACAGCCAAAATTCACACTTCTCCAATTTGGCATATAACTTTTTCTCTTTCAGCACTTGCAGCACGATTCGGAGATGTTGTTCATGCCCTTTCTCACTCTTAGAATATATCAAGATGTCATTATTGAACACTACAACAAATTGATCTAGGTAGGGCCAAAAAATGCGATTCATGTAATCCATGAAAACTGCAGGTGCATTCGTCAACCCAAAGGGCATTACGAGAAACTCATAGTGCCCATACGTAGTCCTGAATGCAGTTTTTGGTACGTCCTCCTCCTTGATCCTAATATGATGATATCTTGACCTTAAGTCAATTTTAGAAAAGATGTAGGCTCCCTTCAGTTGATCCAATAAGTCATCTATCCTAGGGAGAGGGTACTTGTTTTTGATAGTTACCTTATTCAGCTGTCTGTAATCTATGTATAGTCTCAAACTCTCGTCTTTCTTCTTAACAAACAATATAGAAGCTCTCCAAGGTGATACACTCGGTCTAATGAATTGCTTGTCTAATAGTTCCTCCAACTGTTTCTTGAGTTCTTGTAGTTCCTTTGAGGCAATTCTATATGGTGCAATAGAGATAGGCTCTGTTCCAGGTAGGAGATCAATAGAGAACTCTATCTCTCTCTTGGGAGGTAAGTCTGAAATATCTGATGGAAATACTTCAGGAAACTCGTTGGCTATTGGGATTTCATCAAGTTTCGATTCGACTTCTAGGTTTGATAAATATAAGAGAATGTATCCAAGTACTCCATTCTTCAACTCCCTATTAACTTTATTGGCATTAAGCATCAATAACTGGACCTCCTCTTTCGGAGTAAGAGGTAGAAATTCAACGGTCTTGTTACAACAATTCAGTAAGACTCGATTTCTAGACATCCAGTCTAACCTTAAAATGACCTCAATACCTCTTAAAGGTAAACAGACGAGGTTTACAGAAAAAGTTTTCTCCTGGATGATGACTTGACAGTCTTTACATACAGAGGAAGTTAATACCCTTTCCCTTGTAGGGATTATTACGGATAGCTCATAGGGAGTTTCAGAAATAGAAAACTGAAACTTTCTAATACATTCTTCCTATATAAATGAATGACTAGCATCAGAGTCAAATAACACTATAAGAGCAAATCTATAATCTATAGATATAGCATGTACCTTGAATCATTTAAGAAGATTGAGCTGCCTCTTGGTCGCTCAGGGTGAAAACCCTTCCTTTCACCTGAGGCATCTGTTCTGGCTGCTTCCCCACATTCTGTGGACAGTTTCTCACAAAATGACCCTTCTGTCCGCAGTTGAAGCATACATCTTGTCCCATGTAGCATGGCCGATTACCATGCATGTGTCCGCACTTAGCACACTTGACTAGGACGAGGTTTTGTTGAAAAGGTTTAGGACCCGCAGTCAATGGCACCAGTTCCATATCCACTTCTTTTCACGTTCTTGCTAGGGTTGGGAAAATTTTTCTTCCTTTTCCATAGGTTTCGCCTTTACTTTTCGTCCTCCACTGCCTTTAAACTTTTCTCAAAGAGTTTGCATTTATTGATCAGAGGCACAAACTCCCTAATCTCCATAGCTACAACAGCATTCTTTATGTTTGGGTTCAATCCCGCTTGGAACTTAACAGCCTTCCATGCTTCATTAGGATTAAATCGCAGATAAGAGGAGAATTTAGACAATTCCTCGAACCTCGCGATGTATTGGTCTATAGTCATGCTACCTTGCCGAAGTTGGAGAAATTCGATCTCTTTCTCCGCCCTCACAGTATTTGGAAATTACTTTTCCAAAAAGGTGTCTTTGAACACCTGCCAAGTGATCTGTCTTCCCTGGTGAGCTAAAAGTTCTCTAACTCCACGCCACCAGTATTCTGCTTCATCTTTTAGCATATATGCAGCAAAGATTACTTGCTGCTCCTCAGTACAACCCAACACTTCAAAGATTTTCTCTAACTCCCTTATCCATCTTTCAGCTACAATCGGTTCAAAGCCGCCTTGAAAACAAGGTGGCCTAGTCCTTAGTAACTCGGATATGCCGTTATTATTTCCAGCCATCCGATTGTTAACACCATTCGAGTTATTAGCATTTTGGAAGTATTGTAGAATTTGATTAGTGGTCATGACTTGGTTTCAAATTGCTGTGGCCAGGTTGTGCAGGGTTTCCTTCACATTATTTGCTGGATTCCTCCTTGGTGGTGCCATTTCCTACTGTGGTAAAAAAAAAGTTATACTGCTATTGAGGTGATCAAGCCCAATAGTTAGTTCAAAAATATTTAACAGCAGTCATAACACCACCTCGGTATGTAGGTAGAAAACACTAGTAATTTCTTACCTATATGAATTCACTGATTCCTGCACAACACAACCACAAACATACTCAAGACACTATAAGATCGATTCAGATAACCATCCACCCACTGGCCATCTAGGATCGACCTACTCTGATACCAATTATGTAACAACTCCATTTATGTAAATGTAACAATTTTTTTTTTTTATATTTGTAAAATTCCATGAAGTTATTACTGCTTTAATTCTAACCACTTAACTCGTAATAATAATAATTTTAACCAAGCATAATTGTTATTAACAGTGATACAATACTGAATTTCTATACACACCATTATTTTACAAACTACACACTATTATTTTACAAACATTTGTACAAAGATACATATTAGTTCTAATCATCTACGTCGACTACTTTCAAAGACACTGGTGCGGGTGGCAGCACCTCCACCGGAATCTCAGTCACATCTACTACAGATACATTAGATATAACTGGTAGTTGCCCTAGGTAGGGCACTTCGATCCAACGTACGGAAATAATAAGTGTCATTGAGATAATCTGCATAATTATTCTTCTGAACATGATATGGAAATATAGTGAGAATTAAATTTCAGTAGGTTCAACAATAAATCATAATTTACCATCAATATAGTTCATCATATCATGTCCATCTGTATAAACTACAGAAAATATCTTTAGGTCATATGAATGCACTTTATCCATGCACATGAAAATTGTACAATTATGACATGTATGGCATAAATACTATTTTTTAGGATATCATATGATGACTATCAATTTATTCTCATATCAAGCTACCCCAGTCAGGGTGAGTATTTTCTACTCTCCGGTACGGACTTTTCTCGCTCCGTCCGATATAGCTTACTTTCTCTTTCTTTTCTTATTAACATGTTCATAACTGTTGGTAGGGCGTCCCTTACTGGTGAACCACATAGATTGCCATGTGACCGTGCTCATTTCTTTTCTTTTCACAATGATAGCAAAAAAATATGCTTTCAATAACAAGTATGTTCATTAAAATATAACTATTACCAAAAATCATTGGTAATCATGCCATGAACATAACCATTTCAAATATCACTTTATAAAATATTTTCATGTCAAAATTTCACACTTAAGATGGTAAGAAGTTCATACAATGGCAATGGTTATGACATATACTAGTCATTTATTATTTTTATTTATAAGATTCTTTTTTTTTTTAAATATTAATTTTATTTCTTTATTTTCTTGATGCAGGTTTTCATCCTATTTAATTTTTTCTTACTAATCAGAGTATAATTCCCTCAATTTAACTCCGATGTCGGTGATCTTAATGTCAATTTCAAAATAAAACAATTATCTAAAACTATGACGTTGAACAGTTTAGCGAAATATTAATAAATCAAGGTGATATTACTCACTCAATATACAGGTTATTTCTTCTCGGATAGTTTCTGATCTCTGCCTACTAATCAGTCCATATCTCCCTCAAAAATTCCAAATTAAGTGATTCCAGTGGCCAAAAATCCGTGACACATATATCTATAATTCTTATATTAACAAGTTATTTTAATTCCCTACAGAATGTTTCCAGAAATTCAAAAATAGAAACTTTCCTAACAGATTCTTCCCTGATTAACCATTTTCTGAACACTACTTACTAATAAGACCATATCTACCTCATATGGACTCCAAATTGAGTGATTCCAATTGCTAAAAATCCGTGAGACATATATCTATAATTGTTATGTTAACAAGGTATTTTAATTCCCTACAGAATGGTCCCAGAAATTCAAAAACAGAAGCTTTAATAGTTTGCCACCATAGCCATACCTATGCAGAACTATCTACACTAGCCTAAGTATTCAAACATACATTACATGCAAGAATAATATGTAACATGATAAAGCAACATCCATGACTAATTATCAAAGTTCTTAAGATCAAAATTCCATATAAATGCTACAAATTTCAAAACTTTTCTTCAAAAAGAAATATCGTTAAACCTACCTAAGAATCTCCCTAACTCACTTAATGAATTTGTTTTCTTGTTTCCCCTTGAAAGAAGTATCAAGATTCCTCCCTTCCCTTAGCTTTTCTAGCAGCTTAAATAAGAGAAGGAGGGTGAGTTTTTGAACCTCAAGGATGAAGAAGAAAAATTGATTCAAGTGTAGATTAAATTAACTTACCTTGAGTACTTAGTCCTCTAGACTTCTCCTTATTCTTCCTTCCTTTCTTCTCCTCTCTTTCTCTCCTTTCCTTTCTCTACCTTGCTTCTATTTCTCTCTCTTCCTCACTTGGACGAAATTAAAATGTTATAGGGGTGAGTTTTGTTTAAATAGACCATCAAATAATTCATTTTTTATGATCATGGGTTTACCTTATCACAATTAGGATATACTTGGTTGAATTTTTGAAAAGCAAACAACTTATGTTCTTGTTTTTCTCTTTCTTAGTCAAGATATGCATAGAAAAAGGAGATTTGTATTTTGAAAATTATAATGATATGTTCTTAAGATAAGGGACAAGGTCCCTTTGATTTAGGGATTCATTTCCTTTTTCTTTTGTCTTAATCAAGTATGATAGATTTGCCTTTTTAGATGGCAAATTTCTAACCCTTGAATCTCCATTATTTGGTTGAAATTATTTATTTGGGATATGAATGTTTTGTCCTAATGTCATGTATTATCATACCATTTGCTAAAATTATGATTGTAGGATATAGATGTTTTGTCTTAAAGCTTTGTATTATCATACCACTTGCTAAAATTATGAATGTAGGATATCACACCACTTGCTAAATTTTTGTGTTAATACCATGTCAATTGTACCATTATTTCACTACTTTAATTTTATTTTTATTTTTATTTTTCCTCTTGGGTTTGAGCTCATTTTTGTCCATTTTCTTTACTTTGGTTAAAATTCTACCTTTCATAATGGGCTTGTCACATTTTCATGATTTTTGGGCTATCGGTCTAATTCCTATATCTTAATTCAAGTTTATGTTTTATTTCTTCATTAGGCTATACTATTGACTTGCTAAAAATTCATATGAAGTAGAAAAACTCTATATGAAGTGTCCATAGGTAAAAGCCCAATTTATGGATGGAGATACAAACTTAGTAACTTTTGCTCTTAAATTAAGAAAAATTACCCTAATTCAATCTTCTTGACATTTTAAGACCTTTACTTACTTCACAACAAATTATCTTCCTTGCCTAAGTTCTTTAGCATGCTTCTTTCTAATATTTTTTCTTAAATTTTCTTTGTTTACCTATTCCATTAATATTAGAACATTTCTATACATACACATAAGGTGAAGAATTTTTAAAGATTATATTTCCTTAGATATCTAAAAATTGTCTAATAAATTTTATTTTCTTAATTAAATATTTATGTACTTTTATTAATAAAAGAAAAGAAATTAGAGATGTTACTTTGAATACTTTTATACTTTTATTAATACATGAAACGAAATTAGGGATGTTACAGGTCACATGATGGGATTATGTTAACAGATAGAGGTAATCTGAGCTGCTTTTAGTGATGAAATTGCTAATATGTTCTAGTATTAGTACTGCAGGTGATATCAGTATGCATCCAGTAATTGGTATGAGCAGTGATGTATTGGTTGTTCAGTGATGATTTCAGACTATCACTGATGTTTTTGTTCCTTATCTTTCCCTCACACGAATAACTTATGTTAGCTTCATTGATCAAGTTTAGAATTTTTTTTATCAAGTTGGAAGGTTAATTGCCTCATTGAGTGAAAATATACAAAGTTCTTGATATTAATAATGTCAGACTTAGATTGAACTGTGTTGCTCTTGTCCAGTCCAGTCATTTGGAAACTGGAAGATTATTTTTAAACAGGAAAAGTTTTTTTTTATTCTCTGTTAAAAATTCTCCATTTTTAGTGCTTGGTTAAAGGCTGCCACAAAAGGATCCGTATAGTCCATACCATAGAATTCATAAATGGTGGTTCAGACATACAGATAATGAGAGTTGCCGTGTACGAAGAACAATGGGTCAGTCCTGCTAATTTCAATGACGAAAGGTATATGTGCTTTATTTCCTTTTTGTGGTGAAGTTTTTATTTGCATCTATGGAAGTTATTTTCAAATGGTATAAATTTGATATGACATAATGAGTAAAATAATTCCAGAAAATTCAATGACATGAAAAACCCAAAATAGTTTGATGTAAGGAAAAACATTATAATAGTGATTTGACATTTATCATTTGCATCGATGCTAGTTCTTGTAATTTTAATCAACCCTCGTCAAATTCTGCACTTCTGTCTTTCTCTTTTTCCTACTGTCATCCCTCCCTCGAGTTCAAGAAAATAACTAATGCCTGCAGCATTCTATACAGTGATCTGGAGCTTGATGTAAAGCCATTCTCTCAGAGAAAACGAACTAGGCCCTCAGAGCTGATTGGATCATGGAAAGTCTTCGAGGTCAGTGCTACTCCAGTGTTTGGGGAGGTGGATATGATGGAAGAAGGAAATGGTACCCCATATGTTTATCTTTGTACCGAAACTCTAAAGAAGAGGAGCTTCCCTGAGAATACCAACTACTTTGGAGAGGAGGAGATGCTAGACATGCAGGATGTGACCATGTTATGGCTTCCTGGGGGTGTAACATGTTATGTTGATATTAGTAAGGATGGCATTCTTTGTATTGGTGTTGGATGGTACTCTGATGAAGGAATAAATCTTGTCATGGAGAGAGATTATGGGGTAGATGAAAAACTTAAAGAAGTACGATGGAAATCAGAGGTAAAGAGAAGGTGGTCTAATCCGCCTCCTGTATAAATTATTCGGAAATTTTGCTTTTCTGAGGATTAGTGACTTGTAAATTATTTATTCTGAGAATTGCGATGAACATTCCAAAATTGTATGACATAATTACACCAAATTCTAGTAGTAATATGTTTAAAAGAAATTTTGGGCATATGTAATTATGCTGACCTGTAAATTTATTTTACTGAGAAATCGAAATTCATTGAATAAATGAAGATAGGAGAAACCTCCATTACAAATTGGCAGGGGGAATATGCCCTAAAAATTTAATGGTAAGATTACAATTTTTAAGAAGTGATTCTTATTTTTTAAGAGATTAGGAGCAGAGTGGATATTGTTTGCTTGTCTTCCTTTTGCAGCACAGCCCTTTTGGGTTGTTTATAGAGCGTTCCAAGGAATATTGGTAAAAACTGTCGTTCCTGCATTTTCGGAGACTGCATGAAATGAACGTTGCAAATTTCAGCATATTCTCGATTCTTGAATTATATTGAAAATTTTGCATCAATGCTGTCTTGAGGTGAGTCACTAGGAGAGATGCTCCATGTAGATTTTATTCAAAACTCATACGTTGATATCAAATTGAAAAATTCAATCCAACTGATAGATTGATTTAATTTTCTTTGTTCCTTTGGGTTGGTTTGGTTTATAAGATGTTCCCGAAGGAACAGGTTGATTTGGTTTAGACTTTGTTAAAAAAACCGTAAAGTTGTTAACAATTATGTATTTATTAACCTTTTTTTAAAATAAATTAACAAAAGCTGAACTATTTTGTTTCCTAACACCAATATATTGATAGATGTTGAATGATTCAATGAATTCCATCTATATAAAGAAATATCACTTATTTGCATACTCTTAAGCTTAGTCTCCCTCAATTTCTTTTAGCCTCAAGCATGACCCCTCTTCATAAGTTCATTCCAACGTTAATATCTGCTTCTTGGTCTTTTTGTTATTGTATGGTGTCTTAATAGAATTTAATTGCAAGTTGAAGGATGTCATGAGATTTCTCATTGATTATTAATGATTTCATATAATTAAATTGCAAGCAGTGAGTAATTAAAAGTGATTAAAAAAACTCTTAATGGAAGAATCAACTCAACCTAACCTAATCTGAATTTTTATGATTAGAGCTAATTAGTTTATAATTTTTGGATTTAGGTTAAAACTTAAAAGCTATATATAAAAAAAAGAGCATTGAATTGGATAAGGGTTGAACTTCAACCCAAACCAACTCAACTCATGTTCACAATGTACGTTTCAGCCAATGGGCAAGTGTAAACACATACATGAACTATGAATTCTCCTTGACCACGACATGGACTCAGCTTGTCTTCTAATTGGCACCCCGTCCTCTCAGGATTTCATCTCCTCCATCACTCAACAGTTCAGCACTTTCAAGAAGCAATGTTAGCAACGGTTTGACGCTCCACAAATCTATAAATAGATGGAAACTTCAACATGGAAGTATCACCTCAAATATCATGTGTAAGAGAGAAAGGCTTACTTCTTTGTATCATGCTTATTTCTCTATATTGGTTATACGCACGTTAGCTCTATTTAGAATGTTTAAGAGTTCTTGAGAGTCCTAGTTGTTTAAGTGCTCACTTCATTGTATCACTTTTGTGTGACATTTTTCCGAACTTTTTTTTTAGTTGAAGTGTAGGAAAGTGAGCATTTCTAGCTAGTGTGAGAAAACTAGTGATGTAAGCATTTTTTGAAAAAGTGGCAAACCTATAGCGTTTATGATGAACGTAGAAAAACCATTTGTTTATTGTTATTAGGTGAAAGCAAGTATTGTATTAAAAGATCTCTTGGGTGCCAAAGGTACTGGCCGTCGGCTGAGTTATTGGCCAAACTAGGAAAAATATCACGTGTCAAGCTCTTCTACTTATCTATTTACATTTACATAGCATATGTTTAATTATTTTATATTTTCTATTATTGATATAAATCTAAGTTTACTATTAAATTTTTGAGCTAACTTTCTCTACCTGTAAAATTGTCTTTGAAATTTTCATGTTTATTTATTTGAGTTTACCTTAATGTATTTGTGTTCACTTATATTCAAGCATTTTAAATTTGCTTGAAGGTATGTAGATAGTAACTAGGTGTTCCAACCATATTTTTCCAAAAAGAGGCATAATTTTCGATATAATCCAATTCACCCCCTCTTATTAATTTTATTTGTCTTTCAATTGGTGTTAGAGCCTTGCTCTCATTTTTTTTATGCTTAACGACCAGAGTAAAGGTCTTTGATGAATTGGAGATGGAAACTATAAATGGATCATACTTCTTGGAAGGACTCTCCACAAATATGCCACTATTTTTTTAATTAGGAACCACTATAGCCATTGGAAAGCAAGAATGAGGATCTTCGTTCAATCAATCAATTATGCTACATGGGATGTCATCACGAATGATCCTAGATATTCAAAGAAAATGGTTGATAATCATGAGTTGAAAAACCAGAGTGAGTGGACTGAAGAGGATATTAAAATGATTCAAACTAACATACATGCTATTAAATATTGTTTTGTGTTATTAGTGAACAAGAATATGACAAAAATTTAAGTGGTGACACTACCAAACATATGTGAGACAAGTTAGAGGTCACTCATGAAGGAACCATGAAGGTGAAGGAAAGTAAAATCAACATGTTGGTTCATGAATATGATTTATTCATGACGAAAGAAGAGTAGAGCATAAATGACATGTTCGACTGCTTCTTCAAAATAATTGAAGATTTAAAGGCTCTTGGTAGACCATACTTCGATAGTAACCGAGTTAGAAAGTTCTTGAGAAAGCCCACTAAAGTTTGGCAATTAAAGGTGGATATAATAGAAAGTGGAGACTTGAATACCTTATCTTTTGATGCATTAAGAGGAGATATAATGGCATATAAGAGAACCTACCTTAGTAGACATATGCAAGAAAAATTAAAAAAGAAAGGAGCAAAAGAGTCAAAGAAGAAAATCACGGTAGCCTCATGGAGAGATGAACATTAATCAAACGGTGAAAAAAAGGAACTCGAGAATGAAATAAAAAATCTTTGCTTTATGGCTAAATATTATACAAAAGAGGAATCCAAAGAGGTGTTTCTTTCTTCTAATTTTGAAATACCCCCTAATGATGATTTACCTCCCACATATGAAGAGAAAAAAACCATTGAAGAATTATATCACGACCTTGATAATATGATTCAAAAATATTCATCTCTTAAGAAAAAAAATTGTTTTGAAAAAGGATTTTGAGTATGTTAAGGAAATGAATAATACTTTAAAAGAACAAAATTCTTTTATGAACTTGAAAATTTTAAAAATATTGATATAAATGATTTACAAAGTGAAAATGAACTTTTGGAATACTTTAAGCAAGGATTTGCAAAGGTTTGTCCGAGTGAGAGAATTGAAATGGGTTGTTGGGAAAATTAAGGTGTGTTTTCAACAAATTAGTTAGCCTTGGTTTTGAACAAACAGAAAATGAAGTGTTTCAAGCATTTTCTTGGTAAAAAGTCTAAAACTACAAGTCCTTCGTTAAATGTTATCCTTGTGAAAAAAAAAATTGGTATACATCTTGTTCTTGTGCCATGGAAAGGAAATTGCATGATATTTCTAAGGTTATTTGGAAGCCTAAGGGCTCAGATGCTCTTAAAGATAGTGACACTAAAATCAAAAGATCTATGAAAATTTGAGTACCAAAAAAATATAATTTCTTTTTGTAGGTATACCTTAGGTTTAAGTTAAAGAAAAATCTGAGAACCTTGAACAGTGAATGCTCAAGGAATATAAGGAGGGATTTAAACAATCTTATATCCCTCCAAGAATAAATGATACTAGCTTTCATGGCAATAGCAAAGAGAAGACAACTAGTGCACCACTATTAAAACCAATGTGTATTACACAATAAGTTAGATGAGAATGGTATTGTAGCCCAATGTTTCATACAAGATGGTATAGTATATTTTATATTTTCTCTCTACAAAGTTTCACCTAATTTGCATGTCATATAACAAGTTTTGCATTTTCACATATTTTAAAGCTTTATACTATTTAATTCTTAGCAAGTATCTTAAAAGTCTTGTTTTTTGAAAGTATTTGCATTAATAAGATTAAAATATATCTTTTAACGTAGTTTGAAACGTTTTGTGATATTAAAAAATTTTAGCCCTTGTACAAGCATGAGTTAATTAAAATGCCTCCTAGTCCTAAATTGCAAGCTAGGCCTATGATGTTGTAACGCCCCCAATTTTACAGCAGGTAAAACAAACATTTTTTTTTCGCAATCAGATATTTTTCTTAACATGCATAACATTATTTTTTGTCATAAAAATATATACATATAGATTCTCTCATGTATATACATTATACAGATCAAGTTATAAATGTCAAAGTAACAATAGAAGCAGGGATCTTGCCTGTGGCATTTCAAAGCATACTCTAAAGTACAAGTACAATATAAATCAAAATCTATAAGCCATGGAAACAAAGTAGGCTCACCTAGAGATCATGTCGTTTAACTAGTCAACTATCTGAAGAATCAGGCTCTATATTCTTATCTGAAAAATGTGAAAATATCGTGTAGTGAGTTTGACAACTCAGTGAGCAAATAATACCTCCTATGACCTCTTAGGTCAGCATATGGATGTACTTATGTTTTAAAATTTGTCACATAGAAAATACAGCTCAGAAGTACATCCATATGAGACCCGTATTTCAAATATTCTCAAATAAAAGGATATTCATATATCCAAAATCATATTCAGCACGGTATGATCATTAAAAAAATGTTGTTATGCTTAGCTGTATAAACTATAGTAAAATATTAATTTTTTGAGATAAATTTATAATTTTAAAATGATCTGCCTCTTTTGGCGATCTAGTCAACCCAATTTAAAATGACTTACCTTATTTGGTGATCTGGTCAACCCACACACTCATTTGCTATACGCATAGTGATCGATCGACTACATTCACAATAGTGAACAGAGAATGTGAGTCCATCACCTATTTACCTCCTTACATTACCACTGTCACCTGGTTAGAGCGGCCTTTCCTTGGCTCACTTAGGCTAATAGGGCATCCTCTATTCGGTACCGTCACAAGCCATACAACTCGTTGATATTCATCCATATATATATATATATATATATATATATATATATATATATGCATATTCATCAAATGCAATGTATAGTTATCAAGCAACTCGCCATGAATTTTACGTTTGTCATTCAATCATAATCAGTAACTTTATAGTTTTACAAATCAATTCCTCATGCACATAATATTTACTTTGTCAAATAATAATAAATATATTTAGAATCACATATACATGCTCTTTCTCGAGGCAATCATATAGCTTTATAAATCAATATCACGTGCATAAATATTCATTTCACCATTTAATGAGAAATACATGTGAAATCAGATATACCATGAGTTCAGAAATCTATTTCTCAAAACTATACTCTTCTTGATATATAATCAAAATTGTAAGCAATTTAGATAATTTTAATGCATTTCATAAACATATAAAAGTGTAAATATCTTATAAACATAATCAAATACACGTTTAAAGATCAAGAAGAGTATAGGGCAAGTCATAGAAAGAATTATCCACTCATAGGGTAAGGGCTCCAGATTGGACAGCCCAAAATGTACTTTTTCAATCTACATTTGATTAAACAGACTTCAAAAACATGTTCGGAGAGTCCAAAAATCAAGGAAGTGACTATGGGAACTTGTTCACTATTTATGGCCGAAAAATACTATTCACCGTTGAAAAATACTATTCACCAACAATAAAAAATTGTCAGATAGTTGAAAAATTTCATATCCGAAAGTTTATCTACCTCCTGAATCCATCTATGGTGTTAGATTTTCAATTTGAGGTCTCTAAGTAAAAGTTTCAGAGTTTACCTTTTTATGAGATTTTCTACTTCCGATCTATTGCAATTTTACGGCTGATTTGAGAAATTTTCAGTCAAAATCATAGTATTCTCTGTTCTGAATTTAGTGGTACCCTTAGTTTTGAGATCAGAGGTCTGTAAACACTCCAGATTTAGAGAGAAAATATAGAGGTACTATTCACTATTCATTATCTTCCTCTGCTTTCATATTTCTGCATTTCCTCTCCCCCTCCCCCTTTTCTCTTTTTCATTTATATTAATTATTATTATTATTTAATAATTAAATATTTAGATTTATTTTTATTTTATTTCATATATATTCATATAAATACCGTTTTTCATTTTAAAACATCCCAAATTTTTTTAAAAATTTACATTCTTATAAACCTTTAGTTAAACTCTTAAGTCATGATTTTTTTTATAAATATCTTAATAAAACAAAGTACAAAATAAATATCTTATGTATAATAAAAGAAAGAATATTTCTAAAAATAAAACAAAAATTTATTAAAGGCCAATATAATTATTTTAAGCAAAATAATATTTATTTTAATTAAAAGTATATTTGCTTTTAGCAGAACATAATCATTTTTAAACAAATAAAAATATATTTTTTATAGCAAAAAATTATTATTTAAAGACAAAAATTACAAGATGTTACAGATGCCACCTTTCGTGGGAAATTCGGCCCCCCTTAAGAAATTCGGTCCTCGAATTTTAGCCCATCCTACCACATGTAGGTAATGAAATCAAGGTATAATTCGGAGTTACCAACCTTATTACTCAAATAATTGGGGATATCTTTTCTGTATATCATCTTTACTTTTTAATATGTCTCTTCACTTGAGTGATTTTGCCATATAACTTAACCATAGGGATTTCTTTCATTCATAAGTTCTTCACTTGTCGATCAACAATAAATATCGATTGTACTCATAGTTAAGCAAAATTTTTGTCCAATTGAATTTCTTGGAATTAGGTAGCATAAGAACAATCTAATAGGTACTTCTTTAGCATTGATGCAAGAAATTCTGTATCCACATTACTCAATCTTGATGGCAAGGCTAGGCAATGTATTACTATGCCTACTTTGTTCAAGTTTTCAAAAGAGTTTATATAATAAAGCTTAACTTTTTTCTTCTTTCCAAACCTCATTACCTCTTTCATTAGTGAGTCTTTCAAGAATATGTGGTCACCAACTGATAATTTCTAGTGCTTAACATTCATGGTCCTTATAGACTTTTGAAGTATTGAGTTGCATGTATTTCTTTTCTAATCAATTATAGATTTTATATATATATATATATATATATATATATATATATATATATATATATATATACACACACACACACACACACACACACACACACACACACACACACACACATTTAAGGAACTCTTAAACCATTGTGTATCTCATTCCTTTATATTCTCAAGCTCACATGCATATTTCTATAGGTCGATATTGGGAAACGCACACATAAAAGATCATATTCACATCCATATTGGGTAACTATATTTTTTTTATTCCAGACTTTTATCAAGTCATCTTTGATTCTCACATGTCAACATCATCCCATGAATATCATCATCTTAATCTATCATCTATTTTTATTCTAAAATCCATTAATCAATATGTTAAACATACGTAGCAATAAATCCACAATCATTTTTAACGTTTATGTACCATTGGCAAGTGTCTAACAATTCCAACTTACCTCATCACAGTAACTCTATACCCTCTTATTAACACCAATAAATTCATTATAAAAAATATCAAGCCTTTCTTCTATCATATCTAAAAGCACCTCATTCTAACTTATATCAATCCTGTTTAATTCACCCAATTATTTCAAGAAGATTTTTCCCAACAATTACTCATACATAAATTCTCAATTTCAACATAATTCACATCCTAGATACTAGACTCAATTTAGCATAATATAAACCTTTAACACAAGTATCTTAATCACTTACATTATTTTCGGACATGATTATCATAGTATTCTCCATATTTCCAAATTAAGAGTTCAAAGATTAATTTAAATTCTACTTCCCATATTTTATTCCTAAAGAACTTCAACACCACTAATTTTTTTGATTACATTCGTCAAAACACCATAAGGCCATCATCTATCCATTCCTTTCAAACTTTTCATTACTTTAGCCTACTAACAACTTGGACACTATAACAATTGAGTTTCAAAGAAAATAAAATAACTTTTCTTGTGATGAGAGAAAAGAACTTTGCATTTAATGTCAAACATTAATAAGGGAGAATGCAGTAGAACAGACAAAAAGCATAATAGAAAACGGTGTCAAAATAGAAAGTCCAAAATTTGAACAAAGAATTGAAAGAAAATTAATATCGTTGGCCGTAATTCTTAAAAATATGTAAATAAAATCTAGCTATTATTTTGGCAAAAATCAGTGGCCGCAAATTTTGAATATATATGCCAAAATTTATTTTAAAACTGTTGATATTCAGTGGAAAAGAAACATTTCTGAGCTTATAAAAGTATGTGAAAATCAAAGAATACGTAGTTAACTGGTAGGATGCAATTGATTGCTTCAAAATAGATATAATCAATCAACTGTAAAATAACCAGTCCAAATTAAAATCTCTCAAAATAGCTAGTGACTTAATAATACTGATAGTCAACTGGCAAAAACATTCAGAAAACAAAATAAATCATTTGATTGTCCTTCTTCAACAACTAACTTGTTTGCATTTTTACTTTTTTTTTTTTTACAATTACTCCTATCACCTATAACTTCCCTACAAGAATCAAGACATCAATGTTTCATCAAGGACAACAAGGAAAAGACAAATTTCTGGTGATATCTTAACCTTATTCTCTTTATATGCCTAATATGAGCGACTATCACAACTACTGTACATATACATGCTTGCCGTCATTTTTGAAAATTTTACCTTCAATTTAGCTTATATCCACCAATCACTTACATAGCTGTTCTAATTATTCCCGGGCTATTCACATAGCGATCATAAGTATGCCATTCTCTAAGTTCTATAAATGCACACATTAATATCTTTACTTTCATACTCAAAGTTAAAGTGTGTGCAGCCATGGAGGGAATCACATTCTGTCAGTTTCGAAATATTTGTGTCTTTTGTGGTTCCAGTCCTAGAAAAGATGGAGAGTATGTGAAAACTGCACAAAGTTTAGGTATGGTGCTATCCAGAAGAAAACTTCATTTAGTGTATGGTGTAGGTAACTGTGGATTAATAGAGTGTGTGTCTACAGCTGCACATGTAGGAGGATGTCAAGTTCTAGGTATTATTCCTACAACTCTAGCTGCATCCAACATCATAAGAAAAACAATTAGGGACGAATTTAGGGTTGCTTCTATGCATGAGCGCATGACTAGAATGATGAGCAATGCTGATGCCTTCATTGCCTTACCAGGGGGTTTTAGTACTTTAGAGGAGATTTACAAATAGTCTCTTGGGCACAACTGAATATGCATCATAAACCGATAGGTTTGTTAAATGTTAACCATTTCTTTGATGGTCTGTTGTATTTTCTTGATCAAGCTATAGAATAAAGGTTTATCTTACCTCAGCACGACAAATTCTCATCTGGGCTTCAAATGCTGAGGAGTTAATTGATGCTTTACAAGCATATGTTCATGTACTTGATCCAACTATGGCTCAAATAGATTGGATAACAGAAAACCATGGAAAACGAAAATTGGATTTGGATCTTCATCTGTAACTGTAGTAGGACATAGCCATTATTGTACTGCTTTTACTTTCTTAGGGTCAATTTGGATACCATCCTTACCAACTATACTCCCTTAGAGTTGGTAAAACTATCTTTAAATGTTGCTTATGATCCTCTGTACTTTCGAAACATATTAGTATTTTGTAAATAAAGATTATAATAAATTTATCCAAGAATAGTTTAAATACTCTATTCATTAAGTCCATGAATGCAGTTGAGGCATTTGTCAAACTAAATGATATCACCAAGAACTCATAATGCCCATAGTGAGTCCTAAAAGAAATTTTCCAATTATTCTCTTCTCTTATTCTCAATTAATTATACTCATATCTCAAATAAATTTTTGAAAAAAAATTGAGCACTTTGTAACTAGTCAAACAGATCATCTATATGAGATAATGGGTTTTTATTCCACACTATCACCTTATTCAATTGTCTATAATCTATGCACAATCGCAATGATCCATCTTTTGTTTTTCACAAATAGTATTAGAGCTCTCCAAGAAGGAGTACTAGGATATATAAATCTCTTGTCCAACAAGTCTTACAACTAATTCTTCAATTCTGAGTTCAGTCGTTACCATTCTATATGGGGGTACAGACACTGGTTGGATTTCAGGAAGTAAATCAATACCAAATTCAATTTTACATATCGAGGTAATCCTGAAAATTTCTCAAGAATTACATTAGAAAATTCTCTAACCACTGGAACTTGATTTATACTAGTATACTTTATATAAACATCTCCTACTACTGCCAAATATCCTTGACACCTTTTTGTAATAACTTATAGGCTGCTAAAACAAAGATTAGATTTTTTGGTACCTCACTATATTCTCCTTGTATCAAGAAAGAAATTTTTTCAGGAATATTGAATTTATCATCTTTGGATGACATTCTAAAATGGCCTAACATGTTGCCAACCAATTCATTTCTAATATCACATCAAAGTCTACCATATTTAGACATTCAGGTAAAACGGATATTATATTTAGAAATGATCATATTTGACATTTGTCTCAATCAACTTTATACTAGAAAGTTTAATAACTTGAAATAGAAAGGAAATTGAAATCCTATAGAATCCCTTAGCAGCACCTGAAGTATAAATATGTCCGGCTTATACTGTAAGAGCCAGGATTTTTATATATATGCGTTCAGTTTTATCTTCGTTTATACTACAAGTGAATTTCCTTAATCTTACTAAGCCATAAGAATAAAATACCACATATTTATATAATCACTCCACAAGAGGTTACATCAGTATTAGAGTTATACAAGAGTAACACTAGATACTACTGAAACACTAGGAATTATTCTTCCAAAAATATACACTGGTTACACTACATAATGTACATCCTACTGACTAGGCTCTGGCCTAGCACCACACCCATAGGGTGCATGGGGTGATAGATGGGGTGGTACCGATGCCAGGATCTCTACTACGTTCATTATCATTACATCTTGTAAGACAGTGAACTGGCCCAAGAGGGGTATGTCTACTACCTCTACCTTTAACATCAGTGTAGGCATATCAATTGCTATTATCTGAACACATCACCAAAATTAATGAGAATAAAATCTCAATAGGTCTAACATTAACAATTTATTATGAAAGTAAAACAAGTGACGTGTTCAGCTGTATAGGCTACAGAAAACATTATTTAAAGCTATAATCAGTGCATATAATATAAAATGATTGAAATGCATACAACATACCAAAAATTTCTCGATTGTTAATAGGTCACTGTCACTTGGTTGGAGTGGCCATAACCCATGGCTCACTCAAGGCTAATAGGGAGTCCCCTATCCGGTACCGTCTCATAGCCATTACGACCTCTCAGGTCACCTTACCACCCCAAGGTACCGCATGTCGTCGGGTCACCTTGCCACCATAAGGGTCATCCCAATATTTCATTTTATGATATAGGTGTATCACTCACACATCACACCATCACATATGCCACTTATGCTTTTAAGTATTCACTTCATATGCATCATATACACCTTTAAGATCATGCATTTCATGAATATACAATTTACCCATATATCATACATGCCTTTCACTAGGTCATGCACTCTCATATTTTCATTAAGGCAACATATATACAACACACACACATGCATCATCTGCATATACCTCATCCATTTACCATGCAAGTATTTCACACATGCACACACTTCTCATTTATATGCATCTCATCAATGCATCTTGTATACATCTCACACACATCTTATCTATATGAATATCATCAATGAATCATGCATCCATCTCACATACATCTCATCTATATGATTCTCATCAATGCATCATGCATCCATCTCACATACATCTTATCTATATGCAAAATGTGATTTAATTTATCATAATAAAAGGTTATAATTTACACTACAATGCATCATTAATAAGGTATTTATTTGTATTTTAGTTTCCCTTAGCATGATCAATTCATTAGGGTTCATTTAGAGCCTTCAAAATGCAAAACAGGGCAATTTCATCCTTAAGCACGGCTTGCCCATGTCCCAGGGCACGACCATGCTTAAAATTGTGCAAATCGTGCTGCAGAATTCTTAAAAAAAGCCCCCAACAAGGCCTGGTCGTGTCTTGAAACACGACCGTGTTTCAGGCTGTAGTCTGGCGATCAGCCTGACCTTCCTTCACTCTCCAAGCCATAACTCCCTCATTTCAACTCCGATTAAGGCGATTTAGGTGTCTATAGAAATCTAAGAGAATTATATACAACTTGTATGTTTACTAATTTTACATATTGAAACTAGATTTAAATATAAAAGTGTTACAAACCAAACATCTTGATTCTACGCGTTAAATCTGACCTTTCTTCATTCGTTGAGGCATAACTCTCTCATATGAGGTCGGATTAAAGTGATTTTAGAGGGAATTTAACCATAAGACACAGATCTACAACTTTTATGTTGAAGACATCTTCTAATTCGACATAAATCAGGAAATAGAGATTTATTCATTTAGACCATCGAATTTCATCCATCCAAAGTCAATTTTCAGCACAAAACATGCAATACATATGCATCCAAACCTTTGATCTGCATGGATATTCATATGATCAATCCAATACATGCATAAGATACCTCCATAAAAAAAAACTTACAAGTATTCATACACACATATGTCATCAAGATTTCAAGCTTCATAGTCAATTAATGTTAAACCTACCTTAAGAACTCCTTGGATTCCTTCTTCTAGATGCATTTCTCTCTTCTCTCTCTCTCTCTCCTTCTTCCTTCTTCCTCTTCTCCTTCTTGGCTACGTTTTTGTTTTTGATTCCTCTCCCCCTTTAATCAAATTATTGAGTCTTATCCCCAATATATTGATAAAATAACATTCCTTTTAGAAGTTACTCCTTCTTATTCTTTGTCCCTCATTTATCTAATTATTACAAGATTGCCATACCATTAGAATATGACTAAACCCTCTTTTCTCTAATTATTACAAGATTGCCATACCATTAGCATATGACTAAAGCCGTGTTTGGCTTCCTCCAATTCCCTAAATAAAATTTAGTAGATCTTAGAGATACCTTTTATTCATAATTCTAGCCCCTCTCTCACTACTTAATTCTATTCTAAGAGGTTAGAAAATTAGGGTTTCATCCTTCCTAATTTTTCTAATAGAAAAAGAATTAATATTTTCCCCCATCCTTTGAACCTAGAAAATTATGCCATAACATAGAATTAATTGAGGGATGTTACATTCTCCCCCCTGAAGAAATTCGGTCCCCGAATTTCAACCCATCCTACCACATGTAGGGAATGTAATTAAGGCACAATTCAGAGTTACCAACTTTATTACCCAAATAATTAAGGATATCTTTTATGTATATCATCTTTACTTTTTAATAAGTCTATTCACTTGAGTGAATTTGCCATATAACTTAACCATAAGGATTTCTTTCATCCATAAGTTCTTCACTTTATATCCTCTAGCTCGCATGGATATATCTATGGGTCGATATTCGAAAACACACACATAAAGGAACATATTCACCTTTATATTGGGTAACTATCTTTTCTTATTTCAAACTTCTATCAAGTCATCATCCCATGAATATCATCATCTTAATCTATCATCTATTTTTATCCTAAAATCCTTTAATCAATATGTTAAAACATACGTAGCAATAAATCCACCAAACCTTTTATAACGATTATGTACCATTGACACATGTCTAATAATTCCAACTTACCTCATCACAGTAATTCTATACCAGCTTATTAACACCATTAAACTTATCGTCAAAAATTTCAATTATTTCTTTTATCATATCCAAAAGCACCTTATTCTAGCTTATGTCATTCCCATTTAATTCACCCAATCATTTCAAGAAGATTTTTCCTAACAATTACTCATACATGAATTCTCAATTCCAACATAATTCACATCCTAGATACTAGACTCAATTTAGCATGATATAAACCTTTAACACAAATATCTTGATCACTTACATTATTTTCGGACATGGTTCTCAGAATATTCCCCATATTTCCAAATTAAGAGTTCAAAGATTAATTTAAATCCTACTTCCCATATTTTATTCCTCAAGAACTTCAACACCACTAATTCTCTTGATTACATTCCTCAAAATACCATAATAGTTGAGTTTCAAATATAATAATAATAATAAATAAATAAATTAACTTTTCTTGTAATATGAAAAAATAATCTTGCATTTAATGCCAAATATTAATGTAGGACAATGCAGTAGAACAGACGAAAAGCATAAGAGAGAACAGTGCTAAAATAGAAAGTCAAAAGTTTGGACAAAACATTAGAGAGAGTTAAAATCGGTGGCCGTAATTCTTGAAAATATGAAAACAAAAATTTAGCTGTTATATCGGCAAAAATTGGTGGTCACAAGGTTTGAATATATGTGCCAAAATCTACTTTAAATCTGTTATTATTCGGTGGAAAGATATCACATGGAAAAAGAAACATTTCTAAACTTATAAAAGTATGTGAAAATCAAAGAATACGTAGTTAACTGGTAGCATGCAGTTGATTGCTTCAAAATAGATGTAATCAATCAATTGTAAAATAACCAGTCCAAATTAAAATTTCTCAAAATAGCTAGTCGACTTAATAATGCTAATAGTCGACTGGCAAAAATATTGGGAAAACAAAATAAATCATTTAATTGTCCTTCTTTAACAACTAATTTGTTTACATTTTCACTTTCTTTTATTTTTCAATTACGCCTATCACCTACAACTTCTCTACAAGAATCAAGATATCAAGGTTTCATCAAAGACAACAAAGACAAATTTTTGATGATATCTTAACCTTATTCTCTTTATATGCCTAATATGAGCGACTATCACAACTACTATATATATACACGCTTGCCATCATTTTAGAAAATTTTACCTTCAATTTAGCTGATATCCACCAATCACTCACATAACTGTTCTAATTATTCCCGGCCTATTCGCATAGCTATCATAAGTATGCCATTCTCCGAGTTCTATAAATGCACACGTTAATATCTTTACTTTCATACTCCAAGTCAAGGTGTGTGCAACTATAGAGGGAATCACATTTCGTCAATTTTGAAATATTTGTGTCTTTTGTGGTTCTAGTCCTGGAAAAGAGGGAGAGTATGTGAAAGCTGCACAAAACCTGGGTATGGTACTGGCTAGAAGAAAAATTCATTTAGTCTATGGTGGAGGTAACCGTGGGTTAATGGGATGTGTGTCTACAGCTGTCCATGTAGGAGGATGCCAAGTTCTAGGCATTATTCCTACATCTCTAGCTGCATCTAACATCGTAGGAAAGACAATTGGGGAAGAGTTTAGGGTAGCTTCCATGCATGAACGCATGGCTAGAATGATGAGTAATGCTGATGTCTTCATTGCCTTACTAGGTGGTTTTGGTACTTTAGAAGAGATTTTCCAAATAATTTCTTGGGCACAACTGAATATGCATCACAAACCGATAGGTTTGTTAAATGTTAATCACTTCTTTGATGGTCTGTTGTCTTTTCTTAATCATGCTGTGGAACAAATGTTCATTTCACACTCAGCACGACGAATTCTCATCTCAGCTTCAAATGTTGAAGAGTTGATTGATGCTTTACAAGTATATGTTCATGTACCTAATCCAACTATGGCTCAAATAGAATGGATGGCAGACAAATGCAGGAAGCGCAAATTGGATTTGGATCTTCATCTTTAGATGTAGTAAAATGTAGCCATTGTTGTACCACTTTTACTTTCTCAGAGTCTACTTGGATACCACCTTTACCAACCATACTCCCTTAGAGTTGGTAAAACTATCTTTGAATGTTGCTTATGATCATCTGAACTTTTGCAATATTCTAGTATATCATCAATATATATAATAACAAATTGATCCAGAGATGACCTAATTACTATTCATTAACTCTATGAATGCAGCTAAGATATTTGTCAATTTAAATGACATCACCAATAACTCATAATGCCCATAATAAGTCCTAAAATTTTTGTACATCCTCTTGTCTTATCCTTAATTAATGTTACTCATATCTCAAATCAATTTTTGGAAAAATATTGAACACCTTATAACTGGTCAAACAAGTAATCTATATGAAGAAATGGGTTTTTATTCTACACTGTCACCTTATTCAATTGTCTATAATCTATGCATAGTCATAGCGATCCATCTTTCTTTTCACATATAGAATTGGAGCACTCCAAATAAAAGTACTAGGGCATTTAAATCCCTTGTCTAACAAGTCTTGTAACTAAATTTTGTTTTAAATTCAATCGATATCATTCTATATAAGGATATAGATACTAGTTGGGTTCTAAGGAGTAAATCAATATCAAATTCTCAAATTGCCGTGGCAAGGTTGTGTAGGGTTTCCTTCACATTGTTTGCTGGATTCCTCTTTGGTGGTGTCATTTCCTACTGTGGCAAAAATAAAGTTATGCTGCTATTGAGTTGATCAAGCCCAATAGTAGTTTCAAAAAAATATTTAACAGCAGTCATAACACCACCTCGGCATATAGATAGGAAACAATAGTCATTTCTTACCTATATGAAATCACTGATCCCCTACACAGCACTAGCACAACATACTCAAGATACTATAAGATTGATTCAGATAACCAACCACCCACTAGCTATCTAGGATCGACCTCCTCTGATACCAACTATGTAAGAGCCAGGTTTCTTTTTTATATATGCGTTCAGTTTTATCTTGGTTTATACTACAAGTGAATATCCTTAATCTTACTAAACCATAAGAATAAAATACCACATATTTATATAATCACTCCACAAGAGGTTATGTAAGTATTAGAGTTATACAAGAGTAACACTAGATACTACTGAAACACTAGGAATTATTCTTCCAAAAATATACACTGGTTATACTACATAATGTAAATCCTATTGACTAGGCCCTGGCCTAAAACCACACCCCTAGGGTGCATGGGGTGATAGAGGGGGTGGTGCCGATGCCAGGATCTCTACTACATTCATTATTATTACATCTTGTAAGACGGTGAACTGGCCCAAGAGGGGCACGTCTACTACCTGTACCTTTAACATCAGTGTAGGCATCTCAATTGCTATTATCTGAACACATCACCAAAATTAATGAGAATAAAATCTCAATAGGTCTAACATTAACAATTTATTATGAAAGTAAAACAAGTGACGTGTTCAGCTGTATAGGCTACAGAAAACATTATTTAAAGCTATAATCAGTGCATATAATATAAAATGATTGAAATGCATACAATATGCATACACCAAAAATTTCTCGATTGTTAATAGGTCACTGTCACTTGGTCAGAGTGGCCATAACCTATGGCTCACTCAAGGCTAATAGGGCGTCCCCTATCCGGTACCGTCTCATAGCCATTACGACCTCTCAGGTCACCTTACCACCACAAGGTACCGCATGTCGCCGGGTCACCTTGCCACCATAAGGGTCATCCCAATATTTCATTTTAAGATATAGGTGTATCACTCACACATCACACCATCACATATGCCACTTATGCTTTTAAGCATTCACTTCATATGCATCACATATGTAACATCCCGTAATTTTTAGATATTTTCCTTAGAAATTCTTCACCTTACATATATGAATAGAAATGTTCTAACATTAATGGAATAGGTAAAAAGAAAAAAACTAAGAGGAAATATTAGAAATAAACAACATAAGCGCCACGCAGGCATTACATGGACATGATGTGGCACCCAGTCAGCAATTTTTCTATGCAAACATCTAGAAGGTTCTGGAATGTTCTAGAACTTTCTAAACAATTCTTGTATATTCTGAAAATATCTAGAAGACTATAGAATAGAGTAGAATACTCTAGAATCTCGTAGAAGACTCTAGAAGGTAGTTGAACACTATAGAAGATGGTAGAATACTCTGGAAGGTGGTAGAAAAACTATATCCTAGAATTCTCTAGAAATGTGTAGAGAACGCTTGTAAATATTAGTAGGTTAGAGCATTCTGGAGAAGCATTATCAGCCGTTGGTAGAAGATGGAAGAATACTCTGGAAGGTGGAAGAAACACTATATCCTAGAATTCTTTAGAAAGATGTAAAGAACTCTTGTAAATACTAGTAGGCTAGAATATTCTGGAGAAGCATTATCAACCGTTGGATCAAATAGATCCTAGCCATTCATTTAAGGGGAGGTGGCCTATATAAATCCCTCACCCCCTCATTTGTCAGCAATCCAAGAATCACAAAGCATTTGAGTATTAGAGCTTTTAAGCATTCTCCAAGTTCTCTTGTTCTTTCTCTTGCTCACTTGCTAGCTTTCATCTCTTAATCCTTTTCTGAGAGGTGTGTTTGAAAAGGCTGACTTAGTTAGCAACAAAGGGGAGTGTCCTAACTAAGTGCTTAAGGTAAGTTTAACAATATTTCTTTTTGAAGAAAAGTTTTTAAATTTGTAACATTTATATGGGATTTTGATTTTAGAACTTTGATGATTGGTAATGGATGTTGCTATATCATGTTACATATTGATCTTGCATGTGATGTATGTTTGAATACTTAGGCTGGTATAGAAAGTTATGCATAGGTATGGCTATGGGTGGCAAAATTTTAAGATTCTATTTTTTAAAATTAGGAAAAGAATCGATAAGGAATTAAAACAAATGGTTAACATAAAAAATGTAGATCTATGTCTCATAGAGTTTTAGCTACTGGAATCATTTAATTTGGAGTCCATATGAGGTAGATATGATTCGATTAGTAAGAAAAGGTTAGAAAATGGTTAATCAGGAAAAAATATGTTAGAATAGCTTCTGTGTTTTAATTTCTGAGAACATTCTGTAGAGAATTAAAATAAATGGTGAAAATAACAATTATAGATATATGTGTCAAGGAATTGTAGTCACTGGAATCACTCAATTTAGAATTCTTATGAGGGAGATATGGACAGATTAGTAGGTAGAGGTCAGAACTTACCCGAGAAGAAATAACCTGTACTTTGAAATAGTAATATCACTATGATTTCATAATTTTTAGCTAAACTATTCAACATAATAGTTTTATATAATTGTTCTATCTTTAAAATGACATCAAGATCAACTCAATTAGAGTTAATTTGAGGGAGTTATGCTCTGATTAGTAAGAAAAGGTCAGATAGAATGAAAATCTGCATCAAGAAAATAAAGAAATAAATTAATATTTAAACAAAAGAAGAAGAATCTTATAAATAAAAATAATAAATGACTAGTATATGCCATAGCCATTTCCATTGCATGAACTTCTTACCATCTTAAGTATGAAAGTTTGACATGGAAATATTTTATAAAATGATATTTGAAATGGTTATATTCATGGCATGATTACCAATAATTTTTGGTAATAATTATATTTTGATGAACATACTTGTTATTGAAAGCATATTTTTGGCTATTATTGTGAAAAGAAAAGAAATGAGCACGGTCACATGGCAATCCGTGTGATGCACCAGTAGAGGACGCCCTACCAACGGTTATGATTATGTTAATGAGAAAAGAAAGAGAAAGTGTGCCATGTCAGATGGAGCGAGAAAAGCCCGTACCGAAGAGTAGAGGATACTCACCCTGACCGGGGTAGCTTGAAATGAGAATAAGTTGATAGCCATCATATGATATTTTGAAAATAGTTAATTCTGTCATATATATCATTACTGTATGATTCTTATGTGCATAGTTATAATGCATTCATGTGACCAAAGATATTTACTGTAGTTTATACAGCTGAACATGATGTGATGAGCTTTATTAATGATGATTTATTGTTGAACGTACTGGGGTTTAATTCTCACTATATTTCCATATCATGTTCAGAAAATTAGTTATGCAGATTTTCCTATGGCTCTGACCTTTAGTGTACGTTGGATCGAGTTACTTTATGTTGGGCAGATCCCATAATCAAATAATATATTTGTGGTTGAGTTGGCTCAGATCCCGGTAAAGGTGCAACCACCCACACCTATATCTCCGGAATTGGTCAACCAGAATAAATAAGATGTAGTTATTTATGTGTTTTGTACGTATGTTTTGATTAATGACGTGTATGTGAACCTTATATTGTTTAATTAAAAATTAAAATAAAATGTTATTACAACATACACCTTTGAGATCATGCATCTCATGAATATACAATTTACCCATATATCATACATGCCTTTCACTAGGTCATGCACTCTCATATTTTCATTAATGCAACATATCTACAACACACACACATGCATCATCTGCATATACCTCATCCATTTACCATGCAAGTATTTCACACATGCACACACTTCTCATTCATATGCATCTCATCAATGCATCTTGTATACATCTCACACACATCTTATCTATATGACTATCATCAATGCATCATGCATCCATCTCACATACATCTCATCTATATGATTCTCATCAATGCATCATGCATCCATCTCACATACATCTTATCTATATGAAATATGTGATTTAATTTCTCATAATAAAAGGTTATAATTTACACTGCAATGCATCATTAACAAGGTATTTATTTGTATTTTAGTTTCCTTTAGCATCATCCATTCATTGGGGTTCATTTAGAGCCTTCAAAATGCAAAACAGGGCAATTTTAGCCTCAAGCATGGCTTGCTTGTGTTCTAGGGCACGACCATGCTTAAAATTGTGCAAATTGTGCTGCAAAATTCTCAAAAAAAGCCCCCAACACGGCCTGGCCGTGTCTTGAAACATGGCCGTGTTTCGGGCTATAGTCTAGCGACCAACCTACCCTTTCTTCACTCTCCAGGCCATAACTCCCTCATTTAAACTCCGATTAATGCAATTTAGGTGTCTATAGAAAGCTAAGAGAATTATCTACAACTTGTAAGTTTACTAATTTTACAGATTGAAACTATATTTAAATATAAAAGTGTTACAAACCGAACATCGTGATTCTGTATGTTAAATCTGACCTTTCTTCACTCGTTGAGACATAAGTCTCTTATATGAGGTCGGATTAAAGTGATTTTAGAGGGGTTTTAACCATAAGACATATATCTACAACTTTTATGTTGAAGAAATCTTCTAATTAGACAAAAATCAGGAAATACAGATTTATTCATTCAGACCATCAAATTTCATCCATCCAAAGTCAATTTTCAGCACAAAACATGCAATACATATGCATCCAAACGTTTGCTCTACATGGATATTCATATGATCAATCCAATACATGCATAAGATACCTTCATCAACAAAATCTTACAAGTATTGATACACACATATGTCATCAATATTTCAAGCTTCATAGTCAATTAATGTTAAACCTACCTTAAGAACTCCTTGGATTCCTTCTTCTTGATGCCTTTCTCTCTTTCTCTCTTTCCTTCTTCCTTCTTCCTCTTCTCCTTCTTGGCTACGTTTTTTGTTTCTGATTCCTCTCCCCCTTTGATCAAATTATTGAGTCTTATCCCTCTTTTGATCAAATTATTGAGTCTTATCCCCAATATATTGATAAAATAGAATTCCTTCTAGAAGTTACTCCTTCTTATTCTTTGCCCCTCATTTCTCTAATTATTACAAGATTGCCATACCATTAACATATGACTAAAGCCTTGTTTGGCTTCCTCCAATTCCCTAAATAAAACTTAGTAGATCTTAGAGATACTTTTTATTCATAATTCTAGCCCCTCTCTCACTATTTAATTCTATTCTAAGAGGTTAGAAAATTAGGGTTTCATCCTTCCTAGTTTTTCTAATAAAAAGAGAATTAATATTTTTCCCCCATCCTTTGAACCTAGAAAATCATGCCATAACATAGAATTAATTGAGGGATGTTACATATACCCATACTAAATGTCCTACTAAAGAATCCTTTGCTCTGATAGCCACTGAAAAACCTAATGCTCTAATACCAACTTGTAACGCCCCCAATTTTACAACACATGAAACAAACTTTTTTTTTCCGCAATCAGATATTTTTCTTAACATACATAACACTATTCTTTGTTATAAAAATAGATACATATAGGTTCTCTCATGTATATACATTATACAGACCAAGTTATAAATGTCAAAGTAACAACAAAAGTACGGATCCTGCATGTGGCATTTCAGAGAATACTCTAAAGTACCAGTACAATATAAATAAAAAATTTATGAGCTATAGAAACAAAGTAGGCTCACCCAGAGATCATATCATCTAGTTGGTTAACTATCTAAAGAATCAGACTCTGTATTCATATCTGAAAAATGTGGAAATATCGTGTAGTGAATTTGACAACTCAGTGAGCAGATAATATCTCCTATGACCCCTTAGGTCAACATATGGATGTACTCATGTTTTAAAATTTGTCACATAGAAAATACAGTTCAGAAATACATCCATATGGGACCCGTATTTCAAATATTCTCAAATAAAAAGATATTTAGATATCTAGAACCATATTCAGCACGGTATGATCATTAAAAAAATATTGTTATGCTCAGCTATATAAACTATAGTAAAATATTAAGTTTTTGAAATAAAGTTATAACTTTTACAATGACCAGCCTTATTCGGCGATCTAGTCAACCCAATTTAAAATGATCTGCATCATTCGGTGATCTGGTCAATGTAACAACTCCATTTATGTAAATATAAAATTTTTTTTTATATATAAGTAAAATTTCTTGAAGTGATTACTGCTTTAATTCTAACCACTTAACTCGTAATAATAATTACTTTAACCAAGCATAATTGTTATTAACAATGATACAATACGGAGTTTCCATACACACCATTATTTTACAAACATTTGTACAAAGATACATATTAGCCCTAATCATCTACGTCGACTACTTCCGGGGACACTGGTGCGGGTGGCGGTACCTCCATCGGAATCTCAGTCACATCTACTACAGATATATCTGATATAACTGGTAGTTGCCCAAGGTAGGGCACCTCGATCCAACGTACGAAAATAATAAGTGTCATGGAGAAAATCTGCATAATTATTCTTTTGAACATGATATGGAAATATAGTGAAAATTAAATCCCAGTAGGTTCAACAATAAATCATAATTTACCATCAATATAATTCATCATGTCATGTCCATCTGTATAAACTACAGAAAATATCTTTAGGTCACATGAATGCACTTTATCCATGCACATGAAAATTGTACAATTATGACATGTATGGCATAAATACCATTTTTCAGGATATCATATGATGACTATTAATTTATTCTCATATCAACCTACCCCGGTCAGGGTGAGTATTTTCTACTCTCCGGTATGGGCTTTTCTCGCTCCGTCCGACATGGCTTACTTTCTCTTTCTTTTCTTATTAACATAATCATAACCATTGGTAGGGCGTCCACTACTGGTGCACCACACGGATTGCCATGTGACCGTGCTCTTTTCTTTTCTTTTCACAATGATAGCCAAAAGTATGCTTTCAATAACAAGTATATAACTATTACAAAAAAAAAATTCATTGATAATCATGCGATGAACATAACCATTTCAAATATCACTTTATAAAATATTTTCATGTCAAAATTTCACACTTAAGATGGTAATAAGTTCATACAATGGCAATGGCTATGGTATATATTAGTCATTTATTATTTTTATTTATAAAATTCTTCTTCTTTTTTAAATATTAATTTTGTTTCTTTATTTTCTTGATGCAGGTTTTCATCCTATCTAACCTTCTCTTACTAATCAGAGCATAACTCCCTCAATTTAACTCCAATGTAGGTGATATTAGTGTCAATTTAAAGATAAAACAATTATCTAAAACTATTATGTTGAATAGTTTAGCGAAATATTAAGGAAACAAGGTGACATTAGTCCCTCAAATTATAGGTTATTACTTCTCGGGTAGTTTCTAAATTAAGTGATTCCAGTGGCTAAAAATTTGTGACACATATATCTATAATTATTATGTTAACCATTTATTTTAATTCCCTACATAATATTCCCATAAATTAAAACACAGAAACTATCCTAACATGTTCTTTCCTAATTAACCATTTTCTGAACACTACTTACTAATCAGAACATATCTACCTCATATGGACTCCAAATTGAGTGATTCTAGTTGCTTAAATTCCATGAGACATATATCTATAATTGTTATGTTAACAAGTTATTTTAATTCCCTATAGAATGTTACCAGAAATTCAAAAACTGAGGCTTTCCTAACAGATTCTTCCCTGATTAACCATTTTCTGACCACTACTTACTAATCAGACCATATCAACGTCATATGGACTCCAAATTGAGTGATTCCAGTTGCTAAAAATCCGTGAGACATATATCTACAATTGTTATGTTAACCATTTATTTTAATTCGCTATAGAGTCCCAAAAATTCAAAAATAGAAACTCAAAATTTTGCCACCCATAGCCATACCTATGTAGAACTATCTACACCAACCTAAGTATTCAAACATACATCACATGCAAGAATAATGTGTAACATGATAAAGCAACATCCATGACCAATCATCAAAGTTCTTAAGATCAAAATCCCATATAAATGTTACAAATTTCAAAACTTTTCTTCAAAAAGAAATATTGTTAAACCTACCTAAGAATCTCCCTAGCTCACTTAGTGAATTTGTTTTCTTGTTTCCCCTCGAAAGAAGTATCATGATTCCTCCATTCCCTTAGCTTTTCTAGCAGGTTAAATAAGACAAGGAGGGTGAGTTTTTGAACCTCAAGGATGAAGAAGAAAAATGGATTCAAGTGGAGATTAAGTTAACTTACCTTGAGTACTTAGCCCTCTAGACTTCTCCTTCTTCTTCCTTCCTTTCTTCTCCTCTCTTTCTCTCCTTTCTTCTCTCTACCTTGCTTCTATTTCTCTCTCTTCCTCACTTAGACGAAATTAAAATGTTATAGGGTTGGGTTTTGCTTAAATAGACCATCAAATAATTCATCTTTCATGATCATGGGTCTACCTTATCACAATTAGGATACACTTGGTTGAATTTTTGGAAAGCAAACAACTTATGTTCTTGTCTTCCTCTTCCTTAGTCAAGATAGGCATAGCAAAAGGAGATTTGTATTTTGAAAATTATAATGATATGTTCTTAAGATAAGGGACAAGGTCCCTTTGATTTAGGGATTCATTTCCATTTTCTTTTGTCTTAATCAAGTATGATAGGTTTGCCTTTTTAGGTGGCAAATTTCTAACCCTTGAATCTCTATTATTTGCCTGAAATTATTTATGTGGGATTGGAATGTTTTGTCCTAATGCCATGTATTATCATACCACTTGTTAAATTTATGAGTGTAGGATATAGATGTTTTGTCCTAATGCCATGTATTATTATTCCACTTACTAAAATTATGAGTGTAGGATATAGATGTTTTGTCCTAATGCCTTGTCACCTAATCTTGATTACACCATTATTTCATCACTTTATTTTTATTTTTATTTTTATTTTTCCTCTTGGGTTTACGCTCATTCTTGCCCATTTTCTTTACTTTGGTTAAAATTCTACCTTTCATAATGGGCTTGGTCACATTTTCATGATTTTTAGGCTACCGGTCCAATTTCTATATCTTAGTCCAAGTCTATGTTTTATTTCTTCCTTGGGCTATCCTATTGGCTTGCTAAAACTTCATGTGAGGTAGAAAGATTCTATATGAAGTGTCCATAGTTGAAAGCCCAATTTATGGGTGGAGATACTAAACTTAGTAACTTTAACTCTTAAATTAGGATAAATTACCCTAATCCAATCTTCTTGAAATTTTAATACCTTCAAAAATTTATCTTCCTTACCTAGGAATTTCACCTTTCTTTAGTATATTTATTTCTAATATTTCCTCTTAGGCTTTCTCTCTTTACCTATTCCATTAATGTTAGAACATTTCTATGCATATGTAAGGTGAAGAATTTCTAAGGATTATATTTCCTTAGATATTTAAAAATTGTCTAATAAATTTTATTTCCTTAATTAAATATTTTTTTACCTTTATTAATAAAAGAAAAGAAATTAGAGATGTTACTTTGAATACTTTTGTACTTTTATTAATACATGAAACAAAATTAGGGATGTTACATTTCTCTCCCCCTAAAAGAAACTTTGTCCTCAAAATTTCAGAAATTACCTAATAAGAACAATCTCGGATATTTCTTCCTCATGACTTCTTCTAGCTCCCAAGTTGCTTTTTCCGGAGTCAAACCATCCCATAACACCTTAACCAGGGGAATTGTTTTATTTCTTAGTTGCTTCACGTCGGTATCCAATATGGATGCAGGTACTAGCTGGTATGTCATGTTCTCCTTTATTTGGATTGGTTCATCCCGTATTACATGTGATGAATCTGGAAGATACTTCTGCAGCTATGATACATGAAAAACATTATGCAGGTTGGACAAATTAGGTAGGAGAGCAATTTGATATGTTGACGTCCCTACTCTCTTTAGAATTTGATAAGGTCCCAGAACTCACGGACTTAGCTTTCTGGTCTTGAGAGACCTGCCAACTCCAGTTGTTGGACAAAGTTTTAGAAATACATGGTCTCATTCATCAAATTCTAGAGGTCTATGTCTCTTATCATAGTAACTCTTTTGCCAACTCTGAGTTGTAAGTATTTTGTCTTGTATCATCCTGATTTGTTCAGTGGTTTGTTGAACTAGATCAGGATCTAGTAAGTTCTTTTCTCCTACCTCAAACCAATATTGTGGAGATCGGCACTTCTTACCATATAAAGCTTTGTAGGGGGCCATCTTAATACTAGAGTGATAGCTATTATTATAAGCAAACTTGACTAAAGGTAGGTATTTATCCCATCCTTTACCTTGCTCTATCACACAAGCCCTCAACATATCTTCTAGAGTTTGAATAGTCCGTTCTGTCTGCCTGTTAGTCTGAGGATGGTAGGCAGTACTGAACCGCAACTAGGTTCCAAAAGTTTCTTGTAACGCCTTCCAAAACCTCGACATGAACCTCGAATCTCTATCTAAAATGATATTTAAGGGAATCCCATGTAGTCTAACTATTTCCTGAACGTACAACTAGGCCAATTTGTTCAGTGAATAGTTAATTTTTATGGGCAGAAAGTGAGCAGATTTAGTTAATCTGTCAACTATTACCCAGATAGAGTCATGTTCAACTGAAGTTTTAGGTAAACCCACAACAAAGTCCATCGAAATACTGTCCCATTTTCATTCAGGAATCTTTAGAGGTTGAAGAAATCATGCTGGCTTTTGATGTTCCACTTTCACCTTCTGACAAAATTAAACATTTTGCCACGAACTCAGCAATGTCCTTTTTCATCCCTGGCCACCAATACATCATCTTTAAGTCCTGGTACATTTTAGTGGATCCAGGATGGACTGAGTATTTACTCTGATGCGCTTCCTGTAGGATCTTAGTCCTCAACTCTTGGTCTTGAGGAACACAGACCCTTCCTTGGTACATGATTACTCCATCTTCTGAAACAGAAAAATCATCCTGATCATTATGATCCTGTAAGTATTGGTCGTGGCCTTGAGCCTCTTTAATTTGGGCTCTAAGGTCACACTCTATACTTAACCTATTGATTATTAGCTTATTTGGGGTAAGAGTAGTGGCCAGCTTCAAATTTTGAAACTCCTCTAGCATTTGCATCTCATACACCATCATCTGACCCATGTGTAGAGATTTTCGATTCAAGGCATCAGCTACAACATTCGCCTTTGCTGGATGATACTTTATCTCAAACTTGTAGTCATTGAGAAATTCTACCCATCTTCGTTGCCTCATGTTTAACTCTTTCTGATCAAAGAGGTATTTAAGACTCTTATGATCACAATATACTTCAAACGTTGCCCCGTACAAATAGTGTCACCAAATCTTTAAGGCAAACACCACCACTGCCAATTCAAGGTCATGTGTTGGGTAGTTTTCTTCGTGGAGTCTCAGTTTCCTAGAGATGTAAGCAACTACTCTCTTATTTTGCATCAGTACACATCCTAGCCCTTTCTTTGAAGCGTCACTATACACTTTAAAATGTCCTGTAGTGTCTGGAATAATTAAAATAGGAGGAGTGGTCAGTCTTGTCTTAAGCTCTTGGAAACGAGCTTTATATTGATCAGTCCATTTGAAAGGACTTCCCTTCCTGGTCAATTTAGTCAATGGCAAGGCTATACGAGAGAAGTTTTGTATAAACCTCCTGTAGTATCCTGCCAAACCTAGGAAACTTTTGACTTCCGTAATCGTCTTTGGTCTCTCCCATTGAATCACTACTTCCGTCTTGCTAGGATCTACAGCTACCCCTCTATTAAAGATGACATGTCCGAGAAACTTCACCTCTAATAGCCAAAATTCACACTTCTCCAATTTGGCATATAATTTTTTCTCTTCCAGCACTTGCAGTACGATTCGGAGATATTGTTCATGTTCTTTCTCACTCTTAGAATACATCAAGATGCCATCAATGAATACTACAACAAATTGATCTAGGTAGGGTCAAAAAATGCGATTAATGTAATCCATGAAAATTGCAGGTGCATTTGTCAATCCGAAGGGCATTACGAGAAACTCATAGTGCCCATACCTAGTCCTAAAGGTAGTTTTTGGTACGTCCTCCTCTTTGATTCTAATATGATGATATCCCGGCCTCAAGTCAATTTTAGAAAAGATGGAGGCTCCCTTCAGTTGATCCAATAAGTCATCTATCCTAGGGAGAGGGTACTTGTTTTTTATAGTCACCTTATTCAACTATCTGTAATCTATGCATAGTCTCAAGCTCCCATCTTTCTTCTTAACAAACAATACAGGAGCTCCCCAAGGTGATACACTAGGTCGAATGAATTGCTTGTCTAATAGTTCCTCTAACTTTTTCTTGAGTTCCTGTAGTTCCTTTGAGGCCATTCTATATGGTGCAATAGATATAGGCCCTGTCCCAGGTAGGAGATCAATAGAGAACTCTTTCTTTCTCTTAGGAGGTAAGCCTGGAATATCTGATGGAAATACTTCAGGAAACTTTTTGGATATTGGGATTTCATCAAGCTTCGATTCGACTTCTAGGTTTGATAAATATAAGAGAATGTATCCAAGTACTCCATTCTTCAACTCCCTATTAACTTGATTGGCATTAAGCATCAATAACTGCACCTCCTCTTTTAGAGTAGGAGGTAGAAATTCAACGGTCTTGTTACAACAATTCAACAAAACTTGATTTCTAGACATCCAGTCTAACCCTAGAATGACCTCAATACCTCTTAAAGGTAAACAGACGAGGCCTACAGAAAAAAGTTTTCTCCTGGATGGTGACTTGACAGTCCTTACATACAGAGGAAGTTAATACCCTTTCTCCTGTAGGGGTTACTACGGATAGCTCATAGGGAGTTTCAGAAATAGGAAATTGAAACTTCCTAATACATTCTTCCGATATAAATGAATGACTAGCACCAGAGTCAAATAACACCATAAGAGAAAATCCATAGATATAACATGAACCTTGAATCATTTCAGAAGATTGAGCTACCTCTTGGCCATTCAGGTTGAAAACCTTTCCTTTCCCCTGAGGCCTCTGTTTTGGCTGCTTCCCCACATTTTGTGGGCAGTTTCTCGCAAAATGACCCTTCTGTCCACAGTTGAAGCAGACATCTTGTCCCATGTAGCATAGCCGATTACCATGCATGCGTCCGCACTTAACACACTTAACTAAGGTGAGGTCTTGTTGGAAAGGTTTAGGACCCGCAATCAATGGCCTCTTACTAACTCCTTATCCACTTCTTCTCACATTCTTGCTAGGGTTGGGAAAATTTTTCTTCCTCTTCCATAGGTTTCGCCTTTGCTTCTCGTCCTCCACTGCCCTTAAACTCTTTTCCAGGAGTCTGCATTTATTTATCAGAGGTACAAACTCCCTGATCTCCATAGCTATAACAGCATTCTTTATCTCCGGGTTTAGTCTCGCTTCGAACTTAATCGCCTTCCATGCTTCGTCTGGGTTATATCGCAGATAAGAGGAGAACTTAGATAGCTCCTCAAACTGTGCGATATACTGGTCCACGGTCATGCTGCCTTGCCTGAGTTAGAGAAATTCGATCTCTTTCTCTGCCCGTACAGTACTTGGAAAGTACTTTTCAAAAAAAATGTCCTTGAACACTTGCCAAGTGATCTGTCTTCCCTGATGAGCTAAAAGTTCTCTAGATCCACGCCACTAATATTCTGCTTCATCCTTTAACATATATGCAGCAAAAATAACTTGCTGCTCTTCAGTACAGCCCATCACTTCAAAGATTTTCTCTAATTCCCTTATCCAACTTTTGGCTGCCGTTGGATCATAGCTACCTTGGAAACAAGGTGGTCTAGTCCTCAAGAACTCGGATATGCCATTATCTTTTCCATCCATCCGATTGTTAGGACCATTCTCACCATTTGAGTTATTAGCATTTTGGAGATATTGTAAAATTTGGTTGGTGGTCATGACTTGGTCTCGAATTGCCGTGGCCAGGTTGTGCAGGGTTTCCTCTGTATTAGTTGCTGGATTCCTCCTTGGTGGTGCCATTTCCTACTGTGGCAAAAATAAAGTTATGCTTCTATTGAGGTGATCAAGCCCAATAGTTAGTTCAAAAATATTTAATAGCAGTCATAACACCACCTCGGCATATAGATAAGAAACACTAGTAATTTCTTACCTATATGAATCACTGATCCCCAACACAGCAGAACCACAACATACTCAAGACACTATAAGATCAATTCAGATAATCATCCACCCACTGGCCATCTAGGATCGACCTTCTCTGATACCAATTATGTAACAACTCCATTTATGTAAATGTAACAAAAAAAATTTTATATATGTAAAATTTCTTAAAGTGATTACTGCTTTAATTCTAACCACTTAACTCGTAATAATAATTACTTTAACCAAGCATAATTGTTATTAATAGTGATATAATACTGAGTTTCCATACACACCATTATTTTACAAACTAAACACCATTATTTTACAAACATTTGTACAAAGATACATATTAGCCCTAATCTTCTACGTTGACTACTTCCGGGGACACTGGTGTGGGTGGCGGTACCTCCACCTAAATCTCAGTCACATCTACTACAGATATATCTGATATAACTGGTATTTGCCCAAGGTAGGGCACCTCGATCCAACGTATGAAAATAATAAGTGTCATGGAGAAAATATGCATAATTATTCTTCTGAACATGACATGGAAATATAGTGAGAATAAAATCCCAGTAGGTTCAACAATAAATCATAATTTACCATCAATATAGTTCATCATGTCATGTCATGTCCATCTATATAAACTACAGAAAATATCTTTAGGTCACATGAATGCACTTTATCCATGCACATGAAAATTGTACAATTATGACATGTGTGGCATAAATACTATTTTTCAAGATATCATATGATAACTATCAATTTATTTTCATATCAAGCTACCCTGGTCAGGGTGAGTATTTTCTACTCTCCAGTACGAGCTTTTCTCGCTCCGTTCGACATGGCTTACTTTCTCTTTCTTTTCTTATTAACATAATCATAACCATTGGTAGGGCGTCCACTACTGGTGCACCACACGGATTGCCATGTGACCGTGCTCATTTCTTTTCTTTTCACAATGATAGCCAAAAATATGCTTTCAATAACAAGTATATAACTATTTCCAAAAAAAATCATTAATAATCATGCGATGAACATAACCATTTCAAATATCACTTTATACAATATTTTCATGTCAAAATTTCACACTTAAGATGGTAAGAAGTTCATACAATGGCAATGGCTATGACATATATTAGTCATTTATTATTTTTATTTATAAGATTCTTCTTCTTTTTTAAATATTAATTTTATTTCTTTATTTTCTTGATGCAGGTTTTCATCCTATCTAACCATCTCTTACTAATCAGAGCATAACTCCCTCAATTTAACTCCAATGTAGGTGATCCTGGTGTCAATTTAAAGATAAAACAATTATCTAAAACTATTATGTTGAATAGTTTAGCGAAATATTAAGAAATCAAGGTGATATTAGTCCCTCAAATTACAGGTTATTACTTCTCGGGTAGTTTCTGACCTCTACCTACTAATCTGTCCATATCTCTCTCATAAAAATTCTAAATTAAGTGATTCCAGTGGATAAAAATCCGTGACACATATATCCATAATTATTATGTTAACAATTTATTTTAATTCCCTACATAATATTCCCAGAAATTAAAACACAGAAACTATCCTAATATGTTCTTTCCTGATTAACCATTTTCTGAACACTACTTACTAATCAGAACATATATCTATAATTGTTATGTTAACAAGTTATTTTAATTCCCTATATAATGTTCCCAGAAATTCAAAAATAAAGGCTTTCCTAACAGATTCTTCCCTCATTAACCATTTTCTGACCACTGCTTACTAATCAGACCATATCAACCTCATATGGACTCCAAATTGAGTGATTCCAGTTGCTAAAAATCCGTGAGACATATATCTATAATTGTTATGTTACTAAGTTAATTTAATTCCCTACAGAATGGTCCCATAAATTCAAAAACAGAAGCTCAAAATTTTGCCACCCATAGCTATACCTTTGTAGAACTATCTACACCAACCTAAGTATTCAAACAAACATCACATGCAAGAATAATATGTAACATGATAAAGCAACATCCATGACCAATCATCAAAGTTCTTAAGATCAAAATCCCATATAAATGTTACAAATTTCAAAACTTTTCTTCAAAAAGAAATATTGTTAAACCTACCTAAGAATCTCCCTAGCTCACTTAGTGAATTTGTTTTCTTGTTTTCCCTTGAAAGAAGTATCAAAATTCCTCCCTTCCCTTAGTTTTTCTAGCAGCTTAAATAAGAGAAGGAGGGTGAGTTTTTGAACTTCAAGGATGAAGAAGAAAAATGGATTCAAGTGGAGATTAAGTTAACTTACCTTGAGTACTTAGCCCTCTAGACTTCTTCTTCTTCTTCCTTCCTTTCTTCTCCTCTCTTTCTCTCTACCTTGCTTCAATTTCTCTCTCTTCCTCACTTGGACAAAATTAAAATGTTATAGGGGTGGGTTTTGATTAAATATACCATCAAATAATTCATCATTCATGATCATGGGTCTACCTTATCACAATTAGGATACACTTGGTTGAATTTTTGGAAAGCAAACAACTTATATTCTTGTTTTCCTCTTCCTTAGTCAAGATATGCATAGCAAAAGGAGATTTGTATTTTGAAAATTATAATGATATGTTCTTAAGATAAAGGACAAGGTCCCTTTGATTTAGGGATTCATTTCCATTTTCTTTTGTCTTAATCAAGTATGATAGGTTTGCCTTTTTAGGTGGCAAATTTCTAACCCTTGAATCTCTATTATTTGCCTGAAATTATTTATGTGGGATTAGAATGTTTTGTCCTAATGCCATGTATTATCATACCACTTGTTAAAATGATGAGTGTAGGATATAGATGTTTTGTCCTAATGCCATGTATTATCATTCCACTTGCTAAAATTATGAGTGTAGGATATAGATGTTTTGTCCTAATGCCTTGTCACCTAATCTTGATTACACCATTATTTCATCACTTTATTTTTATTTTTCCTCTTGGATTTTGGCTCATTCTTGCCCATTTTCTTTACTTTGGTTAAAATTCTACCTTTCATAATGAGTTTGGTCACATTTTTATGATTTTTGGGCTATCGGTCCAATTTCTATATCTTAGTCCAGGTCTATGTTTTATTTTTTTTCTTGGGCTATCCTATTGGCTTGCTAAAACTTCATGTGAGGTAGAAAGATTCTATATGAAGTGTCCATAGTTGAAAGCCCAATTTAGGGTGGAGATACTAAACTTAGTAACTTTAACTCTTAAATTAGGAAAAATTACCCTAATCCAATCTTCTTGAAATTTTAATACCTTTAAAAATGTATCTTCCTTACCTAAGAATTTCACCTTTCTTTAGTATATTTATTTCTAATACTTCCTCTTAGGCTTTCTCTCTTTGCCTATTCCATTATTGTTAGAACATTTCTTTGCATACGTAAGGTGAAGAATTTCTAAGGATTATATTTCCATATATATTTGAAAATTGTCTAATAAATTTTATTTCTTTAATTAAATATTTATGTACCTTTATTAATAAAAGAAAAGAAATTAGAGATGTTACTTTGAATACTTTTGGACTTTTATTAATACATGAAACAAAATTAGGGATGTTACAGTCAACCCACACACTCATTTGCTATACACATAGTGACCAATTGACTATAGTCACATTAGTGAACAGGGATTGTGAGTCCATCACCCATATGCGTTCTCTCTCTCTCTATATATATATATATATATATATATATATATATATATATATATATATATGCATATTTATCAAATGCAATGTATAATTATCAAGCAACTCGCCATGAGCTTTACGCTTGCCATTCAATCATAATTAGTAACTTTATAGTTTTACAAATCAATGCCTCATGCACATAATATTTACTTTGCCAAATAATGATAAATATATTTAGAATCACATATACATGCTCTTTCTCGAGGCAATCATCTAGCTTTATAAATCAATATCACGTGCATAAATATTCGTTTCACCATTTAATGAGAAATACATGTGAAATCAGATATACTATGAGTTCAGAAATTTATTTCTCAAAACTATACTCTTCTTGATCTATAATCAAAATTGTAAGCAATTTAGATAATTTTAATGCATTTTAGAAACATATAAAAGTGTAAATATCTTATAAACATAATCAAATACATGTTTAAAGATCAAGAAGAGTATAGGGCAAGTCATAAAAAGAAATATCCACTCACAGGGTAAGGGCTCCAGATTGGACAGCTCCAAAATATACTTTTTCAATCTACATTTGACTAAATAGACTTCAAAAATGTGTCTAGAAGGTCCAAAAGTCAAGAAAATGACTTTGGAAACTTGGTTACTATTCATCGCTGGAAAACCCTATTCACCAAGAACAAAAAGTTGTCAGATAGCTGAAAATTTCATATTTGAAGGTTTATCTAACTCCTGAATCCATCTACAGTGTCAAATTTTCAATTTGAGGTCTCTAAGTAAAAGTTTCAAAGTTTACCTTTTTCTGAGATTTTCTACTTTTAATCTACGGCAATTCTACGACTGCTTTAAGAAATTATTCAATCAAAATCGTAGTATTTTCTGTCCTAAATCTAGTGGTACCCTTAGTTTTGAGATCAGAGGTCTATAGACACTCCAAATCTAGAGAAAAAAATATAGAGATACTATTCACTATTCATTATTTTCCTCTGCTTTCATCTTTCTGCATTTTGTCTACCCCTCCCCCTTTTCTCTTTTTCATTTATATTAATTATTATTATTATTTAATAATTAAATATTTAGATTTATTTTTATTTTATTTCATATATATTCATATAAATACCATTTTTCATTTTAAAACATTCCAAAAATTTCTAAAAATGTACATTCTCATAAACCTTTAGTTAAACTCTTAAATCATGATTTTTCTTGATAAAAATCTTAATAAAACAAAGCACAAAATAAATATCTTTATGTATAATAAAAGAAAGAATATTTCTATAAAAAAAATTATTAAAGGTCAATATAATTATTTTAAGCAAAACAATAATTACTTTAATTAAAAGTATACTTGTTTTTAGCAGAACATAATCATTTTTAAACAAATAAAAATATATTTGTTTATAGGAAAATATTATTATTTAAAAATAAAAATTACAGAATGTTACAGATGCCACCTTCCATGGCAGCAAGGTGCCACCTTATCCTTTTTGCCTTTCCAAATTGCCTCTTTTAGTGTTCATAAACCTTGAAAGACCTAATCATCATTAACAAACTGCTTCTAAAGCACAACCAAACTAAGTAGAACTGCCCAGCCACACTTTATTTAGTATTATCAAAACAAATTGTTGGCCACGAGCTCAGCATGTCCATTGGACAAGCTTGGACATAACCCATGATGAGCTGGCCCATTTGATAATGTTAGTTATTCCCAAAATGAAGTTATTTATCTGGTCTGCAATCCTAGAAAGTACTCCTACCATAGATAATCTAAACTCGAGAGATATAAATCTTTCTCAAGACATTTTGTCAAATTCCCATTGAAATGGCGAGTCATATCCTGCTACATGACCTAAACTTTACTACAAAAATTTGCTCATGGTTTTTGGTCTTTTTTCTGTTAATTGGTCTCATTCTAAATCCATTCACCAATCATTTTTTCCCTTGGGTTAAAAGAAACATTCCAAACAACTACTTAGCTAAAAAAAGTTCCATGTAAAATATGACTTTTTCGTGCTTGCTGCAGATTTTCTTGAGAATCAATCATCAAATCCTTGTTTCTCAGTATTCTCATGATCCAAATCCAAAATTATGGCCACAATCCTTGATTTCTTGATTCTTCATCATTTTCTTTTTAAGACTTAATTGTTAGTGGTTTGTCATGCATGTCCAATTTTCACTCTATTGGATTATGTAATAGTATTATGTTTTAACTAACCTAATTGTTTTTTTTGTCAAAAAAGAGAGAATGAAAGCACTATCTCAAAAACAAAGTTAGGGAGACAAAGATACGAAAGTAGTTACTTATTGTTTTATGCACACTATGATTCCATTTATTGTGGTGATTAGTAATGCTAGTTGTGATAATGCTTACTGTGTTTCCATTTATTAATTATTTGACTACTATGATTATTGGTTATTTTCTTTCTTGTGAGTAGAAGTTTAAGAACGTGAGTATTTCTGGCTAATGTGAGACAACTAGTGTTTTAAGCATTTTTTTTTGGTGAGCATAGAAAAACTATCACGTTTGTGGTATGGAAAATCCCTTAGGTGCCGAGAAGACTAATTGTAGACTGAGTTATTGGCCGAACTAGGATTAATATCTTATGTCAAACTCTTTTCCCTATCTTTCGACATCTTCATAGCATGTGTTTAATTATTTTACATATTCTACTATTTATATAAGTATGAATTAACTACAAAAATTTTGAGCTTACTTTGCCTATAGGATTGAAATTTTCGTGTTTACTTATTTGAGTTGACATTAATCTATTTCTTCCCTTAAATTTAAGAATTACATAATTGCAAACTTGATTGAAAGTATCTAAATAGTAACCAAGTGTTCAAACAATCTTTTAACAAAAAGAGGCATATTTTTTGATATAACTTAATTCACACCCTCTTGTGTTTTTTGTGTTTCGTAAGCTATTAGGGATTTTTCTATTGATTCCTTTTTTTGGCTCTTATTGAAGATCTTGTTATAGATTTAGTCAAGATCAAGAGATCTTGATTGTTGTAGGACCATCCTTATTTGGTGAGTCTTGATTTATATCCTTAAGGGAAATTAGCAATTATCCATCTTGATATATTCCTCCTAATCTAACAATCACTACAATATCCCCCATAATCTATGAATTAATTGCAAATAGTATCCAAAATGACATAAATATTTCTCTCTCTTTGTCTTCCTTACTAACAATCTTGGCAATTGATAAAATTGTTCCTTTATCCCTAAACTTATTTTTCAATTTTATTTTAGTCCCTTAACTAAAAATAGTTTTTCAAAAATCTCTTAACTTTAAAAAAAGCATCACTTATATCTTAAACCATAAAATGGAATAAAGGTAAAACTATAAACCTAAAACCCTAAAAGTCCTAAACCCAAAAGTTTAAAATCGTAAAACATTAAACTATAAACCATAAACCCTCAAAACCTTAAACAATAAGTGTCTAAAGCCCAAAACCTTAAACACCAAAAACCAAAATCTTGAACCCAAACACCAAAACCCAAAAACACCAAACCCAAACCCGAAACTCAAAAATCTTAAACCCGAAACTCAAAAATCTTAAACCAAAAACCCTAAACATCAAACACTAACATCTTAAACCCCAAACTCCAAATATACAAACTCTAAAACCATTAACCCTAAACTCTAAATCCTAATCTCTAAACTTCAAACCTCAAATTATAAATCTTTAAACTTCAAAATCAAAACATGAAAACCTTAAATTCTAAACCTCGAACGTTAAATCCTAAACACCAAAATCTCAAACAACCAAACTCTAAACCCTAAAACCATAAAATCTAAAGCCCAACCCCCAAAATCCAAAACCTCAAAGCTCCAAACACTAAAACCAAACCCTAAACCCTTAAGATCCAAGTCTCAAAATCTCAAAATCTAAACCTCAAATCTCAAACACCAAACTACAAACACCAAAACTCCAAAACATCAATCCTTAAATTTCAAACCTCAAACTCCAAACCCTAAAAACTTAAAACCATAACCTTAAACCTTAAACACTAAAACCCTAAATCTCCAAACTACAAACCAAAACTTTAAAACCCCAAGCACCAAACTCTAAACCCCTACACCTCAAATTCTAAACTATAATCCCTAAACTCCAAAATTCTAAGCTTCAAACCTCAAAATCCAAATCTCAAACTTGAAAAACTCCAAGACCATATACTCTAAATTCCAATCACTAAACTTCCATACTCTAACCACCAATTCCTAAATCCTCAAACACTAAATTCTAAATTCTAAAACTCAAAAACTCAAACCCCAAAACTTGAACAACAAAACTCAAAAGACACAAAGTCTCAAACCTCAAAATCATAAATCCTAAACCACAAAAAACATAAACCCCAAATCCCAAAACCCTAAAAACCAAAATTCCAACCCTAAAACCAAATGCCAAAACCACAAAACACCACTTCCCAAACCTCAAATCCAAAAACTCAAAACTTCGAACTATTAACGTCAAAACTCCAAAACCTCAAATACTAAACTCTAATGTCTAAACTGTCAAACTCTAAATCTTAGACTCCAAACCCAAATATTCAAAAATTTAAACAATAAATCCCAAAATCTCAAACCCTCAATACCTTAGGGTTTGAGGTTTGAGATTTAGAATTTTTTTTTATTTTTTGGGTTTTTGATTTGAGGTTTGGAGTTTGGGTTTTGAAATTTAGGGGTTAAAGTTTTGAGATTTAGAGTTTGATGTTTGGGATTAAGACTTTAAGGTTTGAGATTTAGGATTCAGCGTTTTTGGGATTTAAGGTTTTGGCTTTTGGGATTTAGGGTTTAATGGTTTGGAGTTTGGTATTTGGGGGTTTGAGTTTAAATTAATGGATTTTAGTTAAACTATTTTTAGTTAAAGGACCATAATAAAATTTAAAAAATAAGTTAAGGGACCAAAGAGCAATTTGACCAAAATTATTAGCAAAGAAGAAAAGGGAGATGTATTTATGTCTTATGGGTGCTATTTGTAATTGATTCATAAATTGAGGAGAGAAACATTACAATGATTGTCAAATTAATGGGTACATTACAATTTTTAGTATAAATCAAACTAGATAAGTCTTATTTCCCGTATCCTTAATTATTAGCTCTCTTTTTTTTTTTTTTTTATCTTTCTTACCCACCTCTTTATTTTTTTTATTTTTAAATTTTTTTGCATTCTCAACAACTTCTCCAATTGCTTTATCATTCTCAAATATTTCATGTAACAATTCTAAATGGGGTAATGACTTGCTCCTAACAAGCTTTATATCATTGTTTGCCTACAACAACAACAACAACAACAAAGCATTTTTCCACTAGGTGGAGTCGGCTACATAAATCAAACGACGCCACAGTGGCATATTATAAATGAGATCAATAGATAGATTATTAACTATTAAATCCTTCTTAATAGTTTCACCTATTATTTTCTTTGGCCTCCTTCTACCTTTAACTATCGAACTATTCTCCATCTGATCTACTCTTCTCAATAGGACTTCTGCAGGTTTTCTCCACACATGTCCAAACCACCTTAAGCGAGATTCTACCATCTTTTCTACAATAGGTGCTACTCCAATTTTCTCTCTAATACACTCATTTCTAATCATATCTCTTTTGGTGTGTCCACACATCCAACGCAACATTTTTATTTATGTAACATTAAGTTTATTTTCATGTTGTCTTTTAACCGCTCAACATTTAGTACCATACAATATAGCAAGTCTTATAGCTGTACGGTAAAAAAATTTTTAAACTTTGAGCGGCACTTTTCTATCACAAATGACACTCGAAGCCTTCCTCTATTTCTATCACAAGTTTATCTTCATATTGTCTTTTAACCGTCTAACATTCAGTACCATATAATATAGCAGGTCTTATAGCTGTACGGTAGAATTTTCTTTTAACTTTGAGCGGTAATTTTCTATCACAAATGACACTCGAAGCCTTCCTCCATTTCATCCATCCCGCTTAAATCTTATGGTTTACGTCCTCCTTTACTTTGCCGTCATTTTATATAATAGATACAAGATATTTAAAGCTTGTAACTTGTTTTAATATATAATCTCCAAGTTTTACTTATAAATTAGTATTTGTTTGTCTTTCACTAAAAATACATTCCATATATTCTATTTTATTTCTACTTATAAGAAAACCATGTATTTCTAAAGCTTGTCTCCACGACTCTAACTTCATATTTATTTTCTCTTCCAATTCACCAACTAAGATTATATCTGTCATGGCCCCTGTAGAAGCAAGCACGTAACCAGCACAGAAATAGAGAAGATCCCACCATGTGAGCCTCAAACCAACTGACATCAAGATACCACTATGGTGTACAACATATAGGCAGAGACAACAACATGCATATTATAAAAATGGTTCAAAATTCATAAATCTACATACAATTAGCATCAAGCAAAATAATACAGACAACATCTGTTTCTCATACAATAAAAGTTCTACAAACATCCATATACATAGGGATGTAGGGATCTTGCCTATAGTTCATGGAGCTACCTTACAATACAAACAGAAATATCTAAACAAACTGGGAGCCCTGAAGGTAACTTAGGCTCACCACAACTCCTTTAGTTAGAGTTAGATCTGAGTCTTTTTGAATGTCTAAAAAAGGAAACATATGATGGGGTAAGTATAAAACTCAGTGAATAGGTAACTCTTACTATAACGGAAACAGGACAACCAGAGCATGAGTTGTAAGTTTAGAGTTTTTTATAGATTGAAGAACTCTCTATATCAGAATCATAGCCATTTCTCAAGCATGCACCAAAGGGAGTGTTCACCATTAATCAGGCTAAAAGCCTACAATCCATTAGGCAAAAAACCCTTAATCCATCAGGTCATTTCCTACAAAGTCCATCAGGAAAAAGCCCACACAATCCATCAGGAAAAAACCTGCACAATCAATCAGGAAAAAGTCTGTTACATAGAACTCAAGATGCACTAAGGTTAGCATTCATAGTTGCTAGTTTGCAATGTTTCAAATTTAGGTTCGTCTATATAGATACAATAAAGAAATAACAAGAAATGTAAGAGATAAATAAAAGATCATGTCACTTCCAGAAAATCATATCCCCTCTGATCAACAATAGCCACAACAATACTAACTTAACTTGCACATTTATATCTATAACCCCATACATGTTCCTCATAAAATTATTTATCAATTTATGTAAAATATAAACATCACCATGACCCAACATAATTTTTGGGTATTCTTAATGAGTATAATTTAATATCAATAGAGAAATAAAGTATATATGATGCTTGTCCTGCATTCTTAAGGTTTTTACTAGGAGCCATTTTTTGAAATACATGATCATAACTAATTAAAAAAAATGAGTTTCACTTTAGTAGTAATGTCTCATGTGGATATATCAAATGAATAGCTAAAAATTATGTCATAGTAAGTATTATCTATTCACAACACTAGGGATTCAAGGTAGTTGAACTCTCTTGATCACTTCCAAAGCTCAATGACCGAATTGATGTTGAAAGTTGTCTTTCGCTATCTCAAAACCTAGAAAAACAACTTCGAAACATCAATTTCTAACCAAACATCGTGAATCATTATTCATGCCAATCAGAAACATTGTTCACGGTGGCCGAAAAAATTATCTTATGGTTTTAAACTCCTAAATTCATCATTCCATCCATATCTAAGACTATCTATGATAAAAAATTTGAAATTAGAGTTACCAATTATACCCATGAAAAACTCACCATGAAGGTACTATTTACGACCCTCCAGCGTGATTTCGACGACGCTTCGGCAAAAACATCGGTGGGTTTTGAAGCTCTCTTCGCCACGAGTCCAATAGTCCAAACGGTTTGTCAATCGAAGGTCTATAGCTCCAGATATAAGGATTTGAAGGTGGGAGGAGAAAATAGTGGTGAAGGGGCTACTAGTGTTCTAGGGTTCTAGAATGCAGCACATGCCTATATGTATAGAACTACAGTACCCGAAATGCTACAATACCTTTTTTTAAGGGCGTCACATTCTTTCCCCATTAAGAAATTTGGTTCCCGAATTTCAAAACTATAAGATCAAAAATATATATAAGGCTTACCACTCAAAAAACTCTGGACACCTTCTTTGCATATCGCTCTCCATTTCCCATATGGCCTTCTATACTGGGTGATTATGCCATATCACTTTTACCATTGGAATTTTTTTCGACCTAAGTTTTTTCACTTACCTATCCATTATAGTCTTTGGTTTCTCCTCATAAGTTAAACTTTTGTCAAACTTGATTTCCTAAAGCTGTATGACATGTGAAAGGTCTGGTAAATACCTTCTCATCATTGACACATGGAGAACTGGATGAACTTCACTTAACTCAGGTGGCAAAGCCAAACGATATTCCACTGAACCTACTCTATCCAGTATTTTAAAGGGTGCAATATACCTTGGACTTAGTTTTCCTTTCTTACCAAACCCCAAAATCTCTTTCATAGGCAAAACTTTCAAAAACACTTTATCGCCTACAATAAATTCTAACTCTCGGTGCCTATGATCAACATAAGCCTTTTACTGACTTTGTACAACTAGCAGCCTTTCCCTGACCAATTTTACTTTATCCACAGCTTCTTGTATCAAGTCTGGCTTTAAAATTTTAGCCTAACCTACTTCAAACCATCCAATAGGAGATCAACAATGCCTCCTATATAAAGCTTCAAAAGGAGCCATTTGGATACTTGATTGGTAATTATTATTATATGCAAACTCTACCAAATGCAGGTATTTTTCCCAATTTTCACCAAAGCCCAAGATACATGTTCTAAGCATATCCTCCAATACTTGAATTATTCGCTCAGATTGACCGTCAGTTTGGGGATGAAAGGAAGTGCTTAAATCTAGCCTCATCCCTAAAGCCTCTTGGAAGGCTCTCCAAAAATGTGTTGTAAACTGTAGGCCTTGATCTGATATGACAGATGTTAGAACTCCATGTAATCTAACTATTTCATTCAGGTAAAGACTCGCATATTGTGCCACATTGTATGTAGTCTTCACTTGTAATAAGTGTGCTGACTTAGTCATTTGATTTACAATCACCCATATAAAATCATACCCTCTTGAAGTCTTTGGTAGTCCAGTGACAAAATCCATAGTAATTCTCTCCCACTTCCATTCTAGTATTTCAATCTATTGATGCAACCCTATAAGCTTATGATGTTCTGCTTTCACTTTCTGGCATACCAAACATCAGGCAACAAACTCTACTACATCATTCTTCATTCTGCCCTACCAGTATATTTCTTTAAGATCATTGTACATCTTGTTAGTTCCTGGATGAATATCGGTGAGCCTCCTCTAAAATCTTTTTCCTCAACTCATCTATATAAGGTACACATATCTTCCCATAGATTTCTACTCAAGGCATATGCTACCACATTTATTTTACCCAGATGATATAAAATTGTACAATCATAATCTTTTAGTAGCTCCACCCATCTTCTTTGCCTCAAATTAAGGTCCCTTTGCTGAAAGATGTATTTGAGGCTTTTGTGATTAGTATAAATCTCACAAGATTCACTATAAAGGTAGTGTCTTGAGATCTTTAAAACAAAGATTACTACTGCCATTTCTAAATCATGTGATGGATAATTCTGCTCATACTTTTTAAGTTGCCTAGATGTGTAGGCTATAACATGCCCATTTTGCATTAGCACACAACCCAAACCTATTCTATAAGCATCACAATACACTACAAAACCTCCAGCGCCAGACGAAATGACTAAAATTAGAGCCGTGGTCAAACACTTCTTTAATGTCTGAAAACTTTTTTTGCATGCATCAAACCACTCAAACTTCACTCATTTCTTGGTCAACCAGGTCAGAGGTACGGCAATTTTAGAGAAATCCTTAACAAACCTCCTATAATACCCTACCAGACCTAAGAAACTACGAATCTTCGTCACATTTGTAGGACGTGGCCACTGTTGTACTACCTCTACTTTCTTCGGGTCTACTCGAATACCATCCTTCGTAACTATGTGTCCCAAGAATATGACACTATCCAGCCAAAATTCACATTTAGAGAACTTTGCATAAAGCTGTTGTTCCCTTAGATTTTGTAAAACAGTTCTCAAATGCTGCTCATGCTCTTCAAGACTCTTTGAATACACCAGGATGTCATCAATAAATACTATGACAAATCTATCCAAAAAGGGCTTGAACAACCTGTCCATCAAGTCCATGAAGGCAGCTGGTGCATTAGTCAATCCAAATGACATCACCAAAAATTCATAATGGCCATACTGAGTTCTAAAAGATGTTTTAGGGATATCTTCTTTTCTTATCATCAATTGATAGTACCCTGACCTCAGATCAATTTTAGAGAAGCATCGTGCACCCTGGAGTTGATCGAACAAGTCATCTATCCTAGGCAAAGGATAATTATTATGCATTGTTACCTTGTTCAACTACTTATAATCTATACACAATCATAAAGATCCATCATTCTTCTTCACAAAAAGGACTGGAGCTCCCCAAGGAGAGGTATTAGGTCGAATAAAATCCTTCTCTGGTAAATCTTGTAATTGATTCTTCAACTCTTTAAATTCTGTGGGTCCCATTCTATAAGGTGGTATTAAAACAGGTTGTGCCCCAGGAATAAGGTTAAAATTGAACTCAATCTCTCGTTCAGGAGGTAATTCTGGTAACTCTTCTAGAAAGACATCAGGGAATTCCTTAACCACTGGTATTTTCTCTATATCAATAGCAAGTTTATCAATATCCCTAACCAAGGCTAGGTACCCTTGGCATCCCTTTTTCAACAGTCTTTGAGCCCTCAAATCAGAGATCAAATTGCTTGCAGCTTCACTATAGTCACATTGAAAACAAAAAGGGGTTTCATTGGGAATATTGAACTCAATAACCTTGCAGTTACAATCCAAAGTGACATAACATGCAGTTAGCCAATCTATACCCAGAATCACATCAAAATCTAGCATGTCTAAGACAATCATATCAACTGAAGTTTCCCTATTATCCATAAAAACATTGCAGGATTGAAATACATTTTTTACCGTCAAATAATCACCGATTAGGGTTGCAACCATAAAAGGAGTACTTAACTTAGTTGGATCCTTACCCATTTGCTTAGCAAAGTAAGGAGATACATAAGAATGGGTGGACCCAGGATCAAACAACACATGTGCCTTATGTGAACAAACAAATAAAGTACCTGTCATAACTGCATTTGAGGCCTGTGCATCTTGTTTAGTCAATGCAAAGACTCTAGGTTGGCCTCGACCTGAAAGATTCTGACCTCGGCCTAATGATCCTCTACCTAACCCACAATAGCTTACATGGCTAGGCACTACTCTCACTAGTTGGGCTTCTATTGTGGTAGATGGTAAAATCAGTCGTACTAACTCTTGACTTGAGCCATGTAGTTATGGACAATCCCTCTTCATATGGCCAACATACTTGCAATAAAAACAAACACCTAATTCTCTGTAACATTGTTTGGAGTGATATCTGCCACATGTTGGACAAGGGAGTCTATTTTGTTGAACTGTCTTTGGCCCTTGCTGCCTAATTGTCCTCATGCCTTTTTATCCTTACCTCTGTCCACCACTCCCAACTGATATAAGGCTATGAATTCTAGATTCTAATTGTAATGGGTGCTGTTGACTCTATATCTTAAGCCCCTGGGTAGTGGGACCATGCCCAACTTTAGAATTACCATCTCTATCTCTTTTTCTTTTCTTTAACCCTTTAATCTCAGCTAGCTCTCTGGTTTCAATCATTCTTGCACAATCAACTACTGCAGCATAATTAGAGAATTATTTCATCTGTGGTTCTGCAGATTTAAACAATGGTCTAACTAGCCCATTGATAAATATCTTGATAATTTCCTTCTCATTAGGAACCAAGTGAGGTGCATACTGAGACAATTGTGTAAAGCGGATATCATAATCTATGACCATTATTCCTGGAGTCTGTTTTAACTCCTCAAATTCCTTTACCCGAGCATTTCTAACATTTTTAGATAGAAAATGCTTCATAAATGCTTCTTTGAATTCATCACGTCCTAAAGGTGTTGACATAGCTATTCTTCCCCACTTAAAAGTAGTAACCCATACTTGCGCCATTCCTGATAATTCAAATGACATAAACTCCACAGACTGGTTATTAAAACACCCCAAGGCTTTGCAAATCTTTTCTACTGCATCCATAAACTGCTGAGGATCTTTACTACTTGATGAACAAGTAAATGTTTGCGGCTTCAGCTTTAAAAACTAAGACAAGCTCACTTCTACCCTAGTAGGTCTAATAACTTGCTCAACGAACTCTACAGACATTAGAGCTATTGTTGTTTCTGGTTGTTGTGACTCTTTTTTGCCTTGTTCTACCAATAGGCCATCTAAGTTCTCCATTATTTTCAGCATACCTTGCATAGTAGCCATCATTTCAATCATAATATTATCTTTAGGATGCGAAGACATTGCACTTGCCTTAGGAGTTTTTCCCTTATCTCTACTTTGTTCATTCTGACTAGGTACCTCAGTGGCCCTAACACATTGACTACTTCCTTTAGTTTTAGAACTAAGTTAACTCCTACCATGGCTTCTAGATGCAAGAGCGGCAGATTGAGCAGATTCTTCAACTGTTTGCTCACGTTCCGCAGATTGTTTAACATTTGATCTAGTTCTTGGTGGCATCTTTTACTATAAAATAAAGTCAAACTTTAAAATTTTAATCAACATCAACGCATGACATATCATCAAAGAAAGACTGACTCAAATAAGTAAGAATAACATGCTACTAGATATCTTCAACAACACCCTGAGTATAAGTATGTCCGGCTCATACCTATACTTAGGGTCTTACTAAAGAATCTATTGCTCTATGAACATAAGGAAACCTAATCCTCTGATACCAACTTTGTCACAACCCCTGTAGAAGTAAGCACGTGATCGACACAGGAATATGAAAGATCCCACCTTGTGAGCCTTAAACCAACTGACATCAAGATATCATTGTGGTGTACAACATATAGGAAAAGACAACAACATGCATACCATAAAAATGGTTTAGAATTCATAAATCCACATACAATTGGCATCAAGCCAAACAATACAGAAATCATATGTTTCTTATACAAAAAAAGTTCTACAAACATCCAGATACGCAAGGATGCAGGAATCCTGCCTGTAGTTCATAGAGCTACCTTACAATACAAACAAAAAATATTTAAACAAATTGGGAGCCTTGAAGGAAACTTGGACTCACCACAACTCCCTTAGCTCACTACATAGTTGGAGCTGGATCTAAGTCTTTTTGACTATCTAAAAAAGGAAACATATGATGGAGTGAGTATAAAACTTAATGAATAGGTAATCCTTACTATAACAGAAACAAGACAAGCAGGGCATGAGTTTTTCCTTCATAAGTAAAAATTTAATGCAAGGAAAAGACGAAGGCCATATGTATCATATGTTTGAAAGATCAATAACAAGAAAGTTTCAGTATTAAGAGGTATAAATATCAATGTTACAATATTATATAAATAAATACAAACAAGTTTAGAGTTTTTCATAGATTGAAGAACTTTCTCTATATCAGAACCATAGCCATTTCTCAAACATGCAACAAAGAGAGTGTTCACCATCAATTAGGCCAAAAGCCTGTAATCCATCAGGAAAAAATCCGTAATCCATTAGGTCATTACCTGAAAAGTCCATTGGGCAAAAGTCCACACAATCCATCAAGCAAAAGTCCGCACAATCAATCAGGCAAAAGTCTGTTACATATAACTCAAGATGCATTAGGGTTAGCATTCATAGCTACTAGTTTGCAATGTTTCCAATTTAGGTTCTTATATATAGATACAATAAATAAATAACAAGAAATGCAAAAGATAAATAAAAGATCATGTCACTTCCAGAAAATCATATCTCCACTGATCAACAATAGCCACAACAATACAAATTTAACTTGCACATTTATATCTATAGGTCCATACATGTGCCTCATAAAATTATTTATCAATTCATGTGAAATATAAATATCACCATGATTCAACACAATTTTTGGGTATTCTCAATTAATATAATTTAATATCAATAGAGAAATAAAGTATATATGATGCTTGTCCTGCATTCCTAAGGTTTATACTAGGAGCCATGTTTTGAAATACATGATCATAATTAATTAAAAAAATGAGTTTCACATTAGTAGTAATGTGTCATGTAGGTATATAAAATGAATAGCTAAAAATTATGTTATAGTAAGTATTATCTACTCACAACACTAGGGATTCAAGGTAGTTGAACTCTCTTGATCACTTCCAAAGTTCAATGGACGAATTGATGTTGAAAGTTGTCTTCCACTATCTCAAAACCTAGAAAAACAATTTCAAAATATCACGAATCACTATTCATATGGGTCAAAAACACTGTTCACGGTGGCCGAAAAAATTATCCTATGGTTTTAAACTGCCAAATTCATCATTCTATCCATATCTAAGACTATATTTGACAAAAAATTTAGAATTAGAGGTACCAATTATACCCATGAAAAACTCACCACGAAAGTACTATTCACGACCCTCTAGCATGATTTCGGCGACGCTTCGGTGAAACCAATTGATGGGTTTTGAAGCTTTCCTCGCCACAAGTCCAACGGTCCAAATGGATTGTCAATCAGAGGTCTATAACTCCAGATGTAAGGATTTGAAGGTGGGAGGAGAAAATGGTGGTGAAGGGGCTGCTGGTGTTCTAGGGTTCTGGAATGTTGTACATGCCTATATGTGTAGAGTTACAGTACCCGAAATGCTACATTACCATTTTTTTTTAAGGGCATCACAATATCATCTGCAAAAATCATACATCGAGGTCTGAAATCTTGAATATGCTTAGTAATTGGGTCTAAAATCAAGTTAAAAAGATATGGACTCAGAGAAGACCCTTGATGTAGTCCAATAGTTGTGGAAAAATCCTTTGTGTCCCTATTTTGTATTCTCACACAAGTCGTGATCCTATCGTACATGTATTTGATTGCTCGAATATACACGATACGTACTCCTTTTTTCTCTAAAACTTTCCATAAAATCTCTCTTAACACTCTGTCATATGCATTTTCTCTATCAATAAAAACCATATGTAAATCTTTCTGTCTCCTTTGATAACTTTTCATCAATCTCCACAGTAAGTAAATTGCTTAAAACTAATTTGATTCTCTGTAATTTGAGTCTCTTTTCTTAATCTTTTCTCAATGATCTTCTCCCATAACTTCATAGTATGGCTCATTAGCTTAATCTCCCTATAATTGGCACAGTTCTATATGTCCCCCTTATTTTTATAGATAGGGATTAAAGTACTTCTCCTTCATTCATCCGACATTTTCTTAGATTTCATTATCACATTAAACAACTTAGTGAGCCAACTTATGCCTTTCCTTCCTAAACATTTTCACACCTCAATAGGTATATTATCGGGTCCTATTGGTTTGCCATTTTTCATTCTCTTCAAAGCCTTCTCTACTTCAAGCTCCTGAATTCTATGATAAAAGGTATAATTACGGTACTTCTTTGCAACATTTTGTCTGTCAGAGTTACAGGTCAACTCATGTCCTTTGTTAAAATGCCCTTGAAAGTAACTCCTCCATCTTACTTGAATATCTTGCGCCCTTACCAAAACATTACTCTCTTCATCTTTAATACATTTTACTGGATCTAGATCTCTTGTCTTTCTTTCCCTACCCTTCGGAAGCCTGTAAAATTTTCTTTTCCCATTCTTAGTTCCTAAAGATTGATATAGCCCTTCAACAGCTCTAAATCTCGCTTTACTCACAACCTTCTTAGCCTCTTTCTTAGCAACTTTATATTTATCCTAATTTTCATTATCTTTACATAAGTGCCACACCTTATAACACTCTCTTTTAACCTTAATCTTATCTTGCACCCTTGCATCCCACCACCAAGATTCTTTACCCTTTGGTCCAATGCCTCTTGATTCTCTAAGTATCTCTCTTGCTATATTCTTGATCCCTTTGGCCATCTCCTCCCACATATCATTATCATTTCCCTGGTCTTCCCAAAGCCCCTCTTCCTCCACTCTTCTTTGAAAACTCCTTTTTTGTTCATTCTTCAAAAGCCACCACCTAATTTTGGGAACTATTTTCTTGCTCTTCCTTTCTACTCTTCTCTTAACTCGTATGTCCAAAACTAAAATTCTGTGTTAGGTAGTCAAGCTCTCTCCAAGTATGACTTTTCAATTTATGCAAAACTTTCTATCTAATTTTCTTATCAAGAAGAAATATATTTGAGAGTTTGCTCCTCCACTCTTGTACGTGATAAGATATTCTACCTACTTCTAAAAGTGTTTGCTATAGAAAAATTAAAGACTAAAAAAAATACAATATAGTTTGACCCTCTTTATTTTCTTCTCATAACCCAAAACTTTCATGTATACCCTCGTATTCTTTAGAATCACTCCTTACATGTCCATTTAGATCCCCTCCTAAGAAAATCTTTTCTCCCAAAGGTATTTTTTGAATTAAACCTTCTAGATCCTCCCAAAAAAATTCTCTTGTGATGCTCCTCTAATCCAACTTGAGGTTCATATACACTAATCACATTAAAAGTGTCCACGAATTTTTAACTAATGAAAATTTATTAACCACCAACTGTAGCTATTCTAGAATCCACGAAAGGTAGTCATATGCTAATAATACCGCTTAAGTATCTCTAATTGCCAAGATAAAAATTAGTTAGATGATTCAACACAACAATGATAGATTAAGTTAAGCTTAAAATTGTCAATTTCTTGAAGAGACTTCATGCAAAAAGCTATGCCAAGTTGTGCAAGTCCTATCACTCGGTTATTATGATTTAATGACATCTAACCCTGAATCATGTCCAATCTCAGGGAACAAGTCCAACAAAGTTAGATGGAATAGTGGCACAATGCCCCCTTTTTTTTCTTCCTTATAAACCAATAATAAAGCAGTATCCCATAAAACAAAAATAAAATAGACTATTAAGAAAGTAAAGCTTATTTTAATAAGAATATTAATTAGAAGAGACAAGAAAATTTTGGTCTAATTTTTTATTATATATTTTTATTTTATAAAGGGTATTTTAAGTATTTGACATAAGTCATAGTATATTTTTTATTTTTATTTTTTTAAAAGTTATGTATATTCTTATAATAGAGATTTCGAAAGAGTTATGTAATATGAGTACTAATAAGGATAGGGTAAAATATTTAACTATAAATGTTATGAACATTTATTTTTGGTATTTTTTTATAATTTCCTCTCTTTTTTAAACCTAAAAATAATTTCTTCTAAAAAATTATGAGTTAATCTCTTTCCTTGCCCTCTAATCTCTGTACTTTATTTTTCTGGTTTATGAATTTATTAGCGTTTCAATTGTACTATCTACTCTAAACAAAGTATGTAACCAATTGTATTTATTCTATTTTTCGCATTGGATAAAATCGGGAATTAAAGTACTTACCAACCACAAGTCTTGGATCTTAGTCAAATATGACATTCGTTTAACTCATTTAATTCTTCCTACACCATAAATTTGACCTGGAAGATATGTTTACCTAAAGTGTTGCTATCGTGCCATAGTGGTAGAGAATTTGCTGGGACGTTTTGTTGGGCACAGCGGGTATTACCAGTAAAAATAAACGCGGAATAATCAACAAAAATAACACTAGAAAATTTAACGTGGTTCACCTTTGATTTTTAGGCTACGTCTACGGGACCAAATCCGAATAAATCTTCTACTATAAAAATAGCAGGCACAAGGAGAGTCTTCTCTAGAATAAATCTGAAGGCTACAACTGATATCTAACCAAAATAGTGGCTCACAAAATGTTTCCCACAATACCCCAAGAGTATTTCCTCACTATTTTGTCACTCACTATTTAGGAACTATTTCCTAAATATCACACCAAACTCTCCCCTATTTTTTCCTCCTCAGAGAACTTTTCTGGGTTCTCTTCAGGCTGCTCTTTGCTGTCTGGCTACTCTACTTGTTGGTGTGCCTTAAGCCTTCCATTCCTTGCCTATAAAAAGGCAAGGATGCACCTAAAATCTTTGACGAATTTGGTGCAGTACGTGAATTCGGTGCCTAATTTTCCTTCTATTCCTTTTCGCATGCAGCTTCTATTTAGAGAATTGCTTCTTGTAAGTTAAGTCATGGTGTGGGCCCTCTATGTTGGAGGGACCCACCCATTACTTACAAATCTCCCCCTCCCGACTACATAAAGGGTTCCACCATTCCTGCAACTAATCGATAGAATTTAAACTTCTCCCTTGGTAGAATCTTTGTCAGCATGTCTGATCCATTTTCATCAGTATGGATCTTCTCAAGCTGTAGTAGCTTTTTCTCCAATACATCTCTGATCCAATAATATCTCACATTAACATGCTTGGATCTTGAATGAAAGGAGGAATTCTTTCCAAGGTGAATAACACTCTAGCTATCACAAAATAGTTGATATCTATCTTGCTGAAAATCCAGTTCATTTAAGAACTTCTTCATCCACAATAGCTCCTTGCACGCTTCTGTTCCTGCAATAAACTCTGCTTCGGTAGTCGAAAGAGTAACACACTTTTGCAACTTTGATTGCCATGACATAGCTCCCCCTACAAATGTAATCAGATAACTTGAAGTAGACTTTCTTAAGTCTACATCACCAGCCATATCTGCATCTGTGTAGGCGACTAACACAGGCTTGGTATCTCCAAAACATAAACATATTTTGGAAGTACCACGTAAATATCTGAAAATCCATTTCACTGCATCCCAGTGTTCCATACTAGGATTATAAAGGAACCGGCTCACTACTCCAACCGAGTGAGCAATATCTAGCCATGTACATACCATGGCATACATCAAACTTCCAACTGCTGAAGCGTATGAAACTTTGTCCATTTCTTCCTTCTCCTCATCAGTAGAGGGACTCTGTTTAGAACTTATTCTAAAGTGATTAGCAAGAGGACAACTAACCGCTTTAGCCTTGTCCATATTAAACCTCTAAAGTACTTTCTCAATGTACTTCTCTTATGACAACCACACTTTCTTGGCGCATCTATCTCTGGTAATCTTCATGCCAAGAATCTGCTTTGCTGGTCCCAAGTCTTTCATGGCAAAATACTTGCTCAATTGTGTTTTCAAACAATTGATTCTGGAAACATTCCGGCCTACTATCAGCATATCATCCACATACAACAAAAAGATAATAAAATCATCATCAGAGAAATTCTGCACAAAGACACAATGGTCTGAAGTAGTCTTCCTGTAACCTTGCTCCCCCATAACAAACTCAAACTTCTTATACCATTGTCTTGGTGCCTATTTCAAGCCATAAAGACTTTTCTTCAGTCTGCAAACATACTCCTCTTTTCTTTTCTGCTTGAAACCCTCTGGCTGCTCCATGTATTTCTCTTCCTCCAAATCACCATGAAGGAAGGCATTTTTCACATCCATTTGTTTAACCTCCAAGTCAAGGCTCGCTGCTAAGCCTAGCACTGACGGATGGATGTCATTTTCATAACTGGTGAAAAAATCTTGTCAAAATCAATGCCTTTTCTTTGGTTGAATCCTTTAACAACCAGTCTAGCTTTGAATCTCGGATGGAGACTATGTTTATCATGCTTGATTCTGAACACCCATTTATTTTTCAAACCTCTCTTGCCTTTTGACAACTTCACCAACTCAAACATTTTGTTCTCATGCAAGGACTTCATTTCATCTTGCATGGCTTCTTTCCACTTTTTCTTGTGCTCATCTTCCATAGCTTCTTCAAAACTATCAGGTTCTCTTCCGTCAGTGAGTGTTACATACTTATCATTAGGATATCTAGTAGAAGGTTGTCTTATTCTACTACTTCTCCTTAATCGATCTGGGGAAGGCACAGGTGTTGGTAGTTGATAGTGAGCATCATCATCATCTTCTTCTGATTTAGCCTCTATGGGAGCATCATCAAGCTGATCATCATCTCCAACTTGCCTCGGCACCACTGTTAGAGAAACTAATCTCAAGTTTGTTGAGTCGCCATTAGAATCAGGAACATCCTTCTCCATTTTGTTTATGTCTTCAATGGTCTGATCTTCAACAAACACAGCATCACGACTTCTGACAAGCTTTTTTTGGACTGGGTCGTAGAATCTATAGCTAAATTGATCTTGACCATAGCCAATAAATACACACTGTTGTGTCTTGGCATCGAGCGTGGCTTTCTCATCTTTAGGAATATTCACAAAGGCTTTGCAGCCAAACACCCACAGATAATCATAGGAAACATCATTTCCTGACCACACTTTCTCTAGTGTATCATACTGAAGAGGAACACACGGTGATAAATTCAACACGTGTACAGCTGTAAGCAAGGCATCACCCCAAAAAGTTTTGGGTAACTTTGCATGTGAGAGTAAACATCTAACTCTCTCCATCAAAGTTCTATTCATCCTCTTAGCTAAGTCATTTAACTGCGGTGTTTTTTGAGGCATCATATGATGCTGAATACCATGCTCTTTACAATAAGTATCAAATGGTCCAGTATATTCTCCACCATTGTCTGTCCAGATGCATTTTAACTTCCTCCTAATCTATCTCTCAACTGAGGTATGAAACTATTTGAAGAAATCTAACACCTGATCTTTTGTCTTCAAAGTGTATGCCCACGTCTTCCTGGAATGATCATCAATGAAAGTTACAAAGTATTAAGCACCACCAAGTGACTTTGGCATTAGTCCACACAGATCTGAATGTACCAGATCCAACACATTCTTCATTCTGAAAGGAGGGAAACTCTTGAAATCAACTCTATTCTGCTTTCCCGCCAAGCAATCAGCACATTTCTCCATATGTACTTGATCCATTCCAAATAGAATTTTCTTCTTGGACAAACGTGTCATACTTTTCTCACTTATATGGCCAAGTCTCACGTGCCACAACTCAACTTCATTTTCTTTCTCCACGGCATTCACAGCGTCGTTGGAGAGCTTTGTATGCATAACATACAGTGTTGAGTCTTTTCTACCTCTGGCCACCTCCAAAGCACTTTTAGTGAGTTTCCATTGGCCATTCATGAACATATTGCAGAAGCCTGCATCATCAAGTTTTTCAGTGGAAATCAGATTTAGGCAAATATCTGGAATATGCCTGACATCTTTCAGCACTAATCTGGTGCCATTCATCGTCTCTAAGCAGATATCTCCTCTGATAACAACTTTTAATAAGTTGTCATTTCCTAGCTTAATAACACCAAAATCTCCTTTTGTGTAAGATGAGAAGAATTCTCTACGAGGTGTGGCATGAATGGTAGCTCCACTATCAATTACCCAACTGGTCTCATGGGATGTAAGATTGACAATATCATCATCATAAACGACATTGAATTCGTCTATGGCATTTATCTGCTCATCATCACAGCTGTCATCTCTCTTCACTTCTTTGCCTTTGTTCTTAACATGTTTGAACTTTCAGCAAAATCTTTTGATATGCCCTTTCTTCTTACAGTAATGGCATTCAATATTGGCATATTTGTTTGACTTTCATTTGCTTTTATCTCTAGGCTTAGTATGCCTAGACTGGCTCTTCCCTCTAGATTCTATAACCAGAACATCTGATTGTAATGAAGAGGTTGGATATTGTGATCTTCTTCTCATCTCTTCATTCAGAATATGGCTTTTGACATATTCCATACTCACGACACCGTTAGGCACTGAGTTGGTAATTGAGATCTTCAAAGTCTCCCACGACCCTGGTAGAAAGGCGAGCACTATGAGAGTAAGTACTTCGTCGTCAAACTTTATGCCCATCCTCGACAATTGGTCTACAATCCCTTGCATCTCGTTCAAGTGATCTGCTACAAAAGTACCTCCTCGGTATTTCACGCGCATCAATTTTGTTAAATAGAACAATTTGTTGTTACCAGTCTTTGAAGCATACAGCTCTTCCAGCTTCTGCCAAAGAATTTGTGCATGAGTCTCATTGCAAATGTGATTGTACACATTATCTTCGAGGAACTGTCGGATGAATCAACACACTTACTCATGCTCAAATTTTCAGTCTTCATCAGATTTATCTTCGGGTTTAGTTGTAGTAAACACCGGTATATGGAATTTTATCACAAACAGGAGATCTTTCATCTTATTTCTCCAGATGTGGTAGTTTGTGCCATTTAGGTTGATCATCTTGCTGGTCTTTGCCTCCATTTTGAGCAGTATGAACAGTACTTTCGTACGTATGAATAGTACCCGTATGTATAAATAGTATCCCCGTACGTATGAATAGTATCAGAACGTATGAACAGTGCCCGTGCAGCTTCCTTCAGCCAACAATAATTCCAATAAAATCTTTTCTTATGTAGAAGATCAGTCAATACTGTAACCACAGAGCATACTAAGAATTTTAAAGGAATAACCACCACGGCTCTGATACCACTTGTTAGGCACAGCGGGTATTACCAGCAAAAATAAATGCGGAATAATCAACAAAAATAACACTAAAAAATTTAACGTGGTTCACCTTTGATTTTTAGGCTACGTCCACGGGACCAAATTCGAATAAATCTTCCACTATAAAAATAACAGGTACAAGGAGAGTCTTCTCAAGAATAAATCTAAAGGGTACAACTGAGATCTAACCAAAATAGTGGCTCACAAAGTGTTTCCCACAATACCCCAAGAGTATTTCCTCACTATTTTGTCACTCACTATTTAGGAACTATTTTCTAAATATAACACCAAACTCTCCCCTATTTTTTCCTCCTCAGAGAACTTCTCTGGCTTTTCTTCAGGCTGCTCTTTGCTACCTGGCTACTCTACTTGTTGGTGTGCCTTAAGCCTTCCATTCCTTGCCTATAAAAGCTTTGACTAATTTGGTGCAGTAGGTGAATTCGGTGCCTAATTTTCCTTCTATTCCTTTCTGCGTGTAGCCTCCGTTTAGAGAATTGCTTCTTATAAGTTAAGTCATGGTGTGGGCCCTCTATGTTGGAGGGACCCACCCATTACTTACACGTTTATGCCATCAGTTATTATCTTGAAGAAGGACACATTTGGTAGGAAGATCAAGGACTGTTGAATTGGGTGATCCATTAGGAACTTTAAGGTACGTTGTATTCCTTCAAGAGCTATCATTTGAAAAGGAAGAGCCTTTGGTTGGATGAGAATTAATGAGATATACTGGGAACTATTATTTAACAGCGTTGCTACGAATATTTCTCTTTGTCCCTTTTTTCACCAGTTGCAATTACTATGTTGGGAATAAGAGTTATTTCCTCTAGCGTATGGATCTTCTGTTGTGTACAGTACTATATTGTACACAACAAAAGGAAAGTTTAATTTTTTTAAATAAACAAAATAGAGGATTCGTGCGCATTTTGTCGATTGTTCTGACTAATCAACAACAACAACAACTAAGTTTTTATCTACTAAGCGAGATCGACTATATAGATCAAACAGTGCTACAGTAGCTTATCATGAATGAGATTAATAAATAAGTTATTAACTATTAAATTATTCTTAATAATTTTACCTATTATTTTCTTTGAGTAATTATCGAACTATTCTCCATCTAATCTATTTTTTTTACTAGTATTTTTGCAAGTCTTTTCCATCGTTATTCTGACTAGTCGATTTTAATTATTTTTATCAAGTTATTCTATTGTCCTTTCTAACGTACCTGAGATGTTTCTATCCTGATAGCTTTGATTCTTGTTAAAACAGTTGTTGCCGATGGATTAAAATGACATCATTTCCTTGGAAATAAATACACCGGCTGACTAGCATCCTATGATGAAAGCTTCAAGTATTACATCACTTCCTGATTCTTGCCTTGTTGCTTAGTTTAGTGACTGTTTCTAGCTAACTAACGACTGAAGGAAGGTTACCAATGATTATCAATTCTCATAAACCCTTCCAAACTAAACAAAATAGTACGGTTTGATTGACATGTTATAAATAGATAATTTACATTCTCCACAACGCCACATCCCAAAAAGACAGGTGTCCGAAATATTTAATATCTCATGAATTAAAAACTTCTAGTGAAAATCAATTATTGCATAGTTTCCATGGAAGAATTTTATTAACTTATGCAAATTAAATCTCTAATTTTGTATAATCCATTATACCAAATGATCTTTTTTGATTCTTACGAAATAATGATAATATTTTTTGAAAGAAATTTTTTAAGAATGAATATTTTTGAATAAATTAAATTTTTTTAAATTTTTTAAGTTTGTCACACATTTCATAATTAAAATAAAATGGCCATATAATAAATAGAAAAATAACTAATTTTTATATGGATTTTGTAACAACTCCATTTATGTGACAAATTTTTTTCTATATTTGTAAAATTTCATGAAGTTATTATCTCATTACAACATAACTCAAAATAACATTTATTTCATTTATACAATACTGAATTTACATACACATCATTAATTTACAAACATATATACAAAAGTATAACATATGCAAATTAGCCCTAATCATCCACGTAGACTATTTTCGGGGACACTGGTGAGGGTGGCGGCACCTCTACCGGAACCTTAGTCACGTCAATTATAGTTATATTCGATATAATCGGCAGTTGTCCAAGGTAAAGCGGTTTGATCCAACGTACAGTAATAATAAGTGTCAAGAAGAATAGCTGCATAATTAATCTTCTTTACATGATATGAAAAAATAGTGAAAATTAAATCCCAGTAGGTTCAACAATAAATTATAATCATCATCAATATAGTTCATCACATCATGTTCATCTGTATGAGCTACAGTAAAAATCTTTGGTCATGTGAATGCACTTTATCTATGCCCATGAAAATCATACAGTAATGATATGTATGGCATGTTAACTATTTTCATAATATCATATGATGGCTATCAATTTATTCTCATATCAAGCTACCCCGGTCAGGGCGAGTATTTTCTACTCTTCGGTACGGCTTTTCTCGCTACGTCTGACATGACACACTTTCTATTTCTTTTGTCATTAACAGAATCATAACCATTGGTAGGGCATCCCCTACTGTTGCACCACACGGATTGCTATGTGACCGTGCTCATTTCTTTTTCTTCACAATAATAGCCAAAAATATAATTTCAATAACAAGTATGTTCATTAAACTCATATCAAAATATAATTATTACCAAAAATTATTGGTAATTATGCCATGAACATAACCGTTTCAAATATCACTTCATAAAATATTTTCATGTCAAAATTACACACTTAATATAGTAAGAAGTTTATGCAATGGCAATGACTATGGCATATACTACTCATTTATTACTTTCATTTATAAGATTCTTCTTTTTTAAAAAAAAATATTATTTTATCTCTTTATTTTCTTGATGCAGGTTTTCATCCTATCTGACTTTTACTTACTAATCAGAGTATAACTCCCTTATTTTAACTCTGATTTAGGTGATCTTGGTATCAATTTAAAGATAAACAATTATTTAAAACTATTATGTTCAACAGTTTAGTTAAATATGAAATATTCTTGGTGATATTACTCTCTCAAGTGACAGGTTATTCCTTTTCGGTTAGGTTCTGACCACTAACTAATTTGTCCATATCTCTCTCATAAAAAATCCAAATTGAGTTATTCCAGTGGCTAAAATTTTGTGACACGAATATCTATAATTATTATGTTAATCAGTTATTTTAATTCTCTACAGAATGTTCTCAAAAATTCAAACACAGAATCTTTCCTAACAGATTCTTCCCTGATTAATCATTTTCTAACCACTGCTTACTAATCAGACCATATCTCCCTCATATGGACTCCAAATTGAGTGATTATAATGTCTAAAAATCTGTGAGACATAATTTACATTTTTCATGTTAACTATTTATTTTCATTTCTTACCGATTCTTCCCAAAATTTTAAAAACAGAAGCATAAAATTTTGTCACCCATAGCCATACCTATGCAGAACTATCTACACCAACCTAAGTATTCAAACATACATCACATGCAAGATTAATATGTAACATGATATAGCAACATCCATGACCAATCATCAAAGTTCTAAGATCAAAATCCCATATAAATGTTACAAATTTCAAAACTTTTCAAAAAGAAATATTATTAAACCTACCTAAGGATCTCCCTAACTCACTTAGTGAATTCGTTTTCTTGTTTCCTCTTGAAGGAAGTAGCAAGATTCCTCCCTTCCCTTAGCTCTTCTAGCAGCTTAAATAAGAGAAGGAGGGTGAGTTTTTGAACCCCAAGGATAAAGAAGAAAGATGGATTCAAGGGGAGGTTTAGCTAACTTACCTTGAGTACTTAGTCCTCTTGACTTCTCCTTTTTCATCCATCCTTTCTTCTCCCCTCTTTCTCTCCTTTCCTCACTCTACCTTGCTTTTATTTTTCCTCTCCCTCACTTGGACGAAATTATAATGTTATAAGGGTGGGTTTTGTTTAAATAAACTATCAAATAATTCATCTTTCATGATTATGGGTCTACCTTATCACAATTAGGATGCACTTAGTTGATTTTTGGAAAAAAAAACAACTCATGTTCTTGTCTTCCTCTTCCTTAGTCAAGATATGTATAGGAAAAAGAGATTTGTATTTTGAAAATTATGATAATATGTTCTTAAGATAAGGGACATGGTCCCTTTGATTTAGGGATTCATTTCCTTTTTCTTTAGTCTTAATCAAGTATGATAGGTTTGCCTTTTAGGTGGCAAATTTCTAACCCTTGAATCTTCCTTGCTTAATTAAAATTATTTGTGTAGGATAAGGATGTTTTGTCATAATGCTATGTATTATTACCCACTTGCTAAAATTATGAGTGTAGGATATAGATGTTTTGTCCTAATGCCATGTATTATCATACCACTTGCTAAAATTATGAATGTAGGATATCACACCACTTGCTAAATTTTTGTCTTAATGCCATGTAACCTAATCTTTATTATTATTACACTATTATTTCATCACATGATTTATTTTATTTTATTTTTTCTCTTGGATTTGGGCTCATTCCTACCCATTTCATTTGCTTTGGATAAAATTCTACCTTTCTTGGAGGGATTGGTCACATTTTCATAATTTTTGGGCTACTGGTCCAACTTCTATGTCCTAGTCCAAGTCTATGTTTTATTTCTTGCTTAGGTTATCCAATGTGCTTGCTAGAAACTTATGTGAAGTGGAAAAACTCTATATGAAGTGTCCATAGGTGAAAGCCCAATTTATGGGTGGAGATGTTAAACTTAGAAATTTCTAACTCTTGAATTAGGAAAAATTACCCTAAACCAATCTTCTTAAAATTTTAAGACATTTACTTACTTCACAAAAATTTATCTTCCTTACCAAAGAATTTCGCCTATCTTTAGTATGTTATTTCTAATTTTTCCTATTAGGTTTTCTCTCTTTACTTGTTCCCTTAATGTTAGAAACATTTTCTATGCATACACATAAGGTAAAGAATTTCTAAGGATTATATTTCCTTAAATATCTAAAAATTGTGTAATAAATTTTATTTCCTTAATTAAATATTTAAGTATTTTTAAATAAACAAAATTAGGGATGTTACATGAAATATTTATGTACCTTTATTAATAAAAGAAACGAAATTAAGGATGTTACATTTCTCTCTCCCTAAAAGAAATTTTGTCCTTAAAATTTCAGAAATTACCTAATAAGAACAATTGTAGATATTTCTTCCTCATGACTTCTTCCAACTCCCAAGTTGCTTCTTCCAGAGTCAAACCTTTCCATAACACCTTAACCAGGGAAATAGTTTTATTTCTCAGTTGCTTCACGTCGGTGTCCAATATGGATGCAAGTACTAGCTGGTATGTCATGTTCTCCTTTATTTGGATTAGTTCATCCCGTATTATATGTGAGGAATCTAGAAGATACTTCCGTAGCTATGATACATGGAAAACATTATGCAGGTTGGACAAATTAGGTGGAAGGGCAACTTAATATGCTGACATCCCCACTTTCTTTAGAATTTGGCAGGGTCCCAAAAATCGCGAACTTAGCTTTCCAGTTTTGAGAGACCTACCAACTCAAGTAATCGGAGAAAGTTTCAGAAATACATGGTCTCCTTCCTCAAACTCCAGAGGTCCATGTCTCTTATATAGTAACTCTTTTGTCAACTCTGAGCTATAAGTATTTTGTCTCATATCATCCTGATTTGTTCAGTGGTTTATTGAACTAGATCAGAATTCAGCAAGTTCTTTTCTCCTACCTCAAACCAATATAGTGGAAATCGGCACTTCCTACTATATAAAGCTTCATAGGGGGCTATCTTAATACTAGAGTGATAGCTATTATTATAAGCAAACTCCACTAAAGGTAGGTACTTATCCTATCCTTTACCTACTCTATCACATAGTCCCTCAACATATCTTTTAAAGTTTGAATGGTCCGTTCTGTTTGCCCGTCAGTATGAGGATGGTAGGCAGTACTAAACTGCAACTGGGTATTAAAAGCTTCCTGCAACGCCTTCCAAAACCTCGATGTGAACCTCGGATCTCTATCAAAAATGATATTTAAGGGAATTCCATGCAGTCTAACTATTTCTTAGACGTACAACTAGCCAATTTTTCCAGTGACTATTTAATATTTATGGGCAAAAAGTGAGCAGATTTGGTTAATCTGTCAACTATTACCCAAATATAGTTATGTCCAACTGAAGTCTTAGGTAAACCCATGATAAAGTCCATCGAAATACTGTCTCATTTTCATTTAGGGATCTCAAGAGGTAGTAAAAATCCTGCTGGCTTTTGATACTCTACCTTCACCTTCTGACAAATGAGACATTTCGCCATAAACTCAGCAATGTCCCTTTTTATCCCTAGCCACCAATACATCCTCTTTAAATCCTGGTACATTTTAGTACATCCAGGATGGATTGTGTATTTACTCTATTGCGCTTCCTATAGGATTTTAGTCCTCAACTCTCGTTCTTGAGGCACACAAATCCTTCCCTGATACATGATTGCTCCATCTTCTATGACAGAAAAGTTACCTTGATCTTTATGATCCTATAAGTATTGGTTGTGAGTTTGAGCCTCTTTGATCTGGGCTCTAAGGTCACACCCTATACTTAAACCATTAATGATAAGTTTCTTTGGAGTAAGAGTATTGGCCAACATCAAATTTCAAAACTCCTCTAGCATCTGCATCTCATACACCATCATCTGACCCATGTGTAGAGATTTTCGACTCAAGGCATTAGCTACAACATTCGCCTTTCTTGGATGATACTTTATCTAAAACTTGTAGTCATTGAGAAACTCTATCCATCTTCGTTGTCTCATATTTAACTATTTCTTATCAAAAAGGTACTTAAGACTCTTATGATCACAGTATACTTCAAATGTTGCACTATACAAATAGTGTTGCCAAATCTTCAAGGCAAACACCACCGCTGTCAATTCAAGATCATGGGTTGCATAATTTCCTTCATGGGGTCTTAATTGCCTAGAAGCATAAGCAACTACCCTCTTGTGTTGCATTAGCACACACCCTAGCCCTTTCTTTGAAGCATCACTATACACTTCAAAATGTCCTATGGGGTTTGAAATAATTAAAATAGGAGGATTGGTCAATTTTGTTTTAAGCTCCTGAAAACTAGCTTCACATTGATCAGTCCAGTTGAAAGGACTTCCCTTCCTGGTCAATTTAGTCAATGGCAAGGCTATACGAGAGAAGTTTTGTATAAACCTCCTATAGTATTTTGCCAAACCCAAAAAACTTTTGACTTCTATAACCGTCTTTGGTCTTTTCCACTGAATCACTGCTTCTGTCTTGCTAGGGTCTATAGCTACCCCTTTATTGGAAATGACATGTTTGAAAAAAATTTCCTCTGACAGCCAAAATCCACACTTCTCCAATTTGGCATACAACTTTTTCTCTTTCAGCACTTACATCATGATTCGGAGATGTTGTTTATGTTCTTTCTCACTCTTAGAATATATCAAGATGTCATCAATGAACACTACCACAAATTGATCTAGGTAGGGTCAAAAAATGCGATTCATGTAATCTATGAAAATTACAGGTACATTTGTCAACCCGAAGGGCATTATGAGAAACTCATAGTGGTCATACCTAGTCTTGAAGGCTGTTTTTGGTACATCCTCCTCCTTGATCCTACTCTGATGGTATCCCGATCTCAAGTCAATTTTAGAAAAGATGGAGGCTCCCTTCAGTTGATCTAATAAATCATCTATTCTAGGGAGAGGATACTTATTTTTGATAGTCACCTTATTCAGCTATATGTAATACATGCATAGTCTCAAGCTTCCATCTTTCTTCTTAACAAACAATACAGGAGCTCCCCAAGGTGATACACTTGGTCTAATAATTCCTCCAACTGTTTCTTAAGTTCTTGTAGTTCCTTTGAGGCCATTCTATAAGGTACAATAGAGATAGGCCCTGTCTCAGGTAAGAGATCAATAGAAAACTCTTTCTCTCTTTTGGGAGGTAAGCTTAGAATATCTTATGGAAATACTTCAGGAAGCTTGTTGGCTATAGGGATTTCATCAAGCTTCAGTTCAACTTCTAGATTTGATAAGTGTAAGAGAATATATCCAAGTACTCCATTCTTCAACTCCCAATTGACTTGATTGGCATTAAGGATTAATAACTGCATCTCTTCTTCTGAAGTAGGAGGAAGAAATTCAATGGTCTTGTTGCAACAATTCGGCAAGACCCGATTTCTAGATGACCAGTCTAACCCTAAAATGACATCAATACCTTTTAAAGGTAGATAGACGAAGTCTACAAAAAAAATTTTCTCCTGAATAGTGACTTGACAGTCTTTACATACAGAGGAAGTTAAGACCATTTCCCCCGTGGGAGTTACTACAGATAGCTCATAGGGGGTTTCAGAAATAGGATATTGAAGCTCCCTAATACATTCTTCTGATATAAATAAATGACTAGCACCAAATTCAAACAACACCATAAGAGCAAATCCATAGATATAGCATGTACCTTAGATCATTTTGTGGAATTGAGTTATCTCTTGGCAGTTCAGGGTGAAAACCCTTCCTTTCACTTGAGGCTTCTGTTCTGGCTGCTTCTATAAATTTTGGGGGCAGTTATTTGCAAAATGACCTTTCTGTCCGCAATTGATGCAAACATATGATCCTATGTAGCATGGCCAGTTACCATGCATACGTCTGTACTTAGTATACTTGACTATGGAAAAGTTCTTTTGGAAGGGTCGGGGACATGCAATCATTGACCTCATGCCAGTACCCTATCCTTTTCCTCTAATATTTCTGCTAGAGTTTTTTGGACCGTTCTTCCTTTTCTAGAAATTCTGTCTTTATTTCTCATCTATCACTGACCTCAAGCTCTTCTCCAAGAGTCTGCATTTATTTATCATAGGCACAAACTCCCTTATATCCATAACTACAACAGTATTCCTTATCTCTGGATTCAATCCCACTTTGAACTTAACAGCCTTCAATGTTTTGTAACAATTTTTTTTTTATTATTATTATACAATATAGAGTTCACATATACGTCATTAATCAAAACGTACGTACAACATATCAAACACATAAATATCTACATATTATTTATTCTGGTTGACCAATTCTAGAGATACAGGTGCGGGTGGTTGTACCGTCACCGGGATCTGAGCCAACTCGACCACAAACAATTTATTTGTTTTTGGGATCTGCCCATCATAGAGTAACTTGATCCAATGTGTACTAAAAGGCAAAGCCATAGAAAAATCTACATAACTAATTTTTTGAACTTGCATGGAAATATAGTGAGAATTAAATCTTAGTGAGTTCAACAATAAATCATCATCAATATAGCTCATCATGTCATGTTAATATGTATAAACTACAGCAAATATCTTTGGTCACATGAATGCACTTTATCTATGCACATGAAAATCGTACAGTAATAACATGTATGAAAGGATTAACAATTTTCAGAATATCATATGATGACTATTAATTTATTCTCATATCAAGTTACCCCGGTCAGGGTGAGTATTTTCTACTCTTCGATATGGACTTTTCTCGCTCCGTCCGACATGGCACACTTTTTCTTTCTTTTCTCATTAACATAATCATAACCGTTGGTAGGGTGTCCCTTACTGATGCACCACACGGATCGCCATGTGACCGTGTTTATTTCTTTTATTTTCACATTAATAGCCAAAAATATGATTTCAATAACAAGTATGTTCATCAAAATATAATTATTATTAAAAATCATTGGTATTCATGTCATGAACATAATCATTTCAAATATCACTTTATAAAATATTTTCATGTCAAAATTTCACACTTAAGATGGTAAGAAATTAATGGAATGGAAATGGCTATGGCATATACTAGTCATTTATTATTTTCATTTATAAGATTCTTCTTCTTTTTTAAATATTACTTTTATTTCATTATTTTCTTGATGTAGGTTTTCATCACATCTGTCTTTCTCTTACTAACCAGAGCATAATTCTCCCATTTTATCTCGGATTTAAGTGATCTTGATGTGAATTTAAAGATAAAACAATTATCTAAAACTATTATGTTGAATAGTTTATCGAAAGATTAAGGAATCATGGTGATATTACTCCCTCAATATACAGGTGATTTCTTCTCGGGTAGGTTCTGACCTCTACTTATTAATATATCCACATCTCCCTCATAGGAATTCCAAATTGAGTGATTCTAGTGGCTAAAAATCCGTGACACATATATCTATAATTTTTAAATTAAACATTTATTTTAATTCCCTACAGAATGTTCCCAGAAATTAAAACACAGAAGCTATCCTAACATATTCTTCCCTAATTAACCATTTTCTGATCATTTCATACTAATTGGACCATATCTACCTCATATGGACTCCAAATTGAGTGATTTCAATGGCTAAAATCCATGAAACATAGATCTACATTTTTCATGTTAATAATTTCTTTTAATTCCCTACAGATTTATCCCAAAAATTCAAACACAGAAGTATATCTGACGGATTCTTCCCTGGTTAACCATTTTCTGACCACTGCTTACTAATCGGACTATATCTACCTCATATGGACTCCAAATTGAGTGATTCCAGTGGCTAAAAATCCGTCAGACATATATCTACATGTTTTATTTTAACAATTTATTTTAATTTCTTACCAAATCTTCCCAGAATTTTAAAAACAGAATATGTACACTAGCCTAAGTATTCAAACATACATAATATGTAACATGATATAGCAACATTAATGAACAATCATCAAAGTTCTAAGGACAAAATCCCACATAGATGTTGTAAATTTTAAAACTTTTCTTCAAAAAGAAAGATTGTTAAACTTACCTTAAGCACTTAGTCCTCTAGACTTCTCCTTCCTCTTTCTTCCTTTCTTTCTCTCCTTTCCTCACTCTTCCTTGCTTCTATTTTTTCCTTTCCCTCACTTGGACAAAATTCTAATGTTATAAGGGTGGGTTTTCTTAAATAGACTATCAAATAATTCACCTTTTATGATCATGAGTCTACATTATCACAATTAGGATACACTTGGTTGATTTTTTGAAAAACAAACAACTCATGTTCTTGTCTTCCTCTTCCTTAGTCAAGATATGCATAGCAAAAGGAGATTTGTATTTTAAAAATTATGATAATATGTTCTTAAGATAAGGGACAAGGTCCTTTTGATTTAGGGATCCATTTCCTTTTTCTTTTGCCTTAATCAAGTATGATAGGTTTGCCTTTTTAGGTGGCAAATTTCCAACCCTTGAATCTTCCTTGCTTAGCTAAAATTATTTGTGTAGGATAAGGATGTTTTGTCATAATGCTATGTATTATTACCCACTTGCTAAAATTATGAGTGTAGAATATAGATGTTTTGTCCTAATTCCATGTATTATCATACCACTTGCTAAAATTATGAATGTAGGATATCACACCACTTGCTAAATTTTTGTCTTAATGACATGTCACCTAATCTTGATTACATCATTATTTCATCACTTTATTTTTATTTTTTTTCTCTTGGGTTTGGGCTTATTCTTACCCATTTTCTTTACTTTGGTTAAAATTCTACCCAAGGTACTAAATTTTGTTTCGAAGTACTGTTTCGGTAGTTTTGGAAACGAAAACATTTCGAAATGTTTCAGAAATTTCATGAAAATGAAAGATTTTTTAAGAAACGTTTTAAATGAATTCAAATAATATTTTTTAATTTTAAAAAATTTTAATATAATATTAATGATATAGATACATTAAATTATATTAAAATTAATTCGAACTAGTGTCTGTAGTTGAATAGTAAATAAAAAACACTATAATTCTGACTCAACTCTTGGTAGCATTCAACAACAACTTCTTTCTTGTATCTATATCTTCAATTTTTTAACTTTTTTGGAATCTTTATCTTTAAATTTCTCCTTTTGTCTCCATGTGACCATGACTATATATTTATTTTCAGGTAGCTTCCTCCCTTATCGTCTTTCAATCTTTCTTTTTATCATTTTTGTAGTTTTAACAATGAATGAAAATAATATCATAAGTAAGGTACTAAATTTCGTTTCGAAATACTATTTCGATAATTACAAAAATGAAAATGTTTTGAAAATATATAAAAATTTCGTAGAAATAAAAAAAAATTAAGAAACATTTCAAATAATTTAAATAATTTTTTTCAATTTTAATATAACATTTAAAAATTATAATTATAATTTTCTATATATTTATATTTTTAAAAAATTAAAATAATAAATAAAGATGATGAGAAATTGCAAGCTATAATATAATATTTTTTATAATTAAAATAAAAAAGACTAAAGTCATTATAATATTATATTTATTAAATTATTAAAAAATTAAAAAACTAAATAAAAATATCTCAAAAGTCTTTTCTCTCCCAAAATAGCTTCTCTCTCTCTCTCTCTCTCTCTCTCTCTCTCTCTCTCTCGCTGTGTCTCCAAAAGAAGATGGAGAACGATGCATATCCTTCATATCCAAATGCAGGTGATTCCTCTCTATGCTGATATCAGAGTTCGACTTCAAGAACCCACAGCCGTGGATGATTAGCAACCGTCGCAAATTACAAAGCTAAATTTATTTATTGTTTGTTGATTGTACATGATATGGGTGTGACTGTCATTAGAAAGTTTTGGGATTTGGTTTGTTTTTTGATAAATTACAAGGAAATATGAATTAATAAACCCAGATCGCCAGATGATGTGCCACCCAAATTATTTATCAAGGCTCCTAACAATTTGGTCTCAATTTCGTTCTCTCCTACCGACATAGACTTTTTTTCCATCGATATATTTCGAAATACAAGTATTTCATCGAAATAGAAGAATTTCGTAAAGGATACACTGTTTCATTTCCCTATCTTCAAAAACCGAAAACTTTCGGTCGTTTCGGTGGAAACGACATGAGATTTTATTCCTTGATTCTACCTTTCATAATGGGCTTGGTCACATTTTCATGATTTTTGGGCTACCGATCCAATTTCTATATCCTAGTCCAAGTTTATATTTTATTTCTTCCTTGGGCTATCCTATTGGCTTGCTAAAAATTCATGTGAAGTAGAAAAACTCTATGAAGTGTCCACAGGTGAAAGCCCAATTTATGGGTGGAGATACTAAACTTAGTAACTTTAACTCTTAAATTAGGAAAAATTAACCTAATTCAATCTTCTTGAAATTTTAAGACCTTTACTTACTTCACAAAAATTTATCTTCCTTACCCAAGAATTTCACATTTCTTTAGCATGTTTATTTCTAATATTTCCTCTTAGATTTTCTCTCTCTACCTATTCCATTAATGTTAGAACAATTCTATGCATACACGTAAGGTGAAGAATTTCTAAGGATTATGTTTCCTTAGATATCTAAAAATTGTCTAATAAATTTTATTTCCTTAATTAAATATTTATGTATCTTTAAAAAAAACAAAATTAGATATGTTACATGAAATATTTATGTACCTTTATTAATAAAATAAACGAAATTAAGGATGTTACATGCTTCATCGAGGTTAAATTGCAGGTAAGAAGAGAACTTAGACAACTCCTCAAACTTCGCGATGTATTGGTGTACAGTCATGTTGCTCTGCCTAAGTTGGAGAAATTCAATCTCCTTCTCCGCCCGCACAGTACTTGGGAAATACTTTTCCAAAAAGGTGTCTTTGAACACCTGCCAGATGATCTACCTTCCCTAGTGAGCTAAAAGTTCTCTAGTTCCATGCCACCAGTATTCTGCTTCATCTTTCAGCATATATGCAGGGAAGATAACTTGCTACTCCTCAATACAACCCACCACTTCAAAGATTTTCTCTAGTTCACTTATCCACATTTCAGCTATAATTTGGTCAAAGCCGCCTTGAAAACAAGGTGGTCTAGTCCTTAGAAACTCAGATATGCCGTTATCATTCCTTACCATTCGGTTATTAACACCATTCTCACTATTCGGGTTATTAGCATTCTGGAGGTATTGTAAAATTTGATTGGTGGTCGTGACCTGGTCTCGAATTGTCATGGCAAGGTTGTGCAAGGTTTCCTTTGCATTGTTTACCGGATTCCTCCTTGGTGGTGCCATTTCCTACTGTGGCAAAAACAAAGTTATGCTGCTATTAAGGTGATCAAGCCCAATAGTTAGTTTTAAAAATATTTGAACAGCAGTCATAACACCACCTTGTCATATAGATAGGAAACACTAGTAATTTCTTACCTATGTGAAATCACCGATCCCCTACACAGCACAACCACAATATACTCAAGACACTATAAGATCGATTCAGATAATCATCCACCCATTGGCCGTCTAGGATCGACCTTCTTTGATACCAATTATGTAACAACTCCATTTATGTAACAAATTTTTTTCTATATTTGTAAAATTCCATGAAGTTATTACCTCATTACAACATAACTCAAAATAACATTTATTTCATTTACACAATACTGAGTTTACATACACTCATTAATTTACAAACATCTGTACAAAAGTCGAACATATACATATTAGCCCTAATCATCCACATAGACTACTTCTGGGGACACTGGTGCGGGTGGAGGCACTTCTACCGGAATCTCAGTCACGTCTATTACAGATATATCCGATATAACCAGTAGTTGCCCAAGGTAGGACAATTCGATCTAACGTACAGCAATAATATGTGTCATAGAGAATAGCTACATAGTTAATCTTCTGAACATGATATGGAAAAATAGTGAGAATTAAATTTCAGTAGGTTCAACTACAAATCATAATCATCATCAATATAGTTCATCACATCATGTTCATCTGTATAAGCTATAGCAAAAACATTTGGTCACATGAATGCACTTTATCTATGCCCATGAAAATCGTACAGTAATGACATGTATGGCATGATTAACTATTTTCAGAATATCATATGATGGCTATCAATTTATTCTCATATCGAGCTACCTCGGTCAGGGTGAGTATTTTCTACTCTCCAATACGGGCTTTTTTCACTCCATCCAAGATGGCACACTTTCTCTTTCTTTTCTCATTAACATAATTATAACCATTGATAGAGCGTTCCCTACTAGTGCACTACACGAATTGCCATGTGACCGTACTCATTTCTTTTCTTTTCATAATAATAGCCAAAAATATGATTTCAATAACAAGTATGTTCATTAAACTCACATCAAAATATAATTATTACCAAAAATTATTGATAATTATGTTATGAACATAACTGTTACAAATATCACTTTATAAAATATTTTAATGTCAAAAATACACACTTAAGATGGTAAGAAGTTCATGCAATGGCAATGACTATGGCATATGCTAGTCATTTATTACTTTCATTTATAAGATTCTTCTTTTCTAAATATTATTTTTATCTCTTTATTTTCTTGATGTAGGTTTTCATCTTATCTGACCTTCTCTTACTAATTAGGGCATAACTCCCTCATTTTAACTCTGATTTAGCTAATCTTAGTGTCAATTTAAAGATAAAACAATTATCTAAAACTATTATGTTGAACAGTTTAGCCAAATATGAAATATTTTTAGTGATATGACTCTCTCAAGTGATAGATTATTCCTTCTCGAGTAGGTTCTAACCTCTACTAACTAATCTGTCCATATCTCTCTCATAAGAATTCCAAATTGAGTGATTCTAGTGGTGAACATTCCGTGACACATATATCTATAATATTTATGTTAACCAGTTATTTCAATTCCCTATAGAAGGTTCTCAGAAATTCAAACACATTAGCTTTCCTAACAGATTCTTCCCTGATTAATCATTTTCTAACCACTACTTACTAATCGGAATATATCTATCTCATATGGACTCCAAATTGAGTGATTCCAGTGTCTAAAAATCCATGATACATAGATGTACATTTTTTATGTTAACCATTTATTTTAATTCCTTACCAATTCTTTCCAAAATTTTTAAAAACAGAAGCATAAATTTTGCCACCCATAGCCATACCTATGCAGAACTATATACACCAGCTTAAGTATTCAAACACACATCACATGCAAAATTAATATGTAACACGATATAGCAACATCCATGACCAATCATCAAAGTTCTAAGATCAAAATCTCATATAAATGTTACAAATTTCAAAACTTTTCAAAAAGAAATATTGTTAAATGTAACAACCCATAATTTTTGTTGTTCAATAATTATGTTTGGTTACAAATAAATATATTTTTATTTGTTTAAAAATGATTATCTTCTGCTAAAGGCAAGTATATTTTTAATTAAAATAATTATATTGGCCTTTAATAAATTTTGTTGTATTTTTAGAAATATTCTTTCTTTTATTATGTATAAAGATATTTATTTTGAGATTTGTTTTATTACGATTTTTATCAAGAAAAATCATAATTTAAGAGTTTAACTAAAGATTTAAGAGAATGGAAATTTTTAGAAATTTTTGGGATATTTTAGGATGAAAAATAGAATTTATATGAATTTATTTAAAAGAAAATCCTATTATTCAATTATTAAATTATTAAATAATTATTATTATTATAAAAAAACAAAACAATGAAAAGGGAAAGGAGAATCGGGAAAGAAGGAGACGGAGGCTAGAATTTCGGAAAAAATTTGAAACAGATGAATAGTGAGTGAATAGTAATATTCAACTTTCTCTCTAGATCTAGAGTGCCTATTGGCTTCCGATCTCAAAACTGAGGGTGCTATTGGATTCAAGATGAAGAATGCTACAGTTTTAACCGATTAATTTTTCAAATCAGCCGTTGAATCGCCATAGATCTGAAGTAGAAAATCTCAAAAAAAGTTAAATTCTGAAACTCTTACTTAGAGACCTCTAATTGAAATTCTGACACCGTAGATGGATTCAAGAGCTAGATAAACCTTAGGATATGAATATTTTCGACCATCTGACATCTTTTTGTTCGTCGTGAATAGTGACCAAGCTTCCGAAGTCATTTTCTAAGTCTTTGGACCCTCCGGACACGTTTTTGAGGTCTAATTGATCAAATTCAACTTGGAAAAATACATTTTAGGACTGTCCAACCAAGAGCCCTACCTTGTTAGTAGATAATTGTTTCTATGACTTGCCCTATGCTCTTCTTGAACTATAAATGTATTATTGTTTCTGTTTATAAATTATTTATGCTATTATAAGTTTATTAAATGTGTTAAAATATCTGTTATACTTACGAACTGGCACATAGTTCAAGATGAGTATGGTTTTAGAAATAGATTTTCGAACTCATTGAATATGTGGTTCTAAATGTATTTATCATTATTTGATAAAGTGAATATTATGTGCACGATGCATTGATTTGTAAAGCTATATACTTGTGAAAATGATGCATGTCATATTATAAATGAGATTGAATGGCAAGCATAAAACTCATGGCGAGTTGCTTGATAATTTTACATGTATTTCTATGTATTGATGAATATTGGCTGGTTGTATGGCTTGTGACGGTACTGAATAGGAGACGCCTTATTAGCCTGTGTGAGCCGGGGGAGGGTCACTCCAACCGGGTGACAGTGGAAATGTGGGGGGGCAGGAGGGTGATGTACTTACATTTCCTGATCATTTATTGTGACTGTGGTCGAGGTCATTATGCGTATAGCAAATGAGTTATATTTTCATTGCATTGATCATATTGCCAAGTGAGGCAAGTGCATTAAAAGTGATGATTTTACCTCCAAATCTTAATATTTTACTATAGTTTATATAGCTAAGTATAACAACATTTGTTTAATGATAATACCGTGCAGCATATGGTTTTGGATATCTGAATATCCTTTGATTTGAGAATATTTGAAATACGGGTCCCATATGAATGTACTTCTGAACTGTATTTTCTATGTGACATATTTTAAAATATAAGTACATCCATATGCTGACCTAAGAGGTCATAGGAGGAATTATTTGCTAACTGAGTTGTCAAACTCACTACACGATATTTTCACATTTTTTTCAGATAAGAATATCAAAGTCTGATTCGGCAGATAGGTGACATATTCTCTGGATGAGTCTACGTTGTTTCCAAGGCTCAGTTTCTTGAATTATACCGTTGTTGTATTTTAGAGTGTGCTCTGAATGCTACAAGCAGGATCCCCGTTTCTGCTGTACTATGATGTTTATAGACTTGATCTGTATATTATGTATACATGAAAGATCCTATATGTATCTGTTCCCATGATAAGGAATTGAATTGTGTATATTTATGGAGATTATCTTTGATTGGGAAAAAGATGTCTATTTACGTAACGTAAATTGGGGGTGTTATAAGTTGGTATCAGAGCAAAAGGTTTCCTGTGGCTATCAGAGCAAAGGATTCTGTAGTAGGACTTTGAGTATAAGTATGTAACCGCGGACATATTTATACTCGCGGTGCTGTTGTGGAATTCTATAGGGTGTCATCCATTTCTTCCTTATAACTCTTTTCCTTAGATATGCGAGGTTTAAACATCTATGCGTATGTCCTAGATGGTACCTTTTGTGTGTGGACTACTAGTTTAGCTTTTGAACTTGTTTTGACAAAAAGTGATAAAGAGATCCCTCTTGGAAAATTAGCTGAAAATAAGAAAAATTCTATCTGAACACAAAAAGAATGGCTTGTTTAGATGTCAAGAAGGTTTGAATTGATTTTTGATTTGCTTATGTGAAACAATATGACGAATGGCTAATATAATATTGATAGTGAGTTATGATGTGATCGAGATTATTAACTCCAAGATAATGATTTGAAATAAAGTGAGTGTTTTGAAAATAGATTTAAATCTCTTTTTGGATGGATGAGTTGGAATCTATATATATAAATGAATTTGGTAAGTTGTGGGTTGGATTGAATTTGAGAGCGGAGAATCTATGAAGATAATATTTTCAATGATATATTTTGTTGATATAAGGAATTCGAAGACAGTTTGATTTTCAATAATACTATGTATAAGCATTATGATAAAGGAAGGCTTACTCATGGAAATTTAAAATTTAAGGTATGCAAAATGGATAATTCATGTGAAGGGCTCTTGGATAGACATAAGTTTTCCATGATTGATTATTAAGATATTGCATAAGCATGTTAAAGAATAAAGTCACAATAGGTTGAATTTGTTTAAGTGTTTTGAAGTGCGATCTAGCTGATACAGTATGAAGATGTCATCAATAGTAGAAAATGTTAGTAAAGGAGTTGCAAGTAGTGAGCAATCATGGAAGCAAGTACCCAGTAATTTAATTTCACCTTTAGCGACCATAAGTTATTACAAAAAAGGGGTGCTAAGGATATTTGGCAGTGGTAAGAGATGTTGATATAAAGTATACTAATGTAGATCAAGTTCCAGTAGTTAAGAAATTTCTTGATGTGTTTTCAGAAGAATTGCCTAGAGTACCCCCGACTAGAATTTGATATTGATTTACTTCTTGGAACCCAACTAGTATCTATATCCCTATATAGAATGATATCGATTGAATTTAAAAAAAAAATTAGTTACAAGACTTGTTAGATAAGGGATTTAAATGCCCTAGTACTTTTATTTGGAGTGCTCTAGTTCTATCTGTGAAAAAGAAAGATGGATCACTATGACTATGCATAAATTATAGACAGTTGAGTAAGGTGACAGTGTGGAATAAATACCCATTACCTCCTATAGATGATCTGTTTGATTAGTTACAAGGTGCTCGATGTTTTTCAAAAAATTGATTTGAGATATGAGTGACATTAATTGAGGATAAGAGAAGAGGATGTACGAAAATTTTCTTTTAAGACTCATTATGGGCATTATGAGTTCTTGGTAATGTTATTTAGTTTAACAAATATCCTAACTACATTCATAGATTTAATGAATAGTAATTAGATCATCCCTAGATCAATTTGTTATTATACTTATTGATGATATACTAGAATATTTCAAAAGTTCAGAGGATCATAAGCAACATTCAAAGACAGTTTTACCAACTCTAAGGGAGTATGGTTGGTAAAGATGGTATCTAAGTAGACTCTAAGAAAGTAAAAGTGATACAATAATAGTTACATTTTACTACATCTAAAGATGAAGATCTAAATCCAATTTGCGCTTCCTGCGGCTGTCTGCCGTCCATTCTATTTGAGTCATAGTTGGATAAGGTACATGAACATATGCTTGTAAAGTATCAATCAACTCCTCAACATTTGAAGCCGAGATGAGAATTCGTCGTGCTGAGTGTGAGATGAACCTTTGTTCCACAGCATGATCAAGGAAAGACAACAGACCATCAAAGAAGTGGTTAACATTTAACAAACCTATCGGTTTGTGATGCATATTTAATTGTGCCCAAGAGACTATTTGAAAAATTTCTTCTAAAGTACCAAAACCCCCTGGTAAGGCAATGAAAGCATCAGCATTACTCATCATTCTAGTCATGCGCTCATGCATGGAAGCTACCCTAAACTCTTCCCCAATTGTCTTTCCTACGATGTTAGATGCAGCTATAGCTGTAGGAATAATACCTAGAATTTGACATCCTCCTACATGTACAGCTGTAGATACACACCTCATTAACCCACGGTTACCTCCACTATAAACTAAATGAATTTTTCTCCTGACCAGTGCCATACCCAGGTTTTGTGCTACTTTCACATATTCTCCATCTTTTCCAGGACTGGAACCATAAAAGACACAAATATTTCGAAATTGACGAAATACGATTCCCTCTATAGCTACACACACATTAACTTTGAGTATGAAAGTAAAGAAATTAACGTGTGTATTTATAGAACTCGGAGAATGGCATACTTATGATAGCTATGTGAATAGGCCAGGAATAATTAGAATAGTATGTGAGTGATTGGTGGATATTAGCTAAATTGAAGGTGAAATTTTTAAAAATGACGGCAAGCATGTATATGTACGGTAATTGTGATAGTCGCTCATATTAGGCATATAAAGAGAATAAGGTTAAGATATCACTAGAAATTTGTTTTTTCCTTGTTGTCCTTGATGAAGCATTGATGTCTAAGTTGTAAGTGATAGGCGTAATTGTAAAAAAAAATAGTTAAAATGCAAACAAGTTAGTTGTTGAAGAGAGACAATCAAATGATTTATTTTGTTTTTTCAATGTTCTTGCCAGTCGACTATCGGTATTATTAAGTCAACTATCTATTTTGAAAAAATTTAATTTAGACTGGTTATTTTACAGTTGATTGATTATATTTATTTTGAAGCAATCAAGTGCATCCTACCAGTTAACTACATATTCTTTGATTTTCATAAACTTTTATAAGCTCAGAAGTGCTTCTTTTCCATGTGATATTATTCCACCGAATGACAGTAGCTTTGAATTAAATTTTGGCATATATATTCAAAATTTGCGGCCACCGATTTTTGTCAATATAGCAGCTAGATTTGTTTACATATTTTCAAGAATTATGGCCACCGATTTTAATTTTATTTCAATGCTTTGTCCAAATTTCTAACTTCCTATTTTGCCACCATGCTCTATTAAGTATTCCACATTTTTTTGCTGCATTGTCCTACATTAATATTTGGTATTAAATGCAAGATTCTTTTTCCATATTATAAGAAAGGTTAATTTCTTTTCTTTGAAACTCAGTTATTATGGTGTCCAATTGATTAGTAGGTTAAAGTAATAGAGATTTTGAAAGGAGTGGACGGATGATGATTTTATGGTGTTTTGACGAATATAATCAAGAGAATTAGTGGTGTTGAAGTTTTTGAGGAATAAAATATAGGAAGTAGAATTTAAATTAATCATTAAACTCTTAATTTAAAAATATGGAGAATACTATGAGAATCATGTCCGAAAATAATGTAAGTGATTAAAATATTTGTGTTAAAGGTTTATATTATACTAAATTGAGTCTAGTATCTAAGATGCAAATTATGTTGAAATTGAGAATTCATGCATGAGTAATTGTTGGGAAAAATCTTCTTGAAATGATTGGGTGAATTAAATGGGATTAACATAAGTTAGAATGAGGTGCTTTTGAATATGATAGAGAAAGGCTTGAAATTTTTGATAATGAATTTATTGGTGTTAATAAGAGGGTATAGAATTACTGTAAGGAGGTAAGTAGAATTATTAGACATATGCCAATAGTACATAAACGTTATAAAATGTTTGGTAGAATTATTACTACGTATGTTTCACATATTGATTAATGGATTTTAGAAGGAAAAAAATAGATGATAAATTAAGATGATGATATCCATGGGATGATGTTGACATGTAAGAATCAAAGATGACTTAATAGAAGTCTGAAATAAGAAAAGATAGTTACCCCAATATGGATGTGAATATGTTCTTTTATAGGTGTATTTTCTAATATCAACCCATAGATATATCCATGTGAGCTTGAGGATATAAAGTGAAATTGATTAGAAAATGAATACAAATACTTCAATACAGGCCAAAAGTTTAAAGGAATCGTGCATGTTGAGCACTAGAAATTATCAGTTGGTGACCACATATTTTTGAAGGAATCATCAATGAAAGAGATAATGAGGTTTAAAAAGAAGTACATATTAGATTCTTCTTATGTTACCTAATTTCAAGAAATTCAATTGGACAAAATTTTGGCTTAACTATGGGTACAATTAATGTTTATTGTTGATCAACAAGTGAAGAACTTATGGATAAAAGAAATCTATATGGTTAAGTTATATGACAAAATCACTCAAGTGAAGAGACATATTAAAAAGTAAATATGTTATATAAAAAAAAAGATATCCCCAATTATTTGAGTCATAAGGTTAGTAACTCCGAATTATGCCTTGATTTTATTCCCTACATGTGGTAGGATGAGCTGAAATTCAAGGACCGAATTTCTTAAGGGGAGAAGAATGTAGCATCCCGTAATTTTTTTTTTCAATAATAATGTTTTGTTACAAATAAATATATTTTTATTTGTTTAAAAAGGATTATGTTCTGCTAAAGGCAAGTATATTTTTAATTAAAATAATTATTGTTTCGTTTAAAATAATTATATTGGCTTTTAATAAATTTTGTTGTATTTTTAGAAATATTCTTTCTTTTATTATGTATAAAAATATTTATTTTGAGATTTGTTTTATTGCGATTTTTATCAAGAAAAATCATGATTTAAGAGTTTAACTAAAGGTTTATGAGAATGGAAATTTTTAGAAATTTTTGGAATATTTTAGGATAAAAAACGGAATTTATATGAATTTATTTAAAAGAAAATCCTATTACTCAATTATTAAATTATTAAATAATTATTATTATTATAAAAAAAACAAAACAATGAAAAGGGAAAGGAGAATCGGGAAAGAAGGAGAAAGAGGCCAAAATTTCAGAAAAAAAAATTGAAACGGATGAATAGTTAGTGAATAGTAACATTCAACTTTCTCTCTAGATCTGGAGTGCCTATTGGCTTTTGATCTCAAAACTAAGGGTGCTACTAGATTCAGGACGAAGAATGCTACAGTTTTGACCGATTAATTTTTCAAATCAGCCATTGAATCGTCGTAGATCTGAAGTAGAAAATCTCAGAAAAAGATAAATTCTGAAACTCTTACTTAGAGACCTCTAATTAAAATTCTGACACCGTAAATGGATTCAAGAGTTAGATAAACCTTAGGATATGAATATTTTTGACCATCTAACAACTTTTTGTTCATCATGAATAGTGATTTCCGGCGGGTGAATAGTATTTTACGGCGAGTGAATAGTTACCAAGCTCCTGTAATTATTTTCTAAATTTTGGATCCTCCGGACAAGTTTTTGAGGTCTAATTGGTCAAATTCAGCTTGAAAAAATACATTTTAAGGATGTCCAACTAGGAGCCCTACCCTGTAAGTAGATAAGTTTTTCTATAACTTACCCCATGCTCTTCTTGAACTATAAATGTATTATTGTTTCTGTTTATAAATTATTTATACTATTATAAGTTTATTAAATGTGTTACAATATCTGTTATACTTACGAACTGGCACATAGTTCAAGAAGAGTATGTTTTTAGAAATGGATTTTGGAACTCATTGAATATGTGGTTCTAAATGTATTTATCATTATTTGATAAAGTGAATATTATGTGCACGATGCATTGATTTGTGAAGCTATATACTTGTGAAAATGATGCATGTCATATTATAAATAAGATTGAATGGCAAGCGTAAAGCTCATGGCGAGTTGCTTGATAATTTTACATGTATTTCTATGTATTGATGAATATTGGCTGGTTGTATGGCTTATGACAGTACTGAATAGGGGACGCCTTATTAGCCTGAGTGAGCCGGGAGAGGACCGCTCCAACCGGGTGACAGTGGTAATGTGGGGGGGCAAGAGGGTGATGTACTCACATTTCCTGATCATTTATTGTGACTGTGGTCGAGGTCACTATGCGTATAGCAAATGAGTTATATTTTCATTGTATTGATCAGATTGCCGAGTGAGGCAGGTGCATTAAAAGTGATGATTTTATCTCCAAATCTTAATATTTTACTATAACTTATACAGCTAAGCATAACAACATTTGTTTAATGATCATACCGTACAGCATATGGTTTTGGATATCTGAATATCCTTTGATTTGAGAATATTTGAAATACGGTCACATATGAATGTACTTCTGAACTGTATTTTCTATGTGACATATTTTAAAATATAAGTACATCCATATGCTGACCTAAGAGGTCATAGGAGGAATTATTTGCTCATCGAGTTGTCAAACTCACTACACGATATTTTCACTTTTTTTTTTCAGATAAAAATATCATAGTCTGATTTGACAGATAGGTGACATATTCTCTGGGTGAGTCTACATTGTTTCCAAGGCTCAGTTTTTTGAATTATACCGTTGTTGTATTTTAGAGTGTGCTCTGAATGCTACAGGCAGGATCCCCGTTTCTGATGTACTATGATGTTTATAGACTTGATCTGTATATTGTGTATACATGAAAGATCTTATATGTATCTGTTCCCATGATAAGGAATTGAATTGTGTATATTTATGGAGATTATCTTTAATTGGGAAAAAAATATGTTTATTTACGTAACGTAAATTGGGAGCGTTACATTAAACCTACCTAAGGATCTCCCTAACTCATTTAATAAATTCGTTTTCTTTTTTTCTCTTGAAGGAAATAGCAAGATTCCTCCCTTCCCTTAACTTTTCTAGCAGCTTAAATAAGAGAAGGAGGGTGAGTTTTTAAACCCCGAGGATGAAGAAGAAAGATGAATTTAAGGGGAGATTAAACTTATTTACCTTGAGTACTTAGTCCTCTAGACTTCTCCTTTTTCTTCCTTCCTTTCTTCTCCCATCTTTCTCTCATTTTCTCACTCTACCTTGCTTCTATTTTTCCTCTCCCTCATTTAGACAAAATTATAATGTTATAAGGGTAGGTTTTGCTTAAATAGACTATCAAATAATTCACCTTTCATGATCATAGGTCTACCTTATCACGATTAGGATGCACTTGGTTAATATTTGAAAAACAAAAAACTCATATTTTTGTCTTCCTCTTCCTTAGTCAAGATATGCATAAGAAAATGATATTTGTATTTTGAAAATTATAATAATATATTCTTAAGATAAGGGACAAGGTCTCTTTGATTTAGGGATTCATTTCTTTCCTTTTTTTGTCTTAATCAAATATGATAGATTTATCTTTTTAGGTGACAAATTTTCAACTCTTGAATCTTCTTTGCTTAGCTGAAATTATTTGTGTAGGATAAAGATGTATTATGACAAAACATTTTTATCCTATACAAATAATTTCGAAACTATATATAACTTTCCTTTCGTCCAAAATTTCCATCCCACTTTCTATCCTTTTGGGGATTTCCTTTGCAGTTCTAAACAAGACTCACATTCAAACCAAGCCTAAGAAGTACTGAACTTTTGGACGAAAGGAAAGTTACATATATTTGATCCCATCATTGATACACCATATAAGAGTCTAACCACACCCAATGTGTTAATTTAAAAAAATTTTAAATATTAGAAAGGGATTTAATTTTGATTTACAGTTAGAGTAAAATCTTATGCACTGCAAATAAATACATGTGTTACATTAACAATATTGAAGTAACTAAGAAAAATACTAACAACACTCACTAACTATATGGAGGTTGGTTAGCAATAGCCAAATTAAATATTTTGATCATAAAGTCCTTTTAATTAAAGAAACAATAATGACACTGATATAAAAATTAGTTTTCTATAATAAAATATAAAGTATAAGTATTTAAGTCATGTTTTCACGAAATAAATTTTTAAGACTTATTTTTTTATAGACCTAATCATGGGCTGACTTTGGTAATATTCGGACTAGGCTTTTTAAAAAATAAAAATTAAGCACAGCATGATAAAATATTTTATTTATTTGAATTAATTCTAAAAAGATATGTAAAACAAGAGACTCTTAAAAAATTAATTTTATAAAACAATACATACTTTTAAGCATTAAGATGTTTTAAATCTTTTAATTATATAATTTTTACACTAAAAATAAATTAAAAATTGATATATAAATTATTCTTTATTAAATACAGTTTCAGGCTGATTCGGTGTCGTTTCCAAAACAAAAACCAAGCTTCACCTAAATTAAAATCTAACCCCCCCCCCCGGGGTTTAAAATTGAGTTGGACTTGATTAGAGCTGGTGATCAAATCTAATCTTGCATTTATTATATTGAAGAAAATGACTTAGATATCCCTACATTGTCTTTTAAGTGAAAAAAATTAAAACAAACAACTCCACCCAACGTGAAATTTTTACGTCCACAAAACAAGTACGAAGAACATTGCCCATCTCTACAACTTTAAAATGGAACAACTGCAAACTGCTATAACTAAAATACTTTAATTATTTTGATGTGACATGTGTTGAATTTTACATAGATACTTTTCAATTTTATATTTATTCACTTGAACATCTACTATGTATAGATGATTTGTTATTAGGCTTGACAAAAATCGAGTATCTAATGAAGTTTAATATAATTTATAAAAATGTGAAATATTCAAGCTTAACTATCTTGTCTTTCAATTTTAATTGTTCTCAAGAAAATTTAGCAAGGATGTAGTTGCCTACTTTTTCTCACAGTAAAATATAAATGATTTCATTTTGTAAAGATAATATCATATAACACAATCATATATACAACTATAGGTAGAGGATTCACTCCTATGAATCCACATCCTAGCGGTTAGGGCAGCATTATAACATCTACCGAAGTTACAATGAAATAACTTTCACTTAGCATAGCTCATCTACATGATTACTCTGGATAGCTGCAGAATTCAAGCATAGACCTTGCTGAATCATCCTTTGCTTTCTCAGCTTCTCATGGCATGAGGCGAAGAATTCATGCTTGAGAGCTTCCTCAGCACTAATCCTGTTTCTTGGATTTACTGTCAGACATTTATTTACCAGATCAAATAGTGATTTTGGGATGTGCTTAAGAAAATCAAATCTCTTTGTGTGAATCCTGCACCAGCTTTCTAGGTCCAACGATTGCAAGTACTGTTCATCATATAACTCCTGTAATATAAATTATCTTAAGATGATTCACATGCAAGAATTGCTGCATTCATCTCTTTGCTTTATATATCATATCAAGAAATCAAGAGCTGCTTTCCTCTTTAATAAGTTAAGTTCAAGGCAAGTAGAAGTTAGGAAGCAAATGATTTTAATGGTAGTAGTAGATTGCACTTAAGCAGAAAACCAAAATTAGTGCAGGCAATCTCCTTATCTAAACAATGTCAATATCAATATCAAATATATTTTTTTTTGTAAGAAAATCAAATAGAAAGTATTGTATAGATTGCAAAGTCATAACTGGTGAAAACTTGGTTATTCAACACATAATTTTAGTTATGAACGTACGAATTAAGAAAAAAGTAGAAAGAAAGAGTCAGAAAAAAGTTTCAAGAGTTAAATTGTGACTTTTGAATAATGAACAATAAAAAAAACTTTCAAAGAAGGGAAGGGGAAGAAGGGTTTTGAGAAATCCAACGAAGTACTAACGATACGTGGGTGGAGATAGCCAAAGGGATTAGAAAAATAATAAAAGAGAACCTTGAAAAATCAAGAGGCATTATACCAAAAAATAAATAATTTTAGCAATGGGATGCAAAGATGTAAGATAGAATTAAGGTTAAAAAAGAGTGTTAAGATAATAAAAATTGAAAAAAATATAAAATTGCTAAGAAAACTTTGAGTGAAGCGAAATTTAAAACTTTTGAAGAGCTTTATCAACCTTTAAGAACTAAAGATAGTGAAAGAAAAATGTTTAACCTTGTGAAAGATAAGAAAAGAAAAACAAGAGAAGTAGATCAAGTGAAATATATTAAAGATGAAAAGAGTAAAATCTTAGTAAGAAGGCAAAATATCCAAACATGATGGAATAGTTACTTTCAAAAACTTTTTAACGAAGAATATGAGTTTTTTTATTCTTTTAATAGATTAATTTTTTGCAGAAGAATACCGAAATTATAGCTTTTATTGTAAAATTTAGAAATTTGAAGTAGAGAAAACATAAAAAAAAAAAATAGATAATTGGCAAAGCAGCATGACCTAATAATATACTTAAGTATGGAAAGATCTAGACAAAAAAAGTATAAGTTGACTCACTAAATTGTTTAATGGGATAATAAAATTTAAAAAAATGCCGAACGAATGGAAGAGGAATATTTTAATCTCTATCTATAAAAATAAGAGAAACATTTAAAACGGTGCCAATTATAGGGGATTAAACTCATGACCCATAATATTATATCATCAATTTGGTTTCATGCAAGGAAGGTCTACCATGAAACCAATTTACTTATTACAAAGATTAATGAAAAGATATCAAAGAAATAAAAAAGATTCATATAATTTTCATCGATTTGAAAAAGACATATAATAGAGTACTTAAAGAAGTTTTATAGAAGATTTTAGAGAATAAAAAGAGTACGTATTACTTATATTTGAACAATTAAAAATATTTATGATAGGATCAAAAGTTGCGTGAAAACACAGAATGAGGATACAAAATTTTTCCACAACTATAAAACATAAAGTTCATCTTTAAATCAATATCTTTTTAACTTGATTTTGGATGCAATTATTGAACATATCAAAAATTTAGGACCTCATTGTATATTTTTGCAGATGATATAATATAATATTAATTAGTGAATCGAAAGAAAAAATAAATATAAAATTAAAGTCATATACATAAAATAGAATAAATAGAATGTAATTTTAGTAAAAGATAAATACAAATTTAGAAATAAAACTTGAAGATCATCTTATAAAATAAATCACAAATTTAAAATATCTTGAGTCCATTATACAAAATGACAGAAAAGTAAAAGAAGACATAAACGATAAAATTCATACAAGATGGATGAAATAGAAAAAGGCTTTTGAGTGTCATTTTTGATAGAAAAGTACTGCTCAAAGTTAAAGAAAAATTCTACCGTATAGCTATAAAATCGATAATACTGTATGGTATTAAATGTTGGGCGATTAAAAGATAACATGAAGATAAATTCAATGTCGCTGAGATGAAAATGTTACATTGAATGTATGTACACACTAGAAGAAATGATTAAGAATGAATATATTAAAAAGAAAGTTGGAGTAGAATCTATTGTGGAGAAAATAGTGAAATCTTACTTAAGTGGTTTGACCACGTGTAGAGAAAATTTGTAAAAAAGACTTCATGCGAAAAGTAGATCAAATGAAAAACAACCCGATAGTTAGAAGTAAAGAGAGGTCAAATAAAACAAAAAGTAAAACTATTAAAAAAAATTTAACTATTAATAATCTCTTTATTAAATTCATTTAAAATAAGTTAACGTGACGTCGTTTGATCTACGTAGCTATATAGCTATCTTATATAGTAAAAAAAAACTTAATTGTTGTATTGTATTAATAAAACTATGGACTTCAACTGTGGATCAATGATACTAACGTTCTCTTGCAAACACAGTTGAAAGAAATAAAAAAGAAGTACCACTGGAAGAGATAATTCACGGTCATGTAACTTGGCCACTTCCCAAAGATCTTCACTGCCCCTCAATTTAGCAATGTCTTTTATATTCCTGTCATAGTTCATTGTCAGCAAGGAAAGAAAAACAAAGATAAAATCACAAACAAATTTTGCAGATCATGAATATTACTTTTTTGGGTCTCCAGTAAAAGGGGTTCTTCTGATCATAAGATAGAGAAAAGTGACCCCAGCCGACCAAATGTCAACCTTAGGTCCCTGAAACATAGATCTAAACAACACCTGAAGGAATAGCAAAGCCTTTATTAAAGCTGCTATCAAAAGACAGGCGTATATCAAATTAAACAACAGCTAACTCCCATATGAAAGAAGCTACTTAAGATGTCAAAATTTTGAAGTCAGTGATATCCAATTTGAGGTTTAATGTGTTGTTCTTTTATTCGTTGGATATTTCAATTTTAAGGAAAACAACACGTCATTTAAATGCCCATAGTTTACCCTTTCCCTCTTATAATTAGGTTCATACAACAATGTTGTAAAGAATCTTATCAAATGAAGAAACAAGATATTAAGTCTTAGGTTGCGTATATGCTCACTTCGGGTTTCACCAAGATAATTTCTTTATGTATTCCCCCGTGTTCATTCTTAGTGGTAGTCTTGCAGGAAACAATTTCCCCCGTGATACTACTTGACAGTTGTCAAGAGAGTCAAAAACTAAACCACAAAAGAGGAAATAAAAGGAGGTTCGAGACTAATTATCAAATACTAGCTTGCTACAATTTTAAGCTTAATTAAACAGTTATTCCATAAATAGTAAACGGGTACAAGCAAACTGAGTTTCACTACATACTAAGTATTAGTTTTTCCTTTTCTTTTCTAAAAGCATCTAAAAGTATTTGGTTTTACAAATAATTGCATCTATAAGTGCATGAAGAATATAAGTGAAGAAATGACAGCAATGCCTCACCTCTGGGGCACGGAATCCCTTGGTTCCAACACATGAACCTTCTTTTTTATGCTTTCCATCCCCTAGAAAACATATAAGTAATTGGTATACAGAAAGCGGCAATCCCACTCAGCAACATTATATTTAGAAATTTACCTTTGCTTCTCAATAAACCAGCAGCAATAGTAGATGAATGCAGATGCATTGGTGTAAAATAAGCAATCTTGCTATCTACCATGCCTGAAGTAGCAGCAACTCTTTTCCTTTGAGAAGCAGGACCTTTTATTAAACAAGGGTCTGCACATTGCACAGAATTATGCACAAGGCTGATAAGTTCCTTTCTTCCAAGGGAAGGCAGAGGTTCCCTAAGCCTTTCTGTAGAAGGAGTCCTAGTGCTAGTGATATCTTTTGCAGAAGTTATACCCAAGCCATTGGTTCCTTGTGCTCTATGTAAATTCCCACCAGCCTTATCGGGACAATTTTTCAGAGAACCATCATAATCCTTTTGCTTCACATGCCTATTGAGTTCAGAACTCAGCTTAGAACCTGCTGATGCCCTTTGATTGGATGCTAGAGACTTACTTCCTCCAAAAAAAAATTCTTTGATTGATGGGGCAGAAACGGAAGGGAGGGGTATATTATTGGATAAAATGGGTCTTGATTTTGATTTACCTGAGAAGATGTACAAATAGGCAAATTAAGGAGCAATGAAATAATATGGATATGAAAAGAAGCAAGAAATGTGTTTCTTTTGTTTTGGGAGGGATATGTTGGCTTATTGCTTATGAGATTAAACAAAGCTAAGCAGCCAAACAAATATACAGCCACCTTGTAGGGGAAAAAAATAGTTTAATAAGAAAAGAAAAGCTAGTGCCCTAATGAATGCCTGGAGTTGATTGATCATGAAGCTTACTTCCAATGGAGTGCTTCTACTTCAAATCCTGGGAAGAAAGGTACAGAAAATATTACACTCATCAGATTATAATTGATAAAAAATAATAGCAGTCAAAGCTCGCAAGAGTGAGAAGAAGCAGCAGCAAGAGAAGCAACCTAACCATGGCCAGGTTAAAATCAATCAGATAGCCTTTGTTTAGCTTCTGAAAGAAGAGGAAGTTTCCAGGCTTGACATCTCGGTGAACAACTCCCTACATTTTAACAGTTAGAAATTCTCAAATAATGATGGGCATTTTCTTAAAGTAAAAGTCACACTGGACTCTGAATATGCAAAGACAGAAAGTTTACCTCTTTGTGCAAGAATGCAAGGGCTCTGAACAAGCAATAACCATACCACCGAAAGTGAAATATATCAATTTCTTTTTTCAAAACCTACACAAATTCCTGAGAAGGTCAGAATCTTCTGATGAGCTAATCAGTTTCAGATTAAGAAGGGCTGAAAGAGAAACCCCATTGACTACTGCTGGTTCATTTAGTAAAAAAATTACAACTTCTAGAGTATAATGGATTTTCCTTATAAGAAGAAAATGATCTATAGACGTATTCATGATTACCTCAGGTCTGTCATGCTCAACATGTTCCAAAACAAAGCAGTCACCATTATCACTTTTAAAAGATCCTTCAAATTTTATTATGAAATTTCTACCCCTGCATCAAGAATAATTAATTACAAATAGCAAAAAATTTTGCAGCTCAAAATTATAAATTGGGTCCAATGTGATGATATACCACATACATACCCAAAACGCTCAAGCATAATCTGCTCATTATTTATATGGTTTTTATGAGCACTACCATCTGGACCTGAAACAACATAAGTTGTAACATCAATTTATAGTATAGCATTTGGGCATCGATAAAGTAACAAAGAAAATGATTACATACTTAAATTTGCACACATTTTCCATTATAAATAGGAAAATGCATAATGCAAGCAGTAAGAACTGAAGTCTTAATGAAAAATATATAGCTTTGCTTTCTACGTTCTAGTATTTTGCATAAGCAACTTGGATTTTTAACTTAGCACATTTAAGTCCTTTCAAGAAGTCATGGCCTTATTTACATCTCACTAAGGTTATTAAATATTTAATCAGAGCTCAAGCTCGCTTGAAGTGAATACCAATATAATTCCTATACATTAAGGGTTCAAATTTACTATAACTTTTAGGCTCAATGTAAAAGGTTGAATATTAGCTTCATTAATTAAACAGAAAGGTAGAAATATCTTATATATAACAAGTGCAAGCTAGTAAAATGCAAGCTTAAGCCAAAAATTGTAAGAGTATGCCTGCATGAACTATGTTGTCTCACATTAATGCTAACAATGTTCCCATGCTGACCTGATAGGATAAAGACCCATGTTAACCCTATGTAATTATGACAGCAATTAAGCAAATCAAGTTCTGCCATTAATCAGTATGATTTAAGCAGCTAACGTTCAAAGGATGAAAGGAGTTTGGTAAGAGAATACAATTTTTTTTTTAATTCACTTAAGCCTACATAAGCATCTTTTTTACATAATTATTCATGGCTCAAAAGGAAACACATGGCTTTCGTATGAGAAAAAATAAAACAGAATATATAGAATATAATTTTAGTAAAAAGCGAATAAATAAAAATTTAGAAATAAAATTTGGAGACCATCTATTAAAACAAGTCACAAACTTTAAATATATTGAGTCCATTATACAAAATGACAGCGACATAAAAGAGAACGTAAACCATAGGATTCAAATGGGATGGATGAAATGGAGAAAGGTTGAGTATTATTTGTGATAGAAAAATACTATTCAAAGTCAAAAGAAAAATTTTACCATACAGCTATAAAACCTATTATATTGTATGGTACTGAATGTTGGGCATTTAAAAAATAACATAAAGATAAACTCAACGTCGCAAAAATAAAAATGTTGCACTGAATGTGTGAACACACTAAAAGAGATATTATTAAAAATGAGTGCATTAAAAAGAAAGTTAGAATAGCACCTATTGTAAAAAAAATTGTAAAATATCGCTTAAGATAGTTTAGCCATGTGTGGAGAAAACCTGCAAAAATCTTACTAAAAAGAATAGATCAGATAGAGAACATCCCGATAATTAGAGGTATAAGGAAGCCAAAGAATAAAATAGGTGAAACTATTAAAAAAAATTTAATAATTAATAATTTATCTATTAATTTCATTTATAATAGGTCACTGTAGCGTCGTTTCATCCATGTACACAATTTCACCCAGTGGAAAAATGCTTGGTTATTTTATTCATAACCCAAAAACATATCTCTTGCAAGGATTGAATTGAAGCTTAACAGTTAACCAGTTGGTTTGGAATAAGGGTTTACATAACAATTGTTACCATCTCTTATTTCCTGAGATGTATGGATTTGTTTAATAACTATTTTTAAAAACAGTTTTCTATTTTCAAATATTTTTAGAGCAAAAAAAACTTATTGAAGAATTGTTTTTTGCTTTTTTCATAAACAAATTTTGGAAACAATTTTTTAAAACAAAAAAACAAAAACAAGATAAAAGGCCTGTTTGTTTTTTATTTTAAAAAACTGTTTTCTATTTTCAATTGTTTTAGAACAAAAAAACTCATTTGGTAACTGCTTTTTATTATTGTTTTGAAAATAAGTTCTGAAAACAAGTTTTTAAAACAGAAAAATAAAGATAGAGAAAAATTGTTTTTGTTTTCTGTTTTTGTTTTCAAACCACAAAAAACTAAAAAACAACATATGTTCAAAACAGTTTATCAAACGGATTTTTTTTATTTTTGTTTTGCAGAACAATTTTTAAACATAATTTTTTTATTATTGTTTTGGAAATAAGTTCTGAAAACAAGTTTTTAAAACAGAAAAATAAAGATAGAGAAAAATTGTTTTTGTTTTCTGTTTTTGTTTTCAAACCACAAAAAACTAAAAAACAACATATGTTCAAAACAGTTTATCAAACGGATTTTTTTTATTTTTGTTTTGCAGAACAATTTTTAAACATAATTTTCAAAAATAATTTTTAAAAACAAAAAAAAGACAAAAACAGAATTAAACAAGCTCAAAGTTATTTTTGTTTTCTGCTTTTATTTTCAGAACACCAAAAAAGCAAAAAATAACATTTTTAAAATAGTTTATCAAACAGACTTTTTTTTTTACTTTTGTTTTAAAAAACAATTTTTAAACAACTTTTAGAAACAACTTTTATAAACAAAAAAATAAAAACAGAATTAAACAAGCCCTATATATCCAAAAACAAGCTAATTTATCATTAAAAGCATGATAAATTGAGTGAAATCATGAAACTGTTCATTTTTTAAAAGTTCTAAAGTCATATTACTAAATGAACCCAATTAATAGGAAAGATGTGTTTAGCATACATTTTATTGCAAGTCTTTTCCCATCATTCTTCCTTCGAGCACAATAAACAGTGCCATAACCACCTGGATAAGAAAATAAGGGTCAATGCAATTTATATACAGACATGCTTTTCATCAATAAGAGAGTGGAAGAAACCCAGATACCTGAACCTTCTTCTTCCTCTATAGTAAAAGTTTCAAAGGATGGATATGTTTTTTTCTCCACCTGACCGAACAAAACAACCAAAAGGGATTATATTGACACATAAATCTCAACTCTTAAGTAGCTAGTTAAAATGATCAAAGAACTGGTTGTAAGCATATGGATTAAAAAAGCATGGCATCCCAAACAATAGCTATTATAGAAAGGAAGTTACCTTAGGAGTCATGGATGTAGTTTCTACTATGTTTTCTTTAGTATGCACATTGGAGTTATGTCTTTGCAATAGTTTGTGACTTGCAATAAATTCCTGACCATTTTTACATTGATCTACATTGTTTGAAGCATTATGAAATTTATTATATGCTAGTGACTCCATGAGGATTTGGGGTTTTTGGTGTGGATCATTCTTTTGTTCTCCCTTCAATTTGTTGGAAAAATTCAAAAGCTGCTCCACATTAGAAGAGGACTGAGCTATTTGAAAGGTTGTCTGACTCTCAATTTTTCTCACTATATCATCTTTGTTGAACATATACAAGATTTGGGACCTCAATGTATGATTTTTGTAGATGATATAGTCTTAGTTGGTGAATTGAAAGAGAAAATAAATATGAAGTTAAAGTCATAGAGACAAACTTTAGAAATACATGGTTTTCGTATAAATAAAAATAAAACAGAATATATGGAATGTAATTTTAGTAAAAGACAAACAAATATAAATTTAAATGTAAAATTTGGAACCATATATTAAAATAAGTTACAAGTTTTAAATATTTTAGATCCATTATACAAAATGATGGAGAAGTAAAAGATGACGTAAACCTTAAGATTCAAGCAGGATAGATGAAATGGAAGAAGATTTCGAGTGTCATTTGTGATAAAAAAGTGTTACTCAAAGTTAAAGGAAAATTCTACCATACAACTATAAGACCTGCTATGTATAGTACTGAATGTTGGGTGGTAAAAAAAAAACATGAAGATAAATTCAATGTTGCAGAGATGAGAATGTTGCGCTGGATGTATGAACACATCAGAAGAGATATGATTAGAAATGAGTGTATTAAAAAAAAGTTGAGGTAGCACCTATTGTAAAAAAAATGATAGAATCTCACTTAAGGTGGTTTGATCATATGTGGAGAAGACCTGCAAAAACTCTAGTGAGAAGAATAGATCAAATAGAGAATAGTCCAATAATTAGAAGTAGAGGGAGATCAAAGAAAACAATAGGTGAAACTATTAAAAATGACTTAATTGTTAATAACCTATCTATTGATCTCATTCATGATAGGCCACTGTGACGCCGTTTGATCCATGTAACCGATCCCACCTAGTGAAAAAAAGTTTGGTTGTTGTTGTTGTCGTCGTCTCATCTTTGTCCAAATTTAATTTGTGCATTTCGTTTTTTGGGCCCAAACCATTTCTTAGCTCTCCACATGGCGCAAGCTTGACCATCATAGCAACATTTACCTTCTCAATTTCTGCTTCATAACCAATAAACCCTTCCTTTGAACCATTTTCTACTTGCATTCCTTCTACTTCATTAGATTCCTTCATTGAAGCTTTGCAAGTATGACTTTTACTACTATCATACACTGGATGAATAATGTTTTGCTCATGATCTTCATGACAAAATATATTACTATTAGAGTAATCTACTTTATTCCCGAATCTAATGTCACCAACAAGGGCTTCCTCACATAGCAAGGGATCTTGGAAACTAGCTGGCAGAGCAGATTTGACATCAATCTTGCATTCCATGAATCTATCTAATTCCACTGGCTTCTGACAATTCAGATCTCCTCCACTTTTGAAAAATCTATCACTAGACTTATATACAGTTCCAGAAATCTCTCCTTGAAGAAACATGTCTGTCCTGGCATTGTTATCAGTTTCCCTAGATTCAACCTTCGGTTTTGAACAACCACAACTTCTACCAGTTGTATCAAGATGCAAGGGGATCATAGCTCTCCCGCTATGCATATGTTCAGGTTCAAATTTTACTGAAAATAAAGTTCTTCTCATCGTAACATTAAAAGTTTCAACATATTCCTGTGTATGTCAAAAAGAAAAATTCAATGGCTTGACACTATATGAACTCACAAGACCAATATTCAGCAAAAACATTGATGACTGGTAAATAAAAATTCTCAATGATTACATAAAGTTAATGCTGACTAATCCAATATCATGAAATGAAAGCCAACCAAAATATAACCTCTGACATTGATATTGGTAAATAATCAATTCAGTCTACATGGACCTACTTGTTATTCTTCACCTGGCTGGCATCATAGACGTAAGAAATGAAAAGCAGGCTTAGTAAGTGAAAGTCACACAGAACAGATACATTTGCTATTCATGGTCGCTGAGCATTTGCAAAGAAAAGCCAAGGAAAACAAAAATAAAGATAAAAGTAGAGTTATAATAACAACCATGATTCCAATAGGGTAGTCAATCGAAATGCAAGAATCTTTTACTACAAGTTAAATAACGCACATTCATCTCAACACTAAAATCAAATAAAAGATGAAAATAAGCATACCGCTAATGAAATGTCTTCAATCCCATCGAAGATTGGTAATCTATTCTGTTCTCTTTCACCTGAATTTATTAAATATCAAATCAATGACCAATAAGCGAACAGCAATTCAAACAAGAATGACCGAGATTTGTACCTTCTGCGACTGGTAATAATAACCTCCTTTTAGGAGTAGATGATTCATTCTTATCCAGCATTGTTCCCTTCCGCTTTCTGAAATACGTCTTCAGATCAGTATATCTTGATTTCTTAGGCTCTGAAGCCCAAAACCCATATCTCGACACAAACCCTCGATTCATTGCAATTGAGACAAACTTCTCAACAGTGAAAATGGCAGCCACAGAAACCGTAACAAGTCCATTTTCCATCAAATGAAGAGGAGAAACAGAAGCCGAACTTATGAACCAAATAACATCTGGCGATGCAGTGAATAATTTACATTGAGAAGCAAGCTCTTCAGGACAAAGCGAGCGACCAATATTCAGCAAAATTGCTAGTAGATACCATGACTTCTCTTTATCTACAATACCCATTGTGTGATTAGGTTCAAACCCAAAATCAGCCATAATTTCCTTTAACTAAAACCAGACCGAGAATCAATTATATGGAAATCAAATACGCCGCATATGGTTCCCTAGTCTGGTATTTGCGTGATCAATTGAACAGATTCATCAGGATGACGATGGCAAGTTCTGCTGCAGTTTCAGAGTGTTAAGAAAGATGGGATTCCAAGAAAGAAAGAGTATGGAGGCGGGAGGCGGGAGGCGGGCTCGTTTGGAGAGCAGTATACTAAAGGCTAGGACAGTCAAGAATATGGGTCTCATGGCTCTTTGATGTATAATAGAATAAATATTATGTTATTTTATTTTATATTTAAAATAAATTAAATAATAATAAAATAATATAAAAATAATATAAAATTTTTTTATAATAAAATAATATATAAATTTATTTAAAAAAAATTTTAATATAATTTTTTTATTACTTTATATATTGGTATAAATTTTAAATTATATAAAAAATATATAATTAATAAAATAATATCTATAAATTAAATATATCATATAAAAAAAATAAAACAATATAAACCTTGAATATTTTATTTAATTTAGTTTGTTCTTGAATTACATTCTTCATTAATAAATAAAAATATTTAATCAAATGAGGTTTTTAAATTAGATGTTATAATAAATATAAAATATTTATATAAAATTTTAGACAGACAAAAAGTCAACACAAAAGAAAAGATGGTTATGTCCTTATTAATCTAACATATCTTTGCAAGCAAATTGTCAATAAGTTTAGTAACACAAATTTTAATTACAAATAAGAAGCATCATAAATAAACAAATACTATTATAGCGCACGAGGGAATTGAAAAACTGCCAAGAGTAAAATAAAGTAGCACAATAATTGAAGACATCCTCCAACTCCAAATGAAAAATAGAGTAACAAAATAGAAGAATAAGACATTTTCCAAATAGAAAATAAAAAACTAAGTAGTAGCCGGTCAAAGTTAGACATTAATTTGAATACTGAGTTGGTTCTTACCTCAAATATGACAAGGGATACACCAAACCCCATATTTGTTGTTATTGCTTGTTGACGAGTTTTAGAAGTCAAAATATAAAAAACGATATGGAGGAACAACGAAGGTTTTGCCTTAAGGTTAGTTTAGCAGCATCAGAGATAATGTACTTTGTGACTATTGAACCAAAGATTATGATTATTAAGTTTTCAAGAAAAAGCATGAATATAATTTTAACTTTTTTGTTCAATGGACCAAAAATATGTGTCCTGGGTTGTCTAAAACTTGCTTGGGTAAAACAGACAATAACATTTATTTTGATGTTAAAAATATTAAAATATGGTTCACATAAAAAAATTTATATAAGAAATTAAAATTAATTCTAGGCCTATTTCTCAATTACTATTTTAATCATTAATTTATGTAAAAATGAAGTTCAAGTTCGGCAAACAAAACAGAGCGTTAGTGCATTTACAGAGGAGACAATTAAAAGTTCGAAATAAAAGAGATTTTCTTTTGGTTAAATTGACGGGTGTTTTGAAGAATTCGGAGCTTGCTTGGCTGTGAGGACTCTAGTCACTTATCAAGATAGACAGAATCCAGAGAATCCCAACCTATACGACATAGTTTATTAGAATAAAAAGTCAAGTGTACATTGATAGAGAGTAAATCCTATCTCTAATAAAGAAACTACACTAGAATACGCCAACCACTTGTCTCACTCTTCTCGAAGTTACCATTCATCAAGGTATATTTACATGGCCCCTCATGCATGCCTTGAAATAACAACCACATAAATCTGTCGCTCCACTAATATATTATGAGCATTATAATATCTTTAATTTTGTTTTTTTATTGATAAAAATATATAAAAATTTAATTAAAAAAATAAAATTTATTAAATAATATTTTAAATATTTAAGGAAATATAATCCTTAGAAATTCTTCACCTTATGTATATGTATAAAAAATATTTCTAACATTAAGAGAACAAATAAAGAGGAAAAACCTAATAGAAAAGAAATTAAAAATAACATAATAAAGAGATGCAAAATTCTTGGATAAAGAAGATAAATTTTTAAAAACAAGTAATGGTCTTAAAATTTCAAGAATATTTAATTAGGGTAATTTTTTCCTAATTCAAGAACTAGAGTTACTAAGTTTAAAATCTTTACCCATATATTGGGCTTTTACCTATGGACACTTCATATAGAGTTTTTTTTTCCACTTCACATAAGTTTCTAGCAAGCCATTAGATAACCTAAGCAAGAAATAAAGCATAGACTTGGACTAGGATATAGTAATTGGACCAATAGCCCAAAAATTATGAAAATGTGACCAAACCCTCCAAGAAAGGTAGAATTTTATCCAAAGCAAAGAAAATGGGTAGGAATAAGCCCAAATCCAAGAGAAAAAATAAAATAAAATAAATTAGGTGATGATATAATAATATAATAATAAAGATTAGGTTACATGACATTAAGACAAAAATTTAGCAAGTGGTGTGATTCTACATTTATCATTTTAGCAAGTGGCATGATAATACAAGGTTTTAGGACAAAAACATCGATATCCTACACTCATAATTCTAGCAAGTGGTATGATAATACATGGCATTAGGACAAAATATTCCTATCCCACACAAATAATATCAACCAAATAATGGAGATTCAAGGGTTAGAAATTTGCCACCTAAAAAGGAAAACCTATCATACTTGTTTAAGACAAAAGAAAATGGAAAAGAATCCCTAAATCAAAGGGACCTTGTCACTTATCTTAAGAACATATCATCATAATTTTTAAAATACAAATCTTCTTTTTCTATGCATATCTTGACTAAGGAAGAGGAAGACAAGAACATAAGTTATTTGTTTTCCAAAAATTCAACAAAGTGTATCCTAATTGTGATAAGGTAGACCCATGATCATGAAAGGTGAATTATTTGTTGGTCTATATAAGAAAACCCACCCTTACAACATTATAATTTCGTCCAAGTGAGGGAGAGAAAAAATAGAAACAAGGTAGAGTGAGGAAAGGAGAGGAAGAAAGGAAGAAAGAGGAAGGAGAAGTCTAGGGGACTAAGTGCTCTAGGTAAGTTTAACAATATTTTTTTTTGAAGAAAACTTTTGAAACTTATAATATTTATATGAGATTTTGATCTTAGAACTTTTATGATTGGTCATGATGTTGCTATATCATGTTACATATTGATCTTGCATGTGATGTATGTTTGAATACTTAGGTTGGTGTAGATAGTTCTGCATAGGTATGGCTATGGGTGGCAGAATTTTAAGTTTCTGTATTTTAATTTCTGAGAATTATCTGTATGGAATTAAAATAAATGGTTAACATAAGAATTATAGCTATGTGTGTCATGGATTTTAAGCCACTGGAATCATTCAATTTGAAGTCCATATGAGAAAGATATGAGCTGATTAGTAGTCAAAGGTCAGAAAATAGTTCATCAGGGAAGATTATGTTAGGACAGCTTCTGTATTTTAATTTTTGAAACTTATCTGTATGGAATTAAAATAAATGGTTAACATAAGAATTATAGCTATGTGTGTCATGGATTTTTAACCACTGGAATCATTCAATTTGGAGTCCATATGAGGAAGATATGAGCTTATTAGTAGTCAAAGGTCAGAAAATGATTCATCAGGGAAGAATATGTTAGGATAGTTTCTGTATTTTAATTTCTGAAAATTATCTGTATGGAATTAAAATAAATAGTTAACATAAGAATTATAGATATGTGTGTCATGGAATTTTAGCCACTTGAATCACTCAAGTTGGAGTCCATATGAGATAGATATGGTCCGATTATTAAGTAGAGGTCAGAACCTATCCGAGAAAAAATAACATATATATTTAGGGAGTAATATCACCTTGATTTCTTAATATTTCACTACAATGTTCAACATAATAGTTTTAAATAATTGTTTTATCTTGAAATTGACACCAAGATCACCTACATCAGAGTTAAATTAAGGGAGTTATACTCTGATTAGTAAGAGAAGGTTAGATAGGATGAAAACCTGCATCAAGAAAATAAAGAAATAAAATTAATATTTAAAAAATAAGATGAATCTTAATAAATGACTAGTATAGCCATAGCCATTGCCATTGTATGAACTTCTTACCATCTTAAGTGTGAAATTTTGACATGGAAATATTTTATAAAGTGATATTTGAAATGGTTATGTTCATGGCATGATTGCCAATGATTTTTGGTAATAATTATATTTTGATGAACATACTTGTTATTGAAAGCATATTTTTGGCTATCATTGTGAAAAGAAAAGAAATGAGCACGATCACATGGCAATCCGTGTGGTGCACCAGTAGGGGACGCCCTACCAACGGTTATGATTATGATTATGAGAAAAGAAAGAGAAAGTGTGTCATGTCGGACGGAGCGAGAAAAGCCCGTACCGGAAAATAGAGGATACTCACCCTGACCGGGGTAACTTGAAATGAGAATATATTGTTAGCCATCATATGATATTCTAAAAATAGTTACTCTTGTCATACATATTATTACTGTATGATTCTTATGTGCATAGATATAATGCATTCATGTGACCAAAGATATTTTCTGTAGTTTATACTGCTGAACATGATGTGATGAGCTATATTGATGATGATTTATTGTTGAACTTACTGGGATTTAATTCTCACTATATTTTCATATCATGTTCAAAAGATTAGTTATGCAGATTTTTCTATAGCTCTGGCTTTTAGTGCACGTTGGATCGGGTACTTTATGTTGGGCAGATCCCAGAAGCAAATAAAATGTTTGTGGTCAAGTTGGCTTAGATCCCGGTGAAGGTGCAACCACCCGCACTTGTATCTCTGGAATTGGTCAACCAGAATAAATAAGATGTAGATTTTTATGTGTTTGATATGTTGTACGTATGTTTTGATTAATGACATGTATGTGAACTCTGTATTGTATAAATTAAATAAATGTTATATTGAATTAAGTTGTAACGAGGTAATAACTTCATGGTATTTTAAAAAAAAAATTTGATACTTAAATGAAGTTGTTATAATCATACAGTAACCACTTCACCAGATATCCTCTACTCTGTGGTTGCAAGAACTGGTGGCCCTTCCACTTGATATTTCATTGCACCAAATACACAGGTCAGTATACACACAAAAACAGTGATTCAAGGATAATCAACTAGATTATGTAGGCAATAAAGTTGGATTCCATGTAACATCTCCAATTTTGTTTCATGTATTCAAAGTAATATCCCTAATTTTATTTCTTTTATTCATAAAGGTACATAAATATTTAATTAAGAAAAAATAAAATTTATTAGACAATTTTTAGATATCTAAGGAAATATAATCCTTAGAAAATTTTCACCTTACGTGTATGCATAGAAATGTTCTAACATTAATGGAATAGATAAAGAGAGAAAACCTAAGAGAAAAAATTAGAAATAAATATACTAAAGAAAGGTGAAATTCTTGGGAAAGGAAAATAAATTTTTGTGAAGTAAGTAAATGTATTAAAATTTCAAGAAGATTGGATTAGGGTAATTTTTCCTAATTTAAGAGTTAAAGTTACTAAGTTTAGTATATCCACCTATAAATTGGGCTTTCACCTATGAACACTTCATATAGAGTTTTTCTACTTCACATAAATTTTTAGCAAGTCAATATGATAGTTCAAGAAAGAAATAAAACATAGACTTGGACTAGGATATAGAAATTGGACCGGTAGCCCAAAAATCATGAAAATGTGACTAAACCCATTATGAAAGGTAGAATTTTAATCAAAGTAAAGAAAATGGGTAAGACTGAGCCCAAACCCAAGAGAAAAAATAAAAATAAAATAAAGTGATTACATAATGGTGTAATCAAGATTAGGTGACATGGCATTAAGACAAAAATTTAGCAAGTGGTGTGATATCCTATATTCATAATTTTAACAAGTGGTATGATAATACATGGCATTAGGACAAAACATCTATATCCTACACTCATAATTTTAGCAAGTGGGTAATAATACATAGAATTATGACAAAACATTCTTATCCTACACAAATAATTTTAGCTAAGTAAGGAAGATTCAAGGGTTAGAAATTTGCCACCTAAAAAGACAAACATATCATAATTGATTAAGATAAAAGAAAAAGGAAATGAATCCCTAAATCAAAGGGACCTTGTCCCTTATCTTAAGAACATATTATCATAATTTTCAAAATACAAATCTCCTTTTCCTATGCATATCTTGACTAAGGAAGAGGAAGACAAGAACATGAGTTATTTGTTTTCCAAAAAAAAAATTCAACCAAGTGCATCCTAATTATGATAAGGTAGACCCATGATTATGAAAGGTGAATTATTTGATAGTCTATATAAGCAAAACCCACCCTTATAATATTAGAATTTTTATCCAAATGAGGGAGAGGACAAATAGAAGCAAGGTAGAGTGAGGAAAGGAGAGGAAGAAAGGAAGAAAAAGGAAGAAGAAGTCTAGAGGACTAAGTGCCCAAGGTAAGTTTAACAATATTTCTTTTTGAAGAAAAGATTTGAAACTTGTAATATTTATATGAGATTTTGAGCTTATAACTTTGATGATTGGTCATGGATGTTGTTATATCATGTTACATATTATCTATGCTTGAATACTTAGGCTGGTGTAGATAGTTCTGCATAGGTATGGCTGTGGGTGGCAAAATTTTAAGTTTTTGTTTTTAAAATTCTAGAAAGTATCGGTAAGGAATTAAAACAAATGGTTAACATGAAAAATGTATATCTATGTCTCACGGATTTTTAGCCACTGAAATCACTCAATTTGGAGTCCATATGAGGTAGAGATGGTCCGATTAGTAAGCAGTGGTCAGAAAATGGTTAATCAGGGAAGAATATGTTAGGATAGCTTCTGTGTTTTAATTTCTGAGAACATTTTGTAGGGAATTAAAATAAATGGTTAACATAAGAATTATAGATATATATGTCACAAAATTTTAGCCAATGGAATTACTCAATTTGGAGTCCGTATGAGACAGGTCCAATTAGTATGCAGTGATCAGAAATTGGTTAATACGGGAAGAATATTTTAGAATAGTTTCTGTGTTTTAATTTTTGAGAAAATTCTGTAGGGAATTAAAATAAATGATTAGCATAAAAATTATTGCTATATGTGTCACAGATTTTTAACCACTGAAATAACTTAATTTGAAATTCTTATGAGGGACATATGGACAGATTAGTAGGTAGAGGTCAGAACCTATCCGAGAAGAAATAACCTGTACTTTGAGGGAGTAATATCATCTTGATTTCTTAATATTTCGCTAAAATATTCAACATAATAGTTTTAGATAATTGTTTAATCTTTAAATTGACACTAAGATCATCTTCATCGGAGTTAAATTGAGGGAGTTATGCTCTGATTAGTAAGAAAATGTTAGATAAGATGAAAACCTGCATCAAGAAAATAAAGAAATAAAATTAATATTTTAAAAAGAAGAAGAATCTTATAAATGAAAATAATAAATGACTAGTATATGCCATAGCCATTGCCATTGTATGAATTTCTTACCATCTTAAGTGTGAAATTTTGACATGAAAATATTTTATAAAGTGATATTTGAAATTGTTATATTCATGTCATGATTACCAATAACTTTTGGTAATAATTATATTTTGATGAACATACTTGTTATTGAAAGCATATTTTTGGCTATTATTGTGGAAAGAAAAGAAATGAGTACGGTCACATGGCAATCCGTGTGGTGCATCACTAGGGGACACCCTACCAACGGTTATGATTATGCTAATGAGAAAAGAAAGAGAAAGTATACCATGTCAGACGGAGCAAGAAAAGCCCGTACTAGAGAGTAGAAAATACTCACCTTGACCGGGGTAGCTTGATATGAGAATAAATTGATAGTCATCATATGATATTCTGAAAATAGTTAATCTTGTCATACATGTCATTATTGTACGATTCTCATGTGCATAGATATAGTGCATTCATGTGACCAAATATATTTGTTGTAATTTATGCAGATGAACATGATGTGATGAGCTATATTGATGATGATTTATTGTTGAACTTACTAGGATTTAATTCTCACTATATTTCCATGTCATGTTCAGAAAATTAGTTATGCAGATTTTTCTATGGCTCTAGCTTTTAATGCATGTTGGATCGAGTTATTTTATGTTAAGCAGATCTCAGAATCAAATAAAATGTTTGTGGTCGAGTTGGCCCAAATCCCGGTGAAGGTGCAACCACTCGCATCTGTATCTCCAGAATTGGTCAACCAGAATAAATAAGATGTAGATATTTATGTGTTTGATATGTTGTACGTACATTTTGATTAATGACATGTATGTGAACTCTATATTGTATGTGAACTTTATATTGTATAATAATAAATAAATAAAAAAGTTGTTACATGCCATAGAGCTAAAAATAGAATGAAATTGAAAAATATTCAAAACTCAAAAATAAAAAACTTCCCTTTTCTCACCTTCCCTCCTAAAGCCTTCTACCTAAGTAAATTTCCCACCCACTTGAGAGCTAAATCAAGCTCACAGCCAATGTTTAATGTTTTGAGGTGATATCGGTCTCAATCTTATTGATGTGAGTTTAATGTTTTGGATTGTTTTTTACCCTAGAGTGAGCACGACTATGAAAGACCAATATAATTACCTCACTGAAAATTAATTGCCACGTTTAAAGGGGAAATATACTTCTTCTTTTTTGTTTATTTTCTGTAAGGAAGTCGGGGGGAAGAGGAAATAGATGTATAAATTATTCTCTTCAATTCATTTAGGACAACTATAAGTTTCGGCTTCACTTGGAATGAACGGACCAAAACAAGGATATTCTACAAAGGGAACAGAGCAAAGTACCAGTAATTTGTATTTAAACTCAATGTCATCTTGTTACCTTGAAGGTTGCACCACAGATTTCCTCATCCTTAGCAGGTACTGCAGTTACCTTACTCTTAGGATTCTCATAGCATCTCAATCCCCCAACTGTCGTGGAGTAGAAACATCCTATACAATCAGATGGCAACAACGTCAACAATGAGAAGGAAGCTCTTTACTTTGGGGAGGAGGAGGGGAGTGAAAATTGAGACTAGTGTCATCATACAAAACTCTCGTTCTACCCTAAAATGAACATCCTGCTCATGTTCATTTTTCTCTTCTTTGTATATTTGTCGTATATATGAGTTATAATCTCCTTGGAGGGGCACATGACATAGTATGAGATTACTATAAGCATTTCTTTTTGTGGTCTTATTCTTATTTTTTGGTCCACCCTCCTTTTGGGTCACTTACAACCAATAGCTTATAAAGGCTTGTGAATTTGTGATGCACACTCACAGACATACGTAAGCACGTAAAACTTAGAAGTAAACCCACCTTGAGGGAAAGAGGCAAGAGACTTGCCACAAGCACCTTTAAGTAATTTTGCATCATCAGCAAATGATACATATCCATTAGTTGTTATTCCCCAATACAGAGGAACCTTACCAAATTGATCATGTCAAAAATCATACAAGCAGATTGTTCTATGTAACCGAATAAAACTAAAAATTGTGGATGAAAAAGATTGTTAGGTAAAATTACTTACTGAAGCCACAGAGAGGGTAGAAGTGGACTTGTCAAAAACTATGAAAGCAAAACTCCCACTAAGATGGCCAACAACGTGATTGGCAGGGTAAGGTGCTCGATCACGTAGAGCTTTGTAAGCCTCAATGACCAAAAGTACTTCATTGGCAGACTTGGCGAGTCCATATTTGTACCTGAAAGAGATGTTTTAGGCTGCTCACAAATATAAGAATTTGATGTTTCTAAGCTAACTAACTGAAACATATTTAAGTTTGCTTCACTGTACTTGAAAGAGAATCTTAATAAATATCCGAGAAGAAGAAGTTGTGTCTTCCTCAGTTAAGCGTATGTATGACAAAACATGCCAAGGTAGAACATCAGTGCCAAGTAAATGAGCAAAAAACTTTGGGGATTAGTTCCAACTAGCAGGGGTTCTGAAACAAGCAACCAAATACATATTTCTAATCTATCTTGGAGCACATGTGATTTACATATACAGGCAGATATGTAAGTCAGCTAAAACAAGCAGAAATCGATGACAGAGGTGAGCAAACATATACAGGCAGAAATCCCTTTCCAATTATGATTCTTAAAAAAATCAAGAAACTTGCAATAATCATAATTTAATTATGCTCATTGAAGCACATGACACATAACATGCTCAATAGCTAAGAAACTTATGTATATGAAGAGTGCAGAATCAGAGAATCACATCTATAAGGGGCAAAATTCCAAAGAAAACTCAAAGAGTACAAATGCTAATTACTAGTTAAGCAACTTGTTCAGAATGTAAGCTCATTCACATGCAGCAATTGGGTAAAACACATAAGTATACTTCTTCACTTCTCTAGTGATCAGGTCCACCTTTGCGAAACCAGAAACCTTCGGCCATGGCTCTGCAATGGCAAGATACGCAAACCAAGTTTTCCTCCCAATACGCAAACTGCGTGGACTCACTTGTGTCCAAGTTAAGTCTTATTTCCGATAAAACACTTGTCAATTTCTCTTTGCATTCATTGAAAATCAAATCAGGTGGGGTCATGCACGACCTGATCATTACCACCTTGTTGCTTTCTGGTTCCTCTCAAGCGTTCTATAGGTGGAAGCAGAACGTATTGGGCAATTCGACCCAGATGATTTCGGACGCTCTACGGGCATTCTTAGCAAGAATTCTGAAATGGGATTTCTTCGCGAGGTGAGGGAGACGAGTCACAAGGGAGGGTGAGGGAAGGAACGATTTCTGAGGGGACGAGTCGCGAGAGAGGGAGACAGAGACGGAGACGTGGGTGGGGGTGAGGGAGACGAAGATGCAGGCTGGGTGAGGGAGGAGGATCGATTTTTGATGGAGGTACGAGGGTAAGGGCCAATAAATTACACTATCTGATTCCTAACCCGCCTTATTCCTGATCTTGTCTCATTGGTTCAACAAACACAAGATAAAGACAGGATAGGATAGCTTATCCTATCCCCCAAACAAGCCCGAAAAGCTGATGAAATGATAGAAAATTTTGGGGTTGTTTTGAGTTAAGGATTTTCCCGCCCTTTTTGTGTTGGCCCAGGAAGTATGGGGATGGTTCGCACACGGACACGGATCCTTGCTGTGCCCCTTGGCTGTGTTTTTTATTTATTTAATTTTTTCAATAAATTATTTTAAAAAAAGTAAAAAAAAAATAAACTTTAAAAATATAAAATTTTGTTGAAAATAATTTTTTTATTAAAAAACTTTAAAAATTTATTGAAAAATCAAATATAAGAATAGTTTTAACGAGAAGATTTTTTTAAAATAATTATTTTAAAAAATTAAATTTTAAAAATAAAAAAATGTAAAGAACTATACCACCTTCTTATTCTTATATTTAGTTTTTTAACAAATTTTTTAAACCTTTTCAACAAAAAAATTATTTTCAACAATTTATATTTAATTTTTTAACAAATTTTTACATTTTTTCAAAAAAAATTATTTTCAACAAATTCTTATTTTTTTAAGTTTTCTTAATTTTTTTTAAAAAATTTCTAAATAATCTATTAAAAAATTAAACTTTAAAAATATATTAAAAAACAAAACGTTATAATTTTTTTAAATTTTACTTTTTATTTAATTTTTTAAAGAAATTTTTTTAAAAATAATTTATTGAAAAAAATTAAAATTAAAAATATATTAAATTTTAAAAAAGTATTTTCTACAACTTAGATTTATTTTTTTAATAAATTTTTAAAATTTTTCAATAAAATATTATTTTCAAAAAAATATTATATTTTTAAATTTTATTTTTTCTTTAATTTTTTTAAAAATAATTTATTGAAAAATTAAATTTTAAAAATTAAAAAAATTAAAAAAAAACACAACCAAAAGGCTACATTTTGGGGGCACAGCAAAATATTTGTGTTCGTTCGCATACCTCCTGCTAGCACGACCATTTAATTTAATTAAGTGACCAATAATAAACCAAAGGACCAAATAAATTTTTTTACATTTATATACCAATTTTATACATAAATTTTTAATCAATCTTACTTTTAACTTAATTTACAAGCCCCTACCAATATTATCCTACAAAACTTGTGGTCCTAATCTTAGATGATTCAACAATTATAGATATTTTATAATAAAAAAATCCAAAAAATAAAGATAAAAAGATACATAAAAAGAGATAAGACATGCAAAATAAAATGATAACAAAAGATTGTAGTTTTTAAAAAACTATTCCATGGTTTACAAATCTAATTCTTTAGCAACTATTTTACACTATATATTTTCTTGTAATCAATTTAAGTATGAAAGGGGAGATTCTTATATATGACTCTATTTCACTGTAGATTAATGTTATACATTTATCTTATTAAAGATACTATAAAAGAGAAAATGAGTAACTTATAATTAAAGGTATTATCATGGTAGAGTGTTACACAATTGATTAGAAAAGAATTCAAAAATTACCAACTTAATTCTTATCATAGAAGTAGTTATCTACTCATGCACATGTACATACATGTTTACAATCATAATGTCATTAAGAGTTTTGGTATCTTGAACATCTACATATAATTTATTCATAACTCTTTCTTAGATTATCATTAGGAATATATCTCATCAAAACTTTATTAAAAAAACTCAGTCAAAAAAAATTGTGAAGAAAAAAAGGTACGTACTTTCTTAAATGAAAACTATCTCATTAAAAACCTTATCAAGGGAAAACTTGTAGGATAAAATCTTGATTAAGGAAAAAAGAGCATAGTATATCTCTCCTTATTAGAAATATCACTTGAGATCTCTAAATCGCTCCATCCCAAATTTCTCCACTGAATTCTCAAACATGAAAGTAGATAATATTTTGATAAAAAAAAACTTGCTAACTTATCACTAGAGTTTTAATGAGATGTGCTTCTTTTTATCTATCTTTAATATATCCAATATTTCAGTTATGTATGTGGCATTGTTTTTATGCAATATAGTTGGATTTTCTTTCTTAAAAAGTAAACCACAATATGATAATATATCTTTGAAAAATCTTCATATGAATAAAAAAGATCTTGTGCATTGCTCCTTTTGGATAGAATATGGTCATATCAGATGTTCAATAAAAATAAAAATTTATAAAAAAAATTCTCTTTTTACACTTGTTTATGGTACTTTAGGATCAACATTTTTCATCACACTTAAATGATTGATCAAATTAGATTTTCTCTTGGTAAATTTGTGCAATTCTAGACAAATTTATCTTTTCAAAATTCTTATTTCAAAGTTCTCCAAAGATATTATGAAATATTTAAATTTTTATGATAGAATACATGCTCTTTAATGTTTAAGTTATATACTTCAAGCATTTCCAAACTTTTAAGGATTTTTCATATAAATATTTATATCCTTATAATGTCTTATAGGACAAAAAAATTATCACAGCATCAATTAGATGCATATCAAGCCTTTCAGAAACTACTAGAAAATATTTAATTATATCCATAATAGGATAATACATCTTCTCATTATCTATATTAGGCTTTTGCAAGAGCTATTATGCCACACATGTATTATATTTCACAATTTTATTTTTCTAATGTGTAAATACCTAACTATTTGTACCTAATGGATTTGACATCTTCAAGTGTTTGGACTATTGGTCCAAATGACTTGTTTTTAGCATATAATTCTAACTCAATCTGTATTTCCTTTTGCATTTTGGCCAATTATTTTAATGCCGACATTATTCCACAAAATGAGATTCTAGTCCCTCATAATTATTGATTTCACATTATTAACATCAAATAATTCATTTCATTTTCACAATTCTCCTAATTTTAATGAGTCTCGTAGTGTCTAGTATCAAGATCACTTCAAGGGTTACTTATGAGTGAATGTGAGATTGTATGTTGATCTATAGTTGTGACCTCTTATAGAGTGTCTTTTTCTTTCTCTTTCATTTCAAGAAAAAAATATTCTTTACATTAACAAGTCTACCATGCTTTTAGCATGTTTAGAATTATTTAGCTATTATATAAACAAATTGTTATGTCAGAACAACTAAGTATGTTGGACCATTTGTGGCTTTAGCAAATGTGGTTTGAAAATATTTCGAATGTCAGTGAAAATATCTAACAATGGATTCATCTACAAATGCTTTTTTATTTAACTTCAAGTTCACATTGATCTATGCCTTATATATATCAAGAATAAACTCAAAATTTCATATTTAGTATATTGTTATATCACATATCTACTAAAGATCATATCATCATTAAAGCATATACCAATATTCACAAATTTTGTAATTTGTTCATGTTTTCATTTCAACATAGTACTTCTTATAATGATCTATACTTGAACTTTTTTGGATTCTTTAATGATCTACAAAAGTATATTCATATTATCAATATGCAATTTCGTTTTACTTGAAAATATAATATAAACTCTTCAAGAGTCACCTATATTTGCATAATTAAATGTCATTCACTTTAAGGAATTATATATATTAAATCAATTAAACAATATAAAGTTCTATGTTTTGCTTAACTACAAAATTCAAGAAATGAGCTCAACATTCACAATCATTGTTGCTACTATGGGAGCACATTTGAGGCATAAAACATGTAATACTTTTGTAATTCCCAAATTAATCTAATTTTAAACAAGATTGAAATTTCAAGTATATCTAGTCATTCTCTTTTGAAAAATTCATGTCTTTTTTTGGAATCATTGTATCTTTCCTTCAAGAAACTCTAAGGAATGTAGGTCCTTAACATTAAAACATTCTAACTAAATTATTCTTGAAAATAAGTGCAAAGAAAAAAATTGAAAATTATCTCCAAGATTAAAATAAAATATCAACATCAAATCCTCATAATATTATTAAGCAACAAAAAGTATCTAAAAGTAAGAAGATAATAAAATAAATATAAAAATGTAATATTTTCTTTATCAAGTAATATTGACATATAAATAATTTGTACACTTATCATATATTCTTCTTCTTAAAGTCAAACTATCATATGTGTGTGTGTGTGTGTGTGTGTGTGTGCATGTTTGTGTCACGCCCCCATTTGAGGGAATGTGAGTAACACGATGATACAGATAATTGTAATCCAAACATAAACCATATCATTATACCATACGTAAATTTCAATGTAAACAAAAGCATATGCATATAGGTTTCTCAGGTACCATCAAATATAAAAATCCAAATACAAGTCAATACTATATATAGAAGCAAAGATCCTACCTGTGGCATTGAGAGCAGACTCTAGAGTACAAAATACAGTATAAGCAAAAATGTGTGAACCCTTGGTACAAGGTAGGCTCACACAGAGAATAAACATCTTAATCATTTACTGACCCGCTAGAGGAGGACCAAAATTTATATATTTATCTGAAAAACATAGAGATATCGTGTAGTGAGTTTAACAATTTAGTGAACAGATAAAATCTACTATAATCTTACCAAGCCCATATATGGATATACTTTTATGTAAAAATTTGTACTTCCTTCTAATGTAAAGAAAATATGTAAGTACGTATGTATACGTCTTGTCTGACTAATAATCTCAATTCAAAAAAACATCATGAAGTTCAAAGGTAATGTAGTGCAGCATAGCAATAAATAAATAGTGTTTATGCAAATAAAGATATAAACAGTCTTGGGTTTAGGAGGATTCCTAATCAGCACCATAAATAAGTCTTAAGCACATAGTAAGGAAGGATAATCACAAGTCAAATGGTGGCATTTTGCCCAATAGTAGAAGGCATCTCGCTTTCCTTGACATAAACAGATCCTGTGTGTTGGTCATCACATGAAGCTAGCAACACCCTTGCTAGTTGATATTTCAAGGTGTACCACGGCTAGCATCTCTTACTGCTAGCAAAACAATGTTTCCAAAAAAGATTCCGCCCAAGAAAACAAGGTAATAAAATAATATGCCATTCAAATGGTTCCTTTATCAAAATTTCCAATCCAGGTAACATATATCCGTAAGATTTTTCTGAGACAATAAAATATCCATATCAATGATGTTGGTACAAAATGAACTATTTCCAATAAGTAAAAATTTCACAAAGTTTGACCAGAATTTCTCAATCCAATTACCCTTGAATTGTACTACTCAATATAGTAAAATATATGTGCAATATATTTATTTTCAAGGGTTATAAGTTCAAGGAAATTAATCACTTAAAATTTCCACTAAAATAACAATATGTCACCTTTGAATAACATAGCAATTAATAATCAAATATTATCATTTACATATTATCAAAACCTAGGTAACATGATATGTAGCACCAAAATCACAATTAAAGCTTAGGGAAAGCATAAACTAGGTCATAACGAGTATTATCTACTCACAAAGCATGAAATCCAAGTTGGATAGTCCCAAAATACACGTTTCTAATAAGAACATGGTAAAATAGACCTCAAAATAAAGTCCGGAGGGCCGTAAAACCTAGTAAACGACTTCGAAATTAGGAAATTCGGTCTTCGAGAGCTTGATCAATGGCGGTCAATGAAACTGGACTTATGGTGCATGCACGCACATGCCACCTACAAGACTGCATGTGGGCTTCACTCGTCAAGAGGGTTTGAGCGTGTGGGAGCCTGTGGATGGGTTCTTGGGCTTGGAATTTGAGGTCTTAAGGTTTCTCTACCTCCTAGATCCATCTATGATGTTAGTTTCTAATTTTGAGAACCCTAATTAGGAGTTTTGAAACTTACATTTTTAGGTAATTTTTTCTTCCATTTTTCGGCTAATTTTTGGTAAATTCTTGGAAAACTAATTAGATAGACTTGTAGATCTCGTCGTTTTGAATCCATTGGTGGTGGCGATGTCAAAATTTGAGGCTAAGAAGTGCTAAAATTATAGAGAGAGAAAATAAGGAGAGAGAGAGTTCTAGGTTCTTCCACGCCATTCCTATTGCAGATTGCCTAAAATTCACCTAAAGGACCTATTGGAAAAATTTTATATGTTAGGGGGCGTCCTCATTTTCTGTTATTTGCATTTTAGCCCTTAAACTTTCAGAAAATTATATTTTAGCCCCCAAAACTTAAATTCTCATATTTCCCTCATAAATTTCCATAAATAGGTGATAGATAAATAAAATCCTCCAATCCAATTGTATTCTTTCTTTGAGTTATAATTTTTCTTTTATTTAGGGTTTTTCTCATTTATTCAAGGTTTTTTTATTTATTTAAGGTTTTTTTATTTTATTTTAGGGCATTACATTTCCTCTCCCCTTAAGAAATTTGGTTTCCAAATTTTATCACCATAATTGCAAATAAATACTAACCTTATCGTTCAAATAGATGTGGGTATTTGGCACGCATATCATCATTTTTTTTCAAGTAGCCTCTTCTGAAGAATTATTTTGCCAAATTACTTTTATTATAGGTATTTCCTTTTAACACAATTTCTTCACTTGTCTATCTACTATAGCCACTGATTTTTTCTCATATGATAAATCTTCATCTAACTGAATCTCCTAGAACTAAATAATGTGCATAAGATCTGGTAGATACTTTCGTAGCATAGATACATGAAAGACCAAAAGGACATTACTTAATTCAGGTGATAAAACTAAACGATAAGCTATTGGGCCAATCTTATCAAGAATTTCAAATAGACCTATGTACCGTGGACTTAGTTTCCCTTTTTCCCAAATCTTACTACTCCTTTCATAAGAGAAATTTTTAAGAAAACATGTTCGTCTACAGCGAATTCTAATGGTTGACGTCTATTATCAACATAAGTTTTTTGTCTACTCTAGGCTGCTAATAACCTCTCCTTAATCAATTTTACCTTCTCAAGTGCATCTTCTACCAAATTTGGCCCAAAAATCTTAGTTTCTCCCAATTTAAACCATCCAATCGGAGAACGACAACGTCTTCTATATAATACCTTAAAAGGGGCCATTTGTATACTGGCTTAATAGCTATTGTTATAACCAAATTCGACTAGAGGTAGGAATCTTTGCTAACTTCCTTTAAAATCAAGTCCACACGCCCGAAACATATCTTCTAATATTTGAATGGTCCGCTCGCATTGTCCATTTGTTTGAGGATGGAAAGCAGTACTGTGATTTAGCATTGTGCCTAAAGTTTCTTGGAAGGCTCTCCAAAAATGAGCTGTGAACTGTGGTCCTTGATTAGAAATAATCGATAACGATGCTCCATAAAGCCTCACTATCTCATTCAAATACAAATTTGCATACTAAGCTCAGTTGCAGGTGATTTTCACTAGTAGAAAATGTGCTAATTTTGTCAACCTATCAATAATCACCCATATTGAATCAAATCATTTTGGCATTTGTGGTAGTCCCGTAACAAAGTCCATGGTTATTCTCTTCGACTTCCATTCCAGTATCTTTACATGCTAATGTAATCATGCAGACCTTTGGTGTCCTGCCTTTACTTGTTGATAGGTTAAGCATCGAGAAACATAATTAACTATATCCTTCTTTATACCATCCCACCAATAAATTTCTTTTAGATCTTGATATATTTTAGTTGTCCCAGGATGAATGGTATATGTGGATCTATGAGCTTCCTCTAGTATATATTTTTTAGTTCTTCTATGTTAGGCATACATAGCTACTTACCCAATCTCAAAACTCCTTTATAATCTATAGTAAATTCAACATCATTGTCATTTCTCACCTTTTCAATTTTCTTACACAAATAGACATATTCTTCTTATGCCTTTTTCACTTATTCCACTAAGGATGATTGAAGTTGAATATGGTCCAATAATATTCTAGGATCCTTTACTTCTAGCACTACCCTATGAATTTCCAACTTATGCATTTTGTTAACCAACCTTAATTCTATTATGTGGGATAAACTACTCACAGACTTCCTGCTTAATGCATCTACCACTACATTAGCCTTACCCGGATGATACAACATAGTGTAATCATAATCTTTAAGTAGCTCCATCTATTTTCTTTGTCTTAAGTTAAGATCTTTTTGTTGAAAGATATATTTGAGACTTTTGTGATCCGTATTTCACATGACTCACCAAACAGATAATGCCTCTAAAATTTGAGAGCAAAAATCACTGTTGCCATCTCTAAATCATGAGTTGAATAATTTTGCTCATGTTGTTTAAATTGCCTGGACATACATATAATAACTCGACCGCGTTGCATCAATACACACCCTAATCCTATCCTTGATGCATCACAGTATATTGTGCATCCTTCGGTACCTGAAGGAATAGATAGGATTAATGGCAGAGTCAAAAATTCCTTTAGTTAATGGAAACTTCTCTCACAATTATCTGTCTACTCAAACTTTACTCATTTCCTAGTCTATCTCGTTAAAGGAGCAGTAATTTTTGAAAAATCCTTAACAAATATACGGCAATAGACTAATAGACCGAGAAAACTACAAATTTCTATAACTGTGGTAGGGTATGTCCACTACTGCACGGCTTCCATCTTTTTAAGGTCAACTTGCATCTTTGGTAACCATACGTGTAACGATTATTTTTTTAGGTGATTACACATTAGACCAACATTTTACCAAAAGATATGCATCTTGTATTTATATACATACAGAAGTTACATACATCAAAGATTAGTAACGTACATACATATGTAACTAGAGGTACTACGCATACATCCCAAAAAGGCAAAGTACTGTGAGGTTACATCAACATAATGGGGTTAGCCCATTTACATCATTAGAATTATACACATAACATTATTCTACTATCCCTCCCCTGGCCATCACCCCTAGGGTATTACTAGTGGAGGAGGCGGGCCAAGAACAGGAATCTCTATCATGTTAACAACCAGTAGGTTCACTATAATAGTGAACTGTCTCAAGTAGGGGACATCTACGGTCTGGAGCTCTAATAGGATGGTCATCACCACGAACGAAATCTCTACTGATCTGAACATAACATTATATTATGTCTAGCTTTATAAACTAAAAGATATAAAAATCCCAGTAAGGTCAACATCCAAAAAGTACAAGCATAATGAAATACTTACATATTATTTCTAACTGTATAAACTACAGAAAATATTTTCTCTTTCTACAATAAAGGTACAGTAAAATACATATAGGTCTTTTATAGGTTATGCATCAATATCACACATGGTAAATGAAATATGAATTAATAGGATACTTGTACAACTGTTCATGGTTTATACATCACTCATAGTGGCTCATCATCTGATAATTTCTCTCAATTTCAAACTTTAATGTGGCGTGAGCCTTACCCTTACAGCTACTCACCCACTATTGAGTGCCTTTGGTCGAAGCGGTCCTTCCCATATTGATCGCTCTAGGCTATAGGGCGTCCCCTATCCCGGTACTATATCCAAGCCACGACCCTTCTGCGCCTTACATCCATAAGGTGCTGCATGTCGCCGGGTCACCTTAGTGGGTAAGGGTCATCCTAGACTTGTCAGTTTCCTCAATATAGCAAGGGAAATTCCTGTTGCCAGGCCACTTTGTTTTAGAGAGGATCATTCTGACCATCAGTCGCCTTAATACAGTAACGTGATGCCTGTATCTAAGCCACCATGCTTCAGAGAGGGTCTTCCTGACCAAGCTTATGTCTTTTACATGTTTTTCCAACCACTTAATTCAACAAAGAGCATACATATCAATAATCATCATGAGCATAAACCACATTCATTCTCATACATGCCATAACAATATCATCATGTATAAACATACATGCTCTTACATTCTTTCTTACTATTCACACATCATTTACTCGCTTATGGCTGCACATACAAGTGATCTATAACATTCAATTATAATATTCACACATCATTCCTTCATACTTTCATAATTAATTCAACATGCATTACATAACCGTTTACATATTAACATATTTCTTTAACATATATGACTCATAAAATTCTCATTAACCCTTCATAAACATTGATGATTGGTTAGGATTTAAAAAGGGAACAAAAATCACTGAAAAAAGGTGAGACAACATGAAGCACGCCCTAGCCGTGTCACCAAGCACTGTCGTGCTTCATGCCCGTGTTTATCCCTGTGCTTCCTTCATAACATGGCTGTGTTTCTCACAGACCCACACCAAGCATGGCCTGGCTGTGTCACCAAGCACGGTCATGTTCTGGCATTTATACACCTCCAATCTAGAGCACGGCCTAGCCGTGTCACCAAGCACGACCGTGTTCTGGCATTTTTACACCTCTAGCCTAGAGCACGGCCTGGCCGTGTCATTAAGCACGGCCGTGCTTTGGGCGCAAAGCTCACAAAGTTCTTTCTTTTTCTTCCAAACCATCCAAGGAAACCTGCCAACAATTATACCAACATTTTAAGTATGAAAAATCTAATTTTTCTATAGCACATAACTACTAAAACATGGATTTAACCTCAAAACTATCTACACAAATTTTTCTTAAATCACTACCTCATGCATATAAGTGAACAACAGTCATCAACACCATAAATACCTCATCAAAAGTTCTATCTACCCTTCCATCATGCTTTAATACACACATACAATTTAACAATCAAGCATCCAACCAAAACTCATAAAAGATGATGTTGATCTTACCTTATACACCACAAGAGCTTGTTTCTCTCACTATACTTGTTGGATTTCCTCTCTTTTTCTTTAATTCCAAATTGCAGACAAAATCTCTATCACTTATTTACAAAGATGCAAGGTTAAAATCAAGATCAAGGGAGTTGGATTACCTTTTTCCTTCTTGAAATTTCAGCTCTCTTTCTCTACCTTCCTCACACTCTCTCTCTTCCTCTTCCCTTTTCCTCATTCTCTTCTTTTTCCTTTCTAACGTGGCTCTCTCTCTCGCTCTTGCTAGATGCTTGGTGACTTAGTCACCAAGTCTGCAAAGAAATATAAAAAAATGGTATCTTCTCCAAGAAGCCACTCCCCCTTTAACCAAGGACCTTCTTTTCCTTAAAAATTTCAAAATTGCCACTCCATTACTTTAGAACTATTTAGTTAGCTAAGGAATTGATTGGTTGTAGGGAAACTTACCAAGTGTTTAATTCCTTCTTGAGACATATTCTAATAAATTTTGGTGCAACTTTCTTCATAGCTCCTTATCTCTATTTTTATTGCCCAAATATGACCCTGCAGATAAAGAAATTACTACCTCATTCTTAAACATCTCTTTCAAAAATGAGAAATCTCTTATTAAATATTCATAATTATTTTCTTATAATTACCCCATTAATCCCTTTTAATCCTTTCTTAATATTCCATTTTGTGAATATAATTAACAAAATTCCAGGTGTTACACTTCTCCCCCTTTAAAAGGAATTTTGTCCTCAAAATTCAAGAATTTTACCTGCCCTCAAATAATTACGAATAAGAGTGCATCATATTTTCCTCTCTTTTCCATGTAGCTTCTTCTTTTGATAGCCCTTTCCACAACACCTTCACCGGTGGAACAAATTTATTATGTAACCGTTTCATACTTCGATCCAGAATTATAACAGGCTCCGGTTGATAAGTTAGGTTCTCCTTCACTACTACTTCCTCTTCCTGAATCACATGTAATGAATCCGACAGATATTTCTAAAGTTGAGAGACATGAAACACATTGTGTAGATTGGATAGTCTTAGGAGTAAAGCTATCTGATATGCTAAGGGCCCAACTTTCTTGAGTATCTGGTAAGGTTCTATATAACGTGGGCTTAATTTCTTAACTTTTATAGCTAGACCAATTCCAATGGACGGGAAAATCTTCAAAAATACATGTTCCCCTTCCTAAAAATGCAAATGCCTCTTCCTCTAGTCATAATAACTTTTCTAATAACTCTAGGCAGTCCGCATTCTATCTTGTATCATTCGTATCTACTCCGTAGAATGCTGAACTAACTTAGGACCCAACAACTTCCTTTCACTTACTTTATACCAACACAGAGGCGATTTGCACCTTCTACCATACAAAGCTTTATACGGTGCTATCCCAATACTTACATGGTAATTGCTATTGTAAGCAAACTCCACTAAAGGGAGATACTTATCCAATCTTTCCCTTGATCTAAGGTGCATGCTCGCAACATGTTTGACTATCTGTTTGTAGATGATACGTAGTACTAAATCGTAATTTAGTACCAAAGGCCTCTTGTAAAGCCTTCCAAAATCTGGAAGTAGAATCTTGATCAGAAACGATGCTGCTTGGAATTCCATGCAATCGAACAACCTCCTTTACATAAAGATATGCCAATTTATCCAGCGAGTAATTAATCCTTATAGGTAAAAAGTGTGTAGATTTTGTCAATCTATCCACTATTACCCATATGACGTCATAACCAGCCTGAGTCTTGGACAAACTAGCCACAAAGTTCATAGCAATGCCATCCCATTTCCATTCAGGAATCTCCAAGGATTGTAGTGTCCCAGAAGGCCTCTGATGTTTAATCTTGACTTTTTGACAAGTTAAGCATCTTGCTACATATTTCGCTATGTCCCTCTTCATTCCTGGCCACCAAAACGATCGCTTTAAATCTTGATACATCTTTATGGTTCCCGGATAGATAGCATATTTACTTTGATGTCCTTCATCCAAATTTTTTTTCTTTAGGTCTTCCCCCTGCGGCACACACATTCTTCCTCGATAAAGGATGATTCCTTCTTTTGACTTCGTGAAGTCTGGTGAATTTTATTTATTCTGAAGAAAAGGATCTCGTGCTTGTGCTTCCTTAATTTGCATCCTCAAATCACATTTCACCCGTAGCTTGTAACATCCCGTAATTTTTAGATATTTTCCTTAGAAATTCTTCACCTTACATATATGCATAGAAATGTTCTAATATTAATGGAATAGGTAAAGAAAGAAAACCTAAGAGGAAATATTAGAAATAAACATGCTAAAGAAAGGTGAAATTCTTAGGTAAAGAAAGATAAAATTCTGTGAAGTAAGTAAAGGTCTTAAAATTTCAAGAAAATCGGATTAGGGTAATTTTTCTTAATTTAAGAGCAAAAGTTACTAAGTTTAGTATCTCCACCCGTAATTGGGCTTTAACCTATGGACACTTCATATAGAGTTTTTCTACTTCACATGAATTTTTAGCAAGCCAATAGGATAGCCCAAGGAAGAAATAAAACATAGACTTGGACTAGGATATAGAAATTGGACCGGTAGCCCAAAAAAAGCATCAAAATGTGACCAAGCCCATTATGAAAGGTAGAATTTTAACCAAAGTAAAGAAAATGGACAAGAATGAGCCCAAACCCAAGAGGAAAATAAAAATAAAAATAAAATTAAAGTGATGAAATAATGGTGTAATCAAGATTAGGTGACATGGCATTAAGACAAAAATTTAGCAAGTGGTATGATTCTACATTCATCATTTTGGCAAGTGGCATAATAATACAAGGCTTTAGGACAAAAACATCTATATCTTACACTCATAATTTTAGCAAGTGGTATGATAAGACATAGTATTAGGACAAAACATCTCTATCCCACATAAATAATTTCAACCAAATAATGGAGATTGAAGGGCTAGAAATTTGCCACTTAAAAAGGCAACTTATCATAATTGATTAAGACAAAAGAAAAAGTAAATGAATCCCTAAATCAAAGGGACCTTGTCCCATATCTTAAGAACATATTATCATAATTTTCGAAATACAAATCTCCTTTTCCTATGCATATCTTGACTAAGGAAGAGGAAGACAAGAACATAAGTTGTTTGTTTTCCAAAAAATTCAACAAAGTGTATCCTAATTGTGATAAGGTAGACCCATGATCATGAAAGGTGAATTATTTGGTGGTTTATATAAGAAAACCCACCCTTACAACATTAGAATTTCGTCCAAGTGAGGGAGAGGAAAAATAGAAGCAAGGTAGAGTGAGGAAAGGAGAGGAAGAAAGGAAGAAAGAGGAAGGAGAAGTCTAGGGGACTAAGTGCTCCAGGTAAGTTTAACAATATTTCTTTTTGAAGAAAACTTTTGAAACTTATAATATTTATATGAGATTTTGATCTTAGAACTTTGATGATTGGTCATGGATGTTGCTATATCATGTTACATATTGATCTTGCATGTGATGTATATTTGAATACTTAGGTTGGTGTAGATAGTTCTGCATGGGTATGGCTATGGTTGGTAGAATTTTAAGCTTCGGTATTTTAATTTCTGGGAACAATTTATAAGGAATTAAAATACATGATTAACATAAGAATTAAAGCTATATGTGTCACGGATTTTTACCCACTGGAATCATTCAATTTGGAGTCCATATGAGGTAGCTATGGTCTGATTCGTAGTCAAAGGTCAGAAAATGGGTCATCAGGGAAGAATATGTTAGGATAGCTTCAGTATTTTAATTTCTGGGAATTATCTGTAGGGAATTAAAATAAATGGTTAATATAAGAATTCAAGATATATATGTCACGGATTTGTAGCCACTAGAATCATTCAATTTAGAGTCCATAGGAGGTATATATGGTCCTATTAGTAAGCAAAGGTCAGAAAATGGTTCATCAGGGAAGAATATGTTAGGATAGCTTCGGTATTTTAATTTCTGAGAACACTATATAAGGAATTGAAATAAATGGATAACATATGAATTATAGATAGATGTGTTACGGAGGTGTACCCACTGGAATCACTTAATTTGGAATTCATATGAGGGAGATATGGACAGATTAGTTGCTAAAGGTCAGAACCTATCCGAGAGGAACTATCCTATACTTTGAGGGAGTAATATCACCTTGATTTCTTAATATTTCATTAAACTGTTCAACATAATAGTTTTAGATAATTGTTTTATCTTGAAATGGACAACAAGATCACCTGCATCGGAGTTCAATTGAGGGAGTTATGCTCTGATTAGTAAGAGAATGTTAGATGTGATGAAAACCTGCATCAAGAAAATAAAGGAATAAAATTAATATTTAAGAAAGAAGATGAATCTTATAAATGAAAATAATAAATAACTAGTATAACCATAGCCATTGCCATTGTATGAACTTCTTACCATCTTAAGTGTGAAATTCTGACATGAAAATATTTTATAAAGTGATATTTGAAATGGTTATGTTCATGGCATAATTACCAATGATTTATGGTAATAGTTATATTTTGATGAACATACTTGTTATTTAAAACATATTTTTGGCTATCATTGTGAAAAGAAAAGAAATGAGCACGGTTACATGGCAATCCGTGTGGTGCACTAGTAGGGGACGCCCTACCAACGGTTATGATCATGATAATGAGAAAAGAAAGAGATAGTGGGCCATGTCGGACGGAGCGAGAAAAGCCCAAACCGGAGAGTAGAGGATACTCACCCTGACCGGGGTAGCTTGAAATGAGAATAAGTTGATGGCCATCATATGATATTTTGAAAATAGTTAATCCTGTCATACATATCATTACAGTATGATTCTTATGTGCGTAGATATAATGCATTCATGTGACCAAAGATATTTTCTGTAGTTTATACAGCTGAACATGACGTTATGAGCTTTATTGATGATGATTTACTGTTGAACTTATTGGGATTTAATTCTCACTATATTTCCATATCATGTTCAGAAAATTAGTTATGCAGATTTTCTATAGCTCTGGCTTTTAGTGCACGTTGGATCGAGTTATTCTATGATGGGCAGATCCTAAATAAAATTTTTGTGAGCGAGTTGGCACATATCCCAGTGAAGGTGCAACCACCTGCACCTGTATCTCCGGAATTGGTCAACCAAAATAAACCAGATGTAAATATCTATGTCTTTGATATGTTGCATGTACGTTTTGATTAATGACGTGTATGTGAACTCAATATTGTATAATAATAAATAAAAAAAAGGATGTTACATAGCTCACTAATAAGCAAACTTCTAGGAGTAATTACTACCGACAACCTCAAATCCTTGAATTCTTCAATCAAGTTCATCTTCTTTATGAGCATATGACTCAAATGGAGCAACTTTCGGCTTAACGCATCCGTCACCACGTTCGCTTTCCCTGGGTGGTATTTTAGTTCAAATTTGTAATAATCAATAAATTTCATCCATCTCATTTGTCTTATATTCAATTCCTTCTTATTGAAAATATATTTCAAACTTTTGTGATCACTGTATACTTCAAACATCGCGCCGTATAGATAGTGCCGCCAAATCTTTAAGGCAAACACTATAGCAGCCAACTCTAGATCATGAGTGGGATAATTTTCTTCATATGACCTCAGTTGTTTGGAGGCCTAGGCAACTACCCTACCTTCTTGCATCAAAACACACCCTAATCCCTTATGGGAAGCATTTGTATAAACTTCAAAGCGTCTGGAAGGATTCGGGAGAATTAAGACCAGAGGTGTAGTAAGCCGAGTTTTAAACTCCAGAAAGCTATTTTCACATTTTGAAGTCCACTTGATCAAACTTCCTTTCCGAGTCAATCTGGTTAAGGGTAATGCTATTTGCGAAAAACCTTGTATGAATCTTTTGTAATACCCAGCTAGACCCAACAAGCTTCTGATTTTGGTTATTGTCTTTGGTCTTTCCCACTTGAGAATAGCTTCTGTTTTGCTAGGATTTATTGACACACCATCCTTTGACACCACATGCCCCAGAAACTTTACTTTTTGCATCCAAAACTCGCATTTTTCCAATTTAGCAAAAAGTTTTTTTCCTTCAAAACTTGAAGCACTAATCAAAGATGAAGTTCATGCTCCTCCATACTCCTCGAGTAGATTAGAATATCGTCGATGAAGACTACTACAAACTGATCCAAATAGGATCAAAAAATTAGATTCATGTAGTCCATGAAGACTACAGGTGCATTAATAACTCCAAACGACATGACCAGGAACTTGTAATGCCTGTATCGAGATCTGAAAGATGTCTTAGAGATATCTTCTTCCTTCACTCGAATCTGATGATAACTTGATCTTAGATCTATTTTAGAAAAAATAGTTGCCCCCTTAAGCTGATCCAGCAAATCATCTATTCTCGGCAACGGATACTTATTTGTGATAGTCACCTTGTTGAGTTGTCTATAGTCAATACATAGCCGTAAACTTCCATCCTTTTTCTTTACAAACAGTACTAGAACTCCCTAAGGCGAAACACTGGGTCGAATAAAATTCCGTCCCAAAAGATCTTCAATCTGCTTCTTAAGCTCTTTTAACTCTACAGGAGCCATCTGATACGGTGTAATAGAGATAGGAGTTGCCCCTGGTACCAATTCAATAGAAAATTCCACTTCTCGCTTAAGCGGTTGTTCAGCAATTTCTGGAGGAAAGACTTCCGAAAAATCTCGAACTAGCAAAACCTTGACTAGCTCTTGCTCAACCCTCATGTTGAGCATACATAAAAGAGTACATCCTGAATTCTCATTAACTAATTTCCTTTGGAGTTTGTTGATTCGTTCATCTTTACTTTTAAGTACCTCGTCAAGTTTTGAACGAAAAACCAGAGTCTTCGCATAACAGTCCAAGAGAATCTGGTTACTGTTGAGCCAGTCCATCCCCAAAATCACATCTATATCTTTTAAGGGTAAACAAATAAGATCCATGATAAAGGATATGCCATATACTTCGACTAAACAATCTTTATAGACTGAAGAAGTGTTCACTTTTCCTCCCGTAGGGGTTAACACTATCAACTCGAATGTCAATTCAGACACAGAGCAAAGCAATCTCCCCACCTAAGTAGATGATATAAAAGAATGGCTGACACCAGAATCGAAAAGCACAATCAGAGGATAGCCGTGGAGATAGTACGTACCTTGAATTAAATAAGGAGCTTTTCGCTTTGGTCCCGCTCAATGTAAAAACTCTTCCCTTAATTGGCTGAGTCTGCTCGATCTTCTTCCCATCCTCTAGGGGACACTAGAGAGCTATATGCCCTTTCTGCCTACATCAGAAACAAGTAACCGAGTTATGGAGACAGGTACTTTCTGCCCACACGTCTTGCATTCGTTTCCAACGGCATTTTGCACTGAAGATCTAGCCCCCATGGCCAAGGGTTTCTTACCTACAGCTGTGTTTCTTCCCCTAACAAAACAATCCGGAGCTAAGAATTCTCTCTTTCTCTTCTATGGTGCCCGTCTGTCCTTCTCTTCCTCCACTGCCTTCAAACTCTTTTCCAACAGCCGACACTTGTTAATCAAGGGCACAAACTCACGAATTTCCAAGGCTACTACTGTATTACGGATTTTTGAATTTAGACTAGCTTCAAACTTGACAGCCTTCCAAGATTTATCTGGATTGTATTTTAGATATGACGAGAACTTGACTAACTCCTCGAATCTTACAATGTACTGGTCGATCAATCGGCCCCCCTTGTCTGTGCTGGAGGAATTCTATTTCCTTCTTGGCACACTTTTTGTAACAATTTTTTTTTTATATTTGTAAAATTACATGAAGTTATTATTATTTTAATTCTAACCACTTAACTCGTAATAATAATCACTTTAACCAAGTATAATTGTTATTAACAGTGATACAATACTGAGTTTCCATATACACCATTATTTTACAAACTACACACCATTATTTTACAAACATTTGTACAAAGATACATATTAGCTCTAATCATCTATGTCGACTACTTCCGGGGACACTGGTGCGGGTGGCACCTCCACCGGAATCTCAGTCACATCTACTACAGATACATCTGATATAACTGGTAGTTGCCCAAGGTAGGGCACCTCGATCCAATGTACGGAAATAATAAGTGTCATTGAGAAAATCTGCATAATTATTCTTCTGAACATGATATGGAAATATAGTGAGAATTAAATCCCAGTAGGTTCAACAATAAATCATTATCAATATAGTCATCACGTCATGTTTAGCAGTATAAACTACAGTAAATAACTTTGGTCACATGAATGCACAAAATCTATGCACATGAGAATCGTACAGTAATGACATGTATGACATGATTGATTATTTTCAGAATATCATATAATGACTATCAATTTATTCTCATATCAAGCTACCCCAGTCAAAGTGAGTATTTTCTACTCTCCGGTACGGGCTTATCTCGCTCCGTCTGACATGGCACACTTTCTCTTTCTTTTCTCATTAACATATTCATAACTGTTGGTAGGGCATCCCCTACTGGTGCACCACACGGATTGCCATGTGACCGTGCTCATTTCTTTTCTTTTCACAATGATAGCCAAAAATATGCTTTCAATAACAAGTATGTTCATCAAAATATAACTATTACCAAAAATCATTGGTAATCATGCCATGAACATAACCATTTCAAATATCACTTTATAAAATATTTTCATGTCAAAATTTCACACTTAAGATGGTAAGAAGTTCATACAATGGCAATGGCTATGGCATATACTAGTCATTTATTATTTTCATTTATAAGATTCTTCTTCTTTTTTAAATATTAATTTTATTTTTTTATTTTCTTGATGCAGGTTTTCATCATATCTAATCTTCTCTTTATGCTTGGCCTTTAGTCATTTTCTTCTTATTTATATCATTTCCAACACATGTTCTTACAAATTTATAGAGCATTGTTCTCCAATTTGATTTATACTATTACCCTATAGTTAAAGAGGTTCATCTAGGGTAGAAAAATGTTGAAAATAGGCTTCACCAGCTTCCAACACGGTCTGGCCATGTTCCTGGACACGGCCATGCTTTAAAAATACTTTAAATGTCCCGCTTCGAACTTAATAGCATTCCATGCTTCATCTAGGTTATATTGCAGATAAGAGGAGAACTTAGACAGCTCCTCGAACCTTGCAATATACTAGTCCACGGTCATGCTGCCTTGTCTGAGTTAGAGAAATTCGATCTCTTTCTCTGCCCGTACAGTACTTGGAAAGTAATTTTCAAAAAAAAAAATGTCTTTGAACACTCTCCGGGTGATCTGTCTTTCCTGATGAGCTAAAAGTTCTCTAGCTCCACGCCACCAGTATTCTGCTTTATCCTTTAACATATATGCAGTAAAAATAACTTGCTGCTCTTCAGTACAGCCCATCACTTCAAAGATTTTCTCTAATTCTCTTATCCACCTTTTGGCTACTGTTGGGTCATAGCCACTTTGGAAACAAGGTGGTCTAGTCCTTAGGAACTTGGATATGCCATTATCTTTTTCAGCCATCCGGTTGTTAGCACCATTCTCACCATTTGGGTTATTAGCATTCTGGAGATATTGTAAAATTTGGTTGGTGGTCATGACTTGGTCTCGAATTGCTGTGGCAAAGTTGTGCAGGGTTTCCTCTGCATTGGTTGCTGGATTCCTCCTTGGTGGTGCCATTTCTTACTGTGGCAAAAACAAATTTATGCTGCTATTGAGGTGATCAAGCCCAATAGTTAGTTCAAAAATATTTAATAGCAGTCATAACACCATCTCGGCATATAGATAGGAAACACTAGTAATTTCTTACCTATATGAATCACTGATCCCCTACACAGCACAACCACAACTTACTCAAGACACTATAAGATCGATTCAGATAACCATCCACCCACTGGCCATCTAGGATCGACCTACTCTGATACCAATTATGTAACAACTCCATTTATGTAAATGTAATTTTTTTTTATATTTGTAAAATTACATGAAGTTATTATTACTTTAATTCTAACCACTTAACTCGTAATAATAATCACTTTAACCAAGCATAATTGTTATTAACAGTGATACAATACTGAGTTTCCATACACACCATTATTTTACAAACTACACACCATTATTTTACAAACATTTGTACAAAGATACATATTAGCTCTAATCATCTATGTCGACTACTTCCGGGGACACTGGTGCGGGTGGCACCTCCACCGGAATCTCAGTCACATCTACTACAGATACATCTGATATAACTGGTAGTTGCCCAAGGTAGGGCACCTCGATCCAACGTACGGAAATAATAAGTGTCATTGAGAAAATCTGCATAATTATTCTTCTGAACATGATATGGAAATATAGTGAGAATTAAATCCCAGTAGGTTCAACAATAAATCATTATCAATATAGTCATCACGTCATGTTCAGCTGTATAAACTACAATAAATAACTTTGGTCATATGAATGCACAAAATCTATGCACATGAGAATTGTACAGTAATGACATGTATGACATGATTGATTATTTTCAGAATATCACATAATGACTATCAATTTATTCTCATATCAAGCTACCCCGGTCAAAGTGAGTATTTTCTACCCTCTGGTACGGGCTTATCTTGCTCCTTCCGACATGCCACACTTTCTCTTTTTTTTCTCATTAATATATTCATAACTGTTGGTAGGGCGTCTCCTACTAGTGCACCACACGGATTGCCATATGACCGTGCTCATTTCTTTTCTTTTCACAATGATAGCAAAAAATATGCTTTCAATTACAAGTATGTTCATCAAAATATAACTATTACCAAAAATCATTGGTAATCATGCCATGAACATAACCATTTCATACAATGGCAATGGCTATGACATATACTAGTAATTTATTATTTTCATTTATAAGATTCATCTTCTTTTTTAAATATTAATTTTATTTCTTTATTTTCTTGATGCAGGTTTTCATCATATCTAATCTTCTCTTTATGCTTGGCCTTTAGTCATTTTCTTCTTATTTATATCATTTCCAACACATGTTCTTACAAATTTATAGAGCATTGTTCTCCAATTTGATTTCTACTATTACCCTATAGTTAAAGAGGTTCATCTAGGATAGGAAAATGTTGAAAATAGGCTTCACCAGCTTCCAACACGGTTTGGCCATGTTCCAGGACACGGCCATGCTTTAAAAATAATTCAAATGTACTCAAAAACAGCCCCGAACACGGTTAACCCATGCTTGAAGCACCTAGGCACTGGCCGTGTTCTGTGACATTTGCTCACTAATCAGATCATAACTCCCTCATTTTAACTTCGATTGAGGTGATCTTGGTGTCTATGGAAAGATAAGACAATTATCTAAAACTATTATGTTAATCATATCAGCCAAATAGAATAAATCATAGTGTTATTACTCCCTTAAATTCAATATTATTTCTTCTCAGGTAGGTTCTAACCATTACTTACTAATCTGACTATATCTCCCACATTTGAAATCCAAATTGAATGATTTTAGTTGCTAAATCTGCGCAAGCCATATATCTATAATTGTTATGTTGACAAGTTATTTCAATTCCCTACAGAGTATTCCCAAAAATTCAAAAATTTAAGATTTCCAAACAGATTCTTCCCTGATTAACCATTTTATGATCTCTGCTTACTAATCGGCTGATATCTGCCTCATGTAAACTCCAAATTGAGTAATTCCAGTGGCTAAATATCCATGAGACATATATCTACATTTTTCTTATTAACCATGTATTTTAATTCCTTACTAATTCTTCCCAGAATTTTAAAAACTGAAGCTTAAAGTTTTACCACCCATAGCCATACCTATGCAGAACTATCTAAACCAGCCTAAGTATTCAAACATACATCACATGCAAGATCAATATGTAACATGATAAAGCAACATCCATGACCAATCATCAAAGTTTTAAGATCAAATTCTCATATAGATGTTACAAATTTCAAAGGTTTTCTTTGAAAAGAAATATTGTTAAACTTACCTAAGAATCTCCCTAGCTCACTCAGTGAATTGGTTTTCTTGTTTCCTCTTGAAAGAAGTAGCAAGATTTCTCCCTTCCCTTAGCTTTTCTAGCAGCTTAGGTAAGAGAAGGAGGGTGAGTTTTTGAACCTCAAGGATGAAGAAGAAAAATGGGTTCAAGTGAAGATTAAGGTAACTTACCTTGAGTACTTAGCCTTCTAAACTTCTCCTTCTTCTTCCTTCCTTTCTTCTCCACTCTTTCTCTCCTTTCCTCACTCTACCTTGCTTCTATTTCTCTCTCTTCCTCACTTGAACGAAATTAAAATGTTGTAGGGGTGGGTTTTGCTTAAATAGACCACCAAATAATACACCTTTTATGATCATGGGTCTACCTTATCACAATTAGGATACACTTTGTTGAATTTTTGGAAAACAAACAACTTATGTTCTTGTCTTCCTCTTCTTTAGTCAAGATATGCATAGGAAAAGGAGATTTGTATTTTGAAAATTATGATGATATGTTCTTAAGATAAGGGACAAGGTCCATTTGATTTAGGGATTCATTTCCATTTTCTTTTGTCTTAAACAAGTATGATAGGTTTGCCTTTTTAGGTGGCAAATTTCTAGCCCTTGAATCTCCATTATTTGGTTGATATTAATTGTGTGGGATAGGAATGTTTTGTCCTAATGTCATGTATTATCATACCACTTGCTAAAATTATGAGTGTAGGATGTAGATGTTTTTGTCCTAAAGCCTTGTATTATCATGCCACTTGCCAAAATTATGAATGTAGAATCACACCACTAGCTAAATTTTTGTCTTAATGCCATGTAACCTAATCTTTATTATTATTACATTATTATATCATCACCTAATTTATTTTATTTTATTTTATTTTTTCTCTTGGATTTGGGCTTATTCCTACCCATTATGGGCTTATTCCTACCCATTTTCTTTGCTTTGGATAATATTCTACCTTTCTTGGAGGGTTTGGTCACATTTTCATAATTTTTGGGCTATCGGTCCAATTACTATATCCTAGTCCAAGTCTATGTTTTATTTCTTGCTTAGGTTATCCAATGGGCTTGCTAGAAACTTATGTGAAGTGGAAAAACTCTATAAGAAGTGTCAATAGGTAAAAAGCCCAATGTATGGGTAAAGATTTTAAACTTAGTAACTCTAATTCTTGAATTAGGAAAAATTACCCTAATCCAATGTTCTTGAAATTTTAAGACCTTTACTTGTTTCTAAAAATTTATCTTCCTTATCCAAGAATTTTGCATCTCTTTATTTCTAATTTATGTTTTTCCTATTAGGTTTTCCCTCTTTATTTGTTCTCTTAATGTTAGAAACATTTTCTATGCATATACATAAGGTGAAGAATTTCTAAGGATTATATTTCCTTAGATATCTAAAATATTGTCTAATAAACTTTATTTCCTTAATTAAATTATCAATAAAAAAAACGAAATTAGGGATGTTACACTTTTAGGAAAATACTTATCCAAGAAGATCTCTCGGAAGACAGACCAGGTAACCTGTTGACCCCGGTGAGCTAACAATTCATTGGCTCATCTCCACCAGAACTCTGCTTCTTCTTTTAGCATGTATACAACAAAATTTACTTTCTGCTCACCTAAACACTCAAGAACCCCAAAAACTTTCTCTATCTCGGTTAGCCATCTATCTGCCGCCATAGAATTGTATCTGTAACAACTTTTTTTATTTTTTATTATTATACAATATAAAGTTCACATACACATCATTAATCAAAGCGTAGGTACAACATTTCAAATACATAAATATCTACATCTTATTTATTCTGGTTGACCAATTCTGGAGATTCGGGTGCGGGTGGTTACACCTTTACCGGGATCTGTGCCAACTCGCCCACAAACATTTTATTTAGGATCCGCCCATTATAGAATAACTCGATCCAACGTGCACTAAAAGCCAGAGCTATAGAAAATCTGCATAACTAATTTTCTGAACATGACATGGAAATATAGTGAGAATAAAATCCCAGTAAGTTCAACAATAAATCATTATCAATATAGCTCATCACGTCATGTTCAGCTGTATAAACTACAGTAAATAACTTTGGTCACATGAATGCACTATATCTATGCATATGAAAATCGTACAGTAATGACATGTATCACAAGATTAATTATTTTCAGAATATCATATGATGACTATCAAGTTATTCTCATATCAAGTTACCCTGGTCAGGGTGAGTATTTTCTACTCTCCGGTACGGGCTTTTCTCGCTCCGTCCGACATGGCCCACTTTCTCTTTTCTCATTAACATGATCATAACCGTTGGTAGGGTGTCCCCTACTGGTGCACCACATGGATTGCCATGTGACCGTGCTCATTTCTTTTCTTTTCACAATGATAGCCAAAAATATGCTTTCAATAACAAGTATGTTCATCAAAATATAACTATTACCAAAAATCATTGGTAATCATGCCATGAACATAACCATTTCAAATATCACTTTATAAAATATTTCTATGTCAAAATTTCACACTTAAGATGGTAAGAAGTTCATACAATGGCAATGGCTATGGCTATACTAGTCATTTATTATTTTTATTTATAAGATTCATCTTCTTTTTTAAATATTAATTTTATGTCTTTGTTTTCTTGATGCAGGTTTTCATCCTATCAACCTTGTCTTACTAATCAGAGTATAACTCCCTCAATTTAACTCCGATGTAGGTGATCTTGGTGTCAATTTCAAGATAAAACAATTATCTAAAACTATTATGTTGAACATTGTAGCGAACTATTAAGAAATCAAAGTGATATTACTCCATTAATGTACAGGTTATTTCTTCTCAGATAGGTTCTGACCTCTACTTACTAATCTGTTCATATCTCCGTCAGAAGAATTCCAAATTAAGTGATTCCACTGGCTCAAAATCCGAGACACATATATCTATAATTCATATGTTAACCATTTATTTTAATTCCTTATAGAATGTTCCCATAAATTAAAACACCGAAGCTATCCTAACATATTCTTCCCTTATTAACCATTTTCTAACCTTTGTTTACTAATCAGAACATATCTACCTCATATGAACTCTAAATGGAATGATTCCAGTGGCTAAATATCCGTGACACATATATCTATAATTCATATGTTAACCTTTATTTTAATTCCTTATAAAATATTTTCAGAAATTAAAACACAGAAGCTTAAAATTCTGCCACCCATAGCCATACCCATACAGAACTATCTACACCAACCTAAGTATTCAAACATACATAATATGTAACATGATATAGCAACATCCATGACCAATCATCAAAGTTCTAAGATCAAAATTCCATAAAAATATTACAAGTTTCAAAACTTTTCTTCAAAAAGAAATATTGTTAAACTTACCTGGAGCACTTAGTCCCCTAGACTTCTCCTTCCTCTTTCTTCCTTACTTCCTCTCCTTTCCTCACTCTACCTTGCTTTTATTTTTCCTCTCCCTCACTTGGACGAAATTCTAGTGTTGTAAGGATGGGTTTTCTTATATAGACTACCAAATAATTCACCTTTCTTGATCATGGGTCTACCTTATCACAATTAGGTTACACTTGGTTGAATTTTTGGAAAACAAACAACTTATGTTCTTGTCTTCCTCTTCCTTAGTCAAGATATGCATAGGAAAAGGAGATTTGTATTTTGACAAATATGATAATATGTTCTTAAGATATGGGACAAGGTCCTTTTGATTTAGGGATTCATTGGACAATTCATATTGAGGTTTTCCACTTAACATAATTTTTTTTTAGCAAGCCCATTGAATAACCTAAGCAAGAAATAAAACATAGACTTGGACTAGGATATAGAAATTGGACCGGTAGCCCAAAAATCATGAAAATATGGCAAAGCCCATTATGAAATGTAGAATTTTAACCAAAGTAAAGAAAATGGACAAGAGTGAGCCCAAATCCAATAGGAAAAATAAAAATAAAAATAAAGTGATAAGATAATGGTGTAATCAAGATTAGGTGAAATGGCATTAAGACAAAAATTTAGCAAGTGGTATGATAATACAAGGCTTTAGGATAAAAGATCTATATCCTACACTCATAATTTTAGCAAGTGGTATTATAATACATAGTATTAAGACAAAACATTTCTATTCCACACAAATAATTTCAACCAAATAATGGAGATCGAAGGGCTAGAAATTTGCCACTTAAAAAGGCAAACCTATCATAATTGATTAAGAAAAAAGAAAAAGTAAATGAATCCCTAAATCAAAGGGACCTTGTCCCATATCTTAAGAATATATTATCATATTTGTAAAAATACAAATCTCCGTTTCCTATGCATATCTTGACTAAGGAAGAGGAAGACAAGAACATAAGTTGTTTGTTTTCCAAAAATTCAACCAAGTGTAACCTAATTGTGATAAGGTAGACCCATGATTATGAAAGGTGAATTATTTGGTGGTCTATATAAGAAAACCCACCCTTACAACACTAGAATTTCGTCCAAGTGAGGGAGAGGAAAAATAAAAGCAAGGTAGAGTGAGGAAAGGATAGGAAGAAAGGGAGAAAGAGGAAGGAGAAGTCTAGGGGACTAAGTGCTCTAGGTAAGTTTAACAATATTTCTTTTTGAAGAAAAGTTTTGAAACTTGTAATATTTTTATGGAATTTTGATCTTAGAACTTTGATGATTGGTCATGGATGTTGCTATATCATGTTACATATTATGTATGTTTTTATACTTAGGTTGGTGTAGATAGTTCTGCATGGGTATGGCTATGAGGGGCAGAATTTTAAGTTTCTGTGTTTTAATTTCTGGAAACATTTTATAAGGAATTAAAATAAAGGTTAACATATGAATTATAGATATATGTGTCACGGATATTTAGCCACTGGAATCATTCCATTTAGAGTTCATATGAGGTAGATATGTTCTGATTAGTAAACAAATGTTAGAAAATGGTTAATAAGGGAAGAATATGTTAGGATAGCTTTGGTGTTTTAATTTCTGAGAACATTCTATAAGGAATTAAAATAAATGGTTAACATATGAATTATAAATATATGTGTCTCAGATTTTTAGCCATTGGAATCACTTAATTTTGAATTCTTATGACAGAGATATGGACTGATTAGTAGGTAGAGGTCAGAATCAATCTGAGAAGAAATAATCTGTACATTGAGGGAGTAATATCACCTTGCTTTCTTAATATTTCGCTACAATTTTCAACATAATAGTTTTAGATAATTATTTTATCTTGAAATTGACACCAAGATCACCTACATCGGAGTTAAATTGAGGGAGTTATGCTTTGATTAGTTGGAGAAGGTTAGATAGGATGAAAACCTGCATCAAGAAAACAAAGAAATAAAATTAATATTTAAAAAAGAAGATGAATCTTATAAATGAAAATAATAAATGACTAGTATAGCGATAGCCATTGCCATTGTATGAACTTCTTACCATCTTAAGTGTGAAATTTTGACATGGAAATATTTTATAAAGTAATATTTGAAATGGTTATGTTCATGGTATGATTACCAATGATTTTTGGTAATAGTTATATTTTGATGAACATACTTGTTATTGAAAGCATATTTTTGGTTATCATTGTGAAAAGAAAAGAAATGAGCACGGTCACATGGCAATCTGTGTGGTGCACCAGTAGGGGACGCCCTACCAACGGTTATGATCATGTTAATGAGAAAAGAGAAAGTGGGCCATGTCGGACGGAGCGAGAAAAGCCCATACCGGAGAGTAGAAAATACTTACCCTGACCGGGGTAGCTTGATATGAGAATAAATTGATAGTCATCATATGATATTTTGAAAATAATCAACCCTGTGATACATGTCATTACTGTACGATTCTCATGTGCATAGATATAGTGCATTCATGTGACCAAAGTTATTTACTGTAGTTTATACAGCTAAACATGACGTGATGAGTTATATTGATAATGATTTATTGTTGATCTTACTGGGATTTAATTCTCACTATATTTCCATGTCATGTTCAGAAAATTAGTTATGCAGATTTTTCTATAGCTCTGGCTTTTAGTGCACGTTGGATCGAGTTATTCTTTGATGGATGGATCTTAAATAAAATGTTTGTGGGCGAGTTGGCACAGATCCCGGTGAAGGTGCAACCACCCTCACCCGAATCTCTGGAATTGGTCAACCAGAATAAATAAGATGTAGATATTTATGTGTTTGAAATGTTGTACGTATGCTTTGATTAATAATGTGTATGTGAACTTTATATTGTATAATAATAAAAAAAAAGTTGTTACATAATTGGTATCAGAGCAGTTCGATCCTAGATGGCCAGTGGGTGGATGGTTATCTGAATTGATCTTATAGTGTCTTGAGTATGTTTGTGGTTGTGCTGTGTTGGGATCAGTAAATTCATATAGGTAAGAAATTACTAGTGTTTCCTACCTACATGCCGAGGTGGTGTTATGACTGCTGTTAAATATTTTTGAACTAACTATTGGGTCAGATCACCTCAATAGAAGCATAACTTTGTTTTTTCCACAGTAGGAAATGGCACCACCAAGGAGGAATCCAGCAAACAATGTGGAGGAAACCTTGCACAACCTGGCCATGGCAATTCGAGAGCAAGTCATGACCACTAACCAAATTCTACAATACCTCCAAAATACTAATAACTCAAATGGTGCTAACAACCGGATGGCTGAAAATGATAACGGCATATCCGAGTTCTTGAGGACTAGGCCACCTTGTTTTCAAGGTGGCTTTGACCCGATTGTAGCTGAAAGATGGATAAGGGAGTTAGAGAAAATCTTTGAAGTGATGGACTGTACTGAGGAGCAGCAAGTAATCTTCGCTGCTTATATGCTAAAAGATGAAGCAGAATACTGGTGGCGGGGAGCTAGAGAACTTTTAGCTCACCAGGGAAGGCAGATCACTTGGCAGGTATTCAAAGACACCTTTTTGGAAAAATACTTTCCAAGTACTGTGCGGGCAGAGAAGGAGATCGAATTTCTCCAACTCAGGCAAGGCAGCATGACCATAGACCAGTACATCACGAGATTTGAGGAGTTGTCTAAGTTCTCCTCTTACCTGCGATTTAACCCAGATGAAGCATGGAAGGCTATTAAGTTTGAAGCGGGATTGAACCCTGAAATAAAGAATGCTGTTATAGCTATGGAGATAAGTGAGTTTATACCTCCGATAAATAAATGTAGACTCCTGGAGAAGAGTTTGAAGGCAGTAGAGGATGAGAAACAAAGACTGAACTTTTGGAAAAGGAAGAATGGACCATAAAATTCTGGCAGAAATATCAGAGGAAAAGGACAGGGTACTGGCAAGAGGCCAATGACTGTGAGTCCTCAACCCTTCCAACAAGACCTTGCTCCAATCAAGTGCACTAAGTGCGGATGCATGCATGGTAACCGGCCATGCTACATGGGACAAGATGTTTGTTTTAAATGCGGACAGAAGGGCCATTTTGCAAGGAGTTGCCCACAAAATATGGAAAACTAGCCAGAACAGAAGTTTTAGGTGAAAGGAAGGGTTTTCACCCTGAGCAGCCAAGAGGCAGCTCAATCTTCTGAAATGATTCAAGGTACATGCTATATCTATGGATTTGGTCTTATGGTGTTATTTGACTCTGGTGCTAGTCATTCATTTATATCGGAAGAATGTATTAGGAAGTTTCAGTTTCCTATTTTTGAAACTCCCTATGAGCTATCCATAGTAACCCCTACAGGGGAAAGGGTATTAACTTCCTCTGTATGTAAGAACTATCAAGTCACCTTCCAGGAGAAAACTTTTTTTATAGACCTCATCTATTTACCTTTAAGAGGTATTGAGGTCATTTTAGGGTTAGACTGGATGTCTAGAAATCGAGTCTTGCTGAATTATTGTAACAAGACCGTTGAATTTCTACCTCGTACTCTGAAAGACGAGGTCCAGTTATTAATGCTTAATGCCAAGCAAGTTAATAGGGAGTTGAAAAATGGAGTACTTGGATACATTCTCTTGTATTTATCAAACCTAGAAGTCGAATCGAAGCTTGATGAAATCCCAATAGCCAACAAGTTTCTTGAAGTATTTCCATAAGATATTCCAGGCTTACCTCCCAAGAGAGAGATAGAGTTCTCTATTGATCTCTTACCTGGAACAGGGCCTATCTCTATTGCACCTTATAGAATGACCTCGAAAGAACTACAGGAACTCAAGAAATAGTTGGAGGAACTGTTAGACAAGCAATTTGTTAGACCAAGTGTATCTCCTTGGGGAGCTCTTGTATTGTTTGTTAAGAAGAAAGACGGAAGCCTTAGACTATGCATAGACTATAGACAGCTAAATAAGGTGATTGTCAAAAATAAGTATCCTCTCCCTAGGATAGATGACTTATTGGATCAATTGAAGGGAGCCTCTATCTTTTCTAAAATTGACTTGAGGTCGGGATACCATCAGATTAGGATCAAGGAGGAGGATGTACCAAAAACAGCTTTCAGGACTAGGTGTGGGCACTATGAGTTTTTCGTAATGCCTTTTGGGTTGACAAATGCACCTACAATTTCCATGGATTACATGAATCACATTTTTCGACCCTACCTAGATCAATTTGTGGTAGTGTTCATTGATGACATCTTGATATATTCTAAGAGTGAGAAAGAACATGAACAACATCTCTGAATTGTGCTACAAGTACTAAAAGAGAAAAAGTTGTATGCCAAATTGGAGAAGTGTGAATTTTGGCTGTCAGAAGTAAAGTTTCTCGGACATGTGATCTCAAATAGAGGGGTAGCCATAGATCCTAGCAAGACGGAAGCAGTAATTCAATGGGAGAGACCAAAGATAGTTACGAAAGTTAGAAATTTCCTGGGTTTGGCAGGATACTACAGGAGGTTTATACAAAACTTCTCTCGTATAGCCTTGCCATTGACTAAATTGACCAGGAAGGGAAGTCCTTTCAAATGGACTGATCAATGTGAAGCTAGTTTTCAGGAGCTTAAGATAAGACTGATCATTCCTCCTGTTTTAATTATTCCAGACCCCACAGGACATTTTGAAGTGTATAATGACGCTTCAAAGAAAGGGCTAAGATGTGTGCTGATGCAAGATAATAGAGTACTTGCTTATGCCTTTAGACAACTAAGACCCCACGAAGGAAACTATCCAAGCCATGATCTTGAATTGGCGGCGGTGATGTTTGCTTTAAAGATTTAGCGACATTACTTATACGGAGCAACCTTTGAAGTATTTTGCGATCACAAGAGTCTTAAATATCTCTTTGATCAAAAGGAGTTAAATATGAGGCAACGAAGATGGGTGGAATTTCTCAATGACTACAAGTTTGAGATAAAGTATCATCAAAGGAAAATGTTGTAGCTGATGCCTTAAGTCGAAAATCTCTGCACATGGGCTAGATGATGGTGTATGAGATGAAAATGCTAGAGGAGTTTCAGAATTTGAAGCTGGATACTAATTTTTCCTCAAAGAAGTTAATCATTAATGGTTTAAGTATAGGGTGTGACCTTAGAGCCCAGATCAAAGAGGCTCAAGTTCACAACCAATACTTACAGGATCATAAAGATCAAGGAAATTTTTCAGTAATGGAAGATGGAGCAATCATGTATCAAGGAAGGATTTGTGTCCCTCAAGAACGAGAGTTGAGGACTAAGATCCTACAAGAAGCACATTAGAGTAAATATACTGTCCATCCTGGTTGCACTAAAATGTACCAGGACTTAAAGAGGATGTATTGGTGGCCAGGGATGAAAAAGGATATTGCGGAGTTCGTGGCTAAATGTCTAATTTGTCAAAAGGTGAAGGTGGAGCATCAAAAGCCAGCGGGATTTCTACAACATCTTGAGATCCCTAAATGGAAATGGGACAGTATCTCGATGGACTTTGTTGTAGATTTACCTAAGACTTCAGTCGGACATGACTTTATCTGGGTAATAGTTGACAGATTAACCAAATCTGCTCACTTTCTGCCCATAAAAATTAACTTTTCACTGAATAAATTGGTCCAATTGTACGTCTAAGAAATAGTTAGACTGCATGGGATTCCCTTAAATATTATTTCTGATAGAGATCTGAGGTTCACGTCGAGGTTTTGGAAGGCGTTGTAGGAAGCTTTTGGTACTCAATTGCAGTTCAGTACTGCCTACCTTCCTCAGACTGACGGGCAGACAGAACGGACCATTCAAACTCTAGAAGACATGTTAAGGGCCTGTGTGATAGAGCAAGGTAAAGGATGGGATAAGTACCTACCTTTAGTAGAGTTTGCTTATAATAATAGTTATCACTCAAGTATTAAGATGGCCCCCTACGAAGCTTTATACGGTAGGAAGTGCCGATCTCCACTATGTTGGTTTAAGGTAGGAGAAAAGAACTTGCTGGGTCCTGATCTAGTTCAACAAACCACTGAACAAATCAGGATGATGCGAGATAAAATACTCACTGCTCAAAGTCGGCAAAAGAGTTATTATGATAAGAGACATAGACCTCTAGTGTTTGAGGAAGGAGACCATGTATTTCTAAAACTTTCTCCGACCACCGGAGTTGGTAGGTCTCTCAAGACCAAAAAGTTAAATCCGCAATTTTTAGGACCCTACCAAATTCTGAAGAAAGTAGGGACGTCAACATATTAAGTTGCTCTCCCACCTAATTTGTCCAACTTACATAATGTTTTCCATGTATCATAGCTTCGAAAGTATCTTCCAAATTCCTCACATGTGATACGAGATGAACCAATCCAAATAAAGGAGAACATGACATACCAGCTAGTACCAGCATCTATATTGGACACTGACGTGAAGCAATTGCAGAACAAAACTATTCCCCTAGTTAAGGTGTTATGGGAAGGTTTGACTCCAGAAGAAGCAACTTGGGAGTTAGAAGAAGTCACGAGGAAGAAATATTTGAAATTGTTCTTATTAGGTAATTTTTGAAATTTTGAGGACAAAATTTCTTTTAGGGGGAAGGAAATGTAACATCCCTAATTTTGTTTCATGTATTAATAAAAGTGCAAAAGTATTCAAAGTAACATCCCTAATTTCGTTTCCTTTATGGATAAACATACATAAATATTTAAGGAAATAAAATTTATTAGACAATTTTTAGATACCTAAGGAAATATAATCCTTAGAAATTCTTCAACTTTCATGTATGCATAGAAATGTTCTAACATTAATGGAATAGGTAAAGAGAGAAAACCTAAGAGGAAATATTAGAAATAAACATACCAAAGAAAGTTGAAATTCTTGGATAAGGAAGATAAATTTTTGTGAAGTAAGTAAAGGTCTTAAAATTTCAAGATTGGATTAGGGTATTTTTCCTAATTTATCTCCACCCATAAATTGGGCTTTCACTTGTGGACAATTCATATTGAGGTTTTCCACTTAATATAATTTTTTTTAGCAAGCCCATTGAATAACCTAAGCAAGAAATAAAACATAGACTTGGACTAGGATATAGAAATTGGACCAGTAGCCCAAAAATCATGAAAATATGACAAAGCCCATTATGAAATGTAGAATTTTAACCAAAGTAAAGAAAATGGACAAGAGTGAGCCCAAATCCAATAGGAAAAATAAAAATAAAAATAAAAATAAAGTGATAAGATAATGGTGTAATCAAGATTAGGTGAAATGGCATTAAGACAAAAATTTAGCAAGTGGTATGATAATACAAGGCTTTAGGACAAAACATCTATATCCTACACTCATAATTTTAGCAAGTGGTATGATAATACATAGTATTAGGACAAAACATTTTTATTCCACACAAATAATTTCAACCAAATAATGGAGATTGAAGGGCTAGAAATTTACCACTTAAAAAGGCAAACCTATCATAATTGATTAAGACAAAAGAAAAAGTAAAAGTGAAAGCTCAATTTATGGGTGGAGATAAATTAGGAAAAATTACCCTAATCCAATCTTGAAATTTTAAGACCTTTACTTACTTCTTAAAAATTTATCTTCCTTATCCAAGAATTTCAACTTTCTTTGGCATGTTTATTTCTAATATTTCCTCTTAGGTTTTCTCTCTTTACCTATTCCATTAATGTTAGAACATTTCTATGCATACACGTAAGTTGAAGAATTTCTAAAGATTATATTTCCTTAGGTATCTAAAAATTGTCTAATAAATTTTATTTCCTTAAATATTTATGTATGTTTATCCATAAAGGAAACGAAATTAGGGATGTTACTTTGAATACTTTTGTACTTTTATTAATACATGAAACAAAATTAGGGATGTTACAGTATCCTTCGACAAAAGACAAAGGTCGAGTTCTCATAAAATTTGCCCATCCATTGCTTGCGTTCCTTGGGTTCTCACCCATCTCACCATTAGTATTACTATTGTTTTGAATATGCCGAAGGATTTGATTCGTGGCAGAAACTTGATCTCGAATAGTAGTGGCTAGATCTTGCAGAGTAGCTTTTGCGTTTGACGTTGAGTTTCTCCTTGATGATGCCATTTCCTACTGTATAAATAAAAAAAATTAGTCATTATTGAGGTGATCAAGCTTAATAATAATCAAAGAAATTTTTTGTAATACAATAGTAATAACATCATCAAGCATACATATTAAGAAAAACGTTAACAATTTTTCTTTACCAATTTCAATACACTACTCAACTCTATCTATCCACATCTTATTTAAGATGCTCTTAGATCGATCCAGGTAACCATTCACCCCCATGGCCACTTAGGATCGACCTGCTCTGATACCAACTTGAAACGACTATTTTTTAGGTGATTACGCATTAGACCAACATTTTACCAAAAGATATGCATCTTGTATTTATATACATACAGAAGTTACATACATCAGAGATTAGTAGTGTACATACATATGTAACCCTAGGTACTACGCATATGTCCCAAAAAGGCAAAGTACCGTGGGGTTACATCAAAACAATGGGGTTAGCCCATTTACATCATCAGAACTATACACATAACATTATTCTACTATCCCTCCCTTGGCCGTCACCCCTAGGATATTGCTGGTGGAGGAAATAGGCCAGGAACAAAAATCTCTACCATGTTAACAACTAGTAGGTTTACTATAATAGTGAATTGTCCCAAGTAGGGGACATCCATGGTCTGGAGCTCTAATAGGATGGTTAGCACCACGAATGACATCTCTACTAATCCGAACATAACATCATATAACATAATGAGATATAAAAATCCCAGTAAGGTCAACATCCAACAAGTACAAGCATAATGAAATACTTACATGTTATGTCCAGCCGTATAAACTATAGAAAACATTTTCTCTTTCATACAATAAAGGTACAATAAAATACATACAGGCCTTTTATAGGTCATGCATCAATATCACACATGGTAAATGAAATATGTATTAATAGGATACCTGTACAACTGTTCATGGCTCATACATTACTCATAGTGGTTCATCATCTGATAATTTCTCTTAATTTCAAACCTCAATGTGGCGTGAACCTTACCCCTACAACTACTCACCCACTATTGAGTGCCTTTGGTCAGAGCAGTCCTTTCCACATTGACCACTCTAGGCTATAGGGCGTCCCCTATCCCGGTACCGTATCTAAGTCATGACCCTTCAGTCGCCTTACATCCATAAGGTGTCGCATGTCGTCAGGTCACTTTAGTGGGTAAAGGTCATTCTAGACTTGTTAGTTTCCTCAATACAGTAAAGGAGACACATGTTGCCAGGCCACCCTACTTCAGAGAGGATCGTTCTGACCGTCAGTCGCCTCAGTACAGCAAGGTGACACCTGTTTCCAGGCCAACCTGCTTCAGAGAGGGTCCTCTTGACTAAACTCATGTCTTTTACATGTTTTTCCAGCCACTTAATTCAACAAAGAGCATACATATCAATAATCATCATGAGCATAAACTACATTCATTCTCATGCATGCCATAACAATTTCATCATGTATAAACATACATGCTCTTGCATTATTTCCTACTATTCACACATCATTTACTCGCTTATGGCTACACATACAAGTGATCTATAACATTCAATTATAATATTCACACATCATTCCTTCATGCTTTCATAATTAATTCAACAAGTATTACATAACCAGTTAAATATTAACATATTTCTTTAACATATATGACTCATAAAATTCCCATTAACCCTTCATAAACATTGATGATTGGTTAGGATTTAAAAAGGGAACATAAATTGCTGAAAAAGGGTGAGACAGCAAGAAGCATGGCCTGGCTGTGTCACCAAGCACGACCGTGCTTCATGCCCATGTTTTCCCCTATGCTTCCCTCACAACATGGCCGTGTTTCTCACAAACCCGCATCAAGCATGGCCTGGCCGTGTCACCAAGCACAGTCATGTTCTGGCAATTTTACACCTCTAACCCAGAGCACGGCCTGGCCGTGTCACCAAGCACAGTCGTTCTCTGGGCGCAAAGCTCACAAAATTCTCTCTTTTTCTTCCAAACCATCCAAGGAAACCAACCAATAATTATACCAACATTTTAAGTATGAAAAATCTAATTTTTCCATAGCATATGACCACTAAAAACGTGGATATAACCTCAAAACTATCCACACAAATTTTCCTTAAATGACTACCTCATGCATACAAGTGAACAATAGTCATCAATGTCATAAATGCCTCATCAAAAGTTTTATCTACCCTTCCATCATACTTTAATACACACATACAATTCAGCCATCAAGTCATCCAATCAAAACTCATAAAAGAGGGTGTTCATCTTACCTTATATACTACAAGAGCTTGTTTCTCTCACTAAACTTGTTGGATTTCCTCTCTCTTTGTTTAATTCCAAACTGCAGACAAATTCTCCATCACTTATTTCCAAAGATGCAAGGTTAAAATAAAGATCAAGGGAGTTGGATTACATTTTTCCTTCTTAAAATTTCAGCTCTTTCTCTCTCTTCCTCTTCCTTTTTCCTCATTCTCTTCTTTTTTCCTTTCTGTTGTGGCTGTCTCTCTCCCTCTTGCTGGATGCTTAGCAACTTGGTCACCAAGTCTACAAAGAAATATAAAAAAATGCTAGCTTCTCTAAGAAGCCACTCCCCCCTTAACCAAGGACCTTCCTTTCCTTAAAAAATTCAAAATTGCCACTCGATTATTTTAGAACTATTTAGTTAGCTAAGGCATTGTTTGGTTGTAGGGAAACTTACCAAGTGTTTAATTCCTTCTTGAGACATATTCCAATGGATTTTGGTGCAACTTTCTTCATAGCTCCTCATCTATATTTTTACTGTCCAAATTTGGCCTTGCAGATAAAGAAATTATTACCTCCTTAAACATCTCTTCCAAAAATGAGAAATCTCTTATTAAATATTCATAATTATTTCCTTATAATTACCCATTTAATCCCTTTTAATCCTTTCTTAATATTCCATTTTGTGAATATAATTAACAAAATTTCGAGCGTTACAATATGCCCTAGGAAAGTAATAGTACTAAGCCAAAATTCACATTTTGAAAACTTAGCATATAGATGATGTTCCCTTAGTGTTTGTAAAATCGTTCTCAAATGCTGCTTATGCTCCTCTAAACTATTTGACTATACTATAATATCATCTATAAACGCAATCACAAATGGGTCTAAGAAAGTTTTAAATACTATGTTCATCAAATCTATGAATACTGCCGGGACAATTGTCAAACCAGATGACATCACTAAGAACTCATAGTGTCCATATCGGGTTTTGAAAGTAGCTTTTGGAATATCCTCCTCTTTTATACCCAGATCTTAAATTAATTTTTGAAAAACATTGAGCAACTTGTAGTTGGTCAAACAAGTCATCTATATGGGATAATGAATACTTATTACATGTTTTCACTGTATTCAACTGTCTGTAATCTATACATAGCCGCACAATTCATCTTTCTTTTTTACAAATAAGATTGGAGCACCCCAAGGAGAAGTATTAGGGCAAATAAATCCCTTATCTAATAAGTCTTATAACTGTTTTTTTCCAATTCTTTGAGTTTGGTCGGTGCCATTTTGCATGGAAGTATAGACACTAGTTGGGTTTCAGAAAGTAAATCAATACCGAACTCAATTTCTCGTTTAGGGGGTTATCCTGAAAATTTTTCAAGGAACGCATCAGGGAACTCTCTAACAACTGGAACTTGATCTACACTAGTGTATTTCATATCAACACACATAACCACTGCCAAATACCCTTGACATACTTTTGATAGTAACTTATGAGCTGTTAAAGTAGAAATTAAGTTATCATGTACTTCACTGTGATACCTTGTATCATAAAAAAATATTCCTTAGGAATATTAAACCTAATCACCTTAAGATCACAGTCCAAAGTGGTATGGCATGATGCTAGCCAGTCTATTTCCAATATCATGTCAAAGTACATCATATCTAAATCTATCAAATCTACAAGAGTTTCTTTATCTGTTATCGAAACTTTACATGATTTATACACATCATTAACCAATAAGAATTCTCCCAATGGAATAGCAACCATAAAAGAACAATGTAAGCTAGTAGGATCTCTACCAAATTACTTAGCAAAGCATGGTGATACATAAGAATGAGTAGAACTAGGGTCAAACAATACATATGCTTTATGAGAACATACTAATAATGTACCTATCATTATTGCATTTAAGGCTTGAGCATCTTGTCGTGTTAGGGCAAAGACCTAAGCTTGTTCTCAACCTTGACTTTCAGATCCTCTACCAGAACCACCACTACTAACCTATCCTAAAGTTGATATAATTAGTTGTGCTAGTACAAATGCATGGGGTGAAGCTGGCTGTACTGATGCATGACTTTATCTTCATAATTATGGGTAATTCTTTGCCATATGCCCTACTTATCCACACCTAAAACATGCACCTATTTCTCTATGACACTGCCTAGTATGAAACCTGCCACAAATGGGACATAGTGGAATCGATCTTGAGTCTTATTGATTAGTGGGTCTCATATCTCTCTGAATCATTCTTTGCTTATTGATATTGACTGATGCCTAGTTGGAATGACTGAATTTTACTTGAGTCATATGTTGTGGATTTTAAAATCTTGGTCCTTTTACATTAGGATTATAACCAGTATGGATATTACTATCTCGTTCTCTTTTTCTCTTCTTTTGACTTTATATCTCCACTAACTCTTGTGTTTTTATCATTCTTGTACAATCCACAACCGCTACATAAGTAGGGAAATGATTAATCTGAGGACTCACTGACTTGAATAATGGACGTATTAACCCTAAGACAAATCTTTTAATTCTATCTCTTTTAGTCGAAACCAGATAGGGTGCATATCTAGACAATTCAGTGAAACATATATCATACTCTGATATTGTCATCTTTGGCGTCTGTTTTAGTTCTTCAAACTCTTTATCTCTCTTATCTCTTTCACTTTCTGGTAAGAAACGATTTATGAATACTTCATTAAATTCTCCCCACTCCATTGGTGTAGAGGTAACATCTTTTCCTTACATCATAGTCTCAAACCAGACTTGTGCCACATCTAACAGTTGAAAAGATATTAACTCTATAGATCGCCTAACAGAGCACTCTAAAGCCTTAAGGATATTTTCCACAACATCAATAAATATTTGCAGATCCTCATGAATATCTAATCCAATAAAAGTAAGTGGTTTTAACTTTAAGAATTGCGGTAGTGTCACCTCAATCTTTGCAGACCTATCTTCCTGTTTAAATGATCTTACCTGTTCTTGAACTATAAGAGCTAATTGAAAGGACGTTTAAGATGTAGGATGACCCTTACACTAATAAAGTGACCTGACAAGGTTGTTGGCTTATGACGATACCAAATAAGGGACTCTTTATTAGCCTAGAGTATACTAAGTGAGAGAAGGGCTGCTCTGACCAGGTAACAGTGGTGTGTGAGTAGCAGGAGGGAGAGGGCTCACATCACCTTGTTATTGACCAAATATAAAATTCACAGACGATCAGCCATTGTAATTATATATGTACATGCATGATATTGATGTATAACCTTCTTAGCATACATATATGATATTGATGCATAACCTGCTTACCATACATATATGATATTGATGCATAACTTGACAATGATGTTGAACATGCAAGCATATCATGTTATTCATTTTATCTTTTGATGCAAAAAAGAGAAAAAGGTTTTTTGTAGTTTATACAACTGGACATAACCCGTAAGATTTTCTTACTTCTGTTTTAATTATGTGGATGTTGATCTTACTGGGATTTCATTCTCATTATTTTCCTTCAGTGTTATGTTTAGTTAAGGATAACTAGGATGTCGTTCATGTTCCTGTCCTTGTTTCTAGATATACAAATAGTAGAGGTCCTCTATATGGGACAATTTACTATCATAGCTAACCTGATAGGTAGTTAATGTGATAGAGTTGCCAGCACTAGTGCCACCTCCTCAACCATTTGCACCTCAGGGTAATGGCCATATAGGATGTTGTATAGTAGTTTAGGAATGCATATCTAATGGATTAATCCATTTTTGGTGTAACCATATGGTACTTTGCCTTTTGGGTTATAATGCTCAGTACCTAGGGTTACATATATATATGCAATTAATTTCTATGTAGCTCTATATATATATATGATGTATATATTTTGGCATGCTGTTACTTGTGTTGATATATGTTGCTGTGTCATAAGAGTTTGTAATAATTCCTAAGAAGCTAAAAAAAATCAGTCCTTACAAGTTTATATCAAAACAGGTCGATCCTACGTGTTTATAGGGGTGGATGGTTGCATGTATCGATCTAAAAACATCCTAAATAAGATGTGGATAAAAGGCGTAAAATAGCATATTATAATAGTTAAGGAAAATTGCTAGCCTTTTTGTCATGCCCCTAATTTTAGAGCACGTGAAACACATACTTTACGAACATATATTTTCCATAACATGTATAATACACTCCTTTATAGATAGGTATTCCCATGTATAAACATCAAAGTACAGTAGAAGTAGGGATCCTGCCTATGGCGTTCAGAGTATACTCTATATTATAAGTACAAAGTAATTTAAACACTATGAGCCTTGGAAACAATGTAGGCTCACCCAGATAGTATGACCCCTAGTTGATCACGTAACTGCAGGACCAAATTTTGTATCCTTATCTGAAAAAATATGTAAGTATCGTGTAGTGAGTTTGACAACTCAGTGAGCAGATAGTACCTCCTATGACTTCTTAGGTCAACATATGGATGTACTAATATTTTAAAATCTGTCACATAGAAAATATAATTCGGAATTACATCTATATGTGACCCGTATTTCAAATATACTCAAACGAAGGATATTCATATATCCAAAACCATATACTGTATTGTATGATCATTTAACAAATATTGTTATGCATCAAAATATTTCACATGATAACATTAGGAAGACCCCATATTAGAACTACCATATCAAAGTTCAAGCCATTCCTTACTTTGGTGGTGTAGGATTTGCCTATACTTAACATCCAAGCTAAGGTTTTCCCTACCACCATTCAAGAGGACACGTAAAGGGACTCTAATATGGGCAATTTCCTAAGCACACAGTAAGGGAGGGCAAATAACATATCATATAGTTAACATTTTGCCCAAATAGGAGGCATCACGCTGTTCTTCACATATCATAATATCTTGTGTGTTGGCTGTCACATTAGGCTAGCACTACCCCTACTAGCTGAGGTATCAAGGTGCACTAGGACTAACATCGCATGCTGTTAGGAAATAGTGTTTCCAAAAAGATTCCTCCACAAAAATCATATTTGCATATATGCCATATCGTTCAAAACAATGGTTTTAGTATAATACATAATTTTCAATCTCAATACAATTCTTCTGTTAGAAACTTCTCAATCAGGGTAATCACATATACATGTCCTTTTTCAAGGCAATCTTATAGCTTTATATATCAATGCCACATGCACAATATATTTTCTTTATCATATAATGAGAAATACAATTTAAAATCACATATTCAACGAGTTCAAAAATATATTTTCAAAACCATACTCTTCTTGAATTATATACCAGATCTTAACAATTTAGATAATTTAATCCATTTAAGAGACATATATAAATATAAATAACATGTAAACATAATCAATTATACATTTAAAGTTCAAGAAGAGCATAGGGTAAGTCATAAAAAGAATTATCTACTCACAAGATAAGGCTCCAGGTTGGACAGCCCCAAAATATACTTTTTCAATCTAAATTTGATCAAATAGATCTCAAAAATGAGTTCAGAAGGTCCAAAAACCTAAGAAATGACTCTAGAATCGTGAAATTTGGCCTCCAAGAGCTTAGTCAACAATGGTAAAATAATGGGTACTATTCACAGTCGGATTTACTATTTACCACCGTAAATCATCATTCATACCGACCGAATTTCCTATTCATGATGCATAAAAAGTTGTTAGATGGCTGAAAAATTTCATATCCTAAGGTTTATCTAACTCTTGAATCCATCTACGGTGTCATATTTTCAATTTAAGTTTTCTAAATAAGAGTTTTAGAGTTTACCTTTTTTAAAAATTTTCTACTTCCAATCTGCGGCGCTTTTGCAGTTGATTTGAAAAATTGTTTAGCCAAAATTGTAGTACTCTCCGTCTTGAATCCAGTGGTATCCTTAGTTTTGAGATCAGAGCCCTGTAAACACTCTAAATCTAGAGAGAAAATATAGAGAAGAGAAAAACACTATTCACAAAAGTTCTGATTCTTCTTTACGCTGCGTCTCCCCCTCCCCTTTTTTCTTTCTTTTTTTTACTTATTATTATTTAATAATAAAATTTTTAAAATTTATTATTATTATTTTTAATTATATACATATAAATACTATTTTCATCCTAAAATATCCCAAAAATTTCTAAAAATTTATATTCTTGTAAAACTTTAGTTAAACTCTTAAATCATGATTTTTCTTGATAAAATTATAATAAAGCAAATCAAAATATAAAATATCTTCATGCATATTAAAAGAAAGAAATTTATAAAAATAAAAATAAAAATTATTTAAAACCAAATATAATTATTTTAAGTAAAACAAAAATTATGTTAATTAACAACATATTTACTTTTAGCAAAACATAATCATTTACAATAAAAATATTTTTTTTATAGAAAAATATTATTATTTAAAATTTACGGGATATTACATTCTTCCCCCTCTTAAGAAATTCGGTTCCCGAATTTCAAACCATTCTGTCACAAGTAGGAAATGAAGTTAAGGCATAGATTACAATTATTAACTTTACTACTCAATCTATTGGGGATATCTCTTTTGTATATAATCTTTACTTTATAAGATGTCTCTTTAGTTGAGTGATTTTATCATATAACCTTAACTATAGGGATTTCCTTCAGCCATAAGTTCTTTACTTGTCAATCAACAATAATCATTAGTTTTTTCCTCATAATTAAGCCAAGTTCTTGTTCAATGGAATTTTTTGAAATTCAATAACATGAGAAGAATCTGATAGGTACTTCCTTAACATTAATGCAAGAAAGATTGTACCAACATAACTTAATCTTGATGGCAAAACTAGGCAATGTACTACTATGCCTACTTTGTTCAAGATTTCAAAAGAGCCTATATACTAGAGCTTAACTTTTTCCTTCTTTCCAAACCTCATTATCTCTTTCATGGGTGAGTCCTTCAAGAATATTTGATCACCAACTGATAATTTTTAGTGCTCAATAATCTTGGTCCTTATAAAATTTTGGCATGTATTGAGTTTCTTGTATTCTTTTTTTTTTTTTATAATCAATTTCACTTTGTCAACGACATCTTATAATAAGTTTGACTCCACTGAGTCATTTAACAGAAAGTTTGTAACACCTCTTACATAAGACTTTAAGTTATCTAATATCATTTTATTATAGGCAAATTCTGCTAAGGGATCTTCCACCAAACTCGAAAACATATGCTTGAAACACGCTCTTCAAACTAGCATCATCAATTTTGGTTAGTCATATTCAATCTATTGCATGTTATTCCAAATTACATTCCAAAAGCTTAACTTTACTTAACTCACCCACCTATTAGGAGACCTACGATATTTCATGTAAAACCTCAAATGATGCCATTATATATTGGCCTGATAACTATTGATATAAAAAGTTTAACTAAAGGCAAATAACTTCTCCCAACTTTCACTAAAATTATATAAAGATACCTGAAGCATAACTTCTAATGCGTAAATACATCATTTAGATTTACTATAAGCTATACTATAATCTAACAAAGATCTTTAGGCTTCCTGAATAGCTCTTCTGAAACAAAATATTCAATTTTTACTTGCTGACACACTAAACAACAAAAGAAATATTACTTGTATATTCTTTTTACCATTATACTAGTACAATTCTTTCATATCTTAGTATATCTTTATTGCCTTGGGTTATCCATATTCACAATCTATTACTTCTTCTGAAATCTCCTTCATCAACAATTATTCACATGTAAATTTCTAATCTCAACATAATTCACATCCTATATACTAGACTCAACTTAGCATGGTATAAACCTTTAACACAAATACCTTGATCGCTTTACCTTATTTTCGGACATGGTTCTCAAAATATTCTCCATTACTTTAACCTACTAATCACTTGGACACCATAATAATTGAGTTTCAAAGAAAAGAAAAGAAATTAATTTTCCTTGTAATGAGGGAAAAGAACCTTGCATTTAATGCCAAACATTAATGAGAGAGAATGTAGTAGAACAGACGAAAAAGCATAATAGAAAACAGTGCCAAAATCAAAAATTTGGACAAAGCATTGAAGAAAATTAAAATTGGTGGCCATAATTCTTGAAAAAATGTAAACATAACTTAGCTGTTTTTTCAGCAAAAATCGATAGCCACAAGTTTTGAATATATATTCCAAAATCTAATTCAAAGCTACTGTTATTCGGTGGCAGAATAGCACATGGAAAAGAAGTATTTCTGAGCTTATAAAAGTTTGTGAAGAACAAAAAACATGTAGTTAGCTGGTAGGATGCAGTTGGTTGCTTCAATATAGATGTAATTAATCAACTGTAAAATAACCAGTCCAAATTAAAAATTCTCAAAATAGCTAGTCGACTTAATAATACCGATAGTCAACTAGTAAGAACATTGGAAAAACAAGATAAATCATTTGATTGCCCCTCTTCAACATTTAATTGGTTTGCATTTTCACTTTTTTTTTTACAATGACGCCTATCACCTGCTATAATATCCCATAATTTTTATTTTTTAAAAAATAATTATGTTTTGTTAAAAGCAAGTATACTTTTAATTAAAATAATTATTGTATTACTTAACATAATTATGTTAACCTTTAATAAATTTTTGTTATATTTTTAAAAATATTCTTTCTTTTATTATACATAAAGATATTTATTTTTTGATTTTTTAATTAAAATTTTGTCAAGAAAAGTCATGATTTAAGAGTGTAATTAAAATTTTACAATAATGTAATTTTTTAGAAATTTTTGGGATGTTTTATAATGAAAAATGATATTTATATAAATATATATAAAATAAAATAAAAATAATCTTAAATATTTAATTATTTAAATAATAATAATAATAATAATAAAAAGAAAGAAAAAGAAGGAAGGGGAGACGGATGAAGAGAAAATGCAAAGGTTTTCGTAATCGATGAATAGTAACCTTCATTTTCTTCTCTAGATCTGGAGTGTCTATTGGTTTCCGATCTCAAAACTGAGGGTACCACTAGATTCAGGACGGAGTATACTACAATTTTGATCGAACAATTTTCAAATTAGCCGCAAAATCGCCATAGATCGAAAGTAAAAAATCTTAGAAAAAGGTAAGTTCTGAAACTTCTACTTAGAGATCTCAAATTAGAAATCTGACACTATAGATGGATTCAAGAGTTAGATAAACCTTAGGATATAAATTTTTTCGGCCATCGGACAAATTTTTATTCTTTGTGAATAGTGATTTTCGGCGGTGAATAGTATTTTTGGTAGTAAATAGTGATTTTGACCCTGCATGAACAGTTTTTTTCGGCCATGAACAATGACCAAGCTCCTAGAGTCATTTCTTAGGTTTTTGGACCGTCTGGACTCGTTTTTGAGATCCATTTGATCAATTTTGGCTAGGAAAAATACATTTGGGGCTGTCCAACATGGAGCCCTGACCTATGAGTGGATAATTCTTTCTATGACTTGTCTTATACTCTTCTTGATCTTTAAACGTGTATTTGATTATGTTTATAAGATATTTACACTTTTTTATGTTTCTAAAATGCATTAAAATTATCTAAATTGCTTATAATTTTGATTATAGTTCAAGAAGAGTATAGTTTTGAGAAATGGTGAAATGAATATTTATGCACGTGATATTGATTTATAAAGCTATATGATTGCCTCGAGAAAGGGTATGTATATGTGATTCTAAATATATTTATCATTATTTGGAAAAGTAAATATTATGTGCATAAGGCATTGATTTGTAAAACTATAAAGTTACTGATTATGATTGAATGACAAGCGTAATGCTCATGACGAGTTTCTTGATAATTATACATTGTGTTTGATGAATATGAATTTATATATATGTATTTATATGTATGGATGAATATCGACGGGTTGTATGGCTTGTGACGGTACCGAATATGGGACGCCTTATTAACCTGAGTGAGCCGGGGGAGGGCCACTCCAACCGGGTGACAGTGGTAATGTGAGGAGGCAAATGGATGATGAACTCACATTCCCTTATCCCTATTGTGACTGTAATCGATTGGTCACTATGCGTATAGCAAATGAGTGTGTGGGTTGACCAGATCGCCAAATGAGGCAGGTCATTTTAAAAGTTATAACTTTATCTCAAAAATTTATTATTTTACTATAATTTATAAAGCTGAGCATATCAACATTTTTTTAATGATCATATCATGCTGAATATGGTTTCGGATATCTGAATATCCTTTTATTTGAAAATATTTGATATATGGGTCCCATATGGATGTACTTCTGAACTGTATTTTCTATGTGACAAATTTTAAAATATGAGTACATCCATATGCTGATCTAAGAGGTCATATGAGGTATTATTTGCTCACTGAGTTGTCAAATTCACTACACGATATTTTCACATTTTTTCATATAAGAATACAAAGTCTGATTCTGTAGATAGGTGATCAGTTAGATGACATATTCTCTGGATGAGTCTACGTTGCTTTCAAGGCTAACAGTTTTGAATTATATTGTATTTGTATCCTAGAGTGTGCTTTGAACGCCACAAGCATGATTCCTACTTCTGTTGTTATTTTGATATTTATAACTTGGTCTGTATAATATATATACATGAAAGAACCTATATGTATCTATTTTTATGAAAACGAATAGTGTTATGCATGTTATGAAATTTATCTGATTGCGAAAAAAAATGTTTGTTTCACATGGTCGAAAATTGGGGGCGTTACACCTACAACTTCCCTACAAGAATTAAGACATCAATGCTTCATCAAGGACAACAAGGAAAAGGAAAATTTCTAGGGATACCTTATCTTATTCTCTTTATATGCTTAATATGTGTCATAATCATAACTATTATACATATACATGTGTGCCCTCATTTTTGAAATTCACCTTTAATTTAGCTGTTATCCACTAGTTACTCACATAACTGTTCTAATAATGCCCGGCCTATTCGCATAGCTATTGTAAGTATGCCCTTCTTTGAGTTCTATAAATGCATAAATTAGTATCTTTACTTTCATATTCAAAGTTAGGGTGAGTGCAATTATGGAGGGAATCACATTATGCCAATTTCGAAATATTTGTATCTTTTGTGGTTCTAGTCATGGAAAAGATAGAGAGTATGTGAAAGTAGCACAAAATCTGGGTATGGTGCTGGCCAGGAGAAAAATTCACATAGTCTATGGTGGAGGTAACTGTGGGTTAATGGGATGTATGTTTACAGCTGCATATATAGGAGGATTTCAAGTTCTAGGTATTATTCCAACAACTCTAGTTACATCAAACATAATAGGGAAGATAATTGGAGAAAAATTTAGGGTAGTTTCCATGCATGAGAGCATGGCTAGAATGATAAGTAATGCTAATACCTTCATTGCCTTACCAGGGGGTTTTAATACTTTAGAGCAAATTTTTCAAGGTACTCTTGGGCACAACTGAATATCCATCACAAACTGATAGGTTTGTTAAATGTTAACCATTTCTTTGATGGTTTGTTATCTTTTATTGATCAAGCTATGGAATAAAGGTTTATCTCATACTCAGCACGACGAATTCTCATATCAACTTCTAATGCTGAGGAGTTGATTGATGCTTTACAAGCATTTGTTCATGTACCTGATTCAACTATGGCTCAAATAGATTAGAAGACAGACAACCGCGAAAAGCACAAGTTAGACTTGGATCTTCATCTGTAGCTGTAGTAAGACGTGGACATTGCTATATCGCTTCTACTTTCTTAGGGTCTACTTGAATACCATCCTTGTTAACCACATGTCCTAAGAAAGTAATACAAGTAAGCTAGAATTCACATTTTGAATGCTTAGGATATAGTTGATGTTCCCTTTGAGTTTGTAAAACTATCAGCAATTGTTGCTTATGAGCCTTTGAACTCTTGGAATATATTAGTATATCGTCAATAAATGCAAAAATAAATTGATTTAGGAATGGTTTAATTACCATTCATGAAGTCTATAAATGCAGCTAGGGCATTTTTCAAACCAAATGTTATCACTAAGTCCTAAAAGCAATTTTTGCAATATCCTCTTTCCTTATCCTCAATTGATGATACCCAAATCTCAAATCAGTTTTTATAAAATATTGAGCACCCTATAGCTAATCAAATAGATCATTTATACAAGGTATTGAATAATTTTTACACATTGCCACCTTATTTAACTATCTATAATATATGCACAATCGCAGCGATCTATATTTCTTTTTCACAAATAGAACTGGAGCACCTTAAGAAGAGTACTAGGATGTATAAATCCCTTGTCTAACAAGTTTTGTAACTAATTCTTCAACTCCTTGAGTTCAGTTGATGCCATTCTATATGAGATATAAACACGGGTTGGGTTATAGGAAGTAAATCAATATCAAATTCTATATATCGTTTTGAAGTAATCCTAGAAATTCCTCAAGGGATACATTAGAAAATTCTATAACTATTGGAACTTGATTTATACTGGTATACTTTATATCAACATCTCTTACCACTGCTAAATATCCTTGGCACCTTTTTGTAATTACTTATGGGATGTTAAAGTAGGGATTAGATTACTGGGTACCTCACTACGGTTTCCTTGTATAAAGAAAGAAGATTATCCAGGAATATTGAATTTAATCACCTTAAGGTGACAGTCCAAAATGGTATGGCATGATGCTAACCAATCCATTCCCAATATCACATCAAAGTCTACCATATCTAGACATTCGGGTAAAATGGATATTATATTCAGAAATGATCGTATTTGGCATTTGTCTCAATTCTTAGAATTCTTTGGCATGCCTATCCTTTTCACTTTTAAGTAGAAATTAACTCATATTTACTTTTTAACATGCCACTATATTTAATCAACCTTATACTAGGAAATTTAGCAACTTGGAATAGAAAGAAATTAAAACCCTATAGAATCCCTCAGAAGCACCTAAAGTATAAATATGTCCGGTTCATATCCATACTAAAGGTCCTACTAAAGAATCCTTTACTCTAATAGCCACAGGGAAACCTAATGCTCTGATACCAACTTGTCATGCCCCTAATTTTAGAGCACGTGAAACACATACTTTATGAATATATATTTTTCATAACATGTATAATACACTCCTTTACAGATAGGTATTCCCATGTATACACAAAATACATACCAAGTCTATAAACATCAAAGTACAGCAAAAGCAGGGATCCTACTTGTGGCGTTCAGAGCATACTCTAGAATACAAGTACAAAATAATTTAAACACTGTGAGCCTTAGAAGCAACGTAGGCTCACCCAGATAATATGACCCCTAGTTGCTCACGTAGTTGTAGGACCAAACTCTATATCCTTATTTGAAAAAAAAATGTAAGTATCTTGTAGTGAGTTTGACAACTCAATGAGCAGATAATACCTCCTATGACCTCTTAGGTCAATATATGGATGTACTCATATTTTAAAATCTATCACATAGAAAATATAATTCAGAAGTACATCCATATGGGACCCGTATTTTAAATATACTCAAACAAAGGATATTCATATATCCAAAACCATATACTATACTGTATGATCATTTAACAAATGTTGTTATGCATCAAAATATTTCACATGATAACATTAGGAATACCCCATATCAAAACTACCATATCAAAGTTCAAGCCATTCCTTACTTTGGTGGTGTAAGATTTGCCTATACTTAGCATCCCAGCTAAGGTTTACCTTACCACCATTCAAGAAGACACGCGAAGGGACTCTACTATGGGCAATTTCCCAAGCACACAATAAGGGACGGTAAATCACATATCATATAGTCGGCATCTCGCCCAGATAGGAGGCATCATGCTTTCCTTCACATATCATAATATCCTGTGTGTTGGCCGTCACACGAGGCTAGCACCACCCCTACTATTTGAGGTATCAGGGTGCACCACGGCTAACATCGCCTATTTCAAAAGGATTCCTCCACAAAAATCATATTTGCATAGATGCCATATCGTTCAAAATAAAGATTTTAGTATAATACAGAATTTTCAATCTCAGTACAATTTCTCTGTTAAAAACTTTCCAATTAGGGTAATCACATATACATTCCCTTTTCCAAGGCAATCTTATAGCTTTATATATCAATGCCCCATGCACAATATATTTTCTTTACCATATAATGAGAAATACAATTTAAAATCACATATTCAATGAGTTTAAAAATCTATTTTGAAAACCATACTCTTCTTGAACTATATACCAGATTGTAACAATTCAGATAATTTAATCCATTTCAGAGATATATAAAAGTATAAATAACTTCTAAACATAATCAATTATATATTTAAAGTTTAAGAAGAGCATAGGGTAAGTCATAGAAAGAATTATCTACTCATAGGGAAAGGCTCTAGGTTGTACAGCTCCAAAATATACTTTTTCAATTTAAATTTGATCAAATAGACCTCAAAAATAGGTCTGGAAGGTCCAAAAACCTAGGAAATGACTCTAGAATCACGAAATTTAGCTTTCGAGAGCTTGGTCAATTGATGGGTACTATTCACATTCGGATTTACTATTCACCACCGAAAATCACTATTCATACTCATTAGATTCACTGTTCACGACACACAAAAAGTTGTCAGATGGCTAAAAAATTTCATATCTTAAAGTTTATCTAGCTCTTGAATCCATTTCCGCTGTCAGATTTTTAATTTAAGGTCTTTAAATTAGAGTTTCCGAGTTTACCTTTTTATAAGATTTTCTACTTCTGATCTACGACAGTTCTGCTGCTGATTAGAAAAATTGTTCGGTCGAAATTGTAGTACTCTCCGTCCTAAATCCAATGGTACCCTTAGTTTTAAGATCAGAGCCTTATAAACACTCTAGATCTAGAGAGAAAACATGGAGGAGAGAAAAACACTATTCACAAAAGTTTTGATTCTTCTTTACGTTGTGTCTCCCTTTCCTCTTTTTTCTTTCTTTTTTTACTTATTTTTATTTAATAATAAAATATTTAAAATTTATTATTATTATTTTTAATTATATACATATAAATACTATTTTTTATCCTAAAATATCCCAAAATTTTCTTAAAATTTATATTCTTGTAAAACTTTAGCTAAACTCTTCAATCATGATTTTTCTTGATAAAATTTTAATAAATCAAATCACAATATAAAATATCTTCATGCATATTAAAAGAAAAAAATTTATAAAAATAAAAATAAAAATTATTTAAAGCTAAATATAATTATTTTAAGCAAAACAAAAATTATTTTAATTAAAAGTGTATTTACTTTTAGCAAAACATAATCATTTACAATAAAACTATTTTTGTTTATAGCAAACCATCATTATTTAAATTTTATGGGATATTACATTCTTCCCCCTTTAAAAAATTCGGTCTCCGAATTTTAAACCATCCTGTCACAAGTAGGGAATGAAGTTAAGGAATAGATTACAATTATTAACTTCACTACTCAGGCTATTGGGGATATCTCTTTTGTATATCATCTTTACTTTCTAAGATGTCTCTTCACTTGAGTGATTTTGCCATATAATCTTAACCATAGGGATTTCCTTCAGCCATAAGTTCTTCATTTGTAAATCAACAATAATCCTTGATTTTTTCCTCATAATTAAGCCAAGTTCTTGTTCAATTGAATTTCTTGAAATCCGATAACATGAGAAGAATCTGATAGGTGTAACATCCCTAATTTCGTTTCATTTATTAATAAAGGTACATAAATATTTAATGTAACATCCCTAATTTCGTTTCTTTTATTAATAAAGGTACATAAATATTTAATTAAGAAAATAAAATTTATTAAACAACTTTTAGATATCTAAGGAAATATAATCTTTAGAAATTCTTCACCATATGTGTATGCATAGAAAATGTTTCTAACATTAAGAGAATAGGTAAAGAGAAAGAACCTAATAGGAAAAATTAGAAATAACATACTAAAGAAATGCGAAATTCTTGGGTAATGAAGATAAATTTTTGTGAAGTAAGTAAATGTCTTAAAATGTCAAGAAGATTGAATTCGGTTAATTTTTCCTAATTCAAGAGTTAGAGTTACTAAGTTTAACATCTCTACCCATAAATTAGGCTTTCACCTATGGACACTTCATATTGAGTTTTTCACTTCACATGAATTTTTACCAAGCCAATAGGATAGCTTAAGCAAGAAATAAAACATAGACTTGGACTAGGATATAAAAGTTGGACTGATAGCCCAAAAATCATGAAAATGTGACTAAACCCTTCATGAAAGGTAGAATTTCAGCCAAAGTAAAGGAAATGGGTAAGAATGAGCCCAAATCCAAGAAGGAAAAATAAGAATCATGTGAGAAAATAGTAGTGTAATAATAATTAAGATTAGGTCACATGGCATTAAGACAAAACATCTATATCCTACATTCATAATTTCAACAAGTAGGTAATAATACATAGCATTAGGACAAAACATCTATATCCTATATTCATAATTTCAACAAGTGGGTAATAATACATAGCATTATGACAAAACATCCTTATCCTACATAAATAATTTCAGCCAAGCATGAGAGACTCAAAGGCTAAAAATTTGCCACCTAAAAAGGCAAACCTATTATACTTGAGTGAGACAAAAAAAGGAAATGAATCTCTAAATCAAAGAGACCTTGTCCCTTGTCTTAAGAACATTTTATCATGATTTTCAAAATACAAATCTCCTTTTGCTATGCATATCTTGACTAAAGGAGAGGAAGACAAGAACATGAGTTGTTTTTCCTTAAAAAACAACCAAGTGCATTCCAATTGCGATAAAGTAGACCCATGATCATGAAAGGTGAATCACTTGATAGTTTATTTAAGCAAAACCTACCCTTATAACATTATAATTTCGTCCAAATGAGGGAGAGGAAAAATAAAAGCAAGGTAGAGTGAGAAAATGAGAGAAAGAGAGGAGAAGAAAGGAAGGAAGAAGAAGGAGAAGTCTAGAACACTAAGTACTCAAGGTAAGTTAGCTTAATCTCCACTTGAATCCATCTTTTCTCTTCATCCTTGGGGTTCAAAAGCTCACCCTCCTTCTCTTATTTAATCTGCTAGAAAAGCAAAGGGAAGGGATGAATCTTGCTACTTCCTTCAAGAGAAAACAAGAAAAAGAATTCACTAAGTGAGTTAGGGAGATCTTTAGGTAGGTTTAACAATATCTCTTTTTGAAGAAAAGCTTTGAAATTTGTAACATTTATATGGTATTTTGATTTTAAAACTTTGATAAAATTTACAATATTTGCTACTTTGATGATTGGTCATGGATGTTGCTATATCATGTTACATGTTATTTTGCATATGATGGATGTTTTGAACATTTCGGTTGGTGTGGAAAGTTCTGCATAGGTATGGCTATGGGTGGTAAAATTTTATGATTTTTATGTTGCTATTTTGTATATTTGAATATTTTGAAAAATTGATGGAATATGATTAGATGTAAAGAAAATGGAAGAGAATGTAATATAATGATGAACTAAAACCTTCAGAAATGTTTGGTTAGGAAACTGGATTTTGGAGTAACTAGGGAAGCTTCTGTTTTTGAAATTCTGGGAAGAATTGGTTAGGAATTACAAGAAATGGTTAACAAAAAAAATGTAGATCTATGTCACACAAATTTTTAGCCACTAGAATCACTTAATTTTGAGTCTAGATGAGGGAGATCTTATTCGATATGTAAGCAGTGGTAAGAAAATGGTTAACCAAGGAAGAACATATTAGGTATGCTTATGTGTTTGAATTTCTAGGATAAATTTGTAAGGAATTAAAAGAAATTCTTAACATGATAAATGTAGATATATGTCTCATGAATATTTAGCTATTGGAAGCATTCAAATTGGAATCAATATGAGGGAGATATGGTCTGATTTGTAAGCAGAGATCAGAAACTAGCTAATCAGGGAAGATTTTATTAAGTATGCTTATGTGTTTGAATGTTTAGGCAAATTATGTATGGAATTAAAGGAAATTATTAACATAATAAATATAGATATGTGTATCACGGATCTATAGACTTTAAAAGCACTTAATTTGGAGTCCATATGAGAGAGATATGAAAGATTAAATAGTAAAGGTCAGAATTAGTCTAGAATCCAGGGTGGTAAATATAAGCATTTTTGTTGTTGATTTTTTGGGAGTAATAAGTAAGGAATCTGAAGCAATTATAAACATGAAAGTTGTATATAATTTTCTTAGAATTTTATAAGCTTTGGAAGCACCTCAATTGGAGTTTGTATAAGAGAGATATGGTTTGATTAGTAAGTAGATGTCTGAACCTACACGAGAAGAAATAACATTGAATTTGAGGGAGTAGTAACACCATGATTGCTTAAGATTTCACTAAAATGTTCAACATAAGGGTTTTAGATGTCTTATCTTTTAATTGGCACCTAGATCACTTCAATTGAAATTAAAATCAGGGTGTTATGCTCTGTTTAGTGAGAGAGGAAAATAATATTTAAAAAAGAAGAAGAATCTTATAAATGAAAATAATAAATGACTATTGTATGACATAGCCATTGCCATTGCATGAACTCCTTACCATCTTAAGTATGTAATTTTGATATGAAAATATTTTATAAAGTAATATTTGAAGCGATTATATTCATGGCATGATTACCAATGATTTTTGATAATGATTATATTTTGATGAAAAATTATGGCATGTGAGTATAATGAACATACTTGTTATTGAAATCATATTTTTGGATATTAATGTTAAAAGAAAAGAAAAGAAAAGAAATGAGCACGGTCACATGGCGGTCTGTGTGGTGCACCAGTAGGGGATGCCCTACCAACGTCTATGATTATATTAATGAGAAAAGAAAGTGTGCCATGTCGGACGGAGCGAGAAAAACCCGTACCAGAGAGTAGAAAGTACTCACCCTGACCGGGGTAGCTTGATATGAAAATAAGTTGATAGCCATCATATGATATTCTGAAAATATTTATTCATGCCATACATGTCATAACTGTATGATTTGTTTGTGCATAGATAAAGTGCATTCATGTAACCTAGAGATATTTGCTGTAGTTTATACAAATGAACATGACATGATGAGTTATATTGATAATAATTATGATTTATTGTTAAAGCTACTAGGATTTAATTCTCATTATATTTCCATATCATGTTCAGAAAACTAAGTTATGCAGATATTCTCTATGACTGGCTTTTAGCATATGTTGGGTCGAGTTAGCTAAGATCCCGGTGAAAGTGAAACCAACTGCACCCATATCTCTAGAACTAGTTAACATGGATGAATAAAATGTTGACTTATATGTGTTTAATTTTTGTACAAATGTTTTGATCAATAATGTGTACGTAAACCCAAAATTGTATAAGTGTTAATGGTATTTCATAAACCTTAATTATGTTTGGTTAATTGAATGTTATTATGAGTTAAATAGTTAGAAGTAAAGAGGTAATGACTTCATGGAATTTTAGAAATATATATATATATATATATACATACACACACACACACACACACATATGTGTATATATATATATATATATATATATATATATATATATATATATATGTAAAAAAATGAAGTTGTTACATAATTGGTATCAGAGGAGGTTGATCCTAGATGGCCAGTGGGTGGATAGTTATCTGAATCGATCTTATAGTGTCTTGAGTATGTTATGGTTGTGCTATGTAGGGGATCAATGATTTCATATAGGTAAGAAATTACTAGGGTTTCTTATCTATATGCCGAGGTGGTGTTATGTGTAACATCCCTAATTTCGTTAAAAGTACATTAACGAAATAAAATTATTAGACAATATTTTAGATATCTAAGGAAAATATAATCCTTAGAAATTCTTCACCTTATGTATATGCATAGAAAAAAAAATGTTTCTAACATTAAGAGAACAAATAAAGAAGGAAAACCTAATAGGAAAGAAATTAGAAATAACATACTAAAGAGATGCAAAATTCTTGGATAAGGAAGATAAATTTTTAGAAACAAGTAAAGGTCTTAAAATTTCAAGAACATTGAATTAGGGTAATTTTTCCTAATTCAAGAACTAGAGTTACTAAGTTTAAAATCTTTACCCTTACATTGGGCTTTTACCTATGGACACTTCATATAGAGTTTTTCCACTTCACATAAGTTTCTAACAAGTCCATTGGATAACCTAAACAAGAAATAAAACATAGACTTGGACTAGGATATAGTAATTGCACCAATAGCCCAAAAATTATGAAAATGTGACCAAGCCCTCCAAGAAAGGAAGAATTTTATCCAAAGCAAAGAAAATGGGTAGGACAAGCCCATAATGGGTAGGAATAAGCCCAAATCGAAGAGGAAAAATAAAATAAAATAAATTAGATGATGATATAATAATAAGAATAAAGATTAGGATACATGGCATTAAGACAAAAATTTAGCAAGTGGTGTGATTCTACATTCATCATTTAGGCAAGTGGCATGAAAATACAAGGCTTTAGGACAAAAATATCTATATCCTACACTCATAATTCTAGCAAGTGGTATGATAATACTTGGCATTAGGACAAAACATTCCTATCCCACACAAATAATATCAACCAAATAATGGAGATTCAAGGGCTAGAAATTTGCCACCTAAAAAGGCAAACCTATCATACTTGTTTAAGACAAAAGAAAATGGAAATGAATCCCTAAATCAAAGGGACCTTGTCCCTTATCTTAAGAACATATCATCATAATTTTCAAAATACAAATCTCCTTTTCCTATGCATATCTTGACTAAGGAAGAGGAAGACAAGAACATAAGTTGTTTGTTTTTCAAAAAATCAACAAAGTGTATCCTAATTGTGATAAGGTAGACCCATGATCATGAAAGGTGAATTATTTGGTGGTCTATATAAGAAAACCCACCCTTACAACATTTTAATTTCGTCCAAGTGAGGAAGAGAGAGAAATAGAAGCAAGGTAGAGTGAGGAGAGGAGAAGAAAGGAAGGAAGAAGAAGGAGAAGTTTAGAAAACTAAGTACTCCAGGTAAGTTACCTTAATCTCCACTTGAGTCCATTTTTCTTCTTCATACTTGAGGTTCAAAAATTTACCCTCCTTCTCTTACCTAAGCTGCTAGAAAAGCTAAGGGAAGGGAGGAGTCTTGCTACTTCTTTCAAGAGCAAACAAGAAAACCAATTCACTAAGTGAGCTAGGGAGATTTTTAGGTAAGTTTAACAATATTTCTTTTTGAAGAAAAGTTTTGAAATTTGTAATATTTATATGGGATTTTGATCTTAGCACTTTGATTATTGGTCATGAATGTTGCTTCATCATGTTACATATTGATTATGCATGTGATGTATGTTTGAATACTTAGGCTGGTTTAGATAGTTTTGCATAGGTATGGCTATGGACGGTAAAACTTTTAGCTTATGTTTTTAAGATTCTGGGAAAAATCGGTAGGGAATTAAAATAGCGCACCAACATAACAATTATAGATATATGTCTCATGAAAATTTAGCCACTGGAGTTATGCAATTTGGAGTTCATATGAGGTAGATATGATCTGATTAGTACGTAGAGGTCAGAAAATGTTTATTCAGGGAAGAGTATGTTATTAAAGCTTTAGTTTTTGAATTTCTGGGAATATTCTGTAAGGAATTAAAATAGCGCGCCAAAATAAAAATTATAGATATATGGCTTGTGGATATTTACCAAATGGAATAACTCAATTTGGAGTTCATATGAGGTAGATATGATCCGATTAGTACACAGAGGTCAGAAAATGTTTATTCAGGGAAGAGCATGTTATTATAGCTTTAGTTTTTGAATTTTTGGGAATATTCTGTAGGGAATTAAAATAGCGCGCCAAAATAACAATTATAGATATATGGCTTGTGGATTTTGACCAACTAGAATAACTCAATTTGGAGTTCAAATTTGGGAGATATGGTCTAATTAGTTAGTAAAGGTCAGAACCTACACGAGAAGAAATAATACTAAATTTAAAGGAGTAATAACACCATGATATCTTACTATTTTGTTGATATGATTAACATAATAGTTTTAGATAATTGTCTTAGCATTTCATAGACACTAAGATCATCTTAATCGGAGTTAAAATGAGAGAGTTATACTCTGATTTGTAAGCAAAGGCTGTGTTAAAAGTTAGTAAAACATATTTTCAATATTTTTTCTACCCTAGATGATTTTTTTAAACTATAGGGTAATAGTAGAAATCAATTTGAGGAAAAATGATATATAAAATTTGTACGACCATGTGTTGGAAATGATATAAGTAAAAATAAAATGACTAAATGCCTAGACATAAAGAAAATGAAAAGATGAAAATAATATTCAAGAAAGAAGAGGAATTTTATAAATGAAAATAATAAATGCCTAGTGTATGCCCTAGCTATTGCCATTTCATGAACTTACTACCATTTTAAGTGTGTAATTTTTAACATGGAATTTACCCTAGTACTCATATAAAATTTCCAAGAAGTTTTGAAAGTGCCGGTTTTATTTGAAAAATCTTAGTATGCTCCGTGGTTGCAGTATTTCCACATCAGAAAAGACTTATTCTAGTTACTGGAAAAAAAAAATTGGGATTTGTGAAAAGTGCATGTCTAAGGAAAACTCTGGCAAGGAAAGACTTGGTACTTAAGCGTGTCCATTAGTGACCCACCTCTCTTTCCTGGGAATTTTCCTGGTGCGCTGTTTACAGACAACAATTACTATCCAGTTATCGAGGTATTAATGTGGAATTTTGACATGGACATATTTTATAAAGTAAAAATTAGAAAATGATTATATTCATGGCATAATTTCAGTTTACCAATGAATTTTGAGAATGATTATGTTTTGATAAATTATGGTATGAGAATATAATGAACATACTTGTTATTGGAATCATATTTTCGGCTATTAATATGAAAAGAAAAGAAATGAGCACGGTCACATGGCAATCCGTGTGGTGCACCAGTAGAGGACGCCCTACCAACGGTTATGATTATGTTCATGAGAAAAGAAAGAGAAAGTGTGCCATGTCGGACGGAGCGAGATAAGCCCGTACCGAAAAGTAGAGAATACTCACCCTGACCGGGGTAGCTTGAAGTAAGAATAAGTTGATAGCCATCATATGAAATTTGAAAAAATAGTTATTCATGCCATACATGTCTTAACTGTACAATTTTCATGTGCATGATAAAGTGTATTCATGTGACCTAAAGATATTTTCTGTAGTTTATACAGCTGAACATGACATGATGAACTATATTGATGGTAAATTATGATTTATTGTTGAACTTACTGGGATTTAATTCTCACTATATTTCCATATCATGTTCAGAAGAATAATATGCAGATATTCTTTATGACACTTATTATTACCGTACGTTGGATCGAGGTGCCCTACCTTAGGCAACTACCAACTATATCAGATGTATCTGTCGTCGATGTGACTGAAATTCCGGTGGACGTGCCACCCGCACCAGTGTCCCCAGAAGTAGTCGACATAGATGATTAGAGTTACTATGTATCTTTGTACAAATGTTTGTAAAATAATGGTGTGTAGTTTGTAAAATAATGGTGTGTATGGAAACTAAGTATTGTATTATAAGTATTGTATCACTGTTAATAACAATTATGCTTGGTTATTATTACGAGTTAAGTGGTTAGAATTAAAGTAGTAATAACTTCATGAAATTGTTTTAAATATAAAAAAAAAAAAATTTTATGGAGTTGTTACATTATGACTGCTGTTAATTATATTTGAAACTAACTATTGGACTTGATCACCTCAATAGCAGCATAACTTTGTTTTTGCCACAGTAGGAATGTGGCAAACAATGCAGAGAAAATCCTACACAATCTTGCCATGGCAATTCAAGACCAAGTCATGACCATCAACCAAATTCTACAATACCTCAAGAATGCTAATAACCAGAATGGTGAGAATAGTGCTAATAACTGGATGGTAGGGAATGATAACGGCATATCCGAGTTCCTAAGGACTAGACCACCTTTTTTTCAAGATGGTTTTGACCTGATTGTAACTGAAAGGTGGATAAGGGAACTCGAGAAAATCTTTGAAGTGATAGGTTGTACTGGGGAGCAGTAAGTTATCTTCATTGTATATATGCTAAAAGATGAAGCAGAATGCTGGTGGCGTTGAGCTAGAGAACTTTTAGCTTACTAAAGAAGGCAAATCACTTAGCAAGTGTTCAAAGACACCTTTTTGGAAAAGTACTTCCTAAGTACTGTGCGGGTGGAGAAGGAGATTGAATTTCTCCAACTTAGGCAGGATAGCATAGCCGTAGACCAGTATATCACGAGGTTTGAGGAGTTGTCTAAGTTCTCCTCTTATCTGCGATTTAACTTTGAGGAAGCATGAAAGGCTATTAAGTTCACAACGGGATTGAATCCGGAGATAAGGAATGCTATTGTAGCTATAAAGATCAGGGAGTTTGTACCTCTGATAAATAAATGCAGACTCCTAGAGAAGAGCTCGAGGGCAGTGGCGGATGAGAAATAAAGGCATAACTTCTGGAAAAGGAAGAACAGGCCACAAAACTATGGCAGAAATGTTAGAGAAAAAGGATAGGGTACTGGCAAGAGGTCAATGACTGTAAGTCCCCGACCCTTCCAACAGAACTTTTCCACAATCAAGTGTACTAAGTGCAGATGTATGTATGGTAACCGGCCATGCTACATGGGATAAAATGTTTGCTTCAATTGCGGACAGAAGTGTCATTTTGCAAAGAATTGCCCACAAAATTTGGGGAAGCAGCCAAAACAGATGCCTCAGGTGAAAGGAAGGGTTTTCACCCTGAGCGGCCAAGAGGCAGCTCAATCCCCCGAAATGATTCAAGGTACATGCTATATCTATGGATTTGCTTTTATGGTGTTGTTTGACTCTGGTGCTAGTCATTCATTTATATCAGAAGAATGTATTAGGGAGCTTCAGTATCCTATTTCTGAAACCCTCTATGAGCTATTTATAGTAACTCCCATAGGGGAAAGGGTCTTAACTTCCTCTATATGTAAAGACTGTCAGGTCACTATTTAGGAAAAAACTTTTTCTGTAGACCTCGTTTATCTACCTTTAAGAGGTATTGATGTCATTCTAGGGTTAGATTGGATGTCTAGAAATCGGGTCTTGCTAAATTGTTGCACCAAGACCGTTGAATTTCTACCTCCTACTTTAGAAGAAGAAATGTAGTTATTAATGCTTAATGCCAATCAAGTCAATAGAGAGTTAAAGAATGGAGTACTTGGATATATTCTCTTGTATTTATCAAACCTAGAAATTGAACTCAAACTTGCTGAAATCCCAATAGCCAACGAGTTTTCTAAAGTATTTCCATAAGATATTCCAGGCTAACCTCCCAAGAGAGAGATAGAGTTCTCTATTTATCTCTTACCTGAGACAAGGTCTATCTCTATTGCACCTTATAGAATGGCCTCAAAGGAACTACAGGAACTCAAGAAATAGTTGAAGGAACTGTTAGACAAGCAATTCATTAGACCAAGTGTATTACTTTGGGGAGCTCTTGTGTTGTTTGTTAAGAAGAAAGACGGGAGCTTGAGACTATGCATAGACTATAGACAGCTGAATAAGGTGACTGTCAAAAATAAGTATCGCCTCCCTAGGATAGATGATTTATTAGATCAATTGAAGGGAGCGTCCATCTTTTCTAAAATTGACTAGAGATCGGGATAATATTAGATTAGAATCAAGGAGGAGGATGTACCAAAAATAGCCTTCAGGACTAGGTATGGACATTATGAGTTTGTCGTAATGCCACTTCGGGTTGACAAATGCACCTACAATTTTCATGGACTACATGAATCGCATTTTTTGACCCTAACTAGATCAATTTGTGGTAGTGTTCATTGATGACATCTTGATATATTCCAAGAATGAGAAAGAATATGAACAACATCTCCGAATCGTACTGCAAGTGCTGAAAGAGAAAAAGTTGTATGTCAAATTGGAAAACTGTGAATTTTGGCTGTCAGAGGTAAAATTTTTCGGACATGTCATTTCTAATAAAGGGATAGCTATAGACCCTAGCAAGACAGAAGTAGTGATTTAGTGGGAAAGATCAAAGATGGTTACTGAAGTCAGAAGTTTCTTGGGTTTGGGAGGATACTACAGGAGGTTTATACAAAACTTTTCTCGTATAGCCTTGCCATTGACTAAATTGACCAGGAAAGGAAGTCCTTTAAAATGGACTAATCAATGTGAAGCTAGTTTTTAGGAGCTTAAGACAAGATTGACTACTACTCCTTTTTTAATTATTCCAGACCCCACAGGACATTTTGAAAAGTATAGTGACTAATGAGTGAGTTTTATACTCATAAATTAAATATTTTCATCTTATCTTTTTTCCATAATTAAGCATATATCTCCCTTATTTGTTTTTAGTTTTGTGTATTTTTATAGTTGGAGAGAAGAATAGAAAATGGACTCAATTGGAGGAATCAGAGCTAAATTGTGGTTCTTTGAGAATGATGTTTATAAATCAAGCAGATAAAACAAATTCATTGAGAATGGATGAGTAAGGAGCATTATTATATTGACTCCTGAGATGCATCCTAATGGATATATGCACAAAATTAATGTTGATTTATGACCACATTTCCAAAAGAACTAAAAAATAAAGATTCAAGGTAAAACACCCAATGTTGAAAATATGTTTACTATTTATAGTCTAGCCTAACCTTGTGGTAGTATTTGGGTCGTATCTCAAAAAATACATATCCAATATGTATGAAATTTGGTAGGTGAGTAGTTGACACAATTGGGTACAACTTTCTTGTTCAAGAGGTCAGAAGATTCGGATATTAATAGGGCAAAAATTGGGCTAAAATAGAATCTGTCTGCTGCTGCAATCCTGCCCAGCTTTACTTTAGTATTTTGATCATAAGTCACAAATTATGCATTCAATTTGTCCACAATTTGTCTTGATAAAAAGATAATGTATTTTCTACAACTTTCATGTTGATGGAGTCAACAAATTCTGCGAATTTCAAGAAGATATTAAAGGTTCAATTTCGGTACACATGATGGAATCCAAATTGTCAACTTTGTACAACTTCCTACCTAACAATTTTGATTGTTACCACACCTACCACACTTAATTCTATTTATAAATAGAAGGCTTAAGGAGTGAGTTGGAGAGCTGGAGAGAGAGCTTAGGAAAGCTTTGTTTTGAGCTATTGTAATGTTCTTCTTGTAACAACTTATTTATTTATTTATTATTATTACACAATATAGAGTTCACATACAGGTCCTTAATCAAAACGTACATACAACATATCAAACACATAAATATCTACATCTTATTTATTCTGGCTGACTAATTCTGGAGATACAGGTGCGAATGGTTGCACCTTCATCGGGATCTGAGCCAACTCGATCACAAACACTTTATTTGTTTTTGGGATCTGCCCATCATAAAGTAACTCGATCTAACGTGCACTAAAAGCCAAAGCCATAGAAAAATCTGCATAACTAATTTTCTGAACATGACATGAAAATATAGTGAGAATTAAATCCCAATAAGTTCAACAATAAATCATCATCAGTATAGCTCATCACGTCATGTTCATCTGTATAAACTACAACAAATATATTTGGTCACATGAATGCACTTTATCTATGCACATGAGAATCGTACAATAATGACATGTATGACAGGATTAACTATTTTCAGAATATCGTATGATGACTATCAATTTATTCTCATATCAAGCTACCCCAGACAGGGTGAGTATTTTCTACTCTTCAGTATGGGCTTTTCTCGCTCCGTCCGACATGGCACACTTTCTCTTTCTTTTCTCATTAACATAATCATAACCGTTGGTAGGGCGTCCCCTACTAGTGCACCACACGGATTGCCATGTGACCGTGCTCATTTCTTTTCTTTTCACAATAATAGCCAAAAATATGCTTTCAATAACAAGTATGTTCATCAAAATATAATTATTACCAAAAATCATTGGTAATCATGCCATGAATATAACCATTTCAAATATTACTTAATAAAATATTTTCATGTCAAAATTTCACACTTAAGATGGTAAGAAGTTCATGCAATGGCAATGGCTATGGCATATACTAGTCATTTATTATTTTCATTTATAAGATAATTTTTTTTAAAATATTAATTTTATTTCTTTATTTTCTTGATGCAGGTTTTCATCCTATCTGACATTCTCTTACTAATTAGAGTATAAATCCCTCAATTTAACTCTGATTTAGGTGATCTTGGTGTCAATTTAAAGATAAAACAATTATCTAAAACTATTATGTTGAATAGTTTAACAAAATATTAAGAAATTGTGGTGATATTACTCTCTCAAAGTACATGTTATTTCTTTTCGGGTTGGTTCTGACCTCTACCTACTAATCTATGCATATCTCCCTCATAAGAATTCCAAATTGAGTGATTCCAGTGGGTAAATATCCGTGACACAGATAGATATAATTCTTATGTTATTCATTTATTTTAATTCCTTACAGAATATTCTCCGAAATTAAAACACAGAAACTATCCTAACATATTCTTCTCTAATTAACCATTTTCTGACCATGGCTTACTAATTGGATGATATCTACCTCATATGGACTCCAAATTGATTGATTCCAGTGGCTTAAAATCTATGACAATTATAACTATAATTCTTATGTTAACTATTTATTTGAATTCCCTACAAAATGTTTCTAAAAATTTAAAAATAGAAGCTATCCTAACATATTCTTCCCTGATTAACTATTTTCTTACCATTGCTTACTAATAAGATGATATCTACCTCATATGGACTTCAAATTGAGTGATTCCAGTGGCAAAAAATCTGTGACACATAGATCTATAGTTTGCATGTTAACCATTTGTTTAAATTTCTTACCGATACTTACCAGAATTTTAAAAACAGAAGCTTAAAATTCTGCCACCCATAGCCATACCCACGCAGGACTGTCTACACCAACCTAAGTATTCAAACATACATAATATGTAACATGATATAGCAACATCCATGACCAATGATTAAATTTCTAAGATCAAAATCCCATATAAATATTACAAGTTTCAAAACTTTTCTTCAAAAAGAAATATTGTTAAACTTACCTTGAGCACTTAGTCCTCTAGACTTCTCCTTCCTCTTCTTTCCTCTCCTTTCCTCACTCTACCTTGCTTCTATTTTCTCTCCCTCACTTGGATGAAAATTCTAATGTTATAAGAGTGGGTTTTGCTTATATAGACTATCAAATAATTCACTTTTCATAATCATGGGTCTACCTTATCACAATTAGGATGCACTTGGTTGAATTTTTGGAAAACAAACAACTCATGTTTTTGTCTTCCTCTTCCTTAGTCAAGATATGCATAGGAAAAGGAGATTTGTATTTTGAAAATTATAATAATATGTTCTTAAGATAAGGGACAAGGTCCCTTTGATTTAGGGATTCATTTCCTTTTTCTTTTGTCTTAATCAATTATGATAGGTTTGCCTTTTTAGTTGGCAAATTTCCAACCCTTGAATCTTCCTTGCTTAGCTAAAATTATTTGTGTAGGATAAGGATGTTTTATCATAATGCTATGTATTATTACCCACTTGCTAAAATTATAAGTGTAGGATATAGATGTTTTGTCCTAATGCCATGTATTATCATACCACTTGCTAAGATTATGAATGTAAGATATCACACCACTTGCTAAATTTTTGTCTTAATGCCATGTCACCTAATCTTGATTACACCATTATTTCAACACTTTATTTTATTTTTATTTTTTCTCTTGGGTTTGGGCTCATTTTTGCCCATTTTCTTTACTTTGGTTAAAATTCTACCTTTCATAATGGGCTTAGTCACATTTTTATGATTTTTGGGCTACCGGTCCAATTTCTATATCCTAATTCAAGTCTATGTTTTATTTCTTCCTTGGGCTATCCTATTGGCTTGCTAAAAATTCATGTGAAGTAGAAAAACTCTATATGAAGTGTCCATAGGTGAAAGCCCAATTTATGGGTAGAGATACTAAACTTAGTAACTTTAACTCTTAAATTAGGAAAAATTACCCTAATCCAATCTTATTGAAATTTTAATACCTTTACTTACTTCACAAAAATTTATCTTCGTTACCCAAGAATTTCACCTTTTTCTAATTTTTTTCTCTTAGGTTTTTTCTCTTTACCTATTTCATTAATGTTAGAACATTTCTATGCATACACGTAAGGTGAAGAATTTCTAAGGATTATATTTCCATAGATATCTAAAAGTTGTCTAATAAATTTTATTTCCTTAATTAAATATTTATGTACCTTTATTAATAAAAGAAACGAAATTATGGATGTTACTTTGAATACTTTTGTACTTTTATTAATACATGATCAAAAGAAATTAAGGATGTTACACTTCTTTTTATAGATATTTTGTTATCCTTACTTTCTTTTATAATATCATCATGCTAAGGTGAAAGGGTGAAACTCTTGGTAGAGAAATAATGATTTATTTAACTCTTGTGTAAGTATTTAATGTTTATATTTGATGTTGTATTTACCTCCTCATTTTCTTATGTTATGTTTCAATGGTTAGCAGTGTCACCTACTTCTTTTTCTTGTTGTTTAATGGATGGCTTTGCCGCCTATTTCTTATTGTTATTGTGCATGGTTGGCTTTGCCACCTACTTCTTATTTTTATTTTTTAATGGTTGGCTTTGCCACCTATTTTGTTTTATTTTACTTTGTTATGTTAATTAGTTTTCTACCTTTCTCATTTTTTGCATATTTTAATCTTGTAAAATGTGAAATTTGATATATTGTAGACAATACAACAATTGGCACAATATATGCTTGACTCTATTTACAAGTTACCTTTCTCATTTTTATATTTTTCTTTAAACTTGTAAAATGTGAATTTTGATATATTGTAGACAATATGATAATTGGCATAATGTATGCTTAACTCTATTTACAAGTTATCACTTATATTTTAGCATTCTTCTTTAAACTTGTGAATTATGAATCTTGATATATTGTAGACAATCTTTGGCACAATAAATTTTTAAATCAATCTTGATTTATTGTAGACAATATAATGATTGGCACAATTTATGCTTGAATCCATTTACAAGTCCTCTTTTGCACCTTTGTATTTTTAATCTTGTGAAGTGTGAATCTTGATATATTGTAGACAAAATGACAAGTGGCACAACATATACTTGAATCCATTTTACAAGAATGTTTTAGATATTAGTAATACAATAAAAATGAGGTAAATACAATTCATGTATAAACAAAAGGTGAGCTTAAATTAATATATCTTCCAATTTGAACCTTATTCATGTAAGGATTCTAATTGAGTAATAAAAGAATTAAATTTATTTTTATTTGATATACTAAGAGTGGACCCCCTAACCTTAGCATGTTTATTTAATTTCACTACATTAGTTTCTTGCATATTTAATTTAATATTCTTAACACAAACAAACAATCTGGAACTAGGTTAGAATTATTTATTTTGGATCTAAATTAGAATTTTCTCTCAATTGGAAATCCTCCTGGGATCGACCTCGTACACCACTAAATCTATACTCCAATAGATTCGTGTGCTTGTGAGTTTTAATTAAAACAATAAGTTTTTGGCATAGTTGCTAGGGATTGCAATGGAAAATCTATTTGGATACAGGTAAGTATAATTCTTCCACTAGTTATAATTTAGAAGATTTGTTTATTTTGTGTATAGAAATTTTTTTAAGAATGTTTTATTGAAAATTGGTGTAGTAATTTGGGTGGATAAGGTTGATTCTATCAACAAGGCTAAAAGTGCCCAAGGAGTTTGGATTTTAAGTGAGATTATTGTGACTCCTCCATACTTTCCTAGGAATCCACTAGTTGAATATTACCCACTATTACTAATACAACAACAACAACTAAGCCTTTTCCCACTAGGTGGGGTTGGCTACATGGATCAAACGGCGCCACAGTGGCCTATCATGAATGAGATCAAAAGATAGGTTATTAACTATTAAATCATTCTTAATAGTTTCACCTATTGTTTTCTTTGGTCTCCCTCTACCTCTGACTATCGGACTATTCTCTGTCTGATCTACTCTTCTCACTAGAGCTTCTGCAGGTCTTCTCCACACATGACCAAACCACCTTAAGCGAGATTCCACCATCTTTTCCACAATAGGTGCTACCCCAACCTTCTCTCTAATGCATTCATTTCTAATCATATCTCTTTTGGTGTGTCCACACATCCAACGCAACATTCTCATCGCTGCAACATTGAGTTTATCTTCATGTTGTCTTTTTACCGCCCAACATTCAGTACCATACAAAATAGCAGGTCTTATCGCTGTACGGTAGAATTTTCCTTTAACTTTGAGTGACACTTTTTTTATCATAAATGACACTCAAAGCCTTCCTCCATTTCTTCCATCCTGCTTGAATCCTATGGCTTACATCCTCCTTTACTTCTCTGTCATTTTGTATAACGGACCCCAGATATTTAAAACTTGTAACTTGTTTTAATATATGGTCCCCAAGTTTTACATATGAATTTGAATTTGTTCGTCTTTTACTAAAACTACATTCCATATATTCTATTTTACTTCTACTTATACGAAAACCATGTGTTTCTAGAGCTTGTCTCCATGTCTCTAACTTCATATTTATTTCTTCTTTCGATTCACCAACTAAGACTATATCATTTGTAAAAATCAAACATTGAGGCCCCAAATCTTGTATATGCTCAGTAACTGCGTCCAAAATTAAGTTAAAAAGATACAGACTCAACGAAGACCCTTGGTGTAGTCCAATAGTTGTGGAAAAATCCTTTGTGTCCTCATTTTGTGTTCTCAAGCAAGTCGTGACCCACTATTACTAATACCCAAAATAAAAATTTTTTAAAGAAAAGGAAAAAGAAAAAGAAAATTGGATGAAGAATGGAAGACATACTTGAAATTTGGATGGGAAGGATATCCTTGACCCATAGAGAGCGTTTAAACCATTACTGGACGTAAAACCAGAGGAAGATGTGAGCCACAATCACAACTACTGTGCATAAGCAAGCGTGCCGTCATTTTTGAAATTTTCACCTTTAATTTAGTTGACATTCGCCGGCCTACTCACATAACTATTAAAATTATGTCACCGGCCTAGTCACATAGCTATTACAAGTATGCCCTTATCTGAGTTTTATAAATGCACACTTTATTATCTTCATCTTCATACTCAAAGTTAGGGTGAGTGCAGTTATGGAAGGAACTGCATTTCGTCAATTTTGAAATATTTGTGTTTTTTGTGGTTTCATTCCTGGGAGAAATGGAGAGTATGTGAAAGTAGCATAAACTTTGGGTATAGTACTAGCCAAGAGAAAAATTTATTTATTCTATGGTGGAGGTAGTCATGGGTTAATGGGGAGTGTGTTTTCAACTGCACATGTAAGAGGATGCCAAGTTCTAAGTATTATTTCTACAGCTCTAGCTGTTTCAAACATCATAGGAAAAATAATTGGGGAAAAATGTAGGGTAGCCTCCATGCATGAGCACATTACTAGAATGATGAGCAATGCTGATGCCTTTATCACCTTACCAAGTGATTTTGGTACTCTGTAGGAAAATTTTCAAATAGTCTCCTGGGCATAATTGAATATCCACCATAAACCCATAGGTTTGTTGAATGTTAACCATTTCTTTGATGGTTTGTTGTCTTTTCTTGATTAAGTTGTGGAACAAAGGTTTATCTCACCTCAGCCCGACGGATTCTCAACTTAGTTTCAAATGCTGACGAGCTTATTGATGCATTACAAGCGTTTGTTCATATACTTGATCCAACAACAACTCAAATAGATTGGATATCAAACAACCGCAGAAAGTGCAAATTGGACTTAGATCTTCATCTGTAACTCATTTTATTTGATTAAATAAAATTTTATTCTCTGTTAGTTTGCTGCAGGTTCATCTTTTCTTATATCTCCTTCCAAGTAATATCTCTTTCAATCTTTATTGTTTATTTTGTGTTTCTTTACCCTTAAAAAATAATAAATAAAAAAAGAAGAAAAAGAAAAAGAAAAAAAGGGCGTAGGTGCCTAGCCTTCTATTTCTATGTAGGTTCCAGTACCTAGATTTCAAAAAAAAAATTTGAGTGATGTTTTGGAATTAGGAAAAGTTAGCACCAATGATGAAAATGGTTTAAAATGCTTGTAACCTTTGGAAAATAAATGAGTTTTGAGTGTTATGTATGAATTTGAACTCTAATGTAATTTATGTTTTACTTGAGAATCTTAATATTCTGAGCACTTAATCTTTTACTTTTGACTGATTGTTTATTCAGAGAAGATTTATGTGATTCAGATATGCTAAGTGATCTCATAAGAGTCTAGAACTTATTTGATTGTCACTTGAGGCGAAATTCTAGACTACTCTTTATTTAAGAAATGAATTAGGCATTGTTAGAATTGTTTGAGCCTGTCAAACCAACCTATACATTATGCTACCCCTAGCAACCTATTTTGAGCCTATATCTATCCTTTCTTGTACACCTATATTATTATCTAGCCTTTAAATAAAAATATTTCTAACTCTTACATTTTACTCACAGGAATGATCATTTGAAAAGTTATGGTTCAGGGGTGGATGGTAAAAGTTTGAAAAAAATGGAAGAGAAAAAAAGAGAGTTAATACTCCCTAAATAAATAAGTTTGGGGGTTTTTATATAAAAAAAGTAGTATGAGCAAATAATGTAAGGATGATGAAAATGTTGAAGATAGAATTCACATTATAATATCAAAAGTATTTAGGAGGCTTGAAATGATCACGTATGTTGAAGAGTGAATTAAGCTTTCATTCATATGATTTTATCCACCTTTAACCTATGCCATACATTACAAGACTAATGAACGTCATAATGATCTTAAATGTTATGATTAGTCTACATTAGTGGAGAGTGACATGAAAAATAAGCTTATGGAGTCTCAAATGCATATATCTAGAGATTTGTTTTAAATATTTGATTACATAAATTTATTTGAATGCAAAAAGTCTAATCTCATAAGACTACTACACACACATATACTTGGGATTCAAGAGTAAACAATATGTTGCATTTGAATAAAAGTTCTACATAACCTTGGGATTCTGATATTTTTTTTGGTTGCACATTTTAGATCCTTGAGGAATGCTTAGTAAGCCAAAAATAACTCATCACTCACTCATCGTTTGAGTTTTGAAGTTTATGTGTTTTGCTTGAGGACAAGCAAAAGATTAAGTTTGGGGTTATTTAATGAGTGAGTTTTATACTCATAAATTAAATATTTTCATCTTATCTTTTCACCATAATTAAGCATATATCTCCCTTATTTGTTTTTAATTTTGTGTATTTTTATAGATGGAGAGAAGAATAGAAAATGGACTCAATTGGAGGAATCAGAGCTAAATTGTGGTTCTTTAGGAATGATGTATATAAATCAAGCAGATAAAACAAATTCATTAAGAATGGCTAAGTAAGGAGCATTATTATGTTGACTCCTAAGATGCATCCTAATGGATATATGCACAAATTTGATGTTGATTTATGACCACATTTCCAAAAGAACTAAAAAATAAATAGTAGATATATGTACTACTATTATGAATAGATAACTAGTTGTACACAACTGATGTTTAATGAAATATATGCTGGTTTGTTTTGTATGATGATGAGCATAACAACAATATGATTGTATTTAAGTGTGATCAATGAATAGTCAGTATCATGAATTGGGTAACATAAGTAATGGCTTTAGTAGAGATAAAGGACACATAAAAAAAATCACTAAGGTTGTTACAGAAGATGGGTAGAATTTCTCAATAACTACAAGTTTAAGATAAAGTATCATCCAGGAAAGGAGAATGTTGTTGTTGATGCCTTGAGTCAGAAATCTTTGCATATAGGTTGGATGATGGTGTATGAGATGTAGATACTAGAAGAATTTTGAAATTTAAAGCTGGACACTACTTTTACCCCAAAGAAGATAATCACCAATGGGTTGAGTATAGAGTCAGATTAAAGAGGCTCAAGTTCACGACCAATGCTTACGAGATCATAATGATCAGGATGATTTTTCTGTCTCAAAAGATGGACTAATCATGTATCAAGGAAGGGTTTGTGTTCCTCAAGAACGAGAGTTGAGGACTAAGATCCTACAGGAAGTGCATCAGAGTAAATACACAGTCTAACCTGGATGCACTAAAATGTACCAAGATTTAAAGAAGATGTATTGGTGGCCAGGGATGAAAAAGGACATTGACGAGTTTGTGGCAAAATGTCTCATGTGTCAGAAGGTGAAGGTAGAGCATCAAAAGCCAACATGATTTTTACTACCTCTTAAGATCCTTAAATGGAAATAGGACAGTATTTCGATGGACTTTGTCGTGGGTTTACCTAAGACTTCAGTTGGACATGACTCTATTTGGGTAATAGTTGACAGATTAACCAAATCTGTTCACTTTTTTGCCCATAAAGATTAACTATTCACTAGACAAATTTACCCAATTGTAAATCTAGGAAATAGTTAGATTGTATGGAATTCCCTTAAATATCATTTTTGATAGAGATTCGAGGTTCACGTTGAGTTTTTGGAAGGCGTTGCAGGAAGCTTTTGGAACCTAGTTATGGTTCAGTACTGCTTACTATCCTCAGACTGACGAGCAGGCAGAATGAACCATTCAAACCCTAGAAGATATGTTTAGGGCTTATGTGATAGAGCAAGGTAAAGGATGTGATAACTACCTACCTTTTGTGGAGTTTGCTTATAATAATAGCTATCACTCTAGTATTAAGATGGCCCCTTACAAAACTTTATACGGTAGGAAGTGCCGATCTCCACTACGTTAGTTTGAGGTAGGAGAAAAGAACTTGCTGGATCTTGATCTAGTTCAACAAACCACTGAACAAATCAGGATGATACGAGACAAATACTTACAGCTCAGAGTCGGCAAAAGATTTACTATGATAAGAGACATAGACCTCTCGAGTTTGGGGAAGGAGACCATGTATTTCTAAAACTTTCCTCGACTACTGGAGTTGGTAGGTCTCTCAAAACCAGAAAGCTAAGTCCACGATTTATGAGACCTTACCAAATTTTGAAGAAAGTGGGGACGTCATCATATCAATTTGCACTCCCACCTAATTTGTCAAATCTGTATAATATTTTCCATGTATCACAGCTCCAAAAGTATCTTCTAGATTCATCACATGTAATACGAGATAAACCAATCCAAATAAAGGAGAACATGACATACCAGCTAGTATTGGCATCCATATTGGACACTGATGTGAAGCAATTAAGGAATAAGACCATTCCCTGGGTCAAGGTGTTATGGGAAGGTTTGACTCTGGAAGAAGCAACTTGGGAGCTGGAAGAAGTCATGAGGAAGAAATATTCGCAATTGTTCTTATTAGGTAATTTCTGAAATTTTGAGGACAAAATTTCTTTTAGGGGGAGAGAAATGTAACATTCCTAATTTCGTTTCATTTATTAATAAAGGTACATAAATATTTAATGTAACAACCATAATTTCGTTTCTTTTATTAATAAAGGTACATAAATATTTAACTAAGGAAATAAAATTTATTAGATAATTTTTAGATATCTAAGGAAATATAATCCTTAGAAATTCTTCACCTTATGTGTATGCATAGAAAATGTTTCTAACATTAAGGGAATAGGTAAAGAGAGAAAACTTAATAGGAAAAATTAGAAATAACATACTAAAGAAGGGCGAAATTTTTGGGTAAGGAAGATAAATTTTTGGAAAGTAAGAAAAGGTATTAAAATTTCAAGAAAATTGGATTCGGGTAATTTTTTTCCTAATTCAAGAGCTAGAGTTACTAAGTTTAACATCTCCACCCATAAATTGAGCTTTCACCTATGGACACTTCATATAGATTTTTTTCACTTCACATGAATTTCTAGCAAGCCAATAGGATAGCTTAAGTAACAAATAAAACATAGACTTGGACTAGGATATAGAAGTTGGACAGATAGCCCAAAAATTATGAAAATGTGATCAAGCCCTTCATGAAAGATAAAATTTTAGCCAAAGCAAAGCAAATGGGTAAGAATGAGCCCAAATCTAAGAAGGAAAAATAAGAATCATGTGAGGAAATGGTAGTGTAATAATAATCAAGATTATGTCACATGGCATTAAGACAAAACATTTATGTCCTATATTCATAATTTCAATAAATAGGTAATAATACATGGCATTAGGACAAATAATCTATATCCTATATTCATAATTTCAACAAGTGGGTAATAATACATAGCATTATGACAAAACAAACTTCTCCTACAAAAATAATTTTAGCCAAGCAAGAGAGACTCAAGGGCTGAAAATTTGCCACCTAGAAAGGCAAACCTATCATACTTGAGTGAGACAAAAGAAAAAGGAAATGAATGCCTAAATCAAAGGGACCTTGTCCCTTGTCTTAAGAACATTTTATCATGATTTTCAAAATACAAATATCCTTTTACTATGCATATCTTGACTAAAGGAGAGGAAGACAAGAACATAAGTTGGCTTTCCCAAAAAAACAATCAAGTGTATCCTAATTGTGATAAGGTAGACCCATGATCATGAAAGATGAACCACTTGATAGTTTATTTAAGCAAAACCCACCCTTATAACATTATAATTTTGTCTAAGTGAGGGAGAGGAAAAATAGAAGCAAGGTAGAGTGAGGAAAGGAGAGAAAGAGAGGAGAAGAAAGGAAGGAAGAAGAAGGAGAAGTCTAGAGCACTAAGTACTCAAGGTAAGTTAGCATAATCTCCATTTGAATTCATCTTTTCTCTTCATCCTTGGGGTTCAAAAACTCATCCTCCTTCTCTTATTTAATTTGCTTGAAAAGCTAAGGGAAGGGAGCAATCTTGCTACTTCCTTCAAGAGAAAACAAGAAAAAGAATTCACTAAGTGAGTTAGGGAGATCTTTAGGTAGATTTAACAATATCTCTTTTTGAAGAAAAGTTTTGAAATTTGTAACATTTATATGGGATTTTGATCTTAGAACTTTGATAAAATTTATAATATTTGCTACTTTGATAATTGGTCATGGATGTTGCTATATCATGTTCCATGTTATTTCGTATATGATGGATGTTTTGAACATTTCGGTTAGTGTGGAAAGTTCTGCATAGGTATGGCAATGGGTGGTAAAATTTTATGATTTTTATGCTTCTATTTTGTATATTTAAATGTGGTGAAAAATTGATGGAATATGATTCGATGTGAAGAAAATGGAAGAGGATGTAATATAATGATGAACTAAAACCTTAGGAAAGGTTTGGTTGGGAAACTAGATTTCGGAGTAACTAGGAAAGCTTATGATTTTGAAAATTTGGGAAGAATTGTTTAGGAATTAAAAGAAATGGTTAACATGAAAAATTTAGATCTATCTCTCACGGATTTTTAGCCAATAGAATCACTTAATTTTGAGTTCAGATGAGGGAGATATTGTCCGATATGTAAGTAGTGGTCAGAAAATAGTTAACTAGGGAAGAATATGTTAGGTATGCTTTTTTGTTTGAATTTCTGGGATAAATCTGTAGGGAATTAAAAGAAATGCTTAACATGATAAATGTAGATATATGTATCAAAAAATTTTAGCCATTAGAATCATTCAATTTGGAATCTATATGAGGAAAATATGTTCATATTAGTAAACAGAGGTCAGAAACAAGCTAAACAGGGAAGAATCGGTTAAGTAAGTTTATGTGTTTGATTTTTTGGGCAAAATATGTAGAGAATTAAATGAAAATTTTAACCTAATAAATATATATATATGTGTATCATGGATCTATATGCTCTAAAATCACTTAATTTGAAGTCCATATGAGAGAGTTATGGTTGATTAATGAGTAAAGGTCATAATCAGTCTAGAATCCAGGGTGGTAAATGTAAGCATTTGTGTTTTCGGTTTTCTGGGAGTAATTAGTAAGGAATATAAAGAAATGATAAACATGAATGTTGTATATAATGTCTTATCGTTTTATAGGCTTTGGAATCACCTTAATTGGAGTTCATATGAAGGAGATATAGTTCGATTAGTAAGTAGAGGTCTGAACCTACCCGAGAAATAATAACATTAAATTTGAGGGAGTAGTAACACCATGATTACTTAAGATTTCACTAAAATGTTCAACATAAGGGTTATAGAGGATTGTCTTATCTTTCAATTAACACCAAGATAACCTTAATCAGATTTAAAATGAGGGTGTTATGCTCTGTTTAGTGAGAGAGAAAAATAATATTCAAAAAAGAAGAAGAATCTTATATATGAAAATAATAAATGACTAGTGTATGCCATAGCCATTGCCATTGAATGAACTCTTTATCATCTTAAGTGTGTAATTTTGATATGAAAATATTTTATAAAGTGATATTTAAAATGATTATGATCTTGGCATGATTACCAATGATTTTTGGTAATGATTATATTTTGATAAAAAATTATGGCATGTGAGTATAATGAACATACTTGTTATTGAAATCATTTGGCTATTAATATGAAAAGAAAAGAAAGGAAAAGAAAAGAAAAGAAAAGAAAATAAATGAGTACGGTTACATGGCCGTTTGTGTGGTGCACCAGTAGGGGACGCCCTACCAATGGCTATAATTATGTTAATGAGAAAAGAAAGTGTGCCATGTCAGACGAAGCGAGAAAAGCTTGTACCGGAGAGTAGAAAGTACTCACCCTGACCAATGTAACTTGATATGAGAATAAGTTGATAACCATCATATGATATTCTGAAATTAGTTATTCATGCCATACATGTCATAACTGTACAATTTTCATTTACATAGATAAAGTGCATTCATGTGACCTAAAGATATTTGCTGTAGTTTATACAGATGAACATTACATGATGAGCTATATTGATGATAATTATGATTTATTGTTGAACCTACTGGAATTTAGTTATCACTATATTTCCATATCATGTTCAGAAAACTAAGTTATGCAGATATTCTTTATGACCGACTTTTAGCTTATGTTGAGCCGAGTTGGCTAAGATCCCAGTAAAGGTGCAATCACCCGCACCCATATATCTAGAACTGGTCAATATGGATAAAATGTAGACTTATATATGTTTAATTTTTGTACATATGTTTTGATTAATAATGTGTATGTTAACCTAGAATTGTATAAGTGTTAATGGTATTTCATAAACCTTAATTATGTTTGGTTAATTTAATTGAATGTTATTATGAGTTAAATAGTTAGAAGTAAAGAGGTAATGACTTCATGGAATTTTAGAATATATATATATATATATATATGTGTGTGTGTGTGTGTGTGTGTGTGTGTGTGTGTGTGTGTGTGTGTGTGTGTGTGTGTGTAAAAACAATATGGAGTTGTTACAATAGGTACTTCCTTATATGGAATTTTCTCTTTTTTTTTACAATGACGCCTATCACCTACAATTTCCCTACTAGAATCAAGACATCAATTCTTCATCAAGGATAACAAGGAAAAGGTTGCACCTTCAGTATTGACTAGTTCCGAAGATACGTCATTAATTAAAAATGTTTGTACTAAAATCAAGCACATATATGTCTACATCTTATTCATCTATATTGACTAGTTCCAGAGATACAGGTTCGGGTGGTTGCACTTTCACTGGAATCTTAGCCAACTCGACCTAATGTATACTAAAAGTCAGTCATAGAGAATATCTGCATATTTAGTCTTCTAAACATGATATAGAAATATAGTGAGAATTAAATCCCAGTAGGTTCAACAATATATCATAATCATAATCAATATTGCTCGTCATGTCATGTTCATTTGTATAAGCTACAGTAAATACCTTAGGTCACATGAATGCACTTTATCTATGTACTTGAAAATCGTGCAGTAATAACATGTATGACATGAATAACTATTTTCAAAATATTATATGATGGCTTTTTATATCAAGCTACCCCGGTCAGGGTGAGTACTATCTACTCTTCGGTACGGGCTTTTCTCATTAGCATAATCATTACCGTGAGTAGGGAGTCCCCTACTGGTGCACCACACAGACCGCAATGTGACTATGCTTGTCTATTTTCTTTTTACATTAATAGCCAAAAATATGATTTCAATAATAAGTACGTTCACATTCCATAATTTATCATCAAAACATATTCAATTCCAAAGATCATTGGTAAAATACAATCATGCTATGAACATCATCATTTTCAAATATCATATTATAAATTATTTCTAAGTCAAAATTGCACACTTAAGATGTTAAGGAATTTATGCAATGGCAATGGCTAGGGCATACACTAGTCATTTATTATTTTTATTTATAAGAATTTTCTTGTTTCTTAAATATTATTTTCATCTCTTCATTTTCTTTATGCTTGAACTTTAGTCACTTTCCTCCTACTTACATCATTTCCAACATATGTTCTCACAGAGATTATAAGGCATTCTTCTTTAATTTGGTTTTCATTATTATCCTATAGTTAATGAGGTTCATTTAGGGCAGAAAAGTGTTGAAAATAAGCTTTACCAACTCCCAACACGGCCTAGACATATCCTATAACACGGTCTGGCCATTTTCTATAACACAGCCATGCTCTAGGCTTTAGAAAGCCTTTCCCACACTGAACACAGCCTGGACATGTCTTGGAACACAGCCATGCTCTGTGTTGTGTTGTCCCCTGATGTAGGTTTTCATATAGCCTGACTTTTTCTTACTAATCAGAGCATAACTCCCACATTTTAACTTCGATTGTGGTGATCTTGGTTTCCATTTAAAGATAAGACAATCTTCTAAAACTATTATGTTGAACATTTTAGTGAAATCTTAAGTAATCTTGGTGTTATTATTCCCTCAATTTCAATGTTATTTCTTCCCAGATAGGTTCTGACCTCTTTATACTAATCTAACCATATATCCCTTTTATGGACTCCAAATTGAGTGATTCCAGTGGCTAAAACTTTGTGAGACATGTTTCTATATTTTTCATGTTAATCATTGTTTTTGATTCCCTATATATTTTGCTCAAAAATTCAAACACAGAAGCTTACCTAACAGATTCTTCTCTGGTTAACTAGTTTATGACCACTGCTTACTAATCAGACTATATCTCTCTCATCGAGACTCCAAATTAAGTAATTCCAGTGGCAAAAAAATTCGTGAGACATATATATACATTTTTTTATGTTAACCAGTTCTTTTAATTGCTAACAAACTCTTCCTAGAATTTCAAAAATAAAAGCTTCCTTGGTTATTCGAAATCTAGTTTTCTTAGCCTAGCCTTTCCTAAAGTTCTAGTTTATCCTTTTATTAAGTCCTCTTCTATTTTTCTTTCAAATTTCAACCTAACCATAGAATTAATCATCTCAACATTTAATTATATTTCTTCCTTCATTTAATATATTCCATCGTCCACTTCAAAAGAAAAAAATAATCAAATAATGCATCACTAAGGGTGTTTCTCAACAGAAATTTCTCGTGGTCTTCCTCTAGGTGTTTAAGGCCATACTTAATTTACCAACTTAACCATCTTCCATCCATTTTTACCTTATCCTAATATACATCACAGCAGCACAAAACCCCTAAACGTTCCCCCCATAGCCATGCCTAAGCAAAAAATTTCCATCCCAACATATGCATTCAAACATCGGTCACATGCAAGATCAACATGTAACATGATATAGCAACATCCATGGCCAATCATAAAAGAAGCAAATATTGTAAATTTCATCAAAGTTCTAAGATCAAACTCTCATATAAATGTTATAAATTTCAACGTTTTCTTCAAAAAGAGATATTGTTAAACCTACCTAAAGATCTCCCTAGTTCGCTTAATGAATTCTTTTTCTTGTTTCCTCTTGAAGGAAGTGGCAAGATTCCTCCATTCCTTTAGCTTTTCCAGCAACTTAAATAGGAGAAGGAGGGTGAGTTTTGAACCCCAAGGATGAAGAGAAAAGATAGATTCAAGTGGAGATTAAGTTAGGGATTCAGGGATTCATTTCCTTTTTCTTTTGTCTCACTAAAGTATGATAGGTTTGCCTTTCTGAGTGATAAATTTCTAGCCCTTGAATATCTCTTGCTTGGCTAAAATTATTTATGTAGGATAGGGATGTTTTGTTATAATGCTATGTATTATTACCTACTATATGATCACATGGCTTGTTAAAATTATAAGTGTAGGATATAGATATTTTGTCCTAATGCCATGTATTATTACCTACTATATCATTACATGGCTTGTTGATATTATGAGTGTAGGATATAGATGTTTTGTCCTAATGTCATGTGACCTAATCTTGATTATTATTGCACTACTATTTCATCACATGATTCTTATTTTTTCCTTTTGGATTTAGGCTCATTTTTGCCCATTTCCTTTGTTTTGGCTGAAATTCTACCTCTCATGAAGGGCTTGGTCATATTTTCATGATTTTTGGGCTATCGGTCCAACTTCTGTATCCCAGTCCAAGTCTATGTTATATCTCTTGCTTGGGCTATCCAATTAGTTTGCTAGAAACTCATGTGAAGTGGAAAAACTCTATAAAGTGTCCAAAGGTGAAAGCCCAATGTATGGGTGGAGATGTTAAACTTAGAAATTCTAGCTCTTGAATTAGGAAAAATTACCCTAATCCAATCTTTTTGAAATTTTAAGACCTTTACTTACTTACAAAAATTTATCTTACTTACCCAAGAATTTTGCGTCTCTTTAGGATGTTATTTCTAATTTTTTCTATTATGTTTTCTCTCTTTACCTATTCCCTTAATGTTAAAAACATTTTCTATGCATACACATAAGGTGAAGAATTTCTAAGGCTTATATTTTCTTAATCTAAAAATTGTTTAATAAGTTTTATTTCCTTAATTAAATATTTATGTACTTTTATTAATAAAAGAAATGAAATTAGGGATGTTACAATATGGATGTAGGATTTTTGTGTGGTGGGAATCAAGCACACAAGTTTAACGATTTGTTTAAGGTAGGTTTAACATCTATTCATGAATTTTGTATTAAATTATATGTATATTTTTAGATGTGTTTATATGTGATTTTGGAAAACATGTGGTCTGTATATTTATATAGAATTCTATTTTGGTTGTTTGGACATGCATATGGGTGCATGGGATTATATAAAAGAAAAACAAAGGAAAGTAGAACCTTAGGAGATGTTAGGCTAAGCTAGATTTTGGAGTAACTTGGGATGCTTCTATTTTTGGAAATTTGGGAAAATTTGGCAAGGATTTTAAATAAATGATAACATATGAATTGTATATATATGTCTCATGGATCCATAGGCTCTGAAATCACTTAATTTGGAGTCCTAATGAGGGAGATATGGCTAATTAATGAGCAGAGGTCAGAATTAGTCTAGAATCTAGGATGGTAAATCTAAGCATTTTTTTTTTGATTTTATAGGAATAATTCGTAAGGAATATGAAGAAATGATAAACATAAAAGTTGTAGATAATGGTCTTAAATTTTTATAGGCTTTGGAATTACCTCAATTGGAGTTTTTATGTGGGAGATATGGTTAAATAAGTGAAAAAAGATCACAGAACACGGCCAGGCCGTGTTTTGGATTGCTTCAGCATGGGTAGGCCTTGTTCAGGGTTGTTTTTTAGTACGTTTGAAGTATTTTTCAAGCATATCCATGTTGGGTGCTGGATTATCATATTTTTCACTGTTTTCTACCTGAAAATAGTCTTGTTTGTTGAAAGATTTTTAGGAAACATATATCCAAGAAGAATGCTTTTAAAATGATTATTTTTGTATCACAAAACACCCTTTTCTTTATTTGATTCAAAATAAATCATATTGTATATTGTGATGAATGATTATTACTCATTGGGCATGAAAATGATGCATGTCATATTATGAATGTGATTGAATGGCAAGCGTAAAGCTGATGGCGAGTTGTTTGATAATTATGCATTACATTTGATAGATATGCATTTATATATATATATATATGTATACATACATATATATATCTATGTCTATGTATATATACATATACATACATATATATATATCTATGTATATGTATATATATATATATGTATATATATGTATATGTATATATATATACATATATATATATATATATGTATATATATATATGTATATATATCTATATATATACATATATATATATGTATATATATAGATATATATACATATATAGATATATATATATGTATATATATATACATATACATATATATATATATATATATATATATATATATATGTATATATACATATATATATATATATGTATATACATATATACATATATGTATATGTATATATATATATATATGTATATGTATATATATATATATATATATATATATATATATATATATATATATATATATATATATATATATATATATATATATATATATCTATATGTTTTAATGAATATCGACGGGTTGTATGGCTTAGGGGAGACCCTATTACCCTGAGTGAGCCAAGGGGAGAACTACTCCAACTTGGTGACAGTGGTAATGTGAGGAGGCAGATAGGTGATAAACTCACATTCTCTTATTACCTATTATAACTGTAGTCGATCAGTCACTATGCATATAAAAAATGAGTGAATTGAGAATATTAAGAGCTGTGACATGTCTGAGCATTTAAAAAAGAGAGTGGATTTTCAGTGCATATATAGTATGTTAATTATGCATCAACCAAAGTGATGATTTTATCTCCAAATCTTAATATTTTATGTAGTTTATACAACTGAACATAACTCCTATTTTTCTCATTATATTTTATTTATGTTAAGTTTACTGGGAACCTTTGCTCTCACTATTATTGTGGTATTATGTTCAGATAAAAAGAAATGAGATGCAACAAGGGATGTCATTATTGATGGGGATCTTGATGTCAGCACCACCTCCTCACCCTTTATATTTCAAGGGTGAATTGCTGTATAGGGACTCTTATTTGTGTATTGTAATGTTGTATTATATAATTATTACATGTGTGAGATTTGTAATATATATACTGTGTTTATACATATGGCGTATTTAATATGCGAAATGTGAATAAATAAATAAATATATAAATAAACTGGATCTTACAATAACAATGTTAATGGCGAGGCGGGAGAAAACCCAAGGAATATAGGGAATGGAAATGGATGGGCAGATTTTATGAGGACCTAGCCTTCATCTTTTGTCGACGAGTATGATCCTATGGTTATGAATAGGTGGCTAACCGAGCTAGAGAATATTTTTAGAGTCTAGGACTGCTCTGACGAGTAGAAGGTTAACTTTGCGATTTACATGCTGAAGGAAGAAGCCGAATTTTGGTGAAGGGGAGCTAGTGAATTATTGGTTCATCAAGGAAGGCAAATTACATGGACTGTTTTCCAAGAAACCTTCCTGGATAAGTACTTTCCCAAGAGTGTGAAAGCTGAAAAAGAGATTAAATTTCTTCAGCTCTGGTAGGGTGGATAAACTATCGACCAATACATCGCTAGGTTTGAAGAATTGTTAAAATTTTTGACCTATTTGAAGTATAACCCAGATGAATCTTGGAAGATGATTAAAATTTGAAGCAGGACTGAACCCAGAGATTCGCAGTGTAGTTATGTCCCTGGAAATTCGAGAGTTTGTTCATTTGATTAACAAATGTTGTATGCTGGAAAAGAGTTTGAGAATGGTAGAGTAAGAAAAGGAAAAGCGAGCTACTTGGAAAAGGAGAAGAGAATTTCTAGTTCCAGATCGAAATGTAAGGGAAAAGAATGTTATGGCTAACAAGAAGTACTTAGCCATGGGAGCCAAACCTTTTGTGTAAAATGTTGTAGGAGACATGTGCATGAAATATGACAGTTCCATAGAGACAAACCCTGTTTCTACAGTTAGATTACATGTTCTAATGCGGACAAAAATAGATTTTATTGTAATGATGCCTACTGGGGAATGAGAAGAGAACTAAACAAGCTCAACTAGCCAGGGGAAGAGTTTTTACTCTGAGTAGAGTAGAGGTGAAGCAAGCCCCCGATATAATCCAAGGTACGTGTTACCTCAACGATTCTTCTCTAATTGTGCTTTTTGATTTAAGCGCTAGTTACTCTTTCATAGCATCCAAATGTGTGGAGAAACTTCAATATGCTGAGTTTGATTTAACTTTTGATCTAATGGCTACAACCCCTACGGGAGAAAGAATAAGCACCTCGGCAGTCTGTAAGAACTGCCCAATTATGGTGTATGGTAGATATTTTGTTGTGGATTTGATTTGTTTACCTCTGGAAGATATGTATGTTATCTTGGGTATGGATTGGTTAAGCCAAAACCAGGTTCTTTTGAATTGTTGTACGAAAACTCTTGAATTTTCTTCTGACTCTCCCAAGGAACCAGGGTGTGGAGTTATCAATGTTAATGAACTCCGTAAGGAATTAGATGATGTAAGTTCGGATTGCTTTCTTTTGTATGCTCTTAATCCAAAAATTTGGCAGGAACTGTCAAAGATTCCTATAGTTTGTGATTTTTTGGAAGTCTTTCCCTTTGAAATCTCTGAACCACCGCCTTAACAAAAAGTGGAATTCTCCATTGAACTGGTGCTAGGGGTGACATCTATTTCTATTACACCTTATAGGATGTCCCCTGTGGAGTTGAAAGAGCTTAAAAGCATATTGATGATTTATTAGAAAAGAATTTTATCTAGCCTAGTGTATTGCCTTGGGGAGTGTCTCTATTATTCGTAAAAAAGATGGATGGCAGCCTACGATTATGTATTGATTACATGCAGCTTAATAAAGTAATCGTTAAGAATAAGTACCTGTTGCCCAGGATAGATAACTTGTTAGATCAGCTAAAGAAGGCTACTATTTTCTCTAAGATAGATATGAGATTAGGGTATCATCATATATAAGTTAAGGAAGAAGATATTCCGAAGACATCATCAGATCTAGGTACAAACATTATAAATTCCTGGTCATGCCATTGGGAGTTACAAACACACCTGCAGTTTTCATGGACTATAAGAACCGTATCTTTCATATATGATATTTTGATATATTCAAAGGAGGCAGAAGAACATGGTCGGCATCTTCGAATAGTACTTCAAACTTTAAAGAAGAAGAGACTCTTTGCTAAATTGGAGAAATGTGAATTTTGGATGCAAGTGGTAAAATTCTTAGGCCACGTTGTGTCTAAAGACGGTGTATCATTGGATCCTAGCAAAACAGAAGCAGTGTTTAAACAGGAAAGGCCTAAAATTGTGACCAAAATTTAAAACTTTTTGGGATTTTCTGGGTATAGTAACATCCCTAATTTCATTTCTTTTATTAATAAAGATACATAAATATTTAATTAAGGAAATAAAATTTATTAAACAATTTTTAGATATCTAAGAAAATATAAGCCTTAGAAATTCTTCACCTTATGTGTATGCATAGAAGATGTTTCTAACATTAAGGGAATAGGTAAAGAGAGAAAACCTAATAGGAAAAATTAGAAATAACGTCCCAAAGAGGGGTGAAATTCTTGAGTAAGAAAGATAAATTTTTGGAAGTAAGTAAAGGTCTTAAAATTTCAAGAAGATTGGATTAGAGTACTTTTTCCTAATTGGAACTAAGTTTAACATCTCCACCAATACATTTTGGCTTTCACCTATGGACACTTCATATAGAGTTTTTCAACTTCACATGAGATTTTAGTTAGCCAAATGGATAGCCTAAGCAAGAGATATAACATAGACTTGGACTAGGATATAGAGGTTACACCAATAGTTGAAAAATCATGAAAGTGTGGCCTAGCCCTCCATGAGAGGTAGGAATTTCAGCCAAAGCAAAAGAAATGGGCAAGAATGAGTCCAAATCCAAGAGAAAAAAATAAGAATCATGTGATGATATAGTAGGTAATAATACATGGCATTAGGACAAAACATCTATATCCTACACTCATAATTTTAGCAAGCCATGTGATGATATAGTAGGTAATAATACATGGGATTATGACAAAACATCCTTATCCTACACAAATAATTTCAGCCAAGCAAAGGAGACTTAAGGGCTGGAAATTTACCACCTAGAAAGGCAAACCTATCATACTTGAGTGAGACAAAAGAAAAAGGAAATGAATCCCTAAATCAAAGGGATATTGCCCCTTGTCTTGAGAACATTCTATCAGAATTTTCAAATAACAAATCCTCTTTTTGCTATGCATATCTTGACTAAGGTCGAGGAAGACAAGAACATGATTTGTCTTCCCCCAAAAAGCAACTAAGTGTATCATAATTGTGATAAGGTAGACTCATGATTATGAGAGGAAGACCACTTGATAATTTATTTATTCAAAAATCACTCTTATAACATTAGAATTTTGTCCATGTGAGAGAGAGAAAAAAACAGAAGCAAGGTAGAGTGAGGGAAGGAGAGAAAGAGAGGAGAAGAAAGGAAGGAACAAGAAGGAAAAATCTATAGGACTAAGTACTCAAGGTAAGTTAGCTTAATCTCTACTTAAATCCATCTTTTCTCTTCATCCTTGGGGTTCAAAACTCACCTCCTCTTATTTAAGCTACTAGAAAAGCTAAGGAAAGGGAAGAATCTTGCCACTTCCTTTAAGAAGAAACAAGAAAAAGAATTCACTAAGTGAGCTAAGGAGATCTTTAGGTAGGTTTAACAATATCTCATTTTGAAGAAAAGCTTTGAAATTTGTAACATTTATATAGGATTTTGATCCTATAACTTTGATGAAATTTACAATATTTTCTACTTTGATGATTGGCCATGGATGTTGCTATGTCATGTTACATGTTGATCTTGCATGTGATGTATGTTTGAATACTTAGGTTGGTGTGGAAAGTTCTGCATAGGTATGGCTATGGGTGGCAAAATTTTAGGGTTTTGTGCTATTGTTATGTATATTTAAATGTGGTAAAAAATTGATGGGATATGGTTAGATAGATAAAATGAATATGGCCTTAAACACCTAAAAGAAGACCGTGGGAAATTTTTGTTGGGAACACCCTTAATAATACATGGTTTGATTTTCTGTTTTCTTGAGAAGAGGATGATGGAATATGTTAAATTAAGTGTATGGAATCTAATTAAAATGTTGAAATGAGTAACCCTATGGTTAGATGGAAATTAGGAAGAAAATGAAAGAGGATTTAATAAAAGGATGAACTAGAACCTTTAGAAGAGTTTTTGTTAGAAAACTGGATTTTAGAGTAACTAGGGAAGCTTCTATTTTTGAAATTCTAGAAAGAATCAATTAGGAATTAAAAGAAATGGTTAACATGAAAAATGTAGATATATGTCTCATAGATTTTTAGCCACTAGAATCACCCAATTTAGAGTTTAAATGAGAGAGAGATATGGTCAAATTAGTAAGCAGTGGTTAGAAAATGGTTAACCAGGGAAGAATATGTTAGGTATGCTTCTGTGTTTGAATTTTTGAGAACAATCTGTAGGGAATTAAAAGAAATGGTTAACATAAAAAATATAGATATATGTCTCACAAATTTTTAGCCACTATAATCATTTAAATTGGAATCTATATGAGGGAGATATGGTCATATTAGTAAGTAGTGGTCAGAAACAAGTTAACCAGGAAAGAATTTGTTGGGTAAGCTTTTGTATTTGAATTTATAGGAAAAATTTATAGGGAATTAAAAGGAATAGTTAGCATGAAAAATATAGATATATGACTTATGAATATTTAACCATTGGAATCACTCAATTTAGAGTCCATAAAAGGGAGATATGGTTAGATTTGTAAGTAGAGGTCAGAACCTACCTGAGAAGAAATAACATTGAATTTGATAGAGCAATAATACCAAGATTCCTTGCGATTTCACTAAAATATTCAACATAAGAATTTTAGAGAATTGTCTTAGATTTAAATGGACACCAAGATCACCTCAATCAGAAGTAAAATGAGGAAGTTATACTCTAATTAGTGAGAGCTAAAAATAATATTTAAGAAATAAGAAGAATCTTATAAATGAAAATAATAAATGACTAGTGTATGCCCTTGCCATTGTCATTGCATGAACTTTTTACCATGTTAAGTGTGTAATCTTAACATGGAAATATTTTATAAAGTGATATTTGAAAATGATTATGTTTATGGCATGATTGCATTTTACCAATAATTTTTGGTAATGATTATACTTTGATGATAAATTATGGCATGTGAGTATAATGAACATACTTGTTATTGAAATCAGATTCTTGGCTATTAATGTGTAAAGATAAGAAAAGAGATAAGCACGGTCACATGGCGATCTGTGTGGTGCACCAGTAGGAGACACCCTACTCACGGTTATGATTATGCTAATGAGAAAAGAAATAGAAAGTGTACCATGTTGAACGGAGAGAGAAAAGCCCGTACCGAAGAGTAGATAGTACTCACCTTGATCGAGGTAGCTTGATATAAAAATAAGTTGATGGCTATCATATGATATTCTGAAAATAGTTATTCATGACATACATGTCATAACTGTATGATTATCATGTGCATAGATAAAGTGCGTTCATGCGACCTAAAGATAATTGTTGTAGCCTATAGAGATGAACATGACGTGACAAGCATTTTTTATAATGATTTATTGTTGAACCTACTGGGATTTATTTCTCACTATATTTTCATAGTTATGTAGATATTCTCTATGACCAGCTTTTAGCGTACGTTGCATCGAGTTGGCTAAGATCCCGGTGAAGGTGTACCCACCCGCACCCGTATCTCCGAAACTGGTCAATAAGGATGAATAAAATGTAGTTTGATATGTGTTTGATTTTTTGTACATATTTTTTGATTAATAATGTGTATTTCTTAATGGTATTTCTTAAACCTTATTTATGTTTGGTTAATTTAATTATTATGAGTTAAATAGTTTGAAGAAGAAGGTAATGACTTCATGGAATTTTACAAATATAGAAAAAAATTTGTTAGATAAATGGAGTTGTTACATTGAGCAGCCAAGATATTATATATACATAGGGGAAACGCAAGGAGACGGATCTAGATACTTACATACATTCTAGACTCCATTTTGAGACTTAGAAAACACTCTTAGATTAGGTTTTTACTAGAATCATTGTTGAATTTATGTTCTATAGTAGGATTTACAGCAATTGAAGCATTGTATTTCATCTTTACATTCTACAAATCAGGTTTCATCTTTCTACTTCTACTTCTACTCTTTCTCTTGAATTGTATTGAACTTAAATGATTTACTTAGTGAATATGATTTTGGTTTATGTTTCTATGATGTGTGAGTAGATATTGATCTTGGGTTTCGGTAAACCCACTTATGGTATGATGATACTAAATTGTTGAGTTGAAGGTTGGAACCCTAATTGTGATTACTTCTAGATTAATTAGGATTAACTATTATGTGCATGAATAAGAGTTGGTAGAATGCCTGATCACCAATCTATCACGTCTCAAGTATTTAATTGATGAACTGAAAGGTGAAAGTTAAAACCGGAATCTAATAGTTAATTAGGGATATCTTAATTACGAAAGTAGTTTAAGGTTCTCTAGGAATTGAATCAATTAGTGGATAAGAGAAACTGATTAATTGTATTCCATGGTTGGTATAGAACTTAATGGACCTAGGTTGAACTAAGAACCACAAAAGTAGGAAATTGGATTAACCTAGGTACGATTAGTAATGCTTGAAAGAGGTTGCTAGTTAATTAAGGCTAAACTATCCCTAATAACCTAGATAATTGCAATTAGAGGTACATATTGGTTGTTGAATATCATAAGTGTGGTAAACCCTAACCCTAGGCTTTTATTAATTGAATTACTTATTTACTTAATTGTGGCAAACTCTCCATCGCATTACATCGATTTAGATAGCATATTTCGTATAATTCTAGTAGTTGATAATTGTTCTCTATGGGATATGACCCATACTTACTGGATTAACTACAGCTACGACGTGCACTTGCGGTTATTTATAAAACACACACAAGTTTTTGGCACCATTGCCGGGGAACAATCGTCAATATTAGATATATTGCGAAATAGTTAGATTAGATCACTTTCTTTTAATTTTTTTTGCATATTTTTATCTTGCTGATTTTTGCCTCTTTTCTTCCTTTATAGGTGTGTTTCTCTTTTATGCTAAAAGAACGTGAGTTCGTCGTTGAATTTGATCCGAAAATTGAATGCACACTTCGAAGGATAAGAAGAAGACAGCAGCAAGAATATTCTGCACCTACCATAGTGGAGAGAAATAACCGTTCTCTTAAGGATTTTATCGTCCAGGATGCTCATGGCCTGAATCCCAGTATTGTCAGACCAGTTGTTAAGGCCAACAACTTTGAGCTGAAGCCTTCTCTTTTGCAGATGGTTCGGCATAATCAATTTAGAGGGTCACCTACTAAAGACCTTAATCTCCACTTATCAGTATTTTTAGAATACTATGATACTTTGAAGCTGAATGGAGTATCTTCTAATGCTATTAGTCTGAGATTGTTCCCTTTCTCTCTGAGGGACAATGCCCGTGCATGGTTGCATTCTCTTCCATTAGGGTCAATAACTACATGGTAGCAACTTTCTCAAGCTTTCTTGGCCAAATACTTCCCACCAAGTAAGACAGCTCATCTTAGGAATCAAATCACTACCTTTGCTCAAAAAGATGGAGAGTCACTATATGAAGCTTGGGAGAGATTTAAAGAGCTCCTCAGAATATGCCCACACCATGGGTTGGAAAAGTGGCTTATAGTCCATACATTCTACAATGGACTAATTTACAGCACTCGTATATTTGTGGATGCTGTAGTAGGAAGGGCCATTATGAAAAAAATAATGGATTAGGCCTATAAGTTAATTGAAGATATGACTCAAAATCACTATTCTTGTTCTAGTGAGAGGAAGCCATTAAGAAAACCATCAGGTATGTATGAAGTTGATGCATTTAATCAACTAACTTCTAAAGTTGATGCCTTGTTTTAAAAATTAGATAAGTTAAGCATCAATGCAGTTGGTTCCCCTTCTCCATCTTCTATATGTGAGATTTGTGGAGGTGTTGGTCATGTGGCCAATGAATGCCAGCTTGGAAACTCTACACCTCAGGATTGTAAGCAAGTAAGTTTTGTGAATAACCAAAGAAACAATCCCTACAGCAACACCTACAATCCAAGTTAGAGAAATCACCCAAATCTTTCATACAAGCCAAATACAAATTAGCCTTAGAATAATTTTAGGCAACCTCTTGGGTTTCAAAATCAGAGGCCATTCAATCTTCCTCTATAGCCTAAGTCAAATTTAGAGGCTCTGATGGGAAATTTTATCACCACATAGAGTAAATAGAATGATGAATTTAGAGCCCAGAATCATTCAATGAATGAGGCCATAAAAGACTTAGCCTCTAAAGTTGACTTACTTGCTATACATAATAAAATGCTAGAAACTTAGATAGCATAGCAAGCGAGTTCTTCAAATAGAAACTTGGGCAAATTTCTTGGCCAACCTGAGAATCCAAGAGAACATTGCAAGGCTATCACTTTGAGAAGTGGTAAGCAATTAGGTGAGTTAGTGGAAAAGGAGGAAGATAAGGAGGAAGAATTGAGAGATGTTCTTGAACAAGAAACTATAGAAGAAGAGCAAGTTAGTGAAAGGAAAGAGGAAGAAGAGCCTAAATATGTGCCTCCTGAACCATACAAGCCACCAGTTCCTTTCCCCCAGAGACTAGCTAAAGCCAAATTAGAAAAGCAGTATGGAAAATTCCTTAATGTGTTGAAGAAGCTGCACATTAATATTCCATTCTTGGAAGCTGTCTCTCAAATGCCTTTTTATGCTAAATTTCTGAAGGAAATCCTCTTTAACAAGAGAAAGATTGAGGAGTATGCCACAGTTGCATTAACTGAAAAGTGTAGTGCATTGATCCAGAATAAATTGCCTCCTAAACTCAAGGACCCTGAAAGCTTCTCTATACCTTGTTCCATTGGAGATGTGCACATTACTAGAGCCTTGGGTGACCTTGGAGCAAGTATGAGTCTTACGCTATTATCTATATGCAAGATGAGAGATTTGAAGCCTACTACTATTTACCTCTAGTTGGCGGATCGATCCGTTACACATCCGGCAGGTATATTAGAGGATGTTCCTCTTGATTTTGTTATTTTAGAGATAGAGGAAGATAACCAAATCCCCATCGTTCTTGGAAGGCCTTTCGTAGCCACTGTAGGTGCAATTATCAATGTAAAAGATGGAAAGCTTTCATTGAATGTAGGGGATGAAAAGATTGAGTTCAATTTAAATGATGCAATGAAATGCCCATCTTTAGGTGATTCTTGTTGCATGATTGATGTAATTGAGCAGAATATTGTTGATAATGCAGTAAATTTTTGTTCTACTGACCCACTTAAGCTTTGCCTTATGGATAGTCCTATTTCTTGTGATGAATATGTAGAAGCTGATGCATATGCTCAAATGATTAATGAGAGTCCCATGCTCACCTCAAAAGCGAAAGCTGAAAAGCTGTAATTAGATCTCAATCAAAAATCAACAACCATTAAGGAAATTAAGGCACCTAAGGTAGAACTCAAACCACTTCCATCCAATTTAAGGTATGAATTTTTGGACCCTAACTCTTCATATCTAGTAATTGTGAATGCTAATTTGAATGCTGAAGAAACTAGTAAGTTATTGGATGTACTCAAAAAGTTTAAGAAAGTGATTGGGTATATCATTGATGACATAAAAGGGATTAGTCCATCTGTTTTCATGCATCACATTATACTTGATAATGATCATAAACCTTTTAGGGAGGACCAAAGGAGACTAAATCCAAACATGAAAGAGGTATTCAAGAAAGAAGTGCTCAAATTGCTTGATACAGGTATTATCTATCCTATTTTAGATAGTGAGTGGGTAAGCCCTGTTCATGTAATTCCTAAGAAGGGAGATATGACTGTTATTAAGAATGACAATGATGAATTAATTCCTACTAGAGCTGTTACGGGTTGGCGTATGTGCATTGATTATAGAAAATTAAATAAGGCCACCTGTAAGTATCACTTCCCTTCGCCCTTTATTGATCAATTGTTGGAAAGGCTGGCTAAACATTCACATTTTTGTTATTTGGATGGATATTCAGGATTCTGTCATATCCCTATCCATCCAGACGACCAAGAAAAGACAACGTTCACATGTCCCTATAGCCCCTTTGCATATAGAAGGATGCCATTCGGATTGTACAACGCACCAGCCACTTTACAAAGGTGTATGATGGCTATTTTCTCAGACTTTATTGAAGATATAATGGAAGTATTTATGGATATTTTTCTGTCTATGGTATCTCATTTGATAATTGTCTAAATAATTTGACACGGGTACTTAAAAGTTGTGAAGAAGTCAACCTAGTACTAAATTGGGAAAAATGCCATTTTATGGTAAGGGAAGGAATAGTACTTGGACACTTGGTGTCTAAAAGAGGTATAGAGGTGGACAAAGCAAAAATTGAGGCAATCCAGAAAATGCCACCACCATCAAATGTTAAGGAAGTGAGGAGTTTTCTTAGGCAAGCAAGCTTCTACAGAAGATTTATCCAAGACTTCTCCAAAATTTCTAAACCCTTAACTAATTTGCTTATTAAGGACATTCCATTTTTATTTGATAATGACTGCTTATGTTCTTTTTGTAGGTTAAAGGAGGCATTAATATATGCACCAATCATCCAACCTCTTGATTGGAGCCTTCCCTTTGAGATCATGTGTGATGCAATTGACTATGCTGTGGGAGCTGTACTTGGGCAAAGAAGAGATAAAAAGCCTTATGTTATTTACTATGCCAGCAAGACCTTGGATGAAGCCCAAGTCAACTATTCCACCATAGAAAATGAGCTCCTGGCAATAGTGTTTGCAATTGACAAATTCTGTTAATATTTGCTGGGATCCGAAGTCATTGTATACACGGACCATGCTGCCATCAAATATTTGCTAAGTAAGAAGGATGCTAAGCCAAGATTGATTAGATGGATCCTTCTATTGCAGGAGTTTGATATTGTGATTTGGGATAAGAAAGGAATAGAGAATGTGGTTGCAGACCATCTTTCAAGGCTTGGACAAGATTCAAAGAGAGATGATAAAGATGAGTTGCCTATAGATGATTCTTTTCCTGATGACCAACTCCTTGTAGTCACTCATACCGATGCTCCTTGGTATGCAGATTTTGTAAAATTATCTGGTATGCAGGATTTTACCTGAAGGGTTGAGCTACCATCAGAGAAAGAAATTTTTCTCTGATATCAAGTCATACTACTGGGATGATCTATGTCTTTACAAATGGTGTGTAGATGGCATCTTCCGTAGGTGTATTCCAGAGGAAGAGGTATAGAGTGTCATATATCATTGCCATAACTCACCTTGTGGAGGCCATACTAGAACCTCAAAAACTGTAGCTAAAATTCTTCAAGCTGGTTTCTATTGGCCTTCGCTTTTCAAAGATGTCCATACTTTTATAAAATCTTGTGATCGGTGTCAAAGAATTGGAAATATATCAAGGAGGAATGAGATGCCCCTAAACAATATTTTAGAAGTAGAAATATTTGTTGTTTAGGGTATTGACTTTATGGGCCCTTTTCCATCCTTATGTGTGAATAAGTATATCCTAGTAGCTATGGATTATGTGTCTAAGTGGGCAGAAGCAGTGGCATCTCCCACTAATGATGCTAGAGTGGTTGCTAAACTCTTTAAGAGAGTGATTTTTCCAAGATTTGGAGTACCCCGAGCTATGATAAGTGATGGTGGTTCTCATTTCATTGAGCAACAATTTCAGAATCTCTTGAAGAAATATGGAGTCACTCATAAAATGGCTCTAGCTTATCATCCCTAAACAAGTGGACAGGTTGAGATATCCAATAGGGAAATCAAGGCAATCTTGGAGAAGACTGTATCAAAAGCAAGAAAAGATTGGTCTCTCAAGATTGATGATGCATTATGGGCTTACAGAACAGCATATAAAACACTGATAAGCACCACACCCTTTCGATTAATATATGGAAAACCTTGTCACTTGCTAATAGAGCTCGAACATAAGGCATATTGGGCAATAAAGACGATTAATTTTGACTTGACAACTATTGGAAAAAGGAGATGCCTACAATTGAATAAGCTAGATGAGCTGAGACTTAATGCATATGACAGTGCTAGGTTGTATAAAGAAAGAACAAGAAGATGGCATGATAAGTACATCTTGAGGCATCAATTTCAAGTAGGAGATTGGGTCAAACTATTTAATTCAAGGTTGAAGATTTTTCCCGGAAAGCTTCGTTCTCGTTAGTCTGGTCCATTCCAAGTGAGTTAAATTTTTCCATATGGAGCAGTGAAAATATAGAGTGAAACCACCGGATCCTTCAAAGTTAATGGACAATGCCTCAAGCACTTTGTCACGGGACAACTAGTTGAAAAGAGAGCCACCCAAGCTCTCTTAAAGCCCACATTAATCCAATAAATTGCAAGGAAGTCGAGCTAATGACTTAAAACAAGCGCTTTGTGGGAGGCAATCCATATTTTAAATTTTAAGTTTATTTTTGTTTTGTTTTCTTGCTTTTAGTTTTAGTTTTTATCTTTGGTTTAGTTAATTTCTTAGGTTAGGAGTTTAACGAGTGTTTTTGTCTGATTTTTAAGTCCATTCCCATGTTCCCAAGGTTGAATTAAAGGATGAAAATCAAGGGAAATTAAAAAGGATAAAAAACTACAACAATTTTCGAAGTAAAGTAAGTTCCAGCACCAAACACGGGTAGCTTGAGCCACAGGCCACGCCCATGCTTCAAGAACAAGCCAACAATTTGGAGATTTTAGCACTTACAGCGCCAAGCACAGGCAAGCCGTGTCATTAGACATGGCCGTGCCTCACGTCGAGACCTAGCACTCCCTTCTCGTGCCAGTAAACATGGGCAAAATCTTGGAAAATTTAGATTCCAGCATTAAGCACGGTCAAGCCATGTCTCCTACCACGGCCATGCTTTAGGTTATGCCAAGCACATCCACCTCGTGCCATCCAACATGGGCCACTTTTCTAGGCAATTCCAAAATCTAGCCCGAAGCACGATCGTGCTTCGGGCCCAGGTAGGCATTTTTGCCCTATTTTTCTTCTTTTCTTCTCCCGTGTCTCACCTTATTCTCACTGTGCCCTAGCCTGTGTTATTCCCAGATTCCCGTGCTTTTTTCCCTCTTCCCTCTACAACTCAAAACTCCATCTCCTTCCTCAACCTTCTCTACCCCCAATCTCCCTCCTTCCTTGACCTATCCCTTCTGCAACCTGTGCCCTAACCCAGTTCCCTCTCCCTCTCGGTCTCCCAACACCTAACCATTCCTATAGCCTAGCTTCCCCTACACCCAGCGTCTTCCCTTTGCAACCCAAATCCCAGCTAACCCGTAGCCCATCATTCCCCTATTCCTCTCTGTAGTTCCCTCATACCCAAAATTCATTCTCTCGTGCCTAGATTTGCCCGTGTTTCCCCTTCCCAACCTCAGCTCTTGACCCCCTCTCTTATTACCCCTTTGCTCGTGTTCACACCTACCCCTAACCCATAACCTAGGTTCTGCAACTCCCAACCTCCATTCACCTGCATTCCTCTCATCTCCCGAGCATACACAACAGCTGGCATCACTTGTAGCTTCCATCCAGGTAATATCTATCTATGAATTTGTGTTTCATCTTTTTTCTGGTTTAGATTTCCTAGTTATTGCTGGTTGTCCATGACTCTTGCTGGTTATTGTTAACTACATTATTTCACTGGTTTGTACATGTGGTGCGCACTGTCGCAGGTGCACCCAAATTAATACCTTACTCAAAACTAACCTGTAGCAGTGGGAGTAAGGGTCGATCCCACAGAGACTGAAATTACCTTATGTGATTGAAAAATGGGGGGTTGATAATCGCAAATTAAGTAAAGTAAACTATAATGAAAATAATTAAGAGAAAGAGATTAATAATAAAGACGTTGGTTTCGGTCTGGTATCCACCGTCAAGGGATTACATTGATCATCGACAAAATAATCAATCTGCAAATGAATATCTATCATTGGGGTTTTAACCCCGTTTCTCCTTAAGCCTAGCAAATTAATGGCAATCGCACTAATTAAACCTTAATTAACAAGTCATATTTTAGCACATCGGTAAAACATAACTTGCTAACCGCATGAAGAACTAGAGAAACTGACAGAGCTAAACAAAAATAAACACATCGGCTATATTTAATTTAGTTAATCATTCATCATAGGTTCAATGATTTATAATCCAAAACCCTCAAACCTATTTGCCTCACGAATCGCAGAATTGAAAACTTTGTTCAAAACACAATTCAGCGGTAGATTAAAAACACACAAAATACTAGTAGGCCTCCTAGCAATCATATGAATAATCATTAAGAATAAGAACAGATGAACAATCAATACTCAAATCAAATAGAAATAAAACATCAGATCCACATCTCACAATGTATAAAAATCCCTTGAGGTTTCAACCTACCTCAACCAACTAAAGAGAATTAGCCACGCAAGGCCATAAGATGAACAGAAGAAGAATTGAAGAATTCGGTGAAAGATTCTATGATGAATTGAATGCCTTCTCTGGTTGCTTTGCTCCCTTTTTATAGATTAACTCCTCCTAATTGATGTAGGAGTGTTTCTAGGTCAAATTTCGACCTATCGGGCTTCAATTGGAGTCAAAAAACTCTTAAAATCGCGAATTCAGCGACCTGGTGCGGCGGTGGGCACCGCAGCGCTCAAGTGGAGCGCCGCAGCGCTGCGGGGAATGAGGGACGAGGCGCCGCGGCGCCCATGTAGAGCGCCGCGGCGCTCACATGCTGCGAAACTTGGCTGGGTTGTTCAGCGCCGCGGTGCTCACTTGCAAGCACCGCGGCGCCCAGAAATTTCCAGAATTTGCCAAAGTATCGAACACGAAAGTTGTAGCTCTATGTCTCTTCTTTCCATAGACGCTGGAATCACCTCAATCGGATCTAAATTGAAGGAGATATGATAAAATTAGTGACCAAAGGTCAGAATTCACCCTGCTGCACTGTGATTCTGATTTACAAGCTCTGTAACACTATGAAATCTCCCGAATTGGACCAAGTGTTCAACATAAAAGTTGTAGAGGATTGTGTTATCGTTTCACAGCCACTTGAATCACTGTGATTGGAGTACATAAGACGGAGATATGATCAAAGCAGTGCTGAAAGGTCTGGAATCGCTGCAATGTAGCATTTTTCCATGAATTTCTTATCTTTTTCTTCCATTTTCTTCTTCCTTTGTTCCTACAAGACAAAACACAAAACTAAGCTAATTCCTAATTATATTTTACTTAAATCAAACAAAAGGTAAGCATAAAGGTATTAAAATCATGCTTAATTAAGATCACATCAAATACCCCCACACTCAACCTTTTACTTGTCCTCAAGCAAAATAATCCCTAAAGATAAAAACAAAAATCAATATATGTAGTAAGTGTTAGGCTTACCAAACTTTCTGCCTCATATCATAAAAATATGTTCGAGAAAAATTTCGAAAGATCATAATCATACACAAAATTAACCCAAATGTAATTCATTATTTTATCCTCTTGAATCCCAAGTGTGTGTGTGTTTTGAGCCATTAAATTTCCTTTTACCCAGATGAGTTTATATATCCCAAAATTTTGGTTGTAGATCTCTAAGTAGTTTAGGATTTCCATATGCTTATTCTTCATGCCACTCTCCACTAATGTAGGTCAAAACTACTTCTAGGATCAATAGGACTTTAATTAGCTTGTAATGTGGCCAGGATATAAGGTGGGATAAAGGATACAAATGTAGGCTCAATCACCCAACACCACATGACTAAATATGATCTATTGAGCTTTTATAAATTTGGAGGACTTTCCCCCACATTCATTTTCTTACTTCAATTGAGTTTGATCCATCATTTTCCTTGATTCTCAAAATATTGTTTTTTTCACAACCTATGCTTTTATTCTCTTTGAAATTTTCTTTTCTTCCTTTTTCATAATTCTCTCTTTTTTTTTTCTTTGCATAATTCTTTTCTTTTCCTTGCTCCACCCTTCCACCCTTTTGTCAATTTAAGCTCTACAAAACAAGTATTCAGAAAAATAATCATGGAGTGAGTGAATAGGATCAAAAATAAGGATATTCATACAAAATTTGGCTTTCGGCTCATTTGTGATTTTTAGAAGAAAAAGTTCATTAAGCTCAAAATAGAGGAACTAAGGATATTTCATTGTGTAGGTTAGGCTAGAAAGGCTCAATCTATCCAATAATGCCTAAATCATCTCCTAAATAATAGTATTAACCTAGGATTTCGCCTCAAGCAGCATTCAAATAAGTTCTAGAATCCTGTTGAGATCATTACATATTTTTGAATTATATAAACATTTTCTAAGTAAAAGATAAATCGAATGCCCAAATTTATTGTGCAAAATATTTCAGGATTCTAAAGTCAAAAGTAATAAATTGCAAAAGGGATAAAATCGCATACAACCATGAAGTTTCTACATTTTTCAAGAGCTGAAAAAAAATTTGGATAGTCATATCATTGGCTGTTGGTTGTGCCTAACATCTTAAAACATAAATTGAATACTCACACACTCACTCAACTTGCTAAAAGCAATAAAAGTGCATAAATAGTGAAAAACAGAAAATTGATGCTCATAATAGGGTCACAATGATTCAGACAAATAAACTTCCACCCCCACACTCAAACTTTACATTGTCCTCAATGTAAAAGAAAGATAAGAATTAAGGAAAGATATAGAAAAAAAAGAGTTAAGTGAACTTCCCTGAATTTGTTTGGAGTGGAATGCGCATGTTGCATTACTGGACCATGAATATCTCTGATTCCCACTTTTCTTTTTCTTTTTATGTTGGGTTGCCTCCCAATAAGCGCCTTTGTTTAACGTCGTTGGCTCGACTCAAGGCTCCTTATGTCATTCAAGGAGGATCCTTGATGTCAACTTTGAATTGGCTTGCCTTTGAATGTACAGAATTCTGAGGTTCAGCTGCATTATGAAGAGGGAAGTTAGCATTAGTCAAAGATTTAATTAAATGAGAACTCAACTTACCTGGAAATAACCGATGTCTTGAGTAGCTTTTGGCATCTAATTTAATTTCATCCTTTTGAGATTCTACCAAAGCATGCGGTAACTTTCCTCTATCTTTGAGTAGGGCATATTTATCTGAATTTATAACTGCGGGTGGTTCTCCACTGTATATGCCCTTTAAATGGCTAGGGAGGCTCTTTAAGCCTAGGTCAGAATACTGCAAAATAGAAGGTACAGGCATCTTATTAGAAATTGATAACAACATAGAAAAATCCTTACATGTTTGCTGCACTTCTGGTGCTTCCTCTCCTACTATAACATTCTCGTCGAATTTGATGTTTAGGGTACATTCCATAACCTCTTTCCTAGTAGGCTTACTAGTGTCAACTTCCAAGTCATCTTTTTCATTTAGTGCAGAATTTTCTTCCTTTTGCATTAACGATGCTGGGGCTAGACTTTCAATTTCTGAATTTTGAGACTCTAGCCTGCTGACTGTTGTTGCTAATTGCCCAATTTGATTTGTTAAGCTTTCAATGCTGGCCCTTACCTCTTGTTGAAATTGATGAGTATTTTGTGTAAGAGATTCAACAATATCTTCTAAAGAACTACTTACCTGAAAATCCTAATATGCAGACTGTCTAGGATAATAGGCCTGTTGGGTATGCTGAAAATTTGCAAAATTTTGTTCTACAGGACTATTTTGTGCATTCCCATACCTGAAGTTAAGATGATCCTTCCATCCAGGATTGTACATGTTTGAATAGGAATCATACCTCACTTGTTGTGGTTCATGGAAACTATTAACCATATTTACCTGCTCAAATGACTCATCATAGAAAGTTGGGTACCCAAAAGAAGGATGCCCTATGGCTGAATAATTTCCATAGCACTTCTCTCTTTGCATATTTTCTACACGTTGACGAACAAGAGAAGTTAAATTTGCAAGTTGCTCTTCAAGGGAAGAACTACATACCTCACCAGCATATCTTAATGGAGAACCCAGCCTAGTGCCAAATTGTTGAAAATTGGCTGCCATATTCAAAGTTATGAACAAAAAGAAAAGAAAAAAAAATCACAAAAAGTAATGACGCAGTCCCCGGCAACGGCGCCAAAATTTGGTGCGCACTGTCGCAGGTGCACCCAAATTAATACCTTACTCAAAACTAACCTGTAGCAGTGGGAGTAAGGGTCGATCCCACAGAGACTGAAATTACCTTATGTGATTGAAAAATGGGGGGTTGATAATCGCAAATTAAGTAAAGTAAACTATAATGAAAATAATTAAGAGAAAGAGATTAATGATAAAGACGTTGGTTTCGGTCTGGTATCCACCGTCAAGGGATTACATTGATCATCGACAAAATAATCAATCTGCAAATGAATATCTATCATTGGGGTTTTAACCCCGTTTCTCCTTAAGCCTAGCAAATTAATGGCAATCGCACTAATTAAACCCTAATTAACAAGTCATATTTTAGCACATCGGTAAAACATAACTTGCTAACCGCATGAAGAACTAGAGAAACTGACAGAGCTAAACAAAAATAAACACATCGGCTATATTTAATTTAGTTAATCATTCATCATAGGTTCAATTATTTATAATCCAAAACCCTCAAACCTATTTGCCTCACGAATCGCAGAATTGAAAACTTTGTTCAAAACACAATTCAGCGGTAGATTAAAAACACACAAAATACTAGTAGGCCTCCTAGCAATCATATGAATAATCATTAAGAATAAGAACAGATGAACAATCAATACTCAAATCAAATAGAAATAAAACATCAGATCCACATCTCACAATGTATAAAAATCCCTTGAGGTTTCAACCTACCTCAACCAACTAAAGAGAATTAGCCACGCAGGGCCATAAGATGAACAGAAGAAGAATTGAAGAATTCGGTGAAAGATTTGATGATGAATTGGATGCCTTCTCTGGTTGCTTTGCTCCCTTTTTATAGATTAACTCCTCCTAATTGATGTAGGAGTGTTTCTAGGTCAAATTTCGACTTATCGGGCTTCAATTGGAGTCAAAAAACTCTTAAAATCATGAATTCAGCGACCTGGTGCGGCGGTGGGCGCCGCGGCGCTGCGGGGAATGAGGGACGAGGCGCCGCGGCGCCCATGTAGAGCGTCGCGGCGCTCACATGCTGCGAAACTTGGCTGGGTTGTTCAGCGCCGCGGCGCTCATTTGCAAGCGCCGCGGCGCCCAGAAATTTCCAGAATTTGCCAAAGTATCGAACACGAAAGTTGTAGATCTATGTCTCTTCTTTCCATAGCCGCTGGAATCACCTCAATCGGATCTAAATTGAAGGAGATATGATAAAATTAGTGACCAAAGGTCAGAATTCACCCTGCTGCACTGTGATTCTGATTTTCAAGCTCTGTAACGCTATGAAATCTCACGAATTGGACCAAGTGTTCAACATAAAAGTTGTAGAGGATTGTGTTATCGTTTCACAGCCACTTGAATCACTTTGATTGGAGTACATAAGACGGAGATATGCTCAAAACAGTGCTGAAAGGTCTGGAATCGCTGCAATGTAGCATTTTTCCATGAATTTCTTATCTTTTTCTTCCATTTTCTTCTTCCTTTGTTCCTACAAGACAAAACACAAAACTAAGCTAATTCCTAATTATATTTTACTTAAATCAAACAAAAGGTAAGCATAAAGGTATTAAAATCATGCTTAATTAAGATCACATCAACATTCTCCCAATATATGCTAAATATTCTGTTTGAATGAATTGCCTGAATTAAACTCATATGCACTTATGGTTTGTCTGACTGGTAGTGAAAAACCTCTGGTGATAATTGAATTTGTATGAATCACATTCTCTAATTAACTACACGTTGCATTAAGAGCCTCAAATTTTCTGCTTTGCACTAGGCTTGTCTTTGCTGAATAGGAATTGAAGTTGACAAGTTTGCTTGGTTTTTTTGGCAATTCTTTGGTTGAATTTGGATTTGAAATTGGCTTATTTACAAATTCTGTAAGCCTGAAATTTTGCTTAGTTTCATCATCATTTGAGCCTTTGAATTTTTAGATAATATTAATTACTTTGTTTTGCTTGGCTTTCCACTACATAAGCAACTTGTTTTGAATTTTAGCTTAATACTGATATTTGCCTTAATTCCTACTTGATTCTCTAGCTCTTGTTGGTTGCTAATTTTCTTATTTATTAGATTTCTGATTTTGATTTGATTCCATCTGCACTAGAGTATTGGTTAGACTTTTTGAATATCTGCTAAAATATTGATAGCCTGCACCATTTTGGATTTGGAATTGGACTTGAATTTGTTGAGTTACTATCTAAATTTGGTTTAATTGTCAACAGTTGCTTCTGTTCTTGAACTTGAGATTGCTCTGAATTCTCTACATTAACTTTTTGTCTTGCTCATCCCACTTCCTTTTCTGAGCTATATTTGCATATCTTTATAAATGGGCCCCAAAAGAGCCAGAACTAGCCAATCCTCCTCCTAATCCTAGCAACCACGTAGAGGACGAATTCAAATACTGTCCCAACTTCCTCACCAAATCAATGAGTATGGTATTGTGTTAGTTGATGATAGTCAACGAACACGATACGATACTCTAGTTAAACGGAGAATGTTGAGTACTTGGTACATGGATGAGGAATGTTTAGACCAGTTAGGTCTTTTAACTAACGTTCGCTACTTAGTTGATAGGATTGGGTGCACTATATTCATTGACTTATGTTACTCGGCCTATGCTATGACCATCTTAGAGTTTTTCATTTCAATTAATGTGGTCCTGTTTCGGGGTTCTAACATCGAGCAAGGCCACATTAACTTTAGATTATTTCTTGCCCAACATTTTTGGAACCCTATTTCCATTAGGGGGCAATATGATGCATTGAGTTCAAAAGCCTCTTTTATTTGTAATCCCACTTTTAGATATTTACAGCGCCTGATGGCTCATATCGTTTTTGGTAAAGCTAAAAGTGATAGGGTTGCAAATAAAAGAGAGCTTTATTTTATTTAGGCCATGATAAACGGTCATAAGGTGGATACTAGTGCCTTCATGGCCCAACAAATGGCCAGGGTAGGAAATGCCATGAATGGAAAAGTGGTCATATAGTAACTGTAGTAGCTAGAGGGCTAGGATTTGAGGCAAATCTCTAGCGTTTGCAACCAATAGTTAACAGCAGCAGGATTAGTTTAGAATCTTGTTTGCATATGAAATTAATTGTGAAAAAAAAAAGCTGACTATTGGTTGCATCTCAGAGGCCATAATATCTTTCGCCTCTCTAACCCCACTAGGATTGTAGTTACTAGTTAGGAGAGCTAGATCTACCCTCTAGAAGAGGGTAGAGAGGGTGATGATGATTCTAAGGGGGATGACTTCCCCCATGAGTCATTTTTGGCTTTACCACCCCCACCCTATTTTCAGCAAACTAACACTGCAGGTCCCTCATACATACCAGAGGAGGATCAAAACTCCATCTCTTCATGGCTTAGCCGAATTAAGGAGGAATAGCTATCCCAAAGGGCCACCTTGCATGCAATGCAAGAATCAATCCAAATCATGTAAGGAATGATGAATGGCTAGTATAATTGGCACCTAAGTTAGAACTCACCTCCACCTCCTCTAGAAGACCAATAAGCAAGTAAGTCACTTATCCCTTTGCCTATTCTTTCTTTATTACTAACATTGGGGACAATGTCAAGTTTAAGCATAGGGGAGTAGACTTTAACTTTTGGTTTTCACTGGCTAAGTTTATGGTTTGCATTGGATGAACTTTTGATTTGCACTAGCTATTTTCACTGGCTGATTTAGTTGTCTTTTGCATGTATATACTGTACATATCACATCTCTCTTGTTTCATTGCATAATCATATAGTTTGTTGTTTTAGAGATAGATTGATGTAATATAGGTTAATTTTAGCTCATGAACATGTGATGCACAATAAAATATTGGTGATTTTTCAAATTAATTCCAAAACTCCTGTGATAAAAGATATATTGATTGAAGATTAGGAAATCCAACAATTTCAAGCATGATAGAATACTCGGTGCATCATCTAAAATGATTTATATAAGGATAACAAAGCACTTACTGCAAAATATTGTATCCTATTCAAACAATCACAAAACAAGTTTTGAGAATGTAATAAATGGAAATGTAAAGAGTTAAGAGAAGAGATAGATAAACTCCAAAATTTATATTGGTTCAGCTTTAACCACCCAAGTCTATATCTAGTCCCTAAGCTGCAACTTGATATTTTCCACTATATCAACAAGTTTGTAAATGGACACTTGTTAGCCATTACAAATCCTCAACTTAAAGAGTTGGTATTATGGGTTTCACTCCCCTTACAAGAATTTTTCCAATTCTTAACTTTAAGGGGCCCTTCCCTTGAATTTCTCAATCAACAAAGATGAGGTAAAAGGTTTGAAAGCCATAAAAATTCTCACGAAGAGTGAATATATGATTGAAGAGCTGAAGCAACTTCTCATTGTCATGGCTTTGGAAGTTCTATCCTGAATTCTATATTTTCAGCTCTTTTGCTCCAATTTAGCTTTAATTTACATCCAATGCCTCTAGTTGCTTCCTAAATCAAAACATAAGTATTATAAGTGTAGTTAAGAATCTAATAGATATAAAACACCAAGTATGATGGGAGGAAAACATAACACATTATATTCATATCAAATTCTTTTGAAGTTATAGTAAGGTTAAGGAAAGAAATCACCTCATTCGGGCAAAAAAATGAAGAATCATTATATGAGGCATCTAATACATTTAAAGATCTCTTAAAAAAAGTGTTCACACCATGGCATGCTCAATTTTGTTGTAGGTGCAAACGTTTTATAATGGTTTGTTGGATCATGTTAGAACTATCATTGATGTTGCAACAAGTTGAGCATTTTTAGGATAGATGCCTGAGGTGGCAATTGAGCTCTTAGAGGAACTGGAAACAAATAACTATCAATTGCCATATAAGTGACTACCAACCAAAAAGGTAGTTGTATTCTTGAATTAGAAATTAACATAGCTATCTCAGCACAAATGATTACTATGTTTAGGAGGCTTGATGTAATGGAAGCTAAATCTTGACAAAGCCTTACCATTAGTTGTGAGATTTGTAGTGAAGGTGACATATGTGATTACTTTCTTTTAACAACTGAGTCATCCAACTTTGTGGGAAATCACAAAAAAAAATCCTATATTCAAACTCATACAATCTCGATTAGAGAAATCACCTAAATCTATCTTGGGGTAATAAGCAAAGAACCCAACAAAATGCCCCACCTAGGTTTACCGTACAATAAAGAAACCAAGCATCCATATGTCAACCTGCTTGGCAATAAAAAATATCTAGACTTGATTCTCAAATGCAAAGCATCACTACTTCACTTAGAAATTTGGAGATACAAGTTGTTTAATAGCCACTTTAATTAGCAATAGACCATAAGGAATCTCGCCAAGCGACATTGAAAAAAAATCTAAAAGAATAAGTGATGACAATAATAATCTAGGAAGAGAAGCCAAGCACACTAGGTGAAGTCAAGACTTGCACTAAGGCTGAAGATCCAAGAAGATTTCATATACCTTGCTCTATTAGCTTTATGTTTTTCCATAATGCTTTATATGATTTATGAGTAAGTGTTAACTTGATGCCCTTGTTTAGTTTTGAAATTTTGAATCAAGGGAAATTAGAGTAAACTATACTGAATATATAATTGGCAGATAGATCAAGTAGAAAAACAAAGGGGAGTATTAAGAATGTACTGTACATATTAGTGAATTTACACTACCCGTTGATTTTTTTTGGTATTGAACATGGAAGGAACTAATGATGATCTCTCATTAATCCTTCGAAGACCATTCTTAGCTACCTGGAGGACTTTAATTTATAACTACCAAGGGAGTTTAACTTTTAGATTTGAAAATAAAAAATTTACCTTGTATGCTTATAACACTCCTAATATTTCCTTTATGCAGGTGATTAGTAAAGAAGAAGATATCACAACAATTCAAGAAGAAAATAATAAGGAAACTAAATATGAATCCACAAAAGATGAAATCTCAAATGATGAAATAATATTTGAAAATCTTGATATTTCCTTTTCATTACATTGTCTTTGGTATACTAACATAGCAAATTTTCTAGTAGGATTTGGAATACCAAAGACTAGACCTATTAACAAAAGAAAATTTTTATGGCTGATGCTAAGCACTACATATGGAATGAACCATACCTTTACATAATTTTCTTTGATCAAATGGTTAGAAGATGTGTTCTTAAATAAGAGGTATTAGACTTCCTAAGACACTTTCATGATTGGGAAGCTAGCGGTCACTATAAAGCCAGTATGACTACTATAAAAGTCCTAAAATTAGGTTTTTATTGACAAACTCTTTTTAAAGATGCTCATTCTCATTTTATTAGTAGTGATATATGTCAAAGAAGTGGTAATATTTTTAAGAGACATGAGATGCCCTTAACTAATATTATGGAGTTTGAGTTATTTGGTGTTTGAGACATTGGTCTTATTGAACCATTCTTCTTATCCCATTTTAACCAATACATCTTAGTGATAGTTGATTATTTGTCCAAATGGGTTAAAACCATAGCTATGCTGACTATTGTTGCTAAAGTGGTGTTGAAATTTTTGAAGAAAAACATTTTTACAAGATTTGGCACCCTAGAGTTATGATTAGTGATAAGGGCACTCACTTTTGTAATAAGCAATTTGAAAATATATCAAGAAAATATGGTGTCACTCATAAGATAACTACCCCATATCATCCCAATTCTAGTGGCTAAATTGAGGTGTTTAATAGAAATTAAAGAAAATACCTAAAAAGATTGTTAGCTTCTTTAGGAAAGATTGGTCACTAAGATTAGATGATATGCTTTGGGCATATAGGACAACTTTTAAAAACCTTTGGGAATATCTTCTTATAGGTTAGTCTATGGAAAAGTCTACCATTTCTCTGTAGAACTTGAACATAAGGCTTATTGGGCGACTAAATACTTGAATTTTAAGTTGCAAGCTACATGTAATAAGAGATTGCTGGAACTTAATGAGATGGATGAGTTCAGACAAGGAGCTTATGAGAATGCTTAACTTTATAAAGAAAGGGTCAAAAGGTGGCATACTCAACACATAATGAGGAGAGATTTTTGATGGGGCAACAAGATTTTCTTTTCAACTCAAGGTTAAAGTTATTTCCAAGAAAGTTAAAGTCAAGATGGTCTAGGCCATTTATGATTAAACACGTTTTTCCATAAGTAGTAGTAAAGTTGATAAATGACAAGAATGAAACCTTTAAAGTGAATGGCCATGGTTAAAGTGCTATTAAGGCAGTGAAGTGAATAGATATAAGACTGTGATATCTCTATTAACCCCAACAACTCCTTTGATATAGTACCATAAAGAAGTCAATCCATAGGTCAGCTAGCAACTCTTTGGCCTCTATGGTTCCCCTAAAATAATTTGTTCTAGATGCCAATGGGCTACTTATAGGCATGCTATGGGTGTCCTTAATGATACAACCCCATATCAGGGTATTTTATCCCTAAATTAACCCCTAGCCACCATGAGAACCTTCCTAACCCACTTTTACCTTATTGCTGGCCTTATTTCACCAATTTTCAACCATCCCAAGCCTTCATAGTCATCCTTAGGAGCTTTTAACTACCATATCCTTATGAAGAATATGAGAACGCTTGTTCTTTATCTCCATTAAGAGTGCTATATTTTGAAGGTGTTCTTGGACTTCCAAGAGGTAAAATGGCATTCCCACTATTTTAAGTCAATGATATTGATGATTTATACATTAGGTATCATGGAAATCTAATTTATTTCAGGTTAGAAATTTCTATTTAGTTGCTAGAAGTTGTTTTGTGACAATTGAAAACTTTATGCCTATTTGTTGATGGTACAAGCTAACTTTGGAATTCTAGAAAGTGATTTTCTTATTTAATTTGTAGTTTAAGAAGTAGGTGTTTTGGAAATTTTGTTGAACATTTAAGGTTAGTAGTTGAACTTTAATGAACAAATTAAGTTTGAGAGTGTTTAAGAATGTCATGACTTTGTCTTTGGGTTAGCCATATATTCTTCATCGTGAACTATATTGTCATATATTTTTGAATAACACTTGGGGCTTTTAAAAAAGAGAAAGAAATGGTGAAAGTCCAGGTTCTCTAAGTTTGCATCCTAGAAGGTTGAAGTTCACTATAACGACATCATCAAAAGGAAAGCCCTTATCTAGGTAAAAGGATTCAATATGGGTATTCGTGACCACTAAAAATTCAAAAAAAAATTGGCTCAAAGATAATGGGTCCAGTTTGGTGAGTAGTTTGGAGATTCGTGGGTTTCCTTATTAAAGGAGTTTTATACCAACCTCCTTGAAGCTAAAGACCACATGGTGTATATGTAGGGAAAGTATGTACCATTCATTCTTGCTATCACCAATCACTACTATGGAGTACCAAATTTTTACATTAATGAGTACACAAAATGCTTAGAGAAATTAAACATGCTGAGGTGATAGGCACCCTTTGTGTAAAGGGAACTAAGTGGAGAAGATATAGAGCAGAAATTGCTTCCTTAAAGGCAGCTTACTTGTTCAAGGAGGAAAATATTTGGTATTATTTTCTAATGGCTAAATTATTGCTTGATAAGGGTATTAGCAAGGTTTCAGTAGAGAAAGTACTAGATAAGCATATTATTAAGCATATCTTGGAAGCCTAGCCAGCTAGTGGAAACGAAAGAGCCAATGACATAATAATCATGAGATTAGACTAGATGGGGGTTAAGCATAGAAGATTGTTTAAGCAGTAGACCATGCTCTTAAACTATAATATTGATAGTTCCACACACATTGATGAGTTGTTTAGGATATAGAGTTAGCCTTCATAGACCACCTATTGTGCACCCTTTTATGCCTCCACCTCCTATTTGACCTATACAACCACGAAGCCCAGTTGCACCCCTTGAAGCTAATAAAAATGAAAATGAAAATAAAGATGACCATGAAGCCCAATTTCTATTTCTTATCCCCTTTTCTTCTTTACTTTCTTTTTTTAAAACATTGGGGACACTGTTTCTTTCAAGTTTAGGGGGTGCTTTGCTTTTTTTGGTTTTGGCTACTAATGGTTATTGGTTTTATCTTGCTTTATGATTTTATTGTTTTGATTATGTCTATCTTAAGACCTAGTGTGTTTGACGTAATTTTGTTGAATGAACCCTATCTTATTGGATTCTAGTTTAACCCTTGTTCTTAATTCTTTTTTCAAAATTTTTTTATGCTTGCTTCTCAGAAACTAGATATTTGTATCTTGGATTTAGTTGGTAGCAATGGAAAATAGTTGTTTTGTTCTTGATTATAGCATGGTAATTCATGGAAGTTTCTTTACCAATGGTTAATTCTTGTGAGAATTTTGTTTAGGAATGTTGTTGGAAAGTTAATTCTTTTGAGATATTGTGCATGATTTAGAAGTTATTATGCTTTTGCATGTTTTTATAATTCTAGATTTTGTTTTAGTTGCTCTCAAGGAAAAATATCTTTAGATTGTGTTGTTGAGGAAAGGATTTAGACATTGTTTGGACCGATTTAACCTTTTTAAACTATCCTCAATGCCTAATTTTCCTTAAATTCCCTTGTTGAGCTTAATTTCCTTTTCTTTTATTGAAATTTCCATGTGTTAGTGTATCCTAAATGTTTACCACAAAATGCATTGACCTAATAGGCATATTGAATATTCAAAAAAATAAAAGTTAAATAAAGTGAAAGAAAAAGAAAAAGTCGAGAAAGAAAAGTGCTCGAAAAAGGGGTTATGAAAAGGGAATGTGGAAAATGAAAAGAGAAGTGGCTCATGAAATGTAATAATGCATAATTGTAGCTAAAAGAGTGTCTAAGGTGAAATTATCCAAAATATATCCTTATCCTAACTTACCTTAGCCATATTACATCCCAATAAAGACCTAGTGATCCTTGACTATGTATGATTTACATTCGTAGATAAAATGAAGAAGATAAAACTTAAGGGATTACTTAAGTGTGCATGAGTATAATTGCTTTCTAAATTATGTCCAAGGTTTTGAAAGAAAATTTGTAAAGATGCTATTCAGAAATGATGTTTTCACTTGAATTAAGTTGTTGATTAGTTACATTTTTTTTTACTATGACTAATGATTTATGATGCTTTTGCTGTGAAGTTGTTATTGGCTAAGTCTTAGCATGTTTTTTTTGCCTGTAAATCCAATTTATCATTTTATTGATTTGATTTGATTAAATATCTTTTATTGTTTTGTTGAGCATCATTTGTCTCTTTGGGTCTTGTTCTCATTCGCTCAAGGATGAGCAAGCACTTAAGTTTGGGAGTGTGATAACTCTCCAAAATAGAGTTATTTGGCTTGTTTACTATCGCATTTTAATGCTTGTTGTTGACTAAAATAAGAAATTATGTGTTTTTTTGGTTAATTTTAATAATTGATGAATTATTAATCCAATGCTTTTTTTTATTTTGTAGTTTGTCATTTGACCTTTGAGAGAAAAGTAGACTTCTAAGCATGAAGAATTTCAATCTGGGTGATCTTGGTGTCAAATTAAAGAGGATAAAAAGTGTAACATCCCGTAATTTTTTAGATATTTTCCTTAGAAATTCTTCACCTTACATATATGCATAGAAATGTTCTAATATTAATGGAATAGGTAAAGAAAGAAAACCTAAGAGGAAATATTAGAAATAAACATGTATGAACATACTTAAGTGTGAAATTTTGACATGGACATATTTTATAAAGTGATATTTGAAATGGTTATGTTCATGGCATGATTACCAATGATTTATGGTAATAGTTATATTTTGATGAACATACTTGTTATTGAAAGCATATTTTTGGCTAACATTGTGAAAAGAAAAGAAATGAGCACGGTCACATGGCAATCCGTGTGGTGCACCAGTAGGGGACGCCCTACCAACGATTATGATCATGATAATGAGAAAAGAGAGAGAAAGTGGGCCATGTCGGACGGAGTGAGAAAAGCCCGTACCGGAGAGTAGAGGATACTCACCCTGACCGGGGTAGCTTGAAATGAGAATAAGTTGATGGCTATCATATGATATTTTGAAAATAGTTAATCCTGTCATACATATCATTACAGTATGATTCTTATGTGCATAGATATAATGCATTCATGTGACCAAAGATATTTTTCTGTAGTTTATACAGCTGAACATGACGTGATGAGCTTTACTGATGATAATTTATTGTTGAACTTACTGGGATTTAATTCTCACTATATTTCCATATCATGTTCAGAAAATTATTTATGCAGCTTTTGTTTCTAAGGCTCTGGCTTTTAGTGCACATTGGATTGAGTTACTTTATGTTGGGCAGATTTCAGAATCAAATAAGATGTTTGTGGTCGAGTTGGCTCAGATCCCGGTGAAGGTGCAACCACCCGCACCTGTATCTCCGGAATTGGTCAACCAAAATAAACAAGATGTAAATATCTATGTGTTTGATATGTTATACGTCTATTTTGATTAATGACATGTATGTGAACTTAATATTGTATAATAATAAAGGAAAAAAAAAGGTTGTTACAAAAAGAGCTTTCCATCAATTGATTTATTCAATTATAGATTAATGCAACATTAATAGTAGAAGAATGAAGACGAGAGAAAGAGAAGAAAGGGGAGCGGAGAAGAGAGAAATCTAAAATTGAATTATATTGGATTAAGGAACACAATACTTGGTTACGCTATATATAGAAACCAATTTGTAACTAGTAACTAACCAGCTACTATATATGGAAAATTACTCAACTACCCTTTAACTATTTCTCATTTACATCATCTCACATCTCCCCTTAAACTCAGGGGTGTTGCTTCAGCAATTCTAAGTTTAGACCTTAAAAACAAAATCTGATTTTCAAGTAAAGGTTTTGTGAGTATGTTAGCTAGTTGGTTTTGGGAAGAAATGTGTAGAAGTGTAATCTCTTTTCTAATAACCTTCTGTTAGACAACGTATAGATCTAGCTTAAGGCCACTAAGTCAAGATAGTCCCAGGGTTGGCACAATAAAGCTTTGGATATGCAATTACAACTTTGAGCTCATGAAGCAGTGATTGAATCCAATCAACTTCAACTACCAGATTTACTCAGCCTCAATAGATAATCTAGATACTATAGGCTGCTTCTTTAAGGACCAAAAAATCAGCTCCTAAGAAGACACAAGCATCATAACTAATTCTTCTATCATCTAAGTCGTTAGCCCAATTAACATCACAAAAGGCCACTAAGTCAAGAGAGGTAGACTTGGTAAATGTTAGTATAAATGTCAAAGTGCTAGATAAGTATCTTAGGAGTCTTTTGACAATATACTAGTGTTCATCCATTGGGGTGTGCATTAGGAGTCTTTTGACAATATACCGGTGTTCATCCATTGGAGTGTACATAAATTGACATACTCTATTTACCGAGTATACAATTTATGGTTAACTGATGGTGATGTATTGCAATACACCAAATATGTTTTTATAAAAAGAAGAATTTTCAAATGGTTTTGAACCAGCAATAGTTATTTTTGTATTTGCTGCTGTTGGAGTAGAGACTAGGTTAGCATATTGTATTTTTACTTTCACTAGTATGTCCTTGATATATTTTTCTTCAAAAAGAATGAAAGACCTGTTTACTAAATATTTGACTTTAATCCCTAAATAATAGTTGAGTTTGCTAAGATCTTTGAGTGGAAAAATTGAATTAAGATGTTTAACTAATTGAGCAACAAAATTAACATAATCTCCAATGATAATAATATTATCTACATAGACCAATACTGGCAAAGTAGAGTTGCTATTTTTTATCAACAGAGAACTATGACACTTTAAAGTAAGAAAACCAAGAAAGATAAGGGTCTGGCTAAGTTTTTCAAACCAAGCCTAACTGGCTTACTTAAGGCCATATAAAGACTTGTATAACTTACAAACTAGCCTTTTGTTAGAGGATTCAAACCCTTATGTCTAAGACATATAGAACTCCTCATTCAAAATTCCATTTAGGAAGGAATTATTTACATATACTTAGTGTAGTACCCAACCTTTGGCAAGAGCTAGGCTAAGCATAGCCCTCATAGTAACAAGTTTAACTACAAGATTGAATGTCTCTATGAAATCAAAACTTGGCCTATGATGGAAACCATTTGCAACTAATCTAAATTTGTACTTCTAAAGTAATCCATCTAGATTGGTCTTTACTCGAAACACCTATTTACGCCCAAAGGCATTTCTATTTTTAGGAAGCTTAACTAAATATTAAGTGTTATTTTTTATCAAGGCATCATATTGATCTCTCATTATAGCATACCACTTAGAACTTTGTAAATCAACCAATAAAGCTATAACTTCCCTTACCTTAGCCTTAGACTTTCTAATCATAGGGTGATGATTATAGGAAATAAGTGTTCTGATTGGATTTGAGATATTGTTTGGATTTCTATGACTAATTTTTGGGTTAATAAGGATAGTGTTTGGATTTGGATTTGGGATAGTGTTTGAAATAAGAGGAATAGGAATTTGTGACTAAGGTTTATATCATAAATGAGGCAGTGAAGTTGTAACATCCCTAATTTCGTTTCATGTATTAATAAAAGTACAAAAGTATTCAAAGTAACATCTCTAATTTCTTTTCTTTTATTAATAAGGAAATAAAATTTATTAGACAATTTTTAAATATCTAAGGAAATATAATCCTTAAAAATTCTTCACCTTACGTATGCATAGAAATGTTCTAACATTAATGGAATAGGTAAAGAGAGAAAACATAAGAGGAAATATTAGAAATAAATATACTAAAGAAAGGTGAAATTCTTAGGTAAGGAAGATAAATTCTTGTGAACGTACTAAAATTTCAAGAGGATTGGATTAGGGTAATTTTTTTTCTAATTTAAGAGTTAAAGTTACTAAGTTTAGTATCTCCACCCATAAATTGGGCTTTCAACTATGGATACTTCATATAGAATCTTTCTACCTCACATGAATTTTTAGCAAGCCAATAGGATAGCCCAAGGAAGAAATAAAACATAGACTTAGACTAGGATATAGAAACTGGACCGGTAGCCCAAAAATCATGAAAATGTGACCAAGCCCATTATGAAAGGTATAATTTTAACCAAAGTAAAGAAAATGGGCAAGAATGAGCCCAAACCCAAGAGGAAAAATAAAATAAAAATAAAAATAAAGTGATGAAATAATGGTGTAATCAAGATTAGGTGACATGGCATTCGGACAAAACATTCCAATCCCACACAAATAATTTCAACCAAATAATGGAGATTCAAGGGCTAGAAATTTGCCACCCAAAAAGGCAACCTATCATACTTGATTAAGACAAAAGAAAATGGAAATGAATCCCTAAATCAAAGGCACCTTGTCTCTTATCTTAAGAACATATCATTATAATTTTCAAAATACAAATCTCCTTTTGCTATGCATATCTTGACTAAGGAAGAGGAAGACAAGAACATAAGTTGTTTGCTTTCCAAAAATTCAACCAAGTGTATCATAATTGTGATAAGGTAGACCCATGATCATGTAAGATGAATTATTTGATGGTCTATTTAAGCAAAACCCACCTCTATAACATTTTAATTTCTTCCAAGTGAGGAAGAGAGAGAAATAGAAGCAAGGTAGAGAGAGGAAAGAAGAGAAAGAGAGGAGAAGAAAGGAAGGAAGAAGAAGGAGAAGTCTAGAGGGTTAATTAATCAAGGTAATTTAACTTAATCTCCACTTGAATCCATTTTTCTTCTTCATCCTTGAGGTTCAAAAACTCACCCTCCTTCTCTTATTTAAGCTGTTAGAAAAGCTAAGGGAAGGGAGGAATCTTGGTACTTCTTTCAAGGGAAAACAAGAAAACAAATTCACTAAGTGAGCTAAGGAGATTCTTAGGTAGGTTTAACAATATTTCTTTTTGAAGAAAAGTTTTGAAATTTGTAACATTTATATGGGATTTTGATCTTAAGAACTTTGATGATTGGTCATGGATGTTGCTTTATCATGTTGCATATTATTCTTGCATGTGATGTATGTTTGAATACTTAGGCAGGTGTAGATAGTTCTGCATAGGTATGGCTATCGGTGGTAAAACTTTAAGCTTATATTTTTAAAATTCTGGGTAGAATCGGTAAGGAGTTAAAATAACTTGTTAACATAACAATTATAGATATATGTCTCACAGATTTTTAGCCACTGGAATCACTCAATTTGGAGTTCATAAGAGGTATATATGGTCTGATTAGTGAGCTGTACTCAGAAAATGGTTAATCAGGGAAGAATATGTTAGGATAGCTTCTGTGTTTTAATTTCTGGGAACATTATGTAGGAAATTAAAATAAATGGTTAACATAAGAATTATAGATATATGTGTCATGGACTTTTATCCACTGGAATCACTTAATTTGGAAGTTTTATGAGGGAGATATGGACAGATTAGTAGGTAGAGGTCAAAAACTACCCAAGAAGAAATAACCTGTAATTTGAGGGACTAATATCACGTTAATTTCTTAATATTTCGCTAAACTATTTAACATAATAGTTTTATATAATTGTTTTATCTTTAAATTGACACCAAGATCACCTACATCAGAGTTAAATTGAGGGAGTTATGCTCTGATTAGTAAGAGAAGGTTAGATAGGATGAAAACTTGCATCAAGAAAATAAAGAAATAAAATTAATATTTAAAAAAGAAGAATAATCTTATAAATGAAAATAATAGATGACTAGTATATGCCATAGCCATTGCCATTGTATGAACTTCTTACCATCTTAAGTGTAAAATTTTGATATGGAAATATTTTATAAAATGATATTTGAAATGGTTGTGTTCTTGGCATGATTACCAATGATTTTTGGTAATAGTTATATACTTGTTATTGAAAGTATATTTTTGGCTATCATTGTGAAAAGAAAAGAAATGAACACGGTCACATGGCAATCCATGTGGTGCACCAGTAGGGGATACCCTACCAACGGTTATGATCATGTTAATGAGAAAAGAAAGAGAAAGTAAGCCATGTCGGACGGAGCGAGAAAAGCCCGTACCGAAGAGTAGAAAATACTCACCCTGACCGGGGTAGCTTGATATGAGAATAAATTGATAGTCATCATATGATATCCTGACAAATAGTATTTATTCCATACATGTCATAATTATACAAATTTTCATGTGCATGGATAAAGTGCATTCATGTGACCTAAAGATATTTTCTTTAGTTTATACAGATGGACATGACATGATGAACTATATTGATGGTAAATTATGATTTATTGTTGAACCTACTGGGATTTAATTCTCACTATATTTCCATATCATGTTCAGAAGAATAATTATGCATATTTTCTCCATGACACTTATTATTGCCGTACGTTGGATCGAGGTGCCCTACCTTGGGCAACTACCAGTTATATCGGATATATCTATACTAGATGTGACTGAGATTCCGGTGGAGGTGCCGCCACCCGCACCAGTGTCCCCGGAAGTAGTCGACGTAGATGATTAGGGCTGATATGTATATTTTAGACCTTTGTACAAATGTTTGTAAACTAATGGTGTGTATGGAAACTCAGTATTGTATCACTGTTAATAACAATTATGCTTGGTTAAATTAATTATTATTATGAGTTAAGTGGTTAGAATTAAAGCAGTAATAACTTCATGGAATTTTACAAATATAAAAAAAATTGTTACATAAATGGAGTTGTTGCAGAAGTAGCAGCAAAGGCAAAATGTTTAAAGGAAAAGTCATACTCATTAAAGGTTACATGTCTGGAGATATAGATTATGTCAAAGGGATTTATGCACTTGAATCATATGATAAGGAAAGTGAACTTGGAAGATATATACTTTAGTTTGTAATGCTGCTAAGGTCTTAATAAAGGAAAGCAACCATGTAATGACCTCAGAATTTTTTTTATATATACTGAGAGTTATAAACAATCTACTTCCATTTCTTATGCCATTACCTTTCCTTTTACTAGATTGCATTACTTACTAAAACCAATTTCTCATTACATAATTAATGAAAAAAATAATGTAATAAAAAGTAGATCTTGATTATTTGCATAGCATTAGATTAATAATGGCTCAGGAGCCATTACATTAGTTCAACTACCCAAGGAGAAGTTTATACATAAAACATAGCAACCAAGATACTATCTACAATACAAAAAACATAAGGGTATCTTGTCACTATTCCAAAAAAAATCTCCTAGATCAAGTTAGTACATATATCTATATACACAGATCTCAACTACCATATAGTCTAATAACCATCGGGATCTCATGGTGCTACTGGTAGTGGTGGAGGCAGATGCACTAGGAGCTCGAACATGTCTAGTATAACTAGGTTCTGTACTATTAGAAAATGCCCCAGTTAGGGCAGACTACCCAATGTATCACAAATACCAAAGTCAATACATACACTGCTATGGTAGTCTACTGATCTGAACACAATATGAAACAATAGTGAGAATAGAAATTTCTAGTAGATTTATAATGATCATGATGTACATGATATCTCAATTTTCATATAAGCTATATAAACTACAAAATGTATTTAGCCAGGATCTTTGTTGCATATAATATCATGTAAACATAGAAATCATGGCATACTAGGGTGTACAATAAAACATATCAATATTGTAACATCTTTGTTTTAGGTGATTACGTATTAGACCAGCATTATATCAAAAGATATGCATCTTGTATTTGCATATATACAAAAGTTACATACATCGGGATTAGCAGCATACATACATTTGTAACCCAAGGTACTGAGCATACATCACAAAAGGCAGAGTATCGTGGAGTTACATCAAAACAATGGGGTTAGCCCATTTACATCATTAGAACTATTTACGTAACCCTACTTTACTATTCCTTCCCATGTCCATCACCCTTCGGGTACTGTTGGTGGAGGAGGCGAGCCTGGAGCAAGGATTTCTACCATGTTTATCACTAGCAGGTTCACTATGATCGTGAACTGTCCCAAGTAAAGGACATCTACAGTCTGTAGCTCCAGCAGAATCGTCAGCACTGCAAACGACATCTCTACTAATTTGAACATAACATTAAAACATAGTGAGATATAAAATCCCAGCAAGGTCAACATTCAATAAATACAAGCGTGCAGAAATACTTACATGTTATATTCAGTTGTATAAACTACAGAAAACATTTTCCCTTTTTATACAATAAAGGTACAGTAAAATACACACAAGCCTTTTATAGGTTATGCATCAATATCACGCATGATAAAATGAAACATGTATTTATAAAATACCTGTACCGTTGTTCATGGCTCATACATCACTCATAGTGGCTCATCATCTGATAATTTCTCTCAATTGCAATCCTCAATGTGGTGTGAGCCTTACCCCTCTAGCTATTCACCCACCATTTGAGAGCCATTGGTCGGAGCGATCCTTCTAGTATTGACCATTCTAGGCTATAGGGCATCCCCTATCCCAGTACCATATCCAACCCACAACCCTTTAGTTACCTTACCTCGTAAGGTGCCACACTCCTGGGTCAACTTAATAGGTAAGGGTCATCCTGGACTTGTTAGTCTCCTCAATATAGCAAGGGAGACACCTATTACCAGGCCACCTTACTTCAGAGAGGGTCCTCCTAACAAAGCTTAAGTTTTTTACACCTTTCCAGCCACTTAATTCAATAAAGAACAAGCATATTAATAAGTATCAAGAACATAAACCATACTCATTCTCATGCATGTTATAACAATCTCATCATGGATGAACATACATGCCTTGATAGCCTTTCATAATATTCATACATTAATCACTCACTTGTAGCTACACATGCAAGTAGTCTATAGCATGCAAATATAGCATTCATGCATCATTCTTCATAATTACATACATAATTCAATGAGCATACACCATAAAATAGATATTACGCATTTCCTTTAACATACCTGTCTCATAAAACTCTCATTAACATCCCACAAACATTGGTGATTAATTGAGATTCAAAAAAGAAACAAAAAAAGCTTAAAAAGGGTGAGATAGCATGAAGCCCGGCCTAACCGTGTCACCAAGCACGACCATGCTTCAGGGCCGTGTCTTCCCCCCGTGTTTCCCCATAACATGGTTGTTTTACACAAAGACCAACACCAAGCACGACCTGGCCATGTCACCAAGCACGGCCATGCTTCGGGCCGTGTTTACAAAATTTTCCCCTTCCAACCCTGAGCACGGCCGTGCTCTGGGCACAAAATTCACCAAAAACTCTCTTTTTCTCCTAACCATCCAAGAAAACCCAACAATAAATATATCAACGTTTTGAGCATTTCATACATATAAATGAACTACAGCCATGACCACTATAAATACTTCAATAACAGCTCTAACTACCTTCCCATATCCTTAAATGCACACATATAAATCAACCATTGAGTCATCCAACCAGAAGTTATAAATGAGGATGTTGATCTTACCTTCTCTTCTTCAAAAACTTGTTTCTCTTACTAGTTTCAGCTACTTTCTCTCTAAAATTCTTCACCAAAACTGTAGATTTTCCACCATCCATTAGTTTTCCATAGAGACTTAAGGAATATGCAAGATATTAGAGAAGATCAAGAGCCTAATCTTACCTCTTCCTTTGAATTTCACCTTTTTCTCTCTAGCTCCCTTCTTCTTTCTCTCTCCTTCCTTCTTCTTTTTCTTTCTTCTCCCTTTTTCCCTTTCTCCCTTCTTGCCGTGGGTTTCTCTGATTTTTGCTGAGGGAGCGGCAACATGGCCACCAAGTCAAGAGGAAAAATAATATAAAATTAATGACTTCCTCAAGAAGCCACTTGCCCTTTTAACAACAACCCTTACTTTCCCTAAATATTTCCAAAATGCCACTCCATTACAATATGACCATGTGGTTGTCTAAGGCCTTGTTTGGGTGAAGGGAAAGCTTACCATGTGTTTAATCCCTTCTTGAGTCCTACTTCAATGGGTTTTTGTGCAACTTTCTTCATGGCTCCCCATCTCTATTCTTATTGTCCATTTGTGGTCCTGTAGACAAAGAATTTACTATCTCATCCTTAAACATTTCTTCCAAAAAAGAGAAAACCCTTATTAAATATTCATAATTATTTCCTTATAACTACCTCTTTTAACCCTTTTTAATCCTTCCTTAATATTCCATTTTGTGAATATAATTAACAGAATTCCGGGTGTTACACTTCTCCCCCCTTAAAAGGAATTTTGTCCCCAAAATTCAAAAAATTTACCTGTCCTCAAACAATTGTGGATAAGAGTGTCTCATATCTTCCTCACTTTCCCATGTAGCTTCTTCTTCAGATAGCCTTTTCCATAACACCTTCACCAGCGGAACGGATTTATTATGTAGCTGCTTCATACTTGGATCCAGGATAATGATAGGTTCTGGTTGATAAGTCAGGTTCTCTTTCATTGCTACTTCTTCTTCCTAAATCACATGTGACGGATCCGGCAAATATCTTCGTAGTTGAGAGACATGAAACACATTCTGCAGATTGGATAGTCTTGGGGGTAAAGCTACTTGATATGCCGAGGGACCAACTTTCTTGAGTATCTGGTAAGGTCCTATATAATGTGGGCTCAATTTCTTAACTTTCATAGCTTGGCCAATTCCAGTGGTCGGAGAAATCTTCAAAAATACATGTTCTCCTTCCTGGAAATGCAAGGGCTTCCTTCTCCGGTCATAATAACTTTTCTGATGGCTCTGGGCAATCCGCATTCTATCTTGTATCATTTATATCTACTCCGTAGTATTCTGAACTAGTTCAGGACCCAACAAATTCCTCTCACCTACTTTATATCAACACAGAGGCGATTTTCATGTTCTGCCATACAGAGCTTAATACAGTGCCATTCCAATACTCACATGGTAACTGTTGTTGTAAGCAAACTCTACTAGAGGGAGATACTTATCCTAATCTTTCCCTTGATCCAAGGTTCATGCTCTCAACATGTCTTCCATTGTCTATATTGTCCTTTCAGTCTGACCATCTTTTTGTGGATTATACGCAGTACTAAATCGTAATTTAGTATTGAAAGCCTCTTGTAGTGCTTTCCAGAATCTGGAAGTAAATCTAAGATCTCGATAAAAAATGATGCTGCTTGGAATCCCATGAAATCGGACTACCCCTTTCACATAAAGATGTGACAGCTTATCCAGCGAGTAATTAATCCTTATAAGTAAAAAGTGTGCAGATTTTGTCAATCTATCCACTATTACCCATATGGCATCATAACCTGCCTAAGTCTTGGACAACCCAGCCATGAAGTCCATAGCAATGCCCCAAGGACTGTAATGTCCCAGAAGGCCTCTGATGTTCAATCTTGACTTTCTGACAAGTCAAGCATTTTGCTACGTATTCCGTAATGTCTTTCTTTATTCTCGGCCACCAAAATGATTGCTTTAAATCTTGGTACATCTTTGTGGCTCCTAGGTGGATAGCATAGTTACTCTGATGTCCTCCGTCCAAAAATTTTGTCTTCAGGTCTTCCCCCTGAGGCACACACATTCTTCCTTGATAGAAGATGATTCCTTCTTCTGACTTTGTGAAGCTCGGTGAATTTTGTCTATTCTAAAGGAAAAGATCTCGTACTTGAGCTTCCTTAATTTTCATTTTCAAATCACATTAGACACGTAGCTCAAAAATAAGCAAACTTCTAGGAGTAGTTATCATCGACAATCTCAAATTCCTGAATTCTTCAGTCAAGTTCATCTCTTTTACTAGCATGTGACTCAAATGCAGCGACTTTCGGCTTAATGCATCTGCCACCACGTTTGCTTTTCCTGGGTGGTATTTTAGTTCAAATTTGTAATAATCAATAAACTCCATCCATCTCCTCTATCTCATATTCAATTCCTTCATATCGAAAAGATATTTAAAACTTTTGTGATCATTGTACACTTCAAACACCGCACCGTATAGATAGTGCCGCCAAACCTTTAAGGTGAACACTATAGTAGCCAATTCCAAATCATGAGTAGGATAATTTTCTTCATGTGACCTTAGTTGTCTAGAGGATAGGTAACTACCCTACCTTCTTGCATCAAAACACATTCCAGTCCCTTCTTAGAAGCATCTATATAAACTTCAAAACGTCCGAAGGGATCCGGGAGAATCAAGACAAGAGGTGTAGTAAGCCAAATCTTAAGCTCTAAAAAACTATTCTCGCATTCTGCTGTCCACTTGATCAAACTTCCTTTCTGAGTCAATCTTGTCAAGGGTAATGCTATTCACAAAAAACCTTGTATGAACCTTCTGTAATACCCCACTAGACCCAGAAAACTTCTAATTTCAGTCACTGTCTTTGGTCTTTCCCACTTGAGGATAGCTTTTGTTTTGCTAGGGACTACAGACACTGTCACGCCCCTAATTTTACGGCACGTGAATCACATACTTTACGATCATATATTTTCCATAACATGTATAACACACTCTTTTACAGATATGTATTCCTATGTATAAACAATATATAAACCAAGTCTATAAACATCAAAGTACAGCAAAAGTAGGGATCATGCATGTAGCGTTCAGAGCATACTCTAATGTACAAATACAATATAAACCAAAATATATGAGCCTTTGAAACAAAGTAGGCTCACCCAGAGATCATGTCGTCTAGCTAGTCAACTCAGTGAGCAGATAATACTTCCTATGATCTCTTAGGTCAACATATTGATGTACTCATATTTTAAAATTTGTCACAGAAAACACAGTTCAAAAGTACATCTATATGGGATCCACATTTCAAATATTCTCAGTTCATATCACATTCAGATATTCGAAATCATATGAAATACAGTATGATCATTATTCAAATATTGTAATGCATCAAAACCTTTCACATGAAAACATTTGAAGGATCCCACATCAAAACCACCATATTAGAGTTCAGGCCTTTCTGTACTTTGTTGGTGTAGGATTTGCCTAAACTCAACATCCCACTGACGTTTGCCCTACCACCATTCAAGAGGACACACGAAGGGACTCTAGTATGGGTATTTCCCAAGCAAACAGTAAGGGAAGGCAAATCACATCTCATATAATTGGCATCTCGCCCATATAGGAGGCATCCCGCTCTCCTTCACATATCATATCCCGTGTGTTGGCTGTAACATCCCTAATTTCGTTTCATGTATTAATAAAAGTACAAAAATATTCAAAGTAACATCCATAATTTCATTTCTTTTATTGATAAAGGTACATAAATATTTAATTAAGGAAATAAAATTTATTAGACAATTTTTAGATATCCAAGGAAATATAATCCTTAGAAATTCTTCAACTTACGTGTATGTATAGAAATGTTCTAATATTAATGGAATAGGTAAAGAAAGAAAATATAAGAGGAAATATTAGAAATAAACATGTTAAAGAAAGGTGAAATTCTTAGGTAAGGAAGATAAATTTTTGTGAAGTAAGTAAAGGTCTTAAAATTTCAAGAAGATCGGATTAGGGTAATTTTTCTTAATTTAAGAGCAAAAGTTACTAAATTTAGTATCTCCACCCATAAATTGGGATTTCACCTATGGACACTTCATATAGAGTTTTTCTACTTCACATAAATTTTTAGCAAGCTAATAGGATAGCCCAATGAAGAAATAAAACATAGACTTGGACTAGGATATAGAAATTGGACCGGTAGCCCAAAAATCATGAAAATGTGACCAAGCCCATTATGAAAGGTAGAATTTTAACCAAAGTAAAGAAAATGGGCAAGAATTAGCCCAAACCCAAGAGGAAAAATAAAAATAAAAATAAAAATAAAGTGATGAAATAATGGTGTAATCAAGATTAGGTGACATGACATTAAGACAAAAATTTAGCAAGTGGTGTGATATCCTACATTCATAATTTTAGCAAGTGGTATGATAATACAAGGTTTTAGGACAAAACATCTATATCCTACACTCACAATTTTAGCAAGTGGTATGATAATACATGGCATTAGGACAAAACATTCCTATTCCACACAAATAATTTCAACCAAATAATGGAGATTCAGGGGTTAGAAATTTGCCACCTAAAAAGGCAAACCTATCATACTTGATTAAGACAAAAGAAAAAGGAAATGAATCCCTAAATCAAAGGGACCTTGTCCCATATCTTAAGAACATATTATCATAATTTTCAAAATACAAATCTCATTTTCCTATGCATATCTTGACTAAAGAAGAGGAAGACAAGAATATAAGTTGTTTGTTTTCCAAAAATTTAACCAAGTGTAACCTAATTGTGATAAGGTAGACCCATGATCATGAAAGTTGAATTATTTGATAGTCTATATAAGCAAAACCCACCCTTATAGCATGGGAATTTCGTCTAAGTGAGGGAGAGAATAAAAAAAAATAGAAGCAAGGTAGAGTGAGGAAAGGAGAGGAGAGGAAGAAAGGAAGAAAGAGGAAGGAGAAGTCTAAAGGACTAAGTGCTCCAGGTAAGTTTAACAATATTTTTTTTTGAAGAAAAGTTTTGAAACTTGTAATATTTATATGGGATTTTGATCTTAGAACTTTAATGATTGGTCATGGATGTTGCTATATCATGTTACATATCATGTATATTTGAATACTTAGGTTGGTGTAGATAGTTCTGCATGGGTATGGCTATAGGTGGCAGAATTTTAAGCTACTGTTTTTAAAATTCTGGGAAGAATCAGTAAAGAATTGAAAGAAATGGTTAACATGAAAAATGTATATCTATGTTTCACGGATTTTTAGCCACTGAAATCACTTAATTTGGAGTTGATAAAGGGGAATTTTGAGTATTAATGTTTATATTTTATCCTCTAATTCATAGCAAACTTGTGGTTATTTCCATGCTTTTGGTTATGCTTTGCTTTGGATACTGCTTTGGTTGTTTTTATGCTTATAGGTAAGCAAAAGAGGCCAAGAAGCAAGGAAAAATAGTCATGAAAAGTGCTATATAGACTTGGAACAAGATGAGAAGGAAGCAAGGAGGAAGCCCACCAAAAATCAGCAAGAAAGGAGCATGGCAGCCCCCAACACGGCCAGGCCGTGTCCTGGGCCAAAGCTGCAGAAACTCCCCAGAATCCAGCCCGAAACAAGGCCAGGCCGTGTCTTGGAACACGACCGTGCTGCGGGTCTGCGTACACCGTATTTTTTAGGTTTTTGAGCGGCCAAAGTGTTATATATGGAAGGGGATACGTAGCCAAAAGGGGGGAGACACCGAGAGGCTTACTTTTACTCAGTTTTAGGCTTAGAAAACACCTTAGGATTAGGTTTAGAGTAGGATTAGAGTTTACTTTCATGTTATTAGCTTAGATTTGAGATTGATTCAGCATTGTATTTCATCTCTACATTCAGCAATCCAAGTTTTGTCTTTCCATATTTAATTCTAATTCTACTTCTACTTTTTCTCTTGAACTGTATTGAACCATTGATGATTTACTTAATGATTATGGCTTTGATTTATCTTTCTATTATGCTTGAGTAGATTTGATCTAGGGTTTCGGTAAACCCACTTATGGTGTGATGATACACTATGCTAATTGAATTAATGGAACCCTAATTTTGTTATCCATGGTTAATTAGGATTAGCTATTATGCATTAGTTATAGGAGTTGATGAATGTCTGGAAAATGTTTTATCACGTCTTAGGATATTAATTGATGGACTGAAACATGAAGATTAATACCGGAACCTAATAGTTAATTAGGAATATCTTAATCACGAAAGTAGTTTAAGGTTCTCTAGGAATGAATCAATTAGTGGGCACGAGAAAACCGATTAATTGTATTCCATGGTTGGCATAGAACTTAATGGACCTAGGTTGAACTAAGAACCACGAAAGTAGGCAATTGGATTAACCTAGGTACGATTAGTAATGCTTGAAAGAGGTTGCTAGTTATTTAAGGTCAAACCATCCCCAATAACCTAGATAACTATAATTAGAGGTGCATATTAGTTGTTGAGTATCATAAGTGTGGTGAACCGTAACCCTAGGCTTTCGTTTAATTGATTGTCTTTACTTATTTAATTGTGACAAACTTCCATTGGATTACATCGATTTAGATATCTCCTTTCGTATAATTCTAATAATTGACATTGTTCTCTGTGGGATACGACCCGTACTCGCTGGACTAGCTACAACTACACCGTGCGCTTGCGGTAATTAGTAAAACATACACACAACAGGAGTTTATATGAGATAGATATGGTCTGATTAATAAGAAAAGGTCAGAAACTGGTTAATCAGGGAAAAATATATTAGGATAGCTTCTGTGTTTTAATTTTTGGGAACATTATATAAACAATCTAAACAAATGGTTAACATAACAAATGTATATCTATATCTAACGGATTTTTAGCCACTGGAATCATTCAATTTAAAATTCATATGAGGTATATATGGTTCGATTTGTAAGCAAAGGTGAGAAAATGGTTAATCAGGGAGGAATATGTTAGGATAACTTCTGTATTTTAATTTCTGGGAAAATTGTGTAGGGAATTAAAATGAATGGTTAACAAAAGAATTATAGCTATATGTGTCACGAATATTTAGCCACTGGAATCACTTAATTTGGAATTTTTATAAGGAAGATATGGACCGATTAGTAGGCAGAGGTCAGAACCTATCCGAGAAGAAATAACCTGTACATTGAGGGAGTAATATCACCTTGATTTCTTAATCTTTCACTACACTGTTCGACATAATAGTTTTAGATAATTATTTTATCTTGAAATTGACACCAAGATCACCTACATCGGAGTTAAATTGAGGGAGTTATGCTCTGATTAGTAAGATAAGGTTAGATAGGATGAAAACCTGCATCAAGAAAATAAAGAAATAAAATTAATATTTAAAAAAGAAGATGAATCTTATAAATGAAAATAATAAATGACTAGTATAGCCATAGCCATTGCCATTGTATGAACTTCTTACCATCTTAATTGTGAAATTTTGACATGAAAATATTTTATAAAGTGATATTTGAAATGGTTATGTTCATGGCATGATTACCAATGATTTTTGGTAATAGTTATATTTTGATGAACATACTTGTTATTGAAAGCATATTTTTGGCTATGATTATGAAAAGAAAAGAAATGAGCATGGTCACATGGCAATCTGTGTGGTGCACCAGTAAGGGACGCCCTACCAACGGTTATGATCATGTTAATGAGAAAAGAAAAAGAAAGTGGGTCATGTCGAACGGAGCGAGAAAAGCCTGTACCGAAGAGTAAAAAATACTCACCCTGACCGGGGTAGCTTGATATAAGAATAAATTGATAGTCAACATATGATATTCTGAAAATAGTTAATCTTGTCATACATGTCCTTATTGTACGATTCTCTTGTGCATAGATATAAGGCATTCATGTGACCAAAGATATTTGCTGTAGTTTATACAGCTGAGCATGACATGATGAGCTATATTGATAATGATTTATTGTTGAACTTACAGGATTTAATTCTCACTATATTTCCATATTATGTTCAGAAAATTAGTTATGCAGATTTTTCTATGGCTCTAGCTTTTAGTGCACGTTGGATCGAGTACTTTATGTTGGGCAGATCCTAGAAGCAAATAAAATGTTTGTGGTCGAGTTGGCTTAGATCCCGATGAAGGTGCAACGACCTGCACCTCTATCTCCAGAATTGGTCAACTAGAATGAATAAGATGTAGATTTTTATATGTTTGATATGTTGTACGTATATTTTGATTAATGACATGTATGTAAACTCTGTATTGTATAAATTAAATAAATGTTATTTTGAGTTAAGTTGTAACGAGGTAATAACTTCATGGTATTTAAAAACAATTGATACTTAAATGGAGTTGTTACATAATTGGTATCAGAGTAGGTCGATCTTAGATGGCCAGTGGGTGGATGGTTATCTGAATCAATCTTATAGTGTCTTGAGTATGTTTGTAGTTGTGTTGTGTAAGGATCAATGAATTCATATAGGTAAGAAGTTACTAGTGTTTCCTACCTACATGCCGAGGTGTTGTTATGACTGCTGTTAAATATTTTTGAACTAACTATTGGGCTTGATCACTTCAATAGCAGCATAACTTTGTTTTTGCCACAGTAGGAAATGGCACCACCAAGGAGGAATCCAGCAAATAATGCAGAGGAAACCCTACACAACTTGGCCACGGCAATTCGAGACTAAGTCATGACCACTAATCAAATTCTACAATACCTCTAGAATGCTAATAACTCGAACGGTGTGAATGGTGTTAACAACCGGATGGCTGGAAATGATAACGAAATATCTGAGTTCCTGAGGACTAGGCCACCTTGTTTTCAAGGCGGCTTTGACCCAATTGTAGCTGAAAGATGGATAAGGGAGTTAGAGAAAATCTTTGAAGTGATGGGTTGTACTGAGGAGCAGCAAGTAATCTTTGCTGCATATATGCTAAAAGATGAAGCAGGTAATCTTGGCAGGTGTTCAAAGACACCTTTTTGGAAAAGTACTTTCCAAGTACTGTGAGGGCGGAGAAAGAGATCGAATTTCTCCAACTCCGACAGGGTAGCATGACTATAGACCAATACATCGCGAGGTTCGAGGAATTGTCTAAATTCTCCTCTTATCTATGATTTAACCCTGATGAAGCATGGAAGGCTGTTAAGTTCGAAGCGGGACTGAACCCAGACATAAAGAATGCTATTATAGCTATGGAGATTAGGGAGTTTGTGCTTTTGATCAATAAATGCAGACTCTTGGAGAAAAGTTTAAAGGCAGTGGAGGACAAAAAGCAAAGGCAAAACCTATGGAAAAGGAAGAAAAAATTTCCCAACCCTAGCAAGAATGTGAGAAGTAGTGGATATGGAGCTGGTAAGAGGCCATTGAGTACAGGTCCTAGACCTTTCCAACAAGACCTCGCCCTAGTCAAGTGTGCTAAGTGCGGACGCATGCATGGTAATCGGCCATGCTACATGGAACAAGATGTCTACTTTAACTGCGGACAGAAGGGTCATTTTGCGAGAAACTGTCCACAGAATGTGGGGAAGCAGCCAGAACAGAGGCCTCAAATAAAAGGAAGGGTTTTCACTCTGAGCGGCCAAGAGGCAGCTCAATCTTCTGAAATGATTCAAGGTACATGCTATATCTATGGATTTGTTCTTATGGTGTTATTTGACTCTAGTGCTAGTCATTCATTTATATCAGAAGAATGTATTAGGGAGTTTCAGTTTCTTATTTCTGAAACTCCCTATAAGCTATCCGTAGTAACCCCTACAGGGGAAAGGGTATTAACTTCCTCTGTATGTAAGGACTGTTAAGTCACTATCCAAGAGAAAACTTTTTCTGTAGACCTCGTCTGTTTACCTTTAAGAGGTATTGAGGTCATTCTAAGGTTATACTGGATGTCTAGAAATCGAGTCTTGCTGAATTGTTGTAACAAGACCGTTGAATTTCTACCTCCTACTCCGAAAGAGGAGGTCTAGTTATTGATACTTAATGCCAATCAAGTTAATAGGGAGTTGAAGAATGGAGTATTTGGATAAATTCTCTTGTATTTATTAAACTTAGAAGTCGAATCGAAGCTTGATGAAATCCCAATAGCCAACGAGTTTCCTGCCGTATTTCCATCAGATATTCCAGGCTTACCTCCCAAGAAAGAGATAGAGTTCTCTATTGATCTCCTACCTAGAACAGGGCCTATCTCTATTGCACCCTATAGAATGGCCTCGAAGGAACTACAGGAACTCAAGAAACAATTGGAGGAACTATTAGACAAGCAATTCATTAGACCGAGTGTCTCACCTTGGGGAGCTCCTGTATTATTTGTTAAGAAGAAAGATGGGAGCTTGAGACTATGCATAGATTACAGACAGCTGAATAAGGTGACTATCAAAAATAAGTATCCTCTCCCTAGGATAGATGACTTATTGGATCAACTGAAAGGAGCCTCCATCTTTTCTAAAATTGACTTCAGGTCAGGATATCATCAGATTAGGATCAAGGAGGAGGACATACCAAAAACTACCTTCAGGACTAGGTATGGGCACTATGAGTTTCTCGTAATGCCCTTAGGGTTGACGAATGCGCCTGCAATCTTCATGGATTACATGAATCGTATTTTTTGACCCTACCTAGATCAATTTTTTGTAGTGTTCATTGATGACATCTTGATATATTCTAAGAGTGAGAAAGAACATGAACAACATCTCCGAATCGTGTTGCAAGTGCTGAAAGAGAAAAAGTTATATGCCAAATTGGAGAAGTGTGAATTTTGGCTGTCAGAGGTGAAGTTTCTCGGACATGTCATCTCTAATAGAGGGGTAGCCGTAGATCCTAGCAAGACGGAAGCAGTGATTCAGTGGGAAAGACCAAAGACAGTTACAGAAGTCAGAAGTTTCCTGGGTTTGGCAGGATACTACAGGAGGTTTATACAAAACTTCTCTTGTATAGCCTTGCCATTGACTAAATTGACCAGGAAGGAAAGTCCTTTCAAATAGACTGATCAATGTGAAGCTAGTTTTCAGGAGCTTAAGACAAGACTGACCACTCCTCCTGTTTTAATTATTCAAGACCCCACAGGACATTTTGAAGTGTATAGTGACACTTCAAAGAAAGGGCTAGGATGTGTGCTGATGCAAGATAAGAAAGTAGTTGCTTACGCTTCTAGGCAACTGAGAACCCACGAAGGAAACTATCCAACCTATGATCTTGAATTGGCGGCAGTGGTGTTTGCCTTAAAGATTTGGCGACACTATTTGTACGGGGCAACCTTTGAAGTATATTGTGATCATAAGAGTCTGAAATACCTCTTTGATTAGAAGGAGTTAAATATGAGGCAACGAAGATGGGTATAATTCCTCAATGACTACAAGTTTGAGAAAAAGTATCATCCCGGAAAGGCGAATGTTGTAGCAGATGCCTTGAGTCGAAAATATCTACACATGAGTTAAATGATGGTGTATGAGATGCAGATGCTAGAGGAGTTTCGAAATTTGAAGCTAGCCACAACTCTTACTCCAAAGAAGCTAGTCATTAATGGTTTTGAAATTTTCTACTTCACCTTACGTGTACGTATAAAAATGTTCTAATATTAATGGAATAGGTAAAGAAAGAAAATCTAAGAGGAAATATTAGAAATAAAAATGCTAAAGAAAGGTGAAATTCTTAGGTAAGGAAGATAAATTTTTGTGAAGTAAGTAAATGTCTTAAAATTTTAAGAAGATCAAATTAGGGCAATTTTTCTTAATTTAAAAGCAAAAATTACAAAATTTAGTATCTCCACCCATAAATTGGGCTTTCACCTATGGACACTTCATATAGAGTTTTTCTACTTCACATAAATTTTTAGCTAGCTAATAGGATAACCCAATGAAGAAATAAAACATAGACTTGGACTAGAATATAGAAATTCGACCGGTAGCCCAAAATTATGAAAATGTGACCAAGCCCATTATGAAAGGTAGAATTTTAACCAAAGTAAAGAAAATGGGCAAGAATTAGCCCAAACCCAAGAGGAAAAATAAAAATAAAAATAAAATTAAAGTGATGAAATAATGGTGTAATCAAGATTAGGTAACATGGCATTAAGACAAAAATTTAGCAAGTGGTGTGATATCCTACATTCATAATTTTAGCAAGTGGTATGGTAATACAAGGTTTTAGGACAAAACATATATATCCTACACTCATAATTTTAGCAAGTGGTATGATAATACATGGCATTAGGACAAAACATTCCTATTCCACACAAATAATTTCAACCAAATAATGGAGATTCAAGGGTTAGAATTTTGCCACCTAAAACGGCAAACCTATCATACTTGATTAAGACAAAAGAAAAAGGAAATGAATTCCTAAATCAAAGGAACCTTGTCCCATATCTTAAGAACATATTATCATAATTTTCAAAATACAAATCTCCTTTTCCTATGCATATCTTGACTAAGGAAGAGGAAGACAATAACATAAGTTGTTTGTTTTCCAAAAATTCAATCAAGTGTAACCTAATTGTGATAAGGTAGACCCATGATCATGAAAGTTGAATTATTTGATAGTCTATATAAGCAAAACCCATCCTTATAGCATGGGAATTTCGTCCAAGTGAGGGAGAGAATAAAAATAAATAAAAACAAGGTAGAGTGAGGAAAGGAGAGGAGGAGAGGAAGAAAGGAAGAAAGAGGAATGAGAAGTCTAAAGGACTAAGTGCTCCAGGTAAGTTTAACAATATTTATTTTTGAAGAAAAGTTTTGAAACTTGTAATATTTATATGGGATTTTGATCTTAGAACTTTAATGATTGGTCATGGATGTTGCTATATCATGTTACATATCATGTATGTTTGAATACTTAGGTTGGTGTACATAGTTCTGCATGGGTATGACTATAGTTGGCAGAATTATTAGCTACAGTTTTTAAAATTTTGGGAAGAATTAGTAAATAATTGAAAGAAATGGTTATCATGAAAAATGTATATCTATGTCTCACGGATTTTTAGCCACTGAAATCACTCAATTTGGAGTCTATATGAGATAAATATAATCTCATTAATAAGAAAATGTCAGAAACTGGTTAATCAGGGAAAAATATATTAGGATAGCTTCTGTGTTTTAATTTTTGGGAACATTATATAAGCAATCTAAACAAATGGTTAACATAAAAAATGTATATCTATGTCTAACAGATTTTTAGCCACTGGAATCATTAAATGTAGAATTCATATGAGGTATATATGGTCTGATTTGTAAGCAAAGGTCAGAAAATGGTTAATCAGGGAGGAATATGTTAGGATAGCTACTGTATTTTAATTTCTGGGAACATTGTGTAGGGAATTAAAATTAATGGTTAACATAAGAATTATAGCTATATGTGTCATGAATTTTTACCCATTAGAATCACTTAAGTTGGAATTTTTAGGAGGGAGATATGGACTGATTAGTAGGCAGAGTCCAGAACCTATCCGAGAAGAAATAACTTGTATATTGAGGGAGTAATATCACCTTGATTTCTTAATATTTCGCTACATTGTTCAACATAATAGTTTTAGATAATTGTTTTATCTTGAAATTGACACCAAGATCACCTACATCGGAGTTAAATTGAGGGAGTTATGCTCTGATTAGTAAGATAAGATTAGATAGAATGAAAACCTACATCAAGAAAATAAAGAAATAAAATTAATATTTAAAAAAGAAGATAAGTCTTATAAATGAAAATAATAAATGACTAGTATATCCATAGCCATTGCCATTGTATGAACTTCTTACCATCTTAAGTGTGAAATTTTGACATGGAAATATTTTAGAAAGTGATATTTGAAATGGTTATGTTCATGGCATGGTTACCAATGATTTTTGGTAATAGTTATATTTTGATGAACATACTTGTTATTGAAAGTATATTTTTAGCTATCAGTGTGAAAAAAAATGAGCACGGTCATATGGCAATCCGTGTGGTGCACCAGTAGGGGACACCCTACCAACGGTTATGATCATGTTAATGAGGAAAGAAAGAGAAAGTGGGCCATGTCAGACGGAGCGAGAAAATCCCGTACTGGAGAGTAGAAAATACTCACCCTGACCGGGGTAGCTTGATATGAGAATAAATTGATAGTTATCATATGATATTCTGAAAATAGTTAATCCTGTCATACATGTCATTATTGTACGATTCTCTTGTGCATAGATATAAGGCATTCATGTGACAAAAGATATTTATTGTAGTTTATACAGCTGAACATGACGTGATGAGCTATATTGATAATGATTTATTGTTGAACTTACTGGGATTTAATTCTCACTATATTTCCATATCTTGTTCAGAATATTGGTTATGCAGATTTTTCTATGCCTCTGGCTTTTAGTGCACGTTGGATTGAGTACTTTATGTTGGGCAGAACCCAGAAGTAAATAAAATGTTTGTGGTCATGTTGGCTTAGATCCCTGTGAAAGTGCAACCACCTACACCAATATCTCCGGAATTGGTCAACCAGAATAAATAAGATGTAGATTGTTATATGTTTGATATGTTGTACGTATGTTTTGATTAATGACATGTATGTAGACTCTGTATTGTATAAATTAAATAAATGTTATTTTGAGTTAAGTTGTAACGAAGTAATAACTTCATGGTATTTAAAAAAAATTGATACTTAAATGGAGTTGTTACATTGGCCAACACATGAGGCTAGCACCACCCTCTGCTAGCTGGGTTATCAAGGTGCACCAGGGCTAACATCACCTATTGTTAACAGACAGTGTTTCCAATAGGATTCCTCTACAGAAAATACCATATGCATATATGCCATCTAATCTAGTATAAAATTCTCAATATAATGCAGGCTTTCAATCTCAGTACAGATTCATCTGTCATAAGTTTTTCAATCAGGGTTTATCACGTGTACATGCCCTTTCTCGAGGCAATCATATATCTTTATAAATCAATGCCATGTGCATAAATATTCAATTTATCATTTAATGAAAAATACAAGTAAAATTATATACACCATAAGTTCAGAAATCCATTTCCAAAACTATACTCTTCTTAAACTATATTTTAGATTGTAAAAAATTCAGATAATTTCATTGTATTTCAGAAACATATAAAAGTGTAAATATCTTATAAACATAATCAAATACATATTTAAAAATCAAGAAGAGTATAGGACAAGTCGTAGAAAGAATCAACTACTCATAGGGTAAGGGCTCCAGATTAGACTGCTTAAAAATGCAATTTTTCAATCCACATTTGACTAAACAGACTTCAAAAACGTGTCTGGAGAGTCCAAAAATCAAGAAAATGACTTCAAAAACTTGGTCACTATTCATGGCCAGAAAATACCATTCACTAAGAACAAAAAGTTGTCAGATAGCTGAAAAATTTCATATCCTAAGGTTTATTTAGCTCCTGAATCCATCTACAGTGCCTGATTTCCAATTTGAGATCTCTAAGTAAGAGTTTCAGAGTTTACCTTTTCTTAGATTTTCTACTTCTCATCTGCGGTGATTCTAAGGTTAATTTGAAAAATTGTTCAATCAAAATTGTAGTACTCTCCATTCTAAATCGAATGGTACTCTTAATTTTGAGATCGAAGGCCTGTAGATACTTCAAATCTAAAGAGAAAACATTGAGGTTACTATTCACACTATTCATCAAAATTCTGCAACTTTCTCGATTTCCATCTTCCCCTCCCCGTTTCTCTTTTCTCTTTTATTTATTTATTTATTTATTATTATTTAATAATTAAATATTTAGGATTATTATTTATTTTATTTCATATATATTCATATAAATACCATTTTTCATACTAAAATATCCAAAAAAAAATTCTAAAATTTTATATTATTGCAAAACATTAGTTACAATATCAAATCATGAATTTTCTCCATAAAATTTTAATAAAACAAATCAAAAAATAAATATCTTTATGTATAATAAAAGAAAGAATATTTCTAAAAATAAAACAAAAATTTATTAGAGGCCAACATAATTATTTTAAGCAAAACAATAATTATTTTAATTAAAAGTATACTTGCTTTTAGCACAACATAATCATTTTTAAACAAATAAAAATATATTTGTTTAGAGCAAAACATTATTATTTAAAAATAAAAATTATGGGATATTACAGACACTTTATCCTTTGACACCACATGCCCTAGGAATTTTACTTGTATCCTGAACTTGCATTTCTCCAATTTAGCAAAGAGTTTCTTCTCCTTCAAAACTTGAAGCACTAAACGAAGATGACGTCCATGCTCCTCCATAGTTTTCAAATAGATTAGAATATCATCGATGAAGACTTCCACGAATTGATCCAAATATGATCGAAAGATTCGATTCATGTAGTCCAGACTGCAGGTGCATTGGTAACTCTAAACGGCATGACCAGGAACTCATAATGCCTGTATCGAGAATTGAAGGCTGTTTTAGGGATATCTTCTTCCTTTACTCGAATCTGATGGTAACCTAATCTTATATCTATTTTAGAGAAAATAGTTTCCTCTTTAAGCTGATCCAGCAAATCATCTATTCTTGGCAACATATACTTATTCTTGATAGTCACCTTGTTAAGCTGCTGGTAGTCAATACATAACCGCAAGCTTCCATCCTTCTTTTTTACAAACAACATTGGAGCTCTCCAAGGCGAAACACTGGGTCGAATAAAATTCTTCTCCACAAGGTCTTCAATCTGCTTCTTAAGCTCTTTCAACTCCACAGAAGCCTTCATATACGGGGTAATAGAAATAGGGGTCGCTCTTGGCACCAAATCAATGGAAAACTCCACTTCCCGCTTAAGTGGTTGTTCAGTAATCTCTGAAGGAAAGAGTTCCGAAAAATCACAAACTACCAAAATCTTAACCAGCTCTTGCTCAGCCTCCTTATTGAGGGTACATAAGGAAATACCATATGAATCTCCACCAAATGATTCCCTTTGGAGTTCGTTGATCTGTTCATCTTTGCTTTTAAATTCCTTGTTGGATTCTGAATGAAAGACCAGAGTCTTTGTAGCACAATGTAAGAGAATATGGTTACTACCGAGCCAGTCCATCCCCAGAATTACATCTATATCTTCTAGGGGTTAAAAAATAAGATCCACAATAAAGGATCTTCCATACACTTTGACTGGACAATCTTTACACATGGAAGAGGTGCTCACCTTTCCTCCCATAAGAGTTAACACTACCAATTTGTATGTCAACTCAAACACAGAGTAAAGTAACTTCCCCACACAAACAGATGATATGAAGGAATGACTAGCACCAGAATCAAAAAGCACAACCAGAGGCTAGCCGTGGAGATAGCCCATACCTTGAATTAAATCAGGAGATTACTTCGCTTCGGTCTCGCTCAAAGTAAAAACTCTCCCTTTAACTAGCTGAGTTGGCTCGATCTTCTTCCCATCCTCCAAGGGACAGCGGCAAGCTATATGACCTTTTTGCCTGCATTGAAAACAAGTAACCGGATTACGAAAACAAGGTCCATTCCCATGATGTCGCCCACATTTACCGCACTCTCTCCTAGCAAAATTCTACACTGAAGGTTTCTTGCCTGTAGCTGTGTTTCTTCCCCTAACAAAATGATCAGGAGCTGAGAATTCTCTCTTTCTCTTACATAGCGCCAATCTGTCCTTTTCTTCCTCTACTACCTTCAAACTCTTTTCTAGCAGTTGACACTTGTTAATTAATTGAACAAACTCGTAAATTTCCAGGGCCACTATTGCATTGTGAATTTCAGGATTCAAACTTGACTGTCTTCCAAGATTCATCTGAGTTGTATCTCAGATAAGAGGAGAACTTGGCTAACTCCTCGAATCTTGCAATATATTGGTCGATTGATTGGCTCCCTTGTCTAAGTTGGAGCAATTCTATTTCCTTCTTGGCTCTGACACTTCTTGGGAAATACTTATCCAAGAAGGTCTCTCAGAAGACAGACCAAGTAACTTGTTGACCTTGTTCGACTAGCAATTTTCTGGCTCCTCTCCACCAAAACTCTACTTCATCTTTCAGCGTATACACAACAAAATTTACCTTCTACTCATCTGAACACTGCAAAACCCCAAAAACTTTCTCTATCTCGGTCAACCATCAATCTGCCACCATAGAATCATACCCTCAAACGTAAAATGGAGGTCGAGTACTCATAAAATCTACCTATCCATTACCTGCGTTCCTTGGGTTCTCACCTATCTTGCCATTAGTATTACTATTGTTCTAAATATGCCGCAGGATCTGATTTGTGGCAGAAACTTGATCTCAAATAGCAATGGCTAGATCTTACAGAGTAGCTTCCACACTTGGCGCTGAATTTCTCCTTGATGATGCCATTTTCTATTGTATGAAACAGAAGAGTTAGTCACTATTGAGGTGATTAAGCTCAACAGTAATTAAAAAGAACTTTTATAATACAGTAGTAATAACACCCTAAAGTATACATATTAGGAAAAATGCTAGTAATTTTTCCTTAATAATTTTCTATGCGCTACTCTACTTGTAATGCCTGGTTTTATATATATATATATATATATATATATATATATATATAAAATGTGCAAGAGACCAGAGTTATATCATAACCTAGGCAACTTGTATATACATACATCCAAAAGTTACACCCATTAGAGTTTAGTAGCATATATATATACATATGTAACCCGAGGTACTGAGAATATATCACAAAAGGCAGAGTACTGTGGGGTTACAACAAAACAATGGGGTTAGCCCATTTACATCACAAAATTAGTTATATACATAATGCTATCCTACTGCCCACCCCTGGCCATCACCCCTGGGCTACTACTGGTGGAGGAGGTGGGCCAGGAGTGAATACCTCTACCATGTTCATCACCAACAAGTTCACTATGACTGTGAACTGTCTTAAGTAAGGGACGTCTACCGTCTGCAACTCCAGGAGAATCGTCAGCACAACGAAAGACATCTCTACTGATATGAACATAACATTAAAATATAGTGAGATATAAAATCCCAGCAAGGTCAACATCCAATACATATAAGCATATGAAAAACTTATATGCTATGTCCAGCTGTATAAGCTACAGAAAATATTTTCTCTTTTTATGCAATAAAGGTACAATAAAGTACATGCCAGCCTTTTTATAGCTTATGCATCCATATCACGCATGATAAAATAAAACATGTATTTATAAAATACCTATGCCATTGCTCATCGCTCATAAATCACTCACAGTGGCTCATCATCACTCACAGCGGCTCATAGACCGTTAATCTCTCTCAATTGCAATCCTCAATGTGGTGTGAGCCTTACCCCTCCAGCTACTCACCCACCCATTGAGGGCCATTGGTTGGAGGGTCCTTCCTGTATTGACCACTCTATGCTCTAGGGCGTCCCCTATCCCAATACCGTATCCAAGCCACGACCCTTCAGTCACCTTACTTGGTAAGGTGCCACACTCCTAGGTCACCTTAAAGGGTAAGAGTCATCTTGGACTTGTCAGTCTCCTCAATACAGCAAGGGAGACACCCGTTTCCAAGCCATCCTACTTCAGAGAGGATCATTCTGATTTGTCAGTCACCTCAATACAGCAAGGGAGACACCTGTTACCAGGCCACCCTACTTTAGAGAGGGTCCTCCTGACAAAGCTTAAGTCTTCTATATCTCTTCAGTCACTTAACACAACAAGAGTGTGCACATTAATAAATATCTAGAGCATAAACCACACTCATCTTTAAGCATGTTACAACAACACATCATATATGAACATACATGTCTTAGTAGCCTTTCATAATATGCATACATCAATAACTCACCTACAGCCATACATACAAGCAGTCTATAGTATGCAAATATAGCATTCATACATCACTCTTCATGCTTACATACACGATTCAATAAACATACATGATGAAATAGATATAGCACATGCAAATATAGCATTCATGCATCATAAAATCCTCACTAACATCTCAAAAACATTAATAATTAATTAAGATTCAAAAAGGAAATAGAAAACAGAGAAAAAGGATAACACAGCATAAAGCATGGCCTGGTCGTGCCTCCAGGCATTGCCATGCTTCATGGCCGTGTTTCTCCCTGTGTTTCACTCTTTACATGGCCATGTTTCACACAGGTTAGCCCCAAGCACGACCTAGCTATGCTTCGGCCCGTGTTCATCATTTTTTTTCAGATTTCCAGATTTTTTCTTCCCAGCTCCAAGTAGGGCCTAGCCATGTCTCCAACCACGGTCGTACTTCGAGTGCGAAAAACCCCAAAAATTCCATTTTTCTCCAAAACCATCCAATAAAAACCAACAATAAACGTACCAACATTTTGAGTATGAAAAACACGATTTTTCCATAGCAAACAACAAACCAAAACATAGATTTAAACTCAAAACCAACTACACAAAGTTCACCCAAATCATTACCACATGCACATGAATAAACAGTAACCATGGATGCCATAACTACTTCAATAAAAGCTACATCTACCTCCCTACATACTTTAAATGCTCACATATAACCAGCCATAAAGTTATCCAATCATAAATCTTAAAGGAGGATGTTGATCTTACCTTCTTCTTCCCAAAAGCTTGCTTTTTCTCTCTTGTTTCTGCTACTTTCTCTCTCTAGAAAACATCACCAAAACATCATATTTTCCTCCATCCAATAGTTGCCATAGAAGATTTAGGGATAAGCAAGAGAACAAGAGTTTAAATCTTACATTTCCTTCTTGATTTTTAACTTCTCTCTCTAGCTCTCTTCATCTTTCTCTCTCATTCCTTCCCTTTTCTTTCTTCTCCTTCTCTCTTCTTTCTTGCCGTGGAACTCCTTCTATTTTGCTGAATGAGTGGCGACTTGGCCACCAAGCAAGGAAAGATATATTAAAATAATAGTGACTTCCTCAAGAAGCCACTTGCCCCCTTAACAAGAACCCTTCCTTTCCCTAACAATTTCCAAAATGTCACTCCATTACATTGTTACTAAGGGGGGGTTGGCTAAGGCCTTGTTTGGGTGAAAGAAAACTTACCAAGTGTTTAATTTCTCCTTAAGCCTTGCTTCAAAGGATTTTTGTGTAACTTTCTTCATGGCTCCCCATCTCTATTATTCTTGTCTATTGGTGGTCCTGTAAACAAGGAAATTATTATCTCTTCCTTAAACAATTCTTCCAAAAATGAGAAAACCCTCATTAAATATTCACAATTATTTCCTTATAACTCCCCCATTTAACCTTTTTTAATCCTTTCCTACCTGCTTCAAAGGATTTTTGTGTAACTTTCTTCATGACTCCCCATCTCTATTATTCTTGTCTATTTGTGCTCTTGTAAACAAGGAAATTACTATCTCTTCCTTAAACAATTCTTCCAAAAATTAGAAAACCCTTATTAAATATTCACAATTATTTCATTATAACTCTCCCATTTAAACCTTTTTAATCCTTTCTTACCTGCTTCAAATGATTTTTTTGTAACTTTCTTCATGGCTCCCCATCTCTGTTATTCTTGTCTATTTGTGGTCCTGTAAACAACGAAATTACTATCTCTTCCTTAAACAATTCTTTCAAAAATGAGAAAACCCTTATTAAATATTCACAATTATTTCTTTATAACTCCCCCATTTATCCCTTTTTAATCCTTTCTTACCTGCTTCAAAGGATTTTTGTGTGACTTTCTTCATGGCTCCCCATCTCTATTATTCTTGTCTATTTGTGCTCCTGTAAACAAGAAAATTACTATCTCTTCCTTAAACAATTCTTTCAAAAATGAGAAAACCCTTATTAAATATTCACAATTATTTCCTTATAATTCCCTCATTTAACCCTTTCTAATCCTTTCTTACTACTCCATTTTGAGAATATTATTAATAGAATTGCAGGTGTTACACTTCTCCCCCGCTTAACAGGAATTTTAACCACAAAATTCAAGAATTTTACCTGTCCTCAAACAACTGTGGATAAAAGTGCTGCATAGCTTCCTCTCTTTCCCATTTAGCTTCCTCTTTGGATAGCCCTTTCAATAACACCTTTACCAGTGGAATAGATTTACTATGTATCTGTTTCATACTTCGATCCAGGATCATGACAGGTTTCGGTTGATAAGTCAAGTTCTCTTTCACCGCTACTTCTTCTTCTTGAATCATGTGTGATGGATCCAGCAAATATCTTCGTAGTTGGGAGACGTGAAACACATTGTGTAGATTAGATAGTCTTGGAGGTAAACCTACTTGATATGCCGAGGGACCAACTTTCTTGAGTATCTAGTAAGGTCCTATGTAGCGTAGACTCAATTTCTTGACTTTCATAGCTCGGCCAATACCAGTGGTCGGAGAAATCTTCAAAAATACATGTTCTCCTTCTTGGAAATGCAAGGGCTTCCTTCTCCGATCATAATAAATTTTCTGACGACTCTAGGCAGTCGCATTCTATCTTGTATCATTCGTATCTGCTCTGTAGTATGCTTGACTAACTTCGGACCCAACAACTTTCTCTCACTCACTTTATACCAACACAGAGGCGATTTGCATCTTCTACCATAAAGAGATTCATATGGTGCCATCCCAATACTCACATGGTAATTGTTGTTGTAAGAAAACTCCATTAGAGGGAGATACTTATCCCAATCTTTCTCTTGATCCAAGGTGCATGCTCTCAACATATCCTCCATCGTTTCTATTGTCCTTTCAGTCTGACCATATGTTTATGGAAGATACGTAGTACTAAATCATAATTTAGTACCGAAAGCCTCTTGTAGTGCTTTCCAAAATCTGGAAGTGAATCTAGGATCTCGATCAAAAATGATTCTACTTGGAATCCTATGCAATCGGACTACTTCTTTCATATACAGATGTGCCAACTTATCCAACGAGTAATTAATCCTTATAGGTAAAAAGTCTGCAGATTTTGTCAATCTATCCACTATTACCCATATGGCATCATAACCCACCTGAGTCTTAGACAACCCAGTCACAAAATCCATAGCAATGCCGTCTCATTTCCATTCAGGAATCTCCAAGGACTGTAATGTCTCGGAAGGCCTCTGATTTTTGATCTTGACTTTCTGGCAAGTCAAGCATTTTGCTACGTATTCCGCTATGTCTTTCTTCATTCCCGGCCACCAAAACTATTTCTTTAAATCCTGATACATCTTTGTGGCTCTCGGATGGATAGCATATTTACTCTGATGTCCTTCTTCCAAATATTTTGTCTTCAAGTCCTCCCCCTGAGGCACATACATTCTTCCTTGATAGAGGATGATTCCTTCTTCTGATTTTCTGAAGCCCAGGGAATTTTGTTTATTCTACAGGAAAAGATCTGGCACTTGCGCTTCCTTAATTTGCATCTTCAAATCACATTCCACCCGTAGCTCACCAATGAGCAAACTGCTAAAAGTAGTTATCACCGATCATCTCAAATTCCTGAATTCTTCAATCAAGTCCATCTCTTTCACTAGCATGCGACTCAAATGCAGCGAATTTTGACTTAAAGCATCCGCCACTACGTTTGCTTTTCCTGGGTGGTACTTTAGCTCAAATTTGTAATCATCAATAAACTCCATCCATCTCCTCTGTCTCATATTCAATTCCTTCAGATCGAAAAGATATTTTAAACTTTTGTGATCACTATACACCTCAAACACCACACCATATAGATAGTGCCACTAAATCTTCAGGCAAACACTATAGCAGCCAACTCCAAATCATGAGTAGGGTAGTTTTCTTCATGTGACCTTAGCTGTCTAAAGGCATAGGCCACTACCCTACTTTCTTGCATCAAAACACATCCTAGGCCCTTCTTTGAAGCATCTATATAAACTTCAAAACGTCCAAAAGGATCTAAGAGAATTAGGATAAGAGGTGTAGTAAGCCGAGTCTTAAGCTCTAGAAAACTGATCTCGCATTCTGCCATCCACTTGATCGCACTTCCTCTCCATGTTAATCTGGTCAAGGGTAATGCTATTTGCAATAAAACCTTGTATGAACCTTCTGTAATACCCTGCTAGACTCAGAAAACTTCTAATTTTGGTCACTGTCTTTGGTTTTTCCCACTTGAGGATAGCTTTTGTTTTACTAGGATTGACAGACACTCCATCCTTTGGCACCACATGCCCTAGAAATTTGACTTCTTACATCTAGAATTCGCATTTCTCCAATTTAGCAAAAAATTTCTTCTCCTTCAAAACTCAAAGCAGTAAACAGAGATGACATCCATGTTCCTTCATACTCATAGAATAGATGAGGATATCGTCGATGAAGACTACCACAAACTGATCCAAATAGGATCAAAAGATCTGATTCATGTAGTCTATAAAGACTACAGGAGCGTTGGTAACTCTAAACGGTATGACCAGGAACTCATAATGCCGTATCGAGATCTGAAGGTTGTTTTAGGGATATCTTCTTCCTTTACTCAAATCTGATGATAACCTGACCTTAGATCGATTTTAGAGAAAATAGTTACCCTCTTAAGCTGATCCAATAAATCATCTATTCTCGAAAATTGATACTTATTCTTGATAGTCAGCTTGTTAAGCTGTCGATAGTCAATGCATAACCACAAGCTTCCATCCTTCTTCTTTACAAACAGTGTAACATCCCGTAATTTTTAGATATTTTCTTTAGAAATTCTTCACCTTACATATATGCATAGAAATTGTCTAATATTAATGGAATAGGTAAAGAAAGAAAACCTAAAAGGAAATATTAGAAATAAACATGCTAAAGAAAGGTGAAATTCTTAGTTAAAGAAAGATAAATTTTTGTGAAGTAAGTAAAGGTCTTAAAATTTCAAGAAGATCGGATTAGGGTAATTTTTCTTAATTTAAGAGCAAAAGTTACTAAGTTTAGTATCTCCACCCATAAATTGGGCTTTTACCTATAGACACATCATGTAGAGTTTTTCCACTTCAAATAAGTTTCTAGCAAGCCCATTGGATAACCTAAGTAAGAAATAAAACATAGACTTGGACTAGGATATAGTAATTGGACCAATAGCCCAAAAACTATGAAAATGTGACCAAGCCCTCCAAGAAGGGTAGAATTTTATCCAAACCAAAGAAAATGGGTAGGAATAAGCCCATAATGGGTAGGAATAAGCCCAAATCCAAGAGGAAAAATAAAATAAAATAAATTAGGTGATGATATAATAATGTAATAATAATAAAGATTAGGTTACATGGCATTAAGACAAAAATTTAGCAAGTGGTGTGATTCTACATTCATCATTTTGGCAAGTGCCATAATAATACAAGGCTTTAGGACAAAAACATCTATATCCTACACTCATAATTTTAGCAAGTGGTATGATAATACATGGTATTAGGATAAAACATTCATATCCCACACAAATAATATCAACCAAATAATGGAGATTCAAGGGCTAGAAATTTGTCACTTAAAAAGGCAACCTATCATAATTGATTAAGACAAAAGAAAAGGTAAATGAATCCCTAAATCAAAGGGGCCTTGTCCCATATCTTAAGAACATATTATCATAATTTTCAAAATACAAATCTCCTTTTCCTACGCATATCTTGACCAAGGAAGAGGAAGACAAGAACATAAGTTGTTTGTTTTCCAAAAATTCAACAAAGTGTATCCTAATTGTGATAAGGTAGACCCATGATCATGAAAGGTGAATTATTTGGTGGCCTACATAAGGAAACCCACCCTTACAACATTAGAATTTCGTCCAAGTGAGGGAGAGGAAAAAAATAGAAGCAAGGTAGAGTGAGGAAAGGAGAGTAAGAAAGAAAAAAAGAGGAAGGAGAAGTCTAGGAGACTAAGTGCACCAGGTAAATTTAACAATATTTCTTTTTGAAGAAAACTTTTGAAACTTATAATATTTATATGAGATTTTGATCTTAGAACTTTGATGATTGGTCATGGATGTTGCTATATCATGTTACATATTGATCTTGCATGTGATGTATGTTTGAATACTTAGGTTGGTGTAGATAGTTCTGCATGGGTATGGCTATGGTTGGCAGAATTTTAAACTTCGGTATTTTAATTTCTGGGAACAATCTATAAGGAATTAAAATAAATGATTAACATAAGAATTAAAGATATATGTGTCACAGATTTGCACCCACTGGAATCATTCAATTTGGAGTCCATATGAGGTAGCTATGGTCTGATTAGTAGTCAAAGGTCAAAAAATGGGTCATCAGGGAAGAATATGTTAGGATAGCATCGGTATTTTAATTTCTGGGAATTATCTGTAGGGAATTAAAATAACTGGTTAACATAAGAATTAAATATATGTGTGTCATGGATTGTTAGCCACTGGAATCATTCAATTTGGAGTCCATATGATGAATATATGAGCCGATTAGTAGTCAAAGGTCAGAAAATGGGTCATCAGGGAAGAATTTGTTAGGATAGCTTCGGTATTTTAATTTTTGGGAATTATTTGTAGGGCATTAAAATAAATGGTCAACATAAGAATTCAAGATATATATGTCACGGATTTGTAGCCACTAGAATCATTCAATTTAGAGTCCATATGAGGTATATATGGTCCGATTAGTAAGCAAAGGTCAGAAAATGGTTCATCAGGCAAGAATATGTTAGGATAGTTTCGGTATTTTAATTTCTGGGAACACTCTATAAGGAATTAAAACAAATGGTTAACATATGAATTATAGATAGATGTGTTACGGATTTTTGCCCACTAGAATCACTTAATTTGGAATTCATATGAGGGAGATATGGACAGATTAGTTGCTAAAGTCAGAACCTATCCGAGAGGAACTATCCTGTACTTTGAGGGAGTAATATCACCTTGATTTCTTAATATTTCGTTAAACTGTTCAACATAATAGTTTTAGATAATTGTTTTATCTTGAAATGGACAACAAGATTATCTACATCGGAGTTCAATTGAGGGAGTTATGCTCTGATTAGTAAGAGAAGGTTAGATGTGATGAAAACCTGCATCAAGAAAATAAAGGAATAAAATTAATATTTAAGAAAGAAGATGAATCTTATAAATGAAAATAATAAATAACTAGTATAGCCATAGCCATTGCCATTGTATGAACTTCTTACCATCTTAAGTGTGAAATTCTGACATGGAAATATTTTATAAAGTGATATTTGAAATGGTTATGTTCATGGCATGATTACCAATGATTTATGGTAATAGTTATATTTTGATGAACATACTTGTTATTGAAAACATATTTTTGGCTATCATTGTGAAAAGAAAAGAAATGAGCACGGTCACATGGCAATCCGTGTGGTGCACCAGTAGGGGATGCCCTACCAACGGTTATGATCATGATAATGAGAAAAGAAAGAGAAAGTGGGCCATGTCGGACGGAGCGAGAAAAGCCTGTACCGGAGAGTAGAGGATACTCACCCTGACCGGGGTAGCTTGAAATAAGAATAAGTTTATGGCCATCATATGATATTTTGAAAATAATAAATCCTGTCATACATATCATTACAGTATTATTCTTATGTGCGTAGATATAATGCATTCATGTGACCAAAGATATTTTCTGTAAGTTATACAGCTGAACATGACGTGATGAGCTTTATTGATGATGATTTATTGTTCAACTTACTGGGATTTAATTCTCACTATATTTCCATATCATGTTCAGAAAATTAGTTATGCAGATTTTCTATAGCTCTGGCTTTTAGTGCACGTTGGATCGAGTTATTCTATGATGGGCAGATCCTAAATAAAATGTTTGTGAGCGAGTTGGCACAGATCCCGGTGAAGGTGCAACCACCCACACCTGTATCTCCGAAATTGGTCAACCAAAATAAACAAGATGTAAATATCTTTGTCTTTTATGTTGCATGTACGTTTTGATTAATGACGTGTATGTGAACTCAATATTGTATAATAATAATAAAAAGGATGTTACAAATAGGACTAGAGCTCCCCAAGGCGAAACACTGGGTTGAATAAAATTCTTCTCCAGGAGGTCTTCAATTTGCTTCTTAAGCTCTTTCAACTCCACAGGAGTCATCCTATACCAGGTAATCAAAATATGAGTGGCTCCTGGCACTAAGTCAATGGAAAATTCCATTTTTCGCTTGGGTGGTTGTTCAGTAATTTTTGAAGGAAAGACTTCCTAAAAATCACGAACTACCGCAATCTTGACCAACTCTTGCTCAGCCTCTTTGTTGAGGGTACATAAGGAAATACCATCTAAATCCTCCCCAACTGATTACATCTGGAGTTCATTGATCAGTTTATCTCTGCTTTTAGATTCCTTGTTGGATTTTGAATGGAAGACGAGAGTCTTCTTAAAAAAATCTAAGAGAATCTGGTTATTTTTTAGTCAATCTATCCCCAAAATCACATATATATCCTCTAGGGGTAAACAGATAAGATCCACGATAAAGGATCTACCGTATACTTCGATCGAACAGTCTTTACAAACTGAAGAGGTACTCACATTCCCTCCTATAAGGGTTAATACTAACAACTCATATGTCAACTCAAACATAGAGTAAAGCAGCTTCCCCACACAAACAGATGATATGAAAGAATGACTGGCACCTGAATCAAAGAGCACAACCAACGGATAGCCGTGAAGATAACATGTACCTTGAATTATATCAAGAGATTGCTTTGTTATGGCCCCGCCCAACGTAAAAACTCTCCCTTTAACTGGCTGAGTTTGCTCAATCTTTTTCCCATCCTCTAAAGGACAGTGACGAGCTATATGACCTTTCTGCCGGCATCGAAAACAAGTAATCGGATTACGGAAACAAAGTCCATTCCCATGTTTTCGCCCACATTTTCTGCACCCACTCCCAACAAAATTCTGCACCGAAGGTCTAGACCCCATGGCCAAGGGTTTCTTGCCTACAGCAGTGTTTCTTCCTTTGACAAAGCGATCAAGAGCTGAAAATTATCTCTTTCTCTTCCATGGCGCCCGTCTGTCTTTTTCTTCCTCTCCGGCCTTCAAACTCTTTTCTAGTAATCAACACTTGTTAATCAAAGAAGCAAATTCATGAATTTCTAAGGCCACTACTGCATTACGGATTTCAAGATTCAAACCAGCTTCGAACTTGATTGCCTTCTAAGATTCATTCGGATTGTTTCTCAGATAGGATGAGAACTTAACTAACTCCTCGAATCTTGCAATGTACTGGTCAATTGATCGATTCCCTTGCCTGAGTTAAAGGAATTCTATTTCCTTCTCGGCCCTAACACTTCTTGGAAAATACTTGCCCAAGAAGGTCTCTCGAAAGACAGACCAAGTAACTTGTTGACCCTGGTGAGCCAATAATTCACTAGCTCCTCTCCACTAGAACTCTGCTTCTTCTTTGAGCATGTATACGGAAAAATTTACTTTCTACTCATCTGAGCACTCTAGAACCCCAAAAACTTTCTCTATTTCAGTCAACCATTTTTTTGCCACCATAAGATCATACCCTTCGACGAAAGGCGGAGGTTGAGTCCTCATAAAATCCACCCATCCATTGCCAACATTCCTTGGGTTTTCACCATTTCACCATTAGAATTACTATTACTTTGAATATGCCATAGGATTTCATTCGTGGCAGAAGCTTGATCTTGAATAGCAATGGCTAGATCTTACAAAGTAGCTTCTGCACTGGGTGCTGAATTTCTCCTTAATGATGCCATTTTCTACTGTATGAAACAAAAGAGTTAGTCACTATTAAGGTGATCAAGCTTAACAAAAGAGAAGTGATAACACCATCCAGCACACATATTATGAAAAACGCTAGCAATTTTTTCTTAACAATTTTCCATGCGCAACTCGATCCAAGTAACCATCCAACAACATGGCCAATCAGAATCAACCTGCTATGATACCAACTTGTAACGCCTAGTTTATATATATATATATATATATATATATATATATATATATATATATATATATATATATTCATGTTCAAGAGACTAGAGTTATATCATAAGCTAGGCAACTTGTATAAACATAAATCCAAAAGTTACATCCATCAAAGTTTAGCAGCATATATACATACATATGTAACCCGAGGTACTGAGCATATATCACAAAAGACAGAGCACCGTGGGGTTACATTAAAATAATGGAGTTAGCCCATTTACATCACAAAATTAGTTATATACATAATGCTATCCTACTGCCCACCCCTGGCCGACACCCCTGGGGAACTGCTGGTGGAGGAGGTGGGCCAAGAGTGAGAACCTCTACCATGTTGATCACCAACAGGTTCACTATGACTGTGAACTATCCCAAGTAAGGGATGTCTACCATCTGCAACTCCAGGAGAATCGTCAGCACAACGAAAGACATATTTACTGATTTGAACATAACATTAAAACATAGTAAGATATAAAATCCTAGCAAGGTCACATCTAATACATATAAGCATACAGAAAACATACATGCTATCTCCAGCTGTATAAGTTACAGAAAACATTTTCTCTTTTTTATGCAATAAAGGTACAATAAAGTACATGCCAACCTTTTTATAGGTTATGCATCAATATCACACATGATAAAATAAAACATGTATTTATAAAATACCTGTGCCGTTGTTCATGGCTCATACATCACTTACAGTGGCTCATCATCACTCACAGCGGCTCATAGACCGTTAATCTCTATAAATTGCAATCCTCAATGTGGCATGAGCCTTACCCCTTCAGCTACTCACCCACCCTTTGAGGGCTATTGGTCAGAGGGTCCTTCCTGTATTGAGCACTCTAGGCTATAGGGCGTCCCCTATCCTTGTACCGTATCCAAGCCACGACCCTTCAGTCGCCTTACCTCATAAGGTGCCACACTCTCATGTCACCTTAATGGGTAAGGGTCATCCTGGACTTGTCAGTCTCTTCAATACAGAAAGGGAGACACCCGTTTCCAGGCCAACCTACTTCAGAGAGGATCATTCTAACTTGTCAGTCCCCTCAATACAATAAAGGAGACACCTGTTACCAGGCCACCCTGCATTAGAAAGGATCCTCTTGACAAAGCTTAAGTCTTTTACACCTTTCCAGCCACATAATTCAACAAAGAACATGCATATTAATAAGTATCAAGAATATAAACCATACTCATTCTCATGCATGTTATAATAATGTCATCATGGATGAACATACATGCCTTGATAGCCTTCCATAATATTCATACATTAATCACTCACTTGGAGCTACACATGCAAGTAGTCTATAGTATGCAAATATAGCATTCATGCATCATTCTTCACGCTTACATGCATAATTCAATGAGCATACACCATAAAATAGATATTACACATTTCTTTTAACATACTTGACTTATAAAACTCTCATTAACATCCCACAAACAATGGTGATTAATTGAGATTCAGAAAGGAAACATAAAATGCTGAAAAAGGGTGAGACAGCATGAAGCACGGCCGTGCTTTAGGGACATGTCTTCCCCCCTTGTTCCCCCATAACATGGCTGTGTTACACATAGACCAGCACCAAGAATGGCCTGGCCGTGTTTGTAAAAATTTTCCCTTCCAGCCCAGAGCACGGCCTAGCCGTGTCTCCTAGCACAGCCGTGCTCTGGGCACGAAATTCACAAAAAACTCTCTTTTTCTCCTAAACCAACCAGAGTGTGCACATTAATAAATATCCAGAGCATAAACCATACTCATCCTTAAGCATGTTACAACAACACATCATGGATGAACATACATGTCTTAGTAGCCTTTCATAATATGCATACATCAATAATTCACTTGTAGCCATACATACAAGCAGTCTATAGTATGCAAATATAGCATTCATGCATCATTCTTCATGATTCAATAAACATACATGATGAAATAGATATAGCACATGCAAAAATAGCATTCATGCATCATAAAATCCTCACTAACATCCCAAAAACATTGATAATTAATTAAGATTTAGAAAGGAAATAGAAAATAGAGAAAAATGATAACACAGCATGATGCATAGCCTGGTCGTGTGTCCAAGCACGGCCGTACTTCATGGCCGTGTTTCCCTCTTCACCTGGCCGTGTTTCACATAGGCCAGCCCCAAGCACGGCTGTGCTTTGGCCCGTGTTCATCATTTTTTTTCTAAAATTTTAGATTTCTTCTTCCCAGCTCCAAGCACGGCCTGGCCGTGTCTCCAAGCACGGCTATGCTTCGAGCGCAAAAAACCCCAAAAATTCCATTTTTCTCCCAAACCATCCAATAAAAACCAACAATAAACATACCATCATTTTGAGCATGAAAAACACGATTATTCCAGAGCAAACAACCAACCAAAACATGGATTTAAACTCAAAACCAACTACACAAAGTTCACCCAAATCATTACCACATGCACATGAATGAATAGTAACCATGGATATTATAACTACTTCAATAAAAACTACATCTAGCTCCCCACATACTTTAAATGCTCACATACAGCCAGCCATAAAGTCATCCAACCATAAATCTTAAAGGAGGATGTTGATCTTACTTTCTTCTTCCCAAAAGCTTCTTCCTAAAAGCTTGCCTTTTCTCTCTTGTTTCTACTACTTTCTCTCTCTAGAAAACATCACCAAAACAGTAGATTTTCCCCCATCCAATAGTTGCCATATAAGATTTGGGGATAAGTAAGATACCAAGAGTTTAAATCTTACATTTCCTTCTTGCTTTTCTACTTCTCTCTCTAGCTCTCTTCTTCTTTCTCTCTCTTTCCTTTCCATTTCTTTCTTCTCCATCTCTCTTCTTTCTTGCTGTGGAACTCCTTCTATTTTGCTAAGTGAGTGGTAACTTGGCCACTAAGTAAGGAGAGATATATTAAAATAATAGTGACTTCCTCAAGAAGCCATTTTCCCCCTTAACAAGAACCCTTCCTTTCCCTAACTATTTCCAAAATTCCACTCTATTACATTGTGACTAAGGGGGTTGGCTAATGCCTTGTTTGGGTGAAAGAAAACTTACCAAGTGTTTAATTCCTCCTTGAGCCTTGCTTCAAAGGATTTTTGTGTAACTCTTTTCATGGCTCACCATCTCTATTATTCTTGTCTATTTGTGGTCCTGTAAACAAGGAAATTACTATCTCTTCCTTAAACAATTCTTCCAAAAATGAGAAAACCCTTATTAAATATTCACAATTATTTCCTTATAACTCCCCCATTTAACCCTTTTTAATCCTTTCTTACTACACCATTTTTTGAATATTATTAATAGAATTTCGGGTGTTACACTACTCCATCTATCCACATCTTATTCTTGATGCTTTTAGATTAATCTAGGTAACCATCCACCCCCATGGCCACTTAGGATCGACCTGCTCTGATACTAACTTGTAACGTCTTTTTTTTTAATTGATTACGTATTATACCAGCATTATATCAAAAGAAATGCATCTTGTAGTTGACAAAGCTTAAGTCTTTTACACCTTTCCAGCCACTTAATTCAACAAAGAACATGCATATTAATAAGTATCAAGAATATAAACCATACTCATTCTCATGCATGTTATAACAATCTCATCATGGATGAACATACATGCCATGATAGCCTTCCATAATATTCATACATTAATCACTCACTTGTAGCTACACATGCAAGTAGTCTATAGCATGCAAATATAGCATTCATGCATCATTCTTCATGCTTACATACATAATTCAATGAGCATACACCATAAAATAGATATTACGCATTTCTTTTAACATACTTGACTCATAAAACTCTCATTAACATCCCACAAACATTGGTGATTAATTGAGATTCAAAAAGGAAACATAAAATGCTGAAAAAGGGTGAGACAGCATGAAGCACAGCCGTGCTTTAAGGCCATGTCTTCCCTCCATGTTCCCCCATAACATGGATGTGTTACATACATACCAGCACAAAGCATGGCCTGGCCATGTCACTAAGCACGGCCGTGCTTCGGGCCGTGTTTGAAAAATTTTCCCCTTCCAGCCCAGAGCACGGGCTAGTCGTGTCTCCTAGCACAGCCGTGCTCTGGGCACGAAATTTACCAAAAACTCTCTTTTTCTCCCAAACCAACCAAGAAAACCCAACAATAAATATATCAACGTTTTGAGCATGAAAAACAAATTTTTTTCCAAAGAATATAACCACCAAAAACATGGAATTAATCTCAAAACTAACTACACAAAATTCCTCAAAATCACCATCTCATACATATAAATGAACTACAGCCATAACCACCATAAATGCTTCAATAACAGCTCTAACTACCTTCCCATATCCTTAAATGCACACATATAAATCAACCATTGAGTCATCCAACCAGAAATTATAAAGGAGGATGTTGATCTTACCTTCTCTTCTTCAAAAACTTGTTTCTCCTACTAGTTTCAGCTACTTTCTCTCTCTAAAATTCTTCACCAAAATTACAAATTTTCTACCATCCATTAGTTTTCCTTAGAGAATTTAGGAATATGCAAGAGATTAGAGATGATCAAGAGCCCAATCTTACCTTTTCCTTTGAATTTCACCCTTCTCTCTCTAACTCCCTTCTTCTTTCTCTCTCCTTCCTTCTTCTTTTTCATTCTTCTCCCTTTTTCCCTTTCTCCCTTCTTGCCATGGGTTTCTCTAATTTTTGCTGAGGGAGTGGTGACTTGGCCACCAAGTCAAGAGGAAAAATAATATAAAATTAATGACTTCCTCAACAAGCCACTTGCCCTCTTAACAACAACCCTTTCGTTCACTAAATATTTCCAAAATGCCACTCCATTACAATGTGAACATGTGGTTGGCTAAGGACTTGTTTGGGTGAAAGGAAAGCTTACCATGTGTTTAATCCCTTCTTGAGCCCTACTTCAATGGATTTTTGTGCAACTTTCTTCATGGCTCCTCATCTCTATTCTTATTGTCCATTTGTGGTCCTATAGATAAAGAATCTATCTCATCCTTAAAAAAAATTTCCAAAAATGAGAAAACCCTTATTAAATATTCACAATTATTTCCTTATTATTACCCCATTTAACCCTTTTTAATCCTTCCTTAATATTCCATTTTGTGAATATAATTAAAAGAATCTTAGGTGTTACAAATATATCACATGTTCATAAAATATACTTTCTCATTATTAGGTTATTTCACTTACTTTAGCTGCTTTACTGATTCTAAAATTTTGTGAGCAATAACTCCCAGGGAGCACTGGCTCACTTCTGTTAGAGGTCAAATGAGCACAGGCTCACCCTTGAATGTGTTTGCCTTACATTATTCGGGCAAGGTAAAATTTCATATTTTCTTTATCTGTGAATAGGGCATCCTCAATTTTGGTACCAATACAGAGGCCATGACACCTAGAGTCACCTTGTGCCACTAAGAATCCTCTCCCCTTTTGAGTGTTTTCATTTTCTTTTCTTAAATTTTCCAAATTAAGATATTGATTCTTCCATCCTTTAATGCATCAACATAACACAACTACATATGTGTTTATAATATAATGCGTACATATATTTGCTCAACGTCTTTCATATGCATATATCAGTGTAATCACTCAATTACTATGGATTGCTCTTAAACAATCATTAAGAATAATATATATATATATGCAGCATCCATAGTGTCAAATGTATCAATGCTATGAATGGAAATGTTTTATATGCTCAGACATGGTTTGGCCTTTTATACCTTTACAAAGTCTGTATTTCTAATGCCGTAGTTATGCTTTTAATCTTCTTTAGTTGTCCACTTACCCTGAATATAGAATGTGTCTTTATATCCCCTTTATCCTTACTACAGCTTATCTTAACCTGGTAAATTTTATTTATATGACTCAGTCCACAAGGCAAGCATATTACTAATTCTAGCTTAATTTTATACTATAGTCCCTTTTTATAGTTATTCTTACCTATTATTAAGGATTCTAAGACATTCATCACCTTATTGTATGAATATAAATTTATAGTATTCCGTCCATTTACTAGATTTAATCTCTTACATATTACTCATTCATTAACCAAGCTTAATTTGAAAAACATGCATATACAAACACTTCATTATGAGTTTATATTCAACCAAGTTACTCCAATATATATTCCTTTTTCTTATATCATAGCTTGTATACATTTCTTTCTTAATTATCTTATTTCTAATTCAATTACATCCTCAAACACGGCTTGGGCATGTTCCACAACACGACTATGTTTAAAACCAAAGCAGTCATGGCCCTGATCCTTGAGGCAGCATGACGCATGGTCTGGCCATGTCTCATCCTAGGATGCCATTCTTGAGCCAACTTGAAACATGGCCTGGCTATGCTTCAAGCTCGCAGCATTCTATGTTTCTTTTATCATTATATATTTATATATATACACACACACACATACAATTTTAGTCAACATATGAACAAATCAAACCAATTCCAACACAACCAAAACAAAACAAGCAAGGATCTAACCATAGATTACAAAATATACATATACATCAATAGAAATTCATTCATGGCTAGCTCTAAAATCTCGTAACTAGACTTTTGTATGAAAGAGTAAGATGAAAACTCATAAGAAACACTCAGAAGTCTTTCCAACTTGCATCAAACAAGTTTTTCAAAAAAATGAATCACTATGAAATCTACCTCAAAATGCTTTCCCCCTCTTGCTTTAGTTCAGGTTTCTTCCTTGCCTCTCTTTTCTCCCTAACTTACTCAGTGAGTCCTTTCTTTCATGATGAACTATTGGCACCAGTTCTACATTTTGTCTCTGTGGACCGAGGAGAAAGGGAGCTAAGCAGGAAAAGGATTGTAACATGAGATAAGCAAGGAGGTCAACCTTTTTCAAATATACATGTTACGTGTGTTTTACTAAATACCTCAAGTGCACGGCGTAGCTGTAGCTAGTCCAGCAAGTACGGGTCGTGTCCTATAGAGAACAATACCAATTACCAGAATCTCACAAAAAGTGCTATCTAAATGATATAATTCGATAGGCAAATATCGCAATTAAACAAGTTAAAGTAACTAATTAAGTTAAGCCTAGGGTTAGGGTTCACCACGCTTGTGATACTCAACAACTGTTATTTACCCCTAATTACAATTGTCTAGATTATTAGGGATGGTTTAGCCTAAATTAATTAGCAATCTCTTTCAAGCATTACCAATTGTACCTAGGTTAATCAAATTACCTACTTTCATGGTTCTTAGCTCAACCTAGGTCCATTAAGCTTTATGCTAACCATAGAATGCAACTAATTGATTTTCTCGTTCCCATTAATTGATTCAAGCCTAGGGTATCTTAAACTACTTCGTGATTAAGACAACCCTAATTAACTATTGGATTCTGGTTTTAATCTTCACCTTTCAGTTCATCGATTAAATACCTAATACGTGATAGATTGGTGATCAGGCATTCTGTCAACTAATTCAAGCATACAATAGTCAATCCAAATCAATCTAGTCCCAAATACAATTAAGGTTCCATAATTCAAATCATAGGCATAGTATCATTGTATCACAATTGGATTTACCGAAACCCTAGATAGAATCTACTCACACATAATAAAAACGGGAATCAAATTCACATTCATTGAGTAATTCATAGTAGTTCAATACAAATCAGAAGTAAGAAGTAGAAAGATAGAACCTGATGTGTAGATGAATGTAGCTAAATTACAACTTCAAAGCAGTAAAATCTACTCTAGAACATCAATTCTCTCTAAGAACTATGTAAAAACCTCATCTAAATATGTTTCCTAAGGCTAAAAAGTGTTTCTTTGGTGTCTTTTTCGATTCCCCCCTTTGCAGCTGCGCATCCCAAGCATATATATCAGTTTGGGCAGCCAAAACCCTATATTTAATGCTCTGTACGGTCCCCGAAGCATGGCCGTGTTCCAGGACATGGCCTGGCCGTGCTTCGGGCTGGAATTTGGGGAAGTGCTGCATCATCTGCCCAGAACACGGCCTGGCCGTGTTGCAGGCCACCAAGCATAGCCAGGCCGTGCTGCATGCTGTGGTGCTCCTTTCTTCATGATTTTTGACGTGCAGCATCCTTGCTTCCTCCTCAGCATATCCCAAGTCTTTTAGGGTCTTTCCATGACTGCTTTTCCTTGCTTCTTGACTTCTTTTGCTCTCTTGAAATCACAAAATGAACCACAACAATACCCAAAACAAAGTATAGCCAAAAGCATAGAAATATCCACAAGTTACTATGAATTAGGGGACAAAATATGACCAATAAGCACTCAAAATTCTCTTTTATCAACTCCCCTATGCTTAAACTTTTGCTTGTCCTCAAGCAAATGACATGCCATAACATAAGGAAAGGGGAGAAGGATGCAATTAGATTCCACAAGATAGAAAAATGCAATATAGATAACCTTTCACTCAATCCATGTGCACACAATAGATATATGAATAGACAGTAATCAAATAGTCTCTATTCATCTAAGACCAAACTAGAAATTTTTCTACTATATACCTTTTTCTATTGTGACCAGTGGTTGTATGCATCAGACTGATTTTCAAACACTCCAGTAGGCTACCTCATCCTTTAGATCTCCCTATGTTGCCTTACCCTTATTTCTATTTTTCTTAATTTCTTCTATTTCACATCTTCTCTTTTCTTCTTTTCTTTTCTTTTTCTTTCTTTCTTTCTCTTTTATCACAGAAATATGCGGTGAGTGCATTTTATGCTCCATCTCACTAGGGTAACAACATCTATGTACTCATACTAAGGCCTTTTTGGTGCCTTGAAGGAGGTACTCAGAGTGAAAACTTTTTGGGTTTCACATACCCTCATTTTTCACCTCTCCTTACCTTTACACTCTCATAGTGTGAAAACCAGCCTAAGCATACAATTTACAGTACAAGAGAGAGATATTTTTTTAAAAAAATTAAAGGTTTAATGCTAAAAGAGGGAAACTAAAATAATAGCTACATATTTCATATTCTATTGTGCATCACATATTTATGAGCTAAAATCAGCCTATGCTACACCAGTCTATCTTGGGAATAGTAACTATGTGGAATGCAAGACAAAAGGAATGCAGAATGTACAATATATACATGCAAAGAGAAGCTAACTCAGCAAATAAACATGACCAGTGCATATCATAAGCTCAGACAATATCAAGTACACTCCCCCACGCTTAAAGCAGACAATGTCTTCAGTGTCATAATGAGCAGAGAAAATAGGCAAAGGGGAGAAAGAATTTACATAATCACTGGTCTTCTGGTGGTGGTGGAGGTGGGTTCTGGCCCAAGTACCAGGTGTACCATGCTTGCATTATACCCTGCATGCTTTGAATTGAGTCTTGCATTGCATGCAAGGTGGCTCTCTATGAAAGTTGCTCAGCCTCAATGCGACTGAGCCTAGAGGATATGGAATTTAGGTCCTCCGAGGGAACGGATAATGGACTTGCAGTGTCAGTAAAATGGGAGTGGGGTAAGGGCGGAAGAACTATCAGTGGGTCCATAGGGAACTCTTCCTCCTCTGGAAGAATCTCAGCACCCTCCCTATCCTCTTCAATGGAATAGGTCCAATTCTCCTGGTTGGTCACTGCGGTTCTAGTAGGGTTGGGGAGACGAAAAAGTGAATGACCGCAGAGATACAACCAGTACTCGCCATCTTTCTTAACAACTAATTTCATATTTAAACAGAATTTCAAATCAATCCTGTTACTACCGAGTACTGGTTGCATTCCCTGTAACTGAGCCTCAAATCCTAATCCTCTAGCAACAGCAGTAACTAAGCCTCCCATAACAACCTTCCCATTCATGGCCCCACCTACCCTTGACATTTGATGAGCCATGAAGGCGTTAGTATCCACCTTCGTACCATTAATCATAGAATGAAGAAAATAAAGCTCTCTCTGATTAGCAACCCCATCACTCTCAACCCTACCAAAAATAATATGGGCCATAAGTCTCTGTAAATATCTGAAGGTGGGGTTGCAAATAAAAGAGGCTTTTGAACTCGATGCACTGTATTGCCCCCCAATTGCAATGGAATTCCAAAATATGTTAAAGAGAAAACTGGAGGGTACTTGTCTAGTACCTCCTGGAGGTAGGCTAAACAGTACATTAAATTCAGCCAATGTTAGATTAAAAGTACGGTTAAATAGTTTGAAGTTTACTTGGCCCTGACTAACGTTGGGGCCTCGAAACAACACTATGTTAATGGAGCTAAAGAACTCCAAGGTGGGTCTAGGATAGGCTGGGTACCGCAGCGATATAAAGGTGTTCCACCCAATCCTGTCAATCATGTATTGGACATCATTTAAAAGACCTAGCAGCTCCAAACAAAGCTCATCCATATACCGGGTACTCAGCATTCCCCGTCTAACAAGAGTATCGTATCGTGTCTGTTGACTGTCGTCAACAAACATAATACCATACTCATTTATCTGATGAGGGAGTTGGGGCAGTGGTTGGTTACGTCCTCTACGTGTTTGATGGGACTGGGAGGAAGATGGCCCTGTTCGAGCTCTTTTGGGACCCATGGATATAAAAATAATGACAATGAAAAGCAGAGGGTATCAAAGCAGAAAAGCCAACCAAATATGCAGATAATTAAACCACCCAATAAGTCCAATGCTATCAGAGTTATGAAGGCAAGTAATTCAGTGTAAAACAGAGCGAGATGTGGCACAAAAAATATATATATAACAGTACCGTACAATGCAGCCAATAACTCAACAATGTTCAGAACAGGAGAGAACAGAATGAAGCATAAAGATATGATCAATTCACTAGCCCAAATCAGTCAATTTCAGAGCGTGAATGTCAGAGCATTAACCAATAATTTGAAGCCAAAGGTAGAATGGTATATCAATGATGGCAAAATCAGAAAATTTAGACCAGTCCAGAATACAATCAATAAGCCAGAAGTATTTCTAATCAGTGTCATAAACAATGGCTAACAGTACGCAAAGAAACCAGAAGCATCCTCAGTCAGAATTATTAACAAGTTTAATAACTTTCAATGAAATTTTAAGCATGCAATCAGCAACAGGGAAATTTCAGAAGCAGAGCTAGAAATTAGTAGAACAGCCAGGTCTGCATATGAATTCAGAGAAAAAGAAAAGAAAACAATGAATAGATATACTTACCTGTTGATGCGCAGACCCATTTGTGGAGAACAGGGGATGAATGAAGGTAAGTGATGACCAAAGGAGGGGATTTTGGGAAATAAGTATGGATGGCGCAGACCAAGGGAGGAAAGGCGATGGGTAATCTGGAGGGATGGAGAAAGGTGGAATGAGGAGGAAGACCAAAATAGGGGAGGGGAAGACGCGATAAGTGAGGAATGGGGGAAGAATGGGGTTTAGGGCTTGGATAGGGAATGAAGAAGGTGGAATAGGGGTTTGAAGGGTTGGGTGAGGGAGTTTGGTGGTGGGTTTGGCCAGAGATGGTGAGTGTAGGAGAAGTGGGGAAACACGGCTAGCACAAGGGGGGTGCACGGGTGAAAAGAGAGAGTTGGGTTTAAAAACCAGCCCGCGCACGTAGCACGGTCGTGCTTCAGGCAGGCTGGCTGCAGCGTGTGTGTGTTTTTTTTTTTGGATGTACCACGGGCATGCCCGTGTTCCAGGCAGGAATGCTGGACATTTTTTTTTGGGCTGGCCGTGTCACGTAGCATGGTCGTGCTTCGGGCAGGCTGGCTGCAGCGTGTGTGTGTTTTTTTTTTGGATGTACTACGAGCACGCCCATGTTCCAGGCGGGAATGCTGCATATTTTTTTTTGGGGCATGGCCGTGTCCTGGGACACGGCCAGCCCGTGCTCCTTGCGGGTGTGCACCAATCTTCACCTTCTAGCTTGTGCTTTCAGCATGGCTGTGTTGGGGAACATGGGTAGCCCGTGTTACTAGCTGGAATCCCTCAATTCTTCACATTTAACTTCTTCTTTTGACTCTCTTTAAGGACCATTGCTTCTAACCCTTTTAAGCCACTTTGGAAACATCGTAATGGACCTGGAAATCAAAGGGAAATATTCAATAAACTCAACCTAAGAAATTAGCTAATTAAAGATGAAAACTAAAACACAAAGCAAGAATTCAAACAAAAGAAAACTCTAAAAGTCAAAATGTGGGTTGCCTCCCACTAAGCGCTTGTTTAAAGTCATTAGCTCGACTCGTTTACTCCTCAATGGATTGAGGGGTGGCTCTAAGAGAGCTTGGGTGGCTCCCTTTTCAACTGGTTGTCCCGTCACAAAATGCTTGAGACGTTGCCCGTTGACCTTGAAAGATCCAGTGGATTCACTCCACACCTACACTGCTCCATAAGGAAAGACTCGAGTCACTTGGAATGGACCGGACCATCTAGAACGAAGCTTCCCGGGAAAGAGTCTCAACCTTGAGTTGAATAGCAAGACCCAATCTCCTACTTGAAATTGGCATCTAATGATGTGCTTATCATGCCATCTTTTTGTTCTTTCCTTGTATAACTTGGCATTTTCAGAAGCATCAAGCCTCAGCTCATCTAGCTCATTTAGTTGTAGGCATCTCCTCTTTCCAACAGCTGACAGGTCAAAATTGATTGTTTTGACCGCCCAATATGCCTTATGCTCAAGCTCTACCGGCAAATGATAGGGTTTCCCATATATTAACCGAAAGGGTGTAGTCCCTATCGGTGTTTTATAGGCAGTCCTGTAGGCCCATAATGCATCATCGAGTTTGAGAGACCAATCCTTTCTGGCCTTCAAGACGGTCTTCTCCAATATTGCCTTGATCTCCTTATTTGATATTTCTACTTACCCACTAGTCTGAGGATGGTAGGCTAGAGCCATTTTATGGGTGACTCCATATTTCTTCAAAAGGTTTTGGAATTGTTGCTCAGTGAAGTGAGAACCTCCATCACTTATCACGGCTTGGAGCACTCCAAACCTTGGGAAAATTACCCTCTTAAAGAGCTTGGCAACCACTTTAGCATCATTGGTGAGGGATGCTACTGCTTCAACCCACTTAGAAACGTAGTCCACAGCCACTAAAATGTACTTGTTCCCACATGAAGAGGGAAACCGACCCATAAAGTCAATGCCCTAAACGTCAAATATCTCAACTTCTAAAATGTTGTTCAGGGGCATCTCATTCCTTCTGGATATGTTGCCAACTCTTTGGCACTGGTCACATGCCTTTACAAAAGTGTGCACATCTTTGAAAAGCATGGGCCAATAGAAACCAGCTTGAAGAATTTTAGCTGAAGTCTTTGAGATGCTGGTATGGCCTCCACAAGGTGAACTATGGAAATGGTATATAACATTGTAAACTTCTTCCTTCGGAATATGCCATCTGCACACCACTTGTATAAGCATGGATCATCCCAATAGTAGGACTTAATGTCAGAGAAGAATTTCTTTCTCTGATGATAGCTCAATCCCTCAGGGAGTATTCTGCATGCAAGAAAATTTACGAAGTCTACATACCAAGGAGCATCAGCATAAGTGACCATCAGGAGTTGGTCATCAGGAAAGGAATCATCAATAGGCAAATCATCTTTGTCATCTCTCATAAGATCTTACCTAAGTCTTGAAAGGTGGTCTGCAACCACATTCTCTATCCCTTTCTTATCTCTGATTACAAGATCAAATTCCTGTAGTAAGAGGATCCATCTAATCAATCTTGGTTTGGCATCCTTCTTACTTAACAGGTATCTAATGGTAGCATAATCTGTGAACAATACGACTTCTGATCCCAGCAGATATTGTCTGAATTTATCAATCGCGAACACTACTGCCAAGAGCTCCTTTTTAGTGGTAGAGTAGTTGACTTGAGCTTCATCTAGTGTCTTACTAGAATAGTAGATGACATAGGGCTTTTTGTCTCTCCTTTGCCCAAGTACAGCTGCTACGGCATAGTCACTTGCATAGCACATTATTTCGAAGGGAAGGCTCCAATCAGGAGGATGGATGATGGGTGCAGATATAAGTGCCTCCTTCAACTTGCAAAAAGAACGCAAGCAGTCATTATCAAATACAAATGGGACATCTTTAACAAGTAAATTAGTTAAGGGTTTAGAGATTTTTGAGAAGTCTTGGATGAATCTTCTGTAGAATCCCGCATGCCCAAGAAAACTTCTCACTTCCTTAACATTTGATGGTGGTGGCATAGTCTGAATTGCCTCTATCTTTGTCTTATCCACCTTTATCTCCCTTTCAGACACCAAGTGTCCCAGAACTATTCTTTCTCTCACCATAAAGTGGCATTTCTCCCAATTCAGGACCAGATTGACTTCCCCACATCTCTTAAGTACCTATGTCAAATTTTTCAAACAGTCATCAAATGAGGTACCATAGACTGAAAAGTCATCCATAAACACTTCCATTATTTCCTCTATAAAATTAGAGAAAATAGCCATCATACATCTCTGGAAAGTGGCTGGTGCGTTACACAATCCGAATGGCATCCTTCTATATGCAAAGGTGCCAAAGGGACATGTGAACGTAGTCTTCTCTTGGTCGTCTGGATGGATAGGGATCTGAAAGAATCCTGAGTATCCATCCAGATAACAGAAGTGCGAATGTTTAGCCAACCTTTCCAATAACTGATCAATAAAAGGCAAAGGGAAGTGATCCTTACGGGTGGCCTTATTTAATTTTCTATAGTCAATACACATGCACCAACCCGTAACAGCTCTAGTAGGGATTAATTCATCATTATCATTTCTAACAACAGTCATACCTCCCATTTTAGGAACCACATGGATAGGACTTACCCATTCACTATCCGAGATAGGATAGATAATACCTGCATCAAGCAATTTGAGTACCTCCTTCTTGACTACCTCTTTCATGTTAGGATTGAGTCTCCTCTAATGTTCCTTGGAAGGTTTATGATCATTATCAACACTTATACGATGCATACAAACAGATGAACTAATCCCTTTTATATCATCTATACTATACCCAATCACCTTCTTAAATTTTCTGAGTACATCAAGCAACTTACCAGTTTCCTCAGTATTCAAATCAGCATTCACTATAACTAGATATGAAGAGTTAGGGTCCAGAAATTCATACCTGAGAGTAGAGGAAAGAGGTTTTAATTCTACCTTAGGTGTTTTGCCTTCCTCTAAATCAGCTGATTTGTGGTTGTGGTCCTGTTCCAGCTTTTCAATTTTCACTTCTGAGGTGAGCTTAGGACTCTCATCAAGCAATCTAGTGTAGGCATCAGCTTCTACCTGTTCAGCACAAGAAATAGAACTATCCAAAAGGCAAAGCTCAAGTAGATCAGTAGGGTACAAACTCATTGCATTATCAACAATATTTTGTTCAATTATATCAACCATGCAACAAGTATCACCTAAGGATGGACATTTCATAGCATCATTAAGATTAAATTCAATCTTTTCATCCCCTACATTCAGGGAAAGCTTTCCATCCTTAACATTAATAATGGCACCTGTAGTGGCTAGGAAAGGCCTTCCCAGAATGATGGGGATTTGGTTATCTTCCTCCATCTCTAATACCACAAAGTCAATAGGTATGAAAAACTTACCTACCTTTAGAGGCACATCCTTTAATATACCTACCGGGTGAGTAACGGATTGGTCTGCTAACTGTAGAGAAATAGTGGTAGGCTTCAGATCTCCCATCTGGAGCTTCTTGCAAAAGGATAGTGGCATAAGGCTTACAATTGCTCCTAAATCACATAAGGCTTTAGTGATCTGCACATCTCCAATGGAACAAGGTATTGAGAAGCTCCCAGGATCCTTGAGTTTAGGAGGCAGTTTGTTCTGAATCAGAGCACTACACTCTTCATTCAATGCCACAGTGGCATATTCCTCAATCTTCCTCTTATTAGAGAGGATTTCCTTTAGAAATCTGGCGTATGAAGGCATTTGAGATACTGCTTCCAAGAATGGAATGTTGATGTGCAACTTTTTCAGCACATCCAGAAACTTTCCATACTGTTTCTCTAACTTAGCCTTAGCTAGTCTCTGAGGGAAGGGAACTGGTGGCTTATATGGTTCTGGAGCCATATAATCAGGATGATTTATTTATTTCCTTCCTTCCACTAACAGGCTCTTCTTCTTCATTCATTGGCTCAGGCACATCCCTTTTCTTAACTTCTTTTTCATCCTCCTTTTCCACTGATTCAACCAATTGTTTACCACTTCTCAAAGTGATAGCTTTACAGTGTTCTCTAGGGTTCTCAGGTTGACTAGGGAACTTACCAAAATTTTTGGTTGAAGAGCTCGCTTGCTATGCTATTTGAGTCTCCAGCATCTTATTATGGGTAGCAAGTGAATCCACTTTAGAAGCCAGGTCTTTTATTGCTTCATTCATACTGTGATTCTAAGCTCTAAACTCCTCATTCTGCTTGCTCTGTGTGGAGATGAAACTCTCCATTAGGGCTTCCAGATTCGATTTTTGTTGAGGAGGATTGTATGGCCTTGGATTCTGGAAGCCCGAAGGTTGTCTAAAATTATTCTGAGGCTGCTGACCAACGTTCGGCTTATATGAAAGGTTAAGGTGGTTTCTCCAGCCAGGATTGTAAGTATTGCTATATAGGTTATTCCTTTGATTGTTCACAAAATTAACCTGCTCACAATCCTGAACTGTAGAACTCCCAAGCTAACACTCATTGGCTGCATGCCTTACACCTCCACAAATCTCACAGATGTAGAAGAAGAAGGTGATCAAACAGCATTGATGCTCAATTTATCCAGTTTCTGAAATAAAGTATCGACCTTAGAAGTTAGATGATTGAAAGCATCTACTTCATACATACCTACCGGCTTTCTGGTCTGCCTCTCACTAGACCAGGAGTAATGGTTCTGAGCCATGTCTTTAATCAACTCATAGGCTTCATCAATCATTTTGTTCATTAATGCTCCTCCAGCTGCAGCATCCACAGACATCCGGGTGCTGTAAACTAGTCCATTGTAAAATGTATGGACTATTAACCATTTTTCCAGCCCATGACGTGGGCATACCCTGAGTAGCTCCTTGAATCTCTCCCAAGCCTCATATAAGGATTCTCCATCCTTCTAAGCAAATGTAGTAATCTGGTTCCTCAGATGGGCCGTCTTACTTGGCGGGAAGTACTTGACCAGGAAAGCTTGAGAAAGCTGCTGCCAAGTGATAATAAACCCCGATGGGAGAGAGTGCAGCCAAACTCGTGCCTTATCCCTCAATGAGAAAAGGAACAACCTCAAACTGATTGCATCTGATGAGACACCATTCAGCTTCAGGGTGTCACAGTACTCCAAGAATACAGAGAGATGGAGGTTAGGGTCTTCAGTAGGCGACCCTCCAAACTGGTTTTGTTGAACCATCTTCAAGAGAGATGGCTTCAGCTCAAAGTTATTAGCTTCTACCACTGGCCAAACTATGCTGGGGTTCAGGCCATCTATGTCTGGGGCTGTGAAGTCCTTCAGCGACCAGTTATCTCTTTCCCCCACTGTAGCTGCTAAATTCTCTTCATGTTGTCTTCTTCTTAACCTTCGCAGAGTGTGTTCAATTTCAGGGTCAAATTCAGCAACGCTATCACGCGCTCTTCGCATAAAAGAGAAACACACCTATGAAGGAAGAAAAGAAGCAAAATTAGCAAAAGAAAATTGTACAGAAAAAATTAAAAAGAAAAATAAATAGAAATTGATATAGTCTAGCTATTTTGAAAAATATCTAATATTCGCTTTGCTCCCCGGCAACGGCGCCAAAAACTTGTTAAGTGTGTTTTACTAAATACCGCAAGTGCACGGCGTAGCTGTAGCTAGTCTGGCAAGTACAGGTCGTGTGCCACAAAGAACAATACCAATTACTATAATCTCACAAAAAGTGCTATCAAAATCGATATAATTCGATGGGCAAATATCGCAATTAAACAAGTTAAAGTAACCAATTAAGCTAAGCCTAGGGTTAGGGTTCACCACGCTTGTGATACTCAACAACTGTTATTTACCCCTAATTGCAATTGTCTAGATTATTGGGGATGGTTTAGCCTAAATTAATTAGTAATCTCTTTTAAGCATTACCAATCGTACCTAGGTTAATCAAATTACCTACTTTCATGGTTCTTAGCTCAACCTAGGTCCATTAAGCTTTATGCCAACCATAGAATGCAACTAAATGGTTTTCTCGTTCCCATTAATTGATTCAAGCCTAGGGTATCTTAAACTACTTTCGTGATTAAGACAACCCTAATTAACTATTGGATTTCGGTTTTAATCTTCACCTTTCAGTTCATCGATTAAATACCTAATACATGATAGATTGGTGATCAGGCATTCTGTCAACTAATTCAAGCATACAATTGTCTATCCAAATCAATATAGTCCCAAATACAATTAGGGTTCCATAATTCAAATCATAAGCATAGTATCATTGTATAACAATTGGGTTTACCGAAACCCTAGATAGAATTTACTCACACATAATAAAAACGAGAATCAAATTCACATTCATTGAGTAATTCATAGTAGTTCAATACAAATCAGAACTAAGAAGAAGTAGAAGTAGAAGTAGAGAGATAGAAGTAGAAGTAGAAAGATAGAACCTGATGTGTAGATGAATGTAGCTAAATTACAACTTCAAAGCAGTAAAATCTACTTTAGAACATCAATTCTCTCTAAGAACTATGTAAAAACCTTATCTAAATATGTTTTCTAAGGCTAAAAAGTGTTTCTCTGGTGTCTTTTTCGGTTCCCCCCTTTGCAGCTGCGCATCCCCAAGCATATATATCAGTTTGGGTGGACAAAACCCTAAATTTAATGCTATGTACGGTCCCTGAAGCACGGCCATGTTCCAGGACACGGCCTGGCCGTGCTTCGGGCTGGAATTTGGGGAAGTGCTGCATCATTTGCCTAAAACACGGCCTGGCCGTGTTGCAGGCCACCAAGCACGGCCAGGCCGTGCAGCATGCTGTGGTGCTCCTTTCTTCATGATTTTTGACATGCAGCCTCCTTGCTTCCTCCTCAGCATATCCCAGGTCTTTTAGGGTCTTTCCATGACTGTTTTTCCTTGCTTCCTAACTTCTTTTGCTCTCTTAAAATCACAAAATGAACCACAGCAATACCCAGAACAAAGTATAGCCAAAAGCATAGAAATATCCACAAGTTACTATGAATTAGGAGAAAAAATATGACCAATAAGCACTCAAAATTTCCCTTTATCAATACAACATGGGTTTCGGAAATGCAATGTGGTTAGACTCTCATGTCAATTCGAATGAATCATCCTTTCCATGAAGATAAATCTTTGTCTGCTACACCACTCTGTTCTTAAATCTATAACTTATCTCTCTTTTCCTCTTCTTCTTCCCCTACATTTTCTACTGCTTATGCTTATGCTTCTTTTGGATTTTTCCCATCGAAAATATCCCATCTACTACCATTAATAACACCATGAGCTGCCTATCTATACCATAATGGCTACCCCTTTGAAGTGTCCCCTATGCCTACCATGAAATAATGGGTTTCCTAATGATATTTTGCTTAATAATTATTATTGTTTTTTTCTTTTTAAATCATTTATAAGACATAGTTAATGATGTTTACATGTATAATTAGGATAATTTCTCTTGTCTTAAATTCTTATTCCCAATTTTTACATTTCATTAGCCTAATATTCCCTAATATAGAATATTTTATTATTTTCATAAATAAATATTCTTTTTGAGAAAAAATAGGATTAATATACTGTATCCTATTTTCTAAAAAAAAATAACATTTACTCCATTATTAATTGATTTCCATTCCTCCTTAATCTTATCTTTAAACCTTCTATATCTCTTCTATATTTTCCTAGAATATATTTTTGTTACTTTGGGTTGATTGAAATTTGAAGATTTTACAATTCTCCCCTCCAAAATTTGAAATTACCTTATTCAAACAAGTACGGATGCTTTTGCTTCTTGACATCTTCCATTTCCCATGTAGTTTCTTTTAGAGTTAGTACTTGCTAAAGAACTTTAACTAATGGGAAGGTCTTGTTCCTTAGTTGCTTCATATTTATGTCAACAATAGCTATAGTTAGGATACATGAAAAACATCATGGAGGTTAGATAAATTAGGTGGTAGTGTAATTTGATACGCTAATAATCCAATTTTCTTAAGAATTTGGTAGGGACCAAAAAATCAAGGGTTCAATTTCTTTACTTTGAGAGTTTTGCCAACACTAGTAGGAGGAGAAATTTTCAAGACCACATGATCTCCTTCTTCAACTTCCAGAGGTTTCCATCTTTGATCATAATAGTTTTTTTTTCGACTTTGAGTCACATAAATTTTATCTTGGATAATATGAATTTGCTAAGAGGTTTGTGGTACCAAATCAGAACCCAACAACTTTCTTTCTCCTGCCTCAAACAAAAATAGAAATTCAAACAAGCATGAAGAGAAAAGATAGATTCAAGTAGAGATTAAACTAACTTACCTTGAGTACTTAGTCTCCTAGACTTCTCCTTCTTCTTCCTTCCTCTCTTCTCCTCTCTTTCTCTCATTTCCTTACTCTACCTTCCTTCTGTTTTTCCTCTCCCTTACTTGGACAAAGTTATAATGTTATAAGGGTGGGTTTTGCTTACCAAAACTATCAAGTTGTTCACCTCTCATAATCATGGGTCTACCTTATCATAATTAGGATGCACTTGGTTATTTTTTTTTTGGAAGACAACTCATGTTCTTGTCTTCCTCGCCCTTGGCCAAGATATGCATTGCAAAAGGTGATTTGTATTTTAAAAATCATGATAAAACGTTCTTAAGACAAGGGACAAGGTCTCTTTGATTTAGGGATTCATTTCCTTTTTCTTTTGTCTCACTTAAGTAAGATAGGTTTTCCTTTTTAGGTGGAAAATTTCCAGCCCATGAGTCTCCCTTGCTTGGCTGAAATTATTTATGTAGGATAAGGATGTTTTGTCATAATGCCATATATTATTACCTACTTGCTGAAATTATGAATGTAGGATATAGATGTTTTGTCCTAATGCCATGTGACCTAATCTTGATTATTATTACACTTCTTTTTTCTCACATGGTGCTTATTTTTCCTTCTTAGATTTGGGCTCATTCTTACCCATTTCCTTTACTTTGGCTAAAATTCTACCTTTCATGGAGGGCTTGGTCACATTTTCATATTTTTGGGCTATCAGCCCAACTTCTATATCCCAGTCTAAGTCTATGTTTTATCTCTTGCTTGGGCTATCCAATTGGCTTGCTAGAAACTCATGTGAAGTGAAAAAACTCTATATGAAGTGTCCACAGGTGAAAGCCCAATGTACGGGTGGAGATGTTAAATTTAGGAACTCTAACTCTTGAATTAGGAAAAATTACCCTAATTCAATCTTCTTGAAAATTTAAGACCTTTACTTACTTTCCAAAAATTTATCTTCCTTACCCTAGAATTTCGTCTTTCTTTAGTATGTTATTTCTAATTTTTCCTATTAGGTTTTCTCTCTTTACTAATTCCCTTAATGTTAGAAACATTTTCTATGCATACACATAAGGTGAAAAATTTCTAAGGCTTATATTTTCTTAGATATCTAAAAATTGTCTAATAAATTTTATTTCCTTAATTAAATATTTATGTACCTTTATTAATAAAAGAAACGAAATTAGGAATGTTACATTTCTCTCCCTCTAAAAGAAATTTGTCCTCAAAATTTTAGAAATTACCTAATTAGAACAATTACAGATATTTCTTCCTCATGACTTCTTCTAAATCCCAAGTTGATTCTTCTAGAGTCAAACCTTCCCATAACACCTTAACTAGGGGAATAGATTTATTTCTCAATTGCTTCATGTCGGTGTCCAATATGGATGCTGGTACTACCTAGTATGTCATGGTCTCCTTTATTTGGATTGGTTCATCCCGTAGTACATGGGAGGAATCTAGACGATACTTTTGGAGTTGTCATATATGGAAAAAATTATACAGGTTGGAAAAAATAGTTGGTAAGGTAACTTGATATTACTGACGTCCCCACTTTCTTTAGAATTTGGTAGGGTCCCAAAAATCACGGACTTAGCTTTCTGGTATTAAGAGACCTACCAACTCCAGTAGTTGGGGAAATTTTTAGAAATACATGGTCTCCTTCCTCAAACTCTAGAGGTCTATGTCTCTTATCATAGTAATTCTTTTTCCAACTCTGAGCTATAAGTATTTTGTCTCGTATCATCTTGATTTGTTCAGTCGTTTTTTGAACTAAATTAGGACCCAACAAGATCTTTTCTCCTACCTCAAACCAACTTAGTGGAGACGACACTTCTTACCGTATAAAGCTTTGTAGAGGGCCATCTTAATACTAGAGTGATAGCTATTATTATAAGAAAAATCCACTAAAGGTAGGTACTTATCTCATCCTTTACCTTGCTCTATCACAAAGGCCCTCAACATATCTTCTAGGGTTTGAATAGTCTGTTTTGGCTGCTGGTCAAACTAAAGATGGTAAGCAATACTGAACCGTAACTAGGTTTCAAAAGCTTCCTATAATGCCTTCCAAACCCTTGATGTGAACCTCGGATCTCTTTCATAAATGATATTTAAGGGAATTCCATCTAATCTAACTATTTCTTGGATGTACAACTGGGCCAATTTGTCCAGTAAATAGTTAATTTTTATGGGCAGAAAGTGAGCAGATTAAGTTAATCTGTCAACTATTACCCAGATAGAGTCATGTCTAATTGAAGTCTTAGGTATGCCCACCATAAAGTCCATCAAAATACTGTCCCATTTCTATTTAGGGATCTCAAGAGGTTGTAAAAATTCTACTGGCTTTTGATGCTCTACCTTCACCTTCTGACAAATTAAACATTTCACCATAAATTTAGCAATGTCTTTTTTATCCCTAGCCACTAGTACACCTTCTTTAATTCTTGATACATTTTAGTTTATCCAGGATGGACTATGTACTTACTTTGATATGCTTCATGTAGGATCTTAGTCCTCAACTCTTGTTCTTGAGGGACACTAATCCTTCCCTGATACATGATTACTCCATCTTCCAAGACAAAAAAATTATCTTGATCTTTGTGATCCTGTAAGTATTAGTTGTGAGCTAGAGCCTCTTTAATCTAGGCTCTACAGTCACACTCTATACTTAACCCATTGATGATTAGCTTCTTTGGAATAAGAGTAGTGGTCAGCTTCAAATTTCAAAACTCCTCTAGCATCTGCATCTCATACACCATCATCTAACCCATGTTCAGAGATTTTTGACTCAAGGCATCAACTACAACATTTTCCTTTCCTAGATGATACTTTATCTCAAACTTAAAGTATTTGAGAAATTCTACCCATCTTCGTTGCCTCATATTTAACTCATTATGATCAAAAGGTACTTAAGACTCTTATGATCACGGTATACTTCAAATGTTGCCCCGTACAAATAGTATCGTCAAATCTTAAGGCAAACACCACTGCTGCCAATTCAAGATCATGGGTTGAATAATTTCCTTCATGGGGTCTTAGTTGCCCAGAGGCGTAATGTAACAACCTTTTTTTCACCTTTCTTTAGTATATTTATTTTTCTCTTTAACTATTCCATTAATGTTAGAATATTTCTATGCATATACGTAAGGTAAAGAATGTATAAGGATTATATTTCCTTAGACATCTAAAAATTGTCTAATAAATTTTATTTTCATACGGGATGTTACACGTAAGCAACTACTTTCTTGTCTTGCATTAGCACACACCCTAGCCCTTTCTTTGAAGCATCACTATACACTTCAAAATGTCTTGTAGGGTCTGAAATAATAAAAATAGAAAGAGTGATCAATCTTGTCTTAAGCTCCTAGAAACTAGTTTCAAATTGATCAATCCATTTGAAAGGACTTCCCTTGGTCAATTTGTATCGTTTGGGTTTTTTAGGGTGATTACGCATTAGACCAACATTCATCCAAAAGATATGCATCTTGTATATATATACGTATAAAAGTTATATACATCAAAGATTAGCAGCGTATAAATATATGTAACCCGAGGTACTAAGCATACATCCCAAAAAGGCAAAGTATCGTGGGGTTACATCAAAACAATGGGGTTAGCACATTTACATCATCAGATTATACACATAATACTATCCTACTATCCTTTCCTTGGCCATCACCCTTGGGGTATTGCTGGTGGTGGAGGCGAGCCGAGAGTACGAATCTCTACCATATTAATGACCAGCAAGTTCACTATAATAGTGAACTATCCCAAGTAGGGGACGTCCACTATCTAAAGCTCCAGTAAAATGGTCAACACTACGAATGGTATTTCACTAATCTGAACATAACACCATAAACATAGTGAGATATGAAATCCCAGCAAGGTCAAAATCCAGTAAATACAAGCATAATGAAAACTTACATGTTATGTTCAGTTGTATAAACTACAGAAAACATTTCCTCTTTCGTACAATACAGGTACAATAAATATATGCAGGCTTTTTATAGGTTATGCATCAATATCACGCATGATAAACAAAATATGTATTAATGGGATACATGTACAACTGGTAATAGTGGCTCATCATCTGCTTATTTCTCTCAATTTTTAAACCTCAGTGTGGCGTAAGCCTTACCCCTACAGCTACTCACCCACTACTTAGTGCCTTTGGTCAGAGCGGTCCTTCCCACATTGACCACTCTAGGCTATAGGGCGTCCCCTATCCTGGTACCGTATCACAGCCATGACTCTTCAGTCGCCTTACCTCTATAAGGTGCTGCATGCCGCTAGTTCACCTTAGTGGGTAAAGGTCATCCTAGACTTGTCAGTCTCCTCAATACAACAAGGGAGACACCTGTTGTCAAGCCACCTTACTTCAGAGAGGATCATTCTGATCATCAGTCGCCTCAATACAGTAAGGGTGACCCCTGTTGCCAGGCCACCTTACTTTAGAGAGGGTCTTCCTGACCATGCTCATGTCTTTTACATGTTTTTTCAACCACTTGTCTCAACAAAAGCATATATATTAATAATCATCATGAGCATAAACCACATTTGTTCTCATGCACACCATAGCAACTCACCATATAACATAAATAAACATATGCTCTTGCATTCTTCTATACTATTCACACATCATTTACCCACTTATGGTTACACATAAAAGTTATCTATAGCATTCAAATATAACATTCATGTATCATTCCTTTATGCTTTCATAATTAATTCAAAAAATATTACACAACCAATTAAATATTAACATATTTCTTTGACATATATGACTCATAAAACTCCCATTAACACTTCATAACCATTGATGATTGGCTAGGATTTAAAAAGGAAACAAAAATTGCTAAAAAAGGGTGAGGCAGCATGAAGCACAGTCGTGCTTCATGCCCATGCTTCCCTCGCAACATGGTCGTGTTTCTCATAAACCTGTACCAACCACGACCGTGCTCTGGCCGTGTTCTGCGTTTTTTCACATCCAACCTAGAGCACGGCCTGGCCGTGTCTCCAAGCACGGTCATGCTCTAGGCGCAAAACTCACAAATTTTCCCCTTTTCCTCCCAAACCAACCAACAATCATACCAACATTTTAAGCATGAAAAATCCAAGTTTTCCATTGTATATGACCACTAAAAACGTGGATTAAACCTTAAAATTTAACCACCATAAATTTTCCTAAATCACTACCTCATGCATATAGGTATAAAATAGTCATCAATGTCATAAATGCATCATCAAAGGTTCTATCTACCCTTCCTTCATGCTTTAATACATACATACAAGTCACACATCAAGTCATCCAACCAAAAACTCATAAAGGGGGTGTTGATCTTACCTTTTCTTTATCCCAAAAAAAAAATGATTCTCTCACTAAGTTTAGCTTAGTTTCTCACTCTAAAAACCTCCACAAAAACTGTAGATTTTCCTCCAACCATTAGCTTTCCATGGAAACTCATGAATATAAATTCGGTTAGAGAAGATCATGATCCAACATAGTGGAGATTGGCAGTTCTTACCGTATAAAGCTTCGTAATTGGCCATCTTAATACTGGAGTGATAGCTATTATTATAAGCAAATTTCACTAAAGGTAGGTAGGCAGTACTTAACCGCAATTGGGTTCCAAAAGCTTCCTGTAACGCCTTCCAAAACCTCGACGTGAACCTCGGATCTCTATCATAAACGATATTTAAGAGAATCCCATGTAGTCTGACTATTTCTTAGACGTACAACTAGTCCGATTTGTCTAGTGAATAGTTAATTTTTATGGACAGAAAGTCAGCAGATTTGATTAATCAGTCAATTATTTCCCTTATAGAGTCATGTCCAAATAAGTTCTTAGGTATGCCCACCACAAAGTCCATCAAAATACTGCCCCATTACCATTTAGGGATCTTAAGAGGTTGTAGAAATTCCACTAGCTTTTGATGCTCTATCTTCACCTTCTGACAAATTAAACATTTCACCACAAACTTAGTAATGTCCTTTTTATCCCTAGCCACTAGTACATCTTCTTTAAGTCTTGATACATTTTAGTGGATCCAAGATGGACTATGTACTTACTCTTATGTGCTTCCTACAGGATCTTAGTTCTCAACTCTTGTTCTTGAGGGACACTAATCCTTCCCTTACACATGATTGCTCCATCTTCTTAGACAAAAAAAGTATCTTGATCTTTGTGATCTTGTAAGCATTGATTGTGAGCCTATTTAATCTGGGCTCTAAGGTCACACTCTGTACTTAACCCATTGATGATTAGCTTCTTTGGAGTAAGAGTAGTGGTCAGCTTCAAATTTTGAAACTCATCTAGCATCTGCATCTCATACACCATCATGTGACCTATATTTAGAGATTTTCGACTCAAGGTATCAGCTATAACATTTTCCTTTCCTGAATGATACTTTATCTCAAACATGTAGTCATTGAAAAATTCTACCCATCTTTATTGCCTCATATTTAACCTTTTGATAAGTTAAACACTTTGTCACAAATTTAGCAATATTTCTCTTCATTATTGGCCACCAAAATACCTATTTTAGATCGTGGTACATTTTGGTGGTTCCAGGATGAATAGTGTATTTGCTCTTATAAGCCTCATCCAAAATCTTGTTTTTCAATTCTAAATTGTGAAGCACACACATTCGGCCTTGATGCATAATGATTCCATCCTCTAAGGTGAAAAAATTTCCGTGGTGTTTGTGATAATGTAAAAATTTATCTTGTATTTGGGCTTCTTTAATTTGAGTCCTCATATCAATTATGCATATAATCCATTTACAATCACACCATTTCTGGATAATGCAGTTGTAAGTCTCATATCTCTAAAATTCTCTATCAAGTTCATTTCATCTATCATCAATTGGCTCAGATGTAGTGATTTTTTGCTAAAAGCATCAGCTACAACATTTGCCTTCCCAGGATGGTATTTTAATTCGAACTTATAATCATTGAGAAACTACATCCATATCTTTTGTCTCATGTTGAGTTCTTTTTTATCAAAGAGATACTTCAAACTCTTATAATCACTATAGATTTGAAACATTGCACCGTATAAATGATGTCTCCTAATCTTCAAAGAAAAAACTATTGTAGCCAATTCAAGGTCATAAGTGGGATAGTTCTCCTTATAGGGTTTAAGTTGTTTGGAAGCATAAGCAACTACCCTTTTGTCTTGCATTAAAACATATCCTAGGCTCTTCTTAGAAGCATTACAAAACACTTTAAATTGTCCCAATGGATTAGGGATTATTAACATGAGAGGAGTTGTCAGTCTGGTCTTCAACTCTAAAAGCTATTTTCACAAGCTTGGGTCTCTATGAATGAATTTCCTTTCCTAGTTAGACGAGTTAAAGGTAAGGCTATCTTGGAAAATCCTTGAATGAATCGTCGATAATACTAAGCTTGCCCAAGGAAACTCCTGACTTCGATCATGATTTTTGGTCTTTCCCAATTAACTACAGCTTCGGTTTTACTGGGGTTTACTGTTACCCCTTCACTAGAAATGACATGTCCTAGAAATTTCACTCTTGACTTTGGTCACGGTTTTTGGTCTTTCCCAATTAACTATAGCCTCAATTTTATTGGGGTCTACTACTAACCCTTCATTGGAAATCACATGTCCTAGAAATTTCACCTCTTTTATCCAAAATTCACATTCATCTAGTTTTGCAAACAATTTTTTTTCTTTCAGCACCTGTAACACCGTCCTGAGATGTCGTTTATGATATTCTTCATTTATGAAATATACCAAAATATCATCTATGAAAGCCACCATGAAATGATCTAAGTAAGGCCTAAAAATACAATTCATATAGTCCATGAAAATCGTAGGCGCATTAGTAAGTCAAAAGTACATCACTAAAAACTCATAATGTGCATACCTAGTTTTGAACTCAATTTAAGATATATCTTCTTTCTTAATTTGAATCTGGTGGTACCTTGATCGTAAATCTATTTTTGAAAAGATCGTAGGTCTCTTCAGTTGATCTAACAATTCATCTATTTTAAGGAGAGGATATTTGTTTTTGATGGTTACCTTATTTAATTGCCTGTAGTTTATACAAAATCTTAAACTCGTATCTTTCTTTTCATAAATAATACTAGTGCTCCCCAAGGTGACACACTTGATCAGATAAACTATTTTTCTAACAATTCCATTAGTTGCTTTTTAAGCTCTTCCAACTCCACTGTAAACATCATATATGGTGCCATAGAGATAGGTCCAGTCCTATGTACTAGATCAATGAAAAACTCAATTTTGCTTTCAAGTGGCCTTTTAGAACTCTTTAGGGGAAACACTTCTGAGAACTCACAAAATACTAGAATCTAACTAAGTTCCAGTTTAACTTATAGATTTGAAGAATATAAAAGAACATAGGCTAGCTCTTCATTTTTCATCTCCCTACCAAACTGATTGGAATTTAAGAAATTCATTTTTGAATTTTCGAAAGGAAAAAAAGGTAGAAATTCAATAGTTTTATTGTAACAATTCATCAAGACTCGATTATTAGATAACCAATTTAAACCCATGATAATATCAATTCCATTCAGAGGAAAACAAATCAGATTTACTTGAAAAGACTTCTCATATATAGTAATTGGGCAATTCATGCACACAAAAGAAGTTATTACTCTCTTTCCTATAGGGTTGTCACAAACAAATCATAGGGAAGATTGGAAAGAGGATACTATAATTTCTTCACACATTCATTATATATTAACAAGTGGCTAGCACTCGAGTCAAATCGTGCAAGTAAAGGAAAACCATAAATGTAACATGTACCATGTATCATGTCCGTAGATTGTGCTGCTTCCTTGCCACTCAAGATTAAAACTCTACCTCTCGTTTATAGCCTCTACTCTACTTATTTCCCTTTATTCTTAGGACAATCCTTTGCAAAATGTCCCTTATATCCATAATTAAAGCAATTAACCTAATCCGCGAAACATAGTCCATTTGAATGGGTACGACTACATTTATTACACTAAGTTAGGGAAGAATCTATTTGGAGTGGTCTAAAACCCATCATTTTAGCCCTCTTACCACCTCTATTATCTCTACCTTTGACATTTCTATCCGTATTTAACATCCCTTGCTTTCTCTTCCACAAGGTTTTCTTTTTTCAAGTAGTCGACACTTATTCATTAGTGGTACAAATTTCCTGATCTCTATTGCCACTACTATATTTCTGAGTTCTAGATTCAATCCTGCTTCAAACGTCACTGCCTACCACGCCTCATTTGGATTTTTCCTTAAGTAAGCAAAAAAATTTGATAATTCTTCAACTCGAGCAATGTACTAGTCAATATTCATATTGCCCATTCTAAGCTATAGAAATTCGATCTCCTTCTCTGCACGTACATTATGCGAAAGTACTTATCTAGAAAAGTAGTCTGGAACACTTGCTAGGTAAGTTGTCTATCTTGATGGATTAGTAATTCTATGGCCCCTCTCCACCAATGTTCAACTTCATCTTTTAGCATATACATGGCAAAGGTGACCTTTTATTCATCAATGCAGCCTAACACATCAAAAAAAATTTCTAACTCTCACAACTATATCTCAGTTGCCACAAGGTCATAACTTCCTTAAAAGGAAGGAGGTCTTGCTCTCATGAATTCAGACTATCTGTTCTAATTCCCTGCAGACCTATTATTTCCCTCATTCATTCCATTATTATTATTCTAGAGTTGGTGTAGGATTCTGTTTGTAGCCAAAACTTGATCTCGAATAGGCACAACCAAACCATGTAGGATTTCATCTGTGCTATTTACCAAATTTCTCCTGGGTGGTGCCATCTGTTATTGTATCAAAATAAAATATGTTACTATTGAGATGATCAAACTTAATAGCTAGTTTAAAAATATTTAACAATAATCATTACACTACTCAAGTATACAGATAAGAAACACTAGTACTTACCTATATATAATCAATTATACCTCAACACAGCCTAACTACTGACATACTCAAGATCTAATAAGATCAATTTAGATAACCATCCACCACTAGCCACCTAGGATCGACCTACTCAGATACCACTTTTTCATGACCTCAGAAAATTGTTTTTTCTATATACTGAGTGTTATAAACGGTCTACTTCCATTTCTAATGCCATTACCTTTCCTTTTACTAGATTGCATCACTTACTGAAACCAATTACTCATTACATAAATAATGAACAAAATAATGTAATAAAAACCATATCTTGATCATATGCATAACATTAGATTAATAGTGGCCTAGGAGTCGTTACATCAGTTCAACTACCCAAGGAGAAGTTTATAAATAAGACACAGTAATCAAGGTACTATTTATAGTACAAAAAGCAAAAGGGTACCTAGTCACTATTTCAAAAAAAATCTCCTGGGTCAAGTTAGTACATATGTCTACATGTATAGATTTCAACTACCACATAATCTAATAACCATCAGGATCTCTTGGTGCTATTAGTGGTTGTGGAGGCACATGCACTGGGAGCTCGGACATGTCCAATATAACTAGGTTTTGTACTATTAGAAAATGCCCTAAGTAATGTAGCTCTACCTAATGTATCATAAATACCAGAGTCAATACATACACTGGCATGGTAGTCTACTGATCGGAACATAATATAAACAATAGAGAGAATATAAATTTTTCATAGATTTTATAGTGATCTTAATGTATATAATATCTCAATTATCACATCATGTTCAGCTATATAAACTATAGAATGCATTTAGCCATGATCATTGATGCATATGATATAATGTAAACATAGCAATCATGGCATACCAGGCTGTACAATAAAACATATCAATATCATATCACATGTTAATAAATTATACTTTCCCATTATCAAGCTATTTCACTTACTTTAACTGCTTTATTGATTCTGAAATTTCGTAAGCAATAACTCAAAGTGTGCACCAACTCACTTTTGTTAGAGGTCAAATGAGCACAGGCTCCCTCCTGAATTTGTTTGCAACACATCATCCAGCATGGCAAAATTTCATATTTTCTCTATTTGTGAATAGGGTGTCCCCTATTTTGGTACAAATACAGAGGCCATGAGACCTAGAGTCACCTTGTGCCACTAAGGATCCTCCCCCCTTCTAAGTGTTTTCATTTTCTTTTCTTAAATCTACCAAATTAAGATATTGATTCTTCAATCCTTTAATGCATCAACATAACACAACCATATATGTGTTTATGATATAATGCATACATATATTTGCTCAACATCTTTCATATGCATATATCAGGTAATCACTCAATTACTATGGATTGCTCTTAAAAAATCATTAAGAATAATGTATATATGCAGCATCCATAATGTCATACGTATCAATGCTATGAATGGAAATGGTTTATATGCTTGGACATGGTTTGGCCTTTCATACCTTTACAAAGTCTTTATTTCTAATGCCGTAGTTATGCTTTTAATCTTCTTTAGTTTTCCACTTAACCTAAATATAGAACGTGTCTTTATATCCCCTTTATCCTTACTACGGCTTATCTTAACCTGGTACATTTTATTTATATGAATCAGTCCACAAGGCAAGCATATTACTAATTCTAGCTTAATTTTATTCTATAGTCCATTTTATAGTTATTCTTACCTATTATTAAGGTAAGCATATTACATAATATACATATACATATTCATCTTACTCTCTCATAACTAGACTTGTGTATGAAAGAGTAAGATGAAAACTCATAAGAAACACTAAGAAGACTTTCCAAATTGCATCAAACCAATTTTTTCAAAAATGAATCACTATAAAACCTACCTCAAAGTGCTTTTCCCCTTCTTACTTCAGTTTAGGTTTCTTCCTTGCCTATCTTCTCTCCTTAACTTACACTACTATGTTCTTGAATCCATAACTTCTCTCTCTTTTCCTCTTCTTCTCCTCTTCTTCTTCCCATATGTTTTCTGTTTCTTATGCTTTTGCTTCTTTTGATTTTTTCCCATCAAAAATATCCCACCTACTACCATTAATAACACCATGAGTTGTCTATCTATACCATAATGGCTACCCCTTTGAAGTGTCCCCTATGCCTATCGTCAAATGATGGGCTTCCTAATGATATTTTTCTTAATAATTATTATTGGTTTTCTTTTTCTTTGTAACTCATTTATAAGACATAGTTAATGATGTTTACTAGTATAATTAGGAAAATTTCTCATCTCTTAACTCCTTATTTTCAATTTTTACATTTCATTAGCCAAATATTCCCTTATATAGCATTTTTTATTATTTTAATAAATAAATATTCTTCTTGAGAAAAAATAGGATTAATGTACTTTATCCTATTTTCTAAAAAAAATATAACATTTACTCCATTATCAAATGATTTCCATTCTTCCTTAATCTTCTTTTTACACCTTATACTTCTATATTTTCCTAGAATATATTTGTGTCACTTTAGGATGATTGAAATTTGAAGATGTTGCAAAGAATATCAAACTCCCTAAATTCTAATTAATCAAGCAAAGATTGAAATAGAACCTCATAAGGAGAGGCTAAGGAAAAAAGTGGTGTAGGGAGTATGTTTATGATGTAAATAGAGTTCTAAATGCATAATATCAAAGTTGAAAGGAGTATATGCTATAGTTAGCAGGGAAATTTCCATTTTAGTAATGTGTTTATGCTTCCTCTCAGCTTTGCCATTTTGTTATGAAGTATAAGGACACGTAATTTTGTGAAGAATACCATTCTAAGTAAGATAAAGCGTCAAGGCAGTAATCTCACCCCCACTATTAGATTACACTATTTTAATTTTGCAACTCAACTATAACCATACCATTTACTTAAAGTTAACAAATGTAGCTGCAATTTCTAACTTTTGTTTCAAAAAATAAATCTACCTAAAGCTAAAGAATGCATCTACAAACAATAGTAATTGAATCCATTGGATGACACAGTAGATGAAGGACCCCACACATCAATGAAAATTAATTCTAGGTGTCTAAAGTAAATTGTTCTAGAGGCAAAAAAAGGAAAATTTTAAGGTTTTCCTAAAAGAAAATTATCACAAAATGGTAAGGCACTTTTATTCATTATAGGAAGATTATAATTGCTTCGAATTTGACTTACAATAGGTAAAGAACAATGGCCAAATCCGTTATTCCATATTACAAAAGACTTAGTTTCAGCAACTACATTAATATAATAATGAGAGTTTAGTAGCAGCTGTAGCTTATCAAATGCATATAGTCTATTTTCCTTAACTATTCCCTGTAGCAAAACCTTGTGTGTAGTTTGTGATTTGACAAAACATTGGTGAGGATAAAACTCACAATAAACAACATTATATTAGCGACATGAAACAAATCATTTAAGGCTATAGAAAAAGAAGTATAAGGTGTTTAAAAGAGAGAAAAGCCAATGTGCTTGATTAAAAAACCTAAATTGTCCCATATATATAGTTGCTCGTTACCCATAAAGTTGTCATTGATTTTTAAATTTTCAACATCAAAAATCACATCTACAGTAGCACCAGAGTCAAGACACCAATAATGATCAATGGAGGAAGAACGAGTGGCAAGTATCATAGTATTTGGAGAATAACCCTAAACAAGATTAGCAAAATGACTACTAAAATTACCATTATGATTACCACTAATTGAGATGCAACCTCATTTATAGAAGGAGATCCATTATAGCAAAAACATTATAGTTCCATGTGCCCAAACTTTCCATAGATTTGATACTGAGGCTTGCTAAAATTTCTACCAAAACCTCTGCTTTGCCCTTTTGACCAAACTGACCTCTACCATAACCTCCATTCCAATTACTTCTACCAAAACTAGTATGGCCTTTACCAGAATTTTCATTAGATAATGATCCCTTAATATTCCAATTACCAGCATAACCTCTACCATTCAAATTACTTGTATCTATGTATGCAAGATAAATATAGGGTGCTACTGAATCTAACTCACTTTTTTCTTTCTCTAACCTCTCTTCTTGGGCCATTAAGAGTTTCTATATCACTAACTGTATAAGGGTCTAGTCTAGAAGTGACAGAAGTTACAAGTCCATCATATTCACTAGAAAGGGCCTAAAATTGATTTTTTTCTCACATTCACTAACAAATTCACCCACTGCTTCTAAAAATCAAAGATTTTCTTGATTTGAATCATAATTCACTTATTGTCATATTACCTTTCTTGATACATCTCAATTGGAACCGAAGTTTCTTCACCTTTACTTAGGTTTGTGTAGAAAAAACGTCTTAAGCTCACTCTAGATTTGAAAAAAAAAGTGTTGTTTCCCACCATTATTGTGAGAATGCCCTCAAACATAGAGGATAATAGACAATTCATCTAGAGCCTATCTTGTCTCATACAGTCAATGTATTCTGGATGCACAATTTCCAGGATTGTGTCCTTATGCAATTTGTATTTCAATGGAATGTTCCTTGAATCTTTAAGAAAGCTTTAAAGACTATGACCAAATACAAAAAAAAATATACTTACTATGTCCAAACTAAAAAAATTGACTCATCTAGTTTTACAGAAAAAGAGTGATTGAAGGTTACCAATTCTTTCATTTGCTTTATGGAACCAGTACTTGAAGATGGTGGAGCCTTCATTGAAAATTTCTCTGATACCATGTTGAATTACATATTAAAACAGCATTAATAGTAGCAAAATGAAGAATAAAGAAAGAGAAAAGAAGAGAAAAATTTGAAACTAAATTATATTACATTAAAGAGCACAATACCCGATTAAACTATATATAGAAACTAGTTTATAACTACTAACTAATTGACTGCTATATATGGAAAATTACTCAACTACCCTTTAACTATATTATCATTTACATCATCTCAGATGATTATGTGTCCCAAAAAACCTCACGCATTAGAAGTTATGAAAGTCAAAAGTTGGAGTAGAGTTTTAGGTTGAAAGGTGAGCACTGCAAACCTGAATGTTGGGTTTTGGTGGCAAACAAGCCTACATCATAATCTCCAAAATAAGGTTTATTTTAGCCTTATTTGTGATGTATTATATAAAGGATCCTTAGGGCTTTCATTCAAAACCCTATGCATGTTATTTTGAGAATTTTCTTGGAGAGAAAGTATTTAGAGCAAGAGAAATACTTAAGTTTTAAGGGACGAATTCTAGGGTTTATGAGAATTGCGAAATTCTCATTCTTTTCTTATACTCCCTTCTCTATTTTTTTATAGATTGCTCTTATGCCCTTATAATGTTTGCTATCTACTCTGTGGAGTAGTTTTCTTTCTCTAAATGTCTAAGGAATCTTGATTATGTAGTTTGAATTTGAACCTATTTACTTTTCTATGAATGTCATGTTTTGATTATCTTTTTAATTTTGAATTAATCTATTTTCTAGTAAAATACAATATCTACTGGTCTCCCCAGTCAATCTAATCAGTCGCTTCATACTAGATAGGTAGGGAGAAACTCGATAATAAGTATCAAAGATGGAGCAAATGATTTCAAGGTCTATCTTCTAGGTAATTAAATTTTTTTATCTCAAAAGGGGTTTATAAGTACATTAATGATTGGATCAATAATTGAATATGTCAAGATTAGTTAAGAAAGATAGGTGAAACTAGCTAAAGTAATCAAGTGAACTTAGATGCTTAGGTTTCTCTCACAAGTGAATATTTTTTATTTTTTCATTCATGTTTATTTTTATTGTATTATTTTGATTTAAAACTCTATGCTTTTTTATTTGATTTTCTTGGATAAAATTAGAAAAATTTAGGTTTGGTAGTTAGCTAGATAGAATCCGTGAGGGAGACAATCATTTACTCATCCGCTCTATTGTTTGCAATAAGTACGATTGCATAGTTATAGTAATTTTACACAAAAAACTTTTAAATTGATTCCTTTGACATGGTAATAAAAAGAGGATAAAATGGTTTAGGCTAGATCTACTAATGGCTATTATATTGTTAAATCAACTTATAAGTTGGCAAGAATATTAAAGGAAGAAAAGAAAGTTTTATGACCTAGTTCATCATTTGTGGTTATAGAGAATTTCTGGAAGGCTATTTGGAAGCTAAAGGTGCCTTTTAAAGTGAGGCATTTTATTTGGAGGGCTTGCAAGTCAAGCTTACTAAAAAAAGAGAACTTATATAGAAGGAAATGTATTGATTCCTTATCTATCCTATTTGTAAAAAAGAGAAGAAATTGTAAAGCATTTGTTGCTTTCATGTGATTGGGTAAGAAGATTGTGGTTTTTTTATCTTTGTCAATTAGAATAGAGGTTGCAAGTATAAGGAGGTTTAATAGCTTGCTAATTAATTTTCTAGAAGGAAATAGGGAAGTTTTTTAGTATGATAAGGCATCAGTAGCCATGAATTATTGGTTTATAAGGAAATCTAGGTGCTTTGGGTTTTTGAAGGGGTGGAACATGAGCTCAAGTACCCAAATGAAAATGAAATTTTTCCTAAAACAGTATTGGAGAGCTAATGATTTTGATTGTATAGAAAAAAGTAAGGTCAATGGTAGTGGTAGTAGCCATCAAAGCTGGTAAGCACCTTTGAGAGGCCAAATCAAGGTGAATATTGATGGTTCCTTTCGAGGTAATGATTAAGCAGTAGAAATGAGTATGGTATTTAGGAATCACAATGAAGAGATGGTTGCTACTTTACTAATTATGCTTCTAGTCCTTTTATGGCATACGCATTAGCTCTTAGAAAGGGATTATTGATGACTAAAAATTTAGGTTTAACTTATGTGATGTTTGCATATGATTGTAGGGGGCTAGTTAATGTAGTTAACCCAGGAGAAAGCAATGGAGAATGGATCAGTTGGTTTGTGGTATAAGACATTGTTGAGTTGTATAGAGGTTATGTTGGCTTATCTCTATTCTGGATTCCCATAATTGCCAACATGGTTACTAATTTGGCAACCAAAGCTACTAGCAAGAAGATGTGCCCCATTGGTTGGGTGACTACACCCTTATCCTTGTTGGCTATATTTTTTAAGAAGGATATTGTGCTTTGTTAGTATTTTCCTAGGAGTGTATTGAATAGGCAAGGCATTGGTTGATCTGTGTATCATTTTGTTTTAGGCCTCATTTGGTGCACCATATAGGATTAGGTTAATAAGATAAGAGTCAATAGATAATATAGGATAAGTGATGAGTAAGTTTTATAACCCTAAATTAGACACTTTCATCTTATCTTTTTGTCATATTTAAGCATTTAATTTTCATTCTTATCTTTAATTTTTTGCATCTTTTACAAATTGAAAGAAGAATAGAAAATGGACTCAATTAGAGGAATAAAAGCTAAATTATAATTCTTTGGGAATATTTTCTATAAATCAAGCAGATAAATAAATTCATTGAGGATAGATGAGTAAGGACCATTATCTTATTGACTCCTAAGATGCAGCTTAATGGATATATGCATCAATTCAATCTTGATTTATGACTACATTTTCAAAAGAACTGAAACACAAAGATTCAAGACAGAACACCTAATGTTGAAAATATGTTTGTTGTTTGCTTTTTAGCCCAACCTTGCCCCAATATTTTGGCCACAACTCATAAAATAAGTATCCAATATGTATGTTCTATACCTTTTCAAAAATTTGACAAAATTTCCTACAATTTTCATGTTCACATGGTTAGCAGATTCGGTGGATATGAAGGAATAATTCAAGGATTACTTTCGATGCCCAATTTGTCAACTTAATACAACTAGTTAGCCACCATTGTTGACAATTACCACGTCTATAAATAGAGGGCTTGAGAAGGCTCGTGGGAGGTGAATTGGCAAAGCTTGGGAGAGCTTTATTTTAATTCTAAGTGTTTGTAATATTCTTCTTTCTTTAGACATTTTATATATTTACTTTCTTTCATAATATTATCATACTTCTTCATATTTCATTTTTCTTTCTTACCTTAATTATGGAGAACTAATCTCTTAATGCTATGGTGAAAGGGTGAAACTCTTGGTATGAGAATAATAATTTATCTAACTCTTAATTTTAGTATTTATATTTGATGTTGTATTTACCTTCTTATTTCTTTTCTTATGTCATTTCTTAAAGGATGGTTTTGCCGCTTATCTCTTGTTATTTTCCTTTTTAGAAGCTGACTTTACCGCATCTTTCTTGTTATTTTCTTATTATTTTCTTTCTTAGAGGCTGACTTTGTCGCCTACTTTTTGTTATTATGATGATTGGCTTTACCACCTATTTTATTTTATTTTTTTAAGTTAATTAGTTTTCTACCTTTCTCCTTTTTGTGTGTGCATATTTTAATCTTGTAAAGTGTGAATCTTGATATATTGTAGACAATCTTTGACACAATAAATGCTTGAACCAATTTTGATTTATTGTAGACAATGTGATTATTGGCATAATATCTGCTTGAATCTATTTTACAAGAATATTTAAACTATTAGTACTATAATAAAAATGTGGTAAATATGATTCATATATAAATAAAAGTGAGCTTAAATTGATATATTTTTTTATTGAAACCTCATTTATATGAAGATTCCAATTGAGTAATAAAAGAGTTAAATTTATCTTTATTTACTATACCAAGAGTAGATCCCTTAACCTTAGCATTTTTTTTTTATTTTGAATATATTTCTATTTAACTTCATAACATAAATTTCCTACACATTTAAATTAATATCTTTCTCATAAAACAAACATTCTGGCAACTAGGTTAGAAATATTTATTTCAGGTCTAAATTACATTTTTTTGTCAATTGATAATTCTCGTGGAATCGATCTTGCATACCACTAAATCTATATTCCAATATATTTGCACGCTTGCGAATTTTATTTAAAAACAACAACAATAAGCTATCCACCCTATAAGATTTTATACTATCATGTGTTTATTGCATCAATGTATAACATCATGTATTCTACAATGTAACACTCTATATATATATATATATATATATATATATATATATATATATATATATATATAAAGTCTCATGAAGTCATTACCTCTTTACTTCTAACTACTTAACTCATAATAACATTCAATTAATTTAACCAAGCATAATTAAGGTTTAAGGTCTACTATTAATACTGATACAATTCTGAATTCAATACACATCATTAATCAAAATATCTGTACAAAAGTCAAACACAGATATATTTACATCTTATTCATCCATGTTGACCAATTCTAGAGATACGAGTGCGGGTGGTTGCACCCTCACTAGGATCTTAGTCAACTCGACCATAAACACCTTATTAATTACTGAGATCTGCCCAAAATACAGTAACTCGATCCAACATGCCCTAAAAGACAGAGTCATAGAGAAAATCTACATATCTAGTTTTCAAAACATGATATGAAAATATAGTGAGAATTAAATCTCAGTAGGTTTAATAATAAATCATAATCATCATCAATATTACTCATCATATCATATTCATCAATATAAACTACAGCAAATGTCTTAGGTCACATAAATGCACTTTATCTATGTACATGAAAATCGTGCAGTAATGACATGTATAGCATGAATAAATATTTTCATAATATCATATGATAGCTATCAACTTATTTTCATATCAAACTACCACAGTCAAGGTGAATACTTTCTGCTCTCCAATACGGGCTTTTCTCGCTCCGTCCGATATGGCACACTTTCTCTTTCTTTTCTCATTATCATAATCATAGTCGTGAGTAGAGTGTCCCCTACTGATGCACCACACGAACCGCCATATGACCGTGCTCGTCTCTTTTCTTTTCTTCTCTTTTCACATTAATAGTCAAAAATATGATTTCAAAAAATAAGTATGTTCATTATACTCACATGTCATAATTTATTATCAAAGCATAATCATTACCAAAAATTATTGGTAAAATACAATTATGCCATGAACATAATCATTTTTAAATATCACTTTATAAAATATTTTCATATCAAAATTACACACTTAAGATGGTAAGGAGTTTATGCAATGACAATGGCTAGAGCATACACTAGTCATTTATTATTTTCATTTATAAGATCCTTCTTATTTCTTAAATATTATTTTCATCTCTCACTAATCAGAGCATAATTCTTTCATTTTAACTCTGATGGAGTTGATCTTGTTGTCCATTTAAAGTTAAGACAATCCTCTAAAACTATTATGTTGAACATTTTAGTGAAATCATAAGGAATCTTAGTTTTATTACTCCCTCAAATTCAATGTTATTTCTTCCCGGGTATGTTCCAACCTCTACTTACTAATCTAACCATATCTCCCTCCTATAGACTTTAAATTGAGTGATTACAGTGGCTAAAAATTCCTGAGTCATATATCTATATTTTTTATGTTAAAAATTTCTTTTAATTCCCTACAAATATTTCTCAAAAATTCAAACACAAAAACTTACCTAATAGATTCTTCCCTGATTAACTAGTTTCTGACCACTTCTTTTTTATCTGACCATATCTTCCTCATATGAATTTCAAATTGAATAATTCTAGTGGCTACAAATTTGTGAGTCATCTATCTATATTTTTCATGTTAATCATTTCTTTTAATTCCCTACATATGTTTCCCAAAAATTCAAGCATAGAAGCTTACCTAACAGATTCTTCCCTAGTTAACCATTTTCTAACCACTGCTTATTAATTGGACCATATATTCTTCATTTGAACTCCAAATTGGGTGATTCTAGTGGCTACAAATTTGTGAGACATATATCTACATTTTTCATGTTAACCATTTCTTTTAATTCCTAATTTTTTTTTTCCAAAATCTCAAAAATAAAAGTTTCTCTAGTTACTCTGAAATCCTAATTTACATCTAACCATAAGATTACTCATTTTAACATTTTAATTATATTCCTTACACTTAATTTAATATATTTCATCATCTACTTCTCAAGAAAATAAAAATTAAATCATATATTATTAAGAGTGTTTCCCAACATAAATTTTTCATGATTTTCTTCTAAGTGTTTAATGCCATACTCATTTTATCAATCTAATCATATTTCATCAATTTTTTACCATATTTAATTATACATAACAGCATCATAAAATCCTTAAAATTTTGCTCCCCATAGCCATATTTATGCAGAATTTTCCGCACCAACCAAAGTATTCAAAACATCTATTACATACAAAATTAACATGTAACATGATATAACAACATCCATGGCCAATCATCAAAGTAACAAACATTATAAATTTCATCAAAGTTCTAAGATTAAAATCTCATATAAATGTTACAAATTTCAAAAAAATTCTTCAAAAAGAGATATTGTTAAATATACCTAAAGATCTCCCTAACTCACTTAATGAATTCTTTTTCTTGTTTCCTCTTAAAGGAAGTGACAAGATTCTTCCCTTCCCTTAACTTTTTCAGCAGCTTGAATAAAAGAGGGATGGTGAGTTTTAAACCCCAAGGATGAAGAGAAAAGATGAATTCAAGTAGAGATTAAACTAACTTACCTTGAGTACTTAATCCTCTAAACTTCTCATTCTTTTTCCTTCCTCTCTTCTCCTTTCTTTCTCTCCTTTCCTCACTCTACCTTGCTTCTATTTTTCTTTCTCCCTCGCTTGGATGAAATTCTAATGTTATAAGAGTGGTTTTTGTTTAAATAAATTATCAAGTGGTCCTTCTCTCATAATTACAGGTCTATTTTATCACAATTAGAATGTATTTGGTTATTTTTTTTAGGTAGACAAATTATGTTTTTATCTTCTTTTTTCTTAATCAAGATATGCATAACAAAAAGAGATTTGTATTTGAAAATTATGATAAAATGTTCTTAAAACAAAAGACAAGGTTCTTTTAATAAAATTCTTTGTTTTTGGCCCAGAAAAAAACTCATAATATGGTATTCAAGTTACCAAAAGATACAAGATAACTGTGTACCAAACAATGTTTATATTTATTTAATTTATTAGTTAACATCACATGCACGCTGCATTAAATCCCTAGGTGATTTAATGCCATTTATTGAGACACTAATCTTTATTCCCCATTTTGAATGACCTTTGGAATTTAATGCGCGTGCATTAGCACTTAGTGGAAGAAGCTGTCATTTAGATATTAATGCCTATATAAACACCGGAGCCAGTTAGATATCTCAAAAAAAACAAACAAAATTGTTGAGTAGTCTTAGTTTTATTGCCGTGAAAAACAAAATGATCATTGTTACATCGTGGAACGGGTTCATGTTTGCAACAGTGGCTGCATTCTTAGCAACTCAGTTGCTTCCTTCTATTGGTAAGCTTCCCTTTTTATTATCGAAACTTATTTTGGTAATTCCTATATAGCTTTTACCTAATGCATTGAATAATAACTTGCTTGGCTAAGATTAATGGAAGTATATATTTTAGTAAATTAACTCCAATTACATGCTCGTGCTTGACAGTTTTATTTTCTCAATATTGTGCTCGGCAGCAATGAAAATGGTAAGACGAAAAGACGGTGTAAAAATATGAAATTTTTCATTAGCTACATTTTTCCTTCTCTATTTTTCTTTCAAATAATGCATTTTTTTGGCACACTTCTTGTGCATGGACAACTTTGATTGATTGCTAAGATATGGAAATCAACCATGAAAGTTGAGACTTGCAGTGACATGAGTGAAAACTTAATTAGGAGAATTTTGTTATACTCTGATTTGAGATATTTAAAATGCTTATGTTTAATATGTTGAATACATTTAGACATAAAATGTCTTTAATTAATTATTTTGCTAATATTTTATACTATTAAAAAAAACAAAGATATCACATTTTAAAATTTTTAACTTGATGAACTTCATAAAATATTAATATAATTCTTTAATATTTTATAGTTAGATGATTATAAATGAATATCGATAACTGAAACTTAATTAAGTCTGACATAGGCACGTGGACTTGCAACTTAATAAAAATCTTGTAAAACTAGTCACCAAGTTTTCTTGGGCCATTTTGCCACGAATCCGGATCCCCTTTTGTGGTACGGAGCACAGCACAGCGTGCTGTGCTCCTTCCACCCTCTGACCAGTCGATTGGTCATTGGACCAGTCGACTGACCAAATGACCAGTCAACTGGTCAGATTCATTTACGAAGCACAGTATGCGGTGTTGTGCTCCGTACCACAGCAGAGGATCCATTTCATTTTGCCACATGAAGAATTCTTAACCTAATTACCCTTAAACTAGTTTGGATAAGCTAAAAAGCCCCTTTATAGTTATTTTATCAAAGTGAAAGTTTTAAATATCATTAAAATTTTATAATTTAATATAGAATATCTAATATAACTCAAAATGTATGATATTATACCCAACAAACTTGTCGGTCCTCATTTTCAATAGGGATGGTTTGTCTAAAATGAAAATAAGTTACTTTTCTTATTGAGAAACACTTGTCAATGGACAAAGAAAAATAACAAATTATGTGATGCGTTACTTATTCTCCAAATCACGAAATTTTCACTCACAGATTCTCTCTTTTATGCCCCTCTCAATTAATGTTGCATTTATTCATCCATATAATAATAACAACAATCGATAATTTTATCACTTTACGGGTCGGCATATTTATTTATATATATATCCTATATTTTTTTCTGAAAAAAAATATTTTCTATTTTGATTTAACCTCAATCATAATTTTTTAAAATTTATTAATTGTTACAACTGATTTCTCAATTTATATATTTCATTGTATTTAATCTTTTACTATTTAAATTAGATATTCGTTCTAATGGTAAATATATAAAATTCTCAAAATATCTTTCTTGTGAAAAAGAGAAAAAACTGAAGTATTAAATAAATAGATAAAATACTGTATCAATTTAACATTGTTTGTTATTAAAATTAATATTTAATCTAGACAGTAGAAGTTTAGATGCAATAAAATAAATAAATTAAAAGATAACTGTAAAAATTAATAAACAGAGCAAAAAATTATTATTAAATGTAAAAATGATCTTGAGAAAGTTTAATTTCCCTTTCTTTTTTTTTGTGTAACCGGGGGAGTTTTAATTAACCAAAATCATAAGCCTTCGCCATACAATTATTCCTACAAGTATTCCTCCTGCTGGGGGGGGGGGTGTTTCCTTCCCCTCCTCAAATCATCCATATAAACATCATTTAAAAAAAAAAAAAAAGGCATCGTTTTCCTGCATGTGCGCTACAAGTTTGGCTAGCTCATCTGCACAGGCATTTGCCCCCCTGCAGATGTGATTGCATTGTCGTTGTTCAAGTCTCGATAATCTTGACCCGCGCCTTTCAACCCAATTTTTCTTTTTCAAATACCATTAAACAACTTTCTTTTTTGATCTGATTTAAACACATGACAGGGAGTTATCACATTGGTATTAACTATGGGAGGCTTGGGGATAATCTTCCATCTCCAGCACAAGTAGTAGGCCTCTACCAAAAATGTGGCATTCAGTTCGTGAGACTCTATGATCCAAGCCAAGATGCATTGGAAGCACTGAGAGGGTCAAACCTACAAGTGAGTCTTGGAGTGAAAAATGAAGATTTAGAAGCTCTGGCCTCAAGTCAGGAAGCAGCCAGCCAATGGGTCAATGCCAATGTAGCCCCTTACAAGGGTGATGTCAATTTCCGATGGATCTTATTGGGGAATGAGGTAATCCCAGGAGATCAGGCCACATTTGTCACTCAAGCCATGGAAAACACCCACAATGCCATCAACTCTATAGGCTTAACTGGTACTAAAGTCACCACATCAATCTCCATGGCTGGAATTGTGAACGCTTACCCTCCATCTAATGGAGCTTTCTCTGGTCAAGTAGTAGATGTTATGGAGAATGTTGCAGGTTTTCTAGCTCAAACAGGAGCACCCCTTATGCTCAATGCCTACCCTTACTATGCTTATACAGCAGACCCGGCCCATATCACCTTTGAGTATGCCACATTCCAAGCCACAGAGCCTGTAATAGATGGTGACTTGAAATATTACAGTCTATTTGATGCCATGGTTGATGGAGTTAATACAGCTATGGAGAAGATAGGAGCCGGAAGTGTCCCTCTAGTCATTTCAGAAACTGGTTGGCCTACGGCAGGGAATGAACCTTTCACTAGTAAGGAAAAAGCTCAGATGTACAACCAAAAGCTTTTGAATCATGTGCAGAGTCAAGGCACTCCAAGAAAACCAGAACAAATTATGGATGTGTTCATATTTGCAATGTTCAACGAGGACCAGAAGCCAGGGACAGTGGAGCAAAACTGGGGAATATTCAATCCAGACATGAGTCCAGTCTATTCCCTTTTAAATTGTTGACCGTATTGATGAAACAGAAAATAAGCGTTTTAACAATTTTTGTAGGCTGGAGTTATATTAAACTTATCACAAGCAAGTTATCAAAAGAAGGGGTCATCCAGATTGTTGAACATATAGCTGGTTATAATAGAATGTCTTTGCATGTTGGAACAGAACGTAATTTTCAAAAATGCTGTAACTGATCACTTTTTATGGTCTCTGAGATCCTGCTTTTTCTCATAATTTGGCTTTTTGCTTACAAATAAGAAGTTGAACAATCGACCTGGCAACCTCAGTTTCGTGTTCAGGTTAGCGTTTTTCAAATGAACCAAAAAAATTTCTTCACAAGATGTAATAAATATAAGCATTTAAATTATTTTCTAAAATTACAAATTTCTAAAAGAAAATTAAAGATCAAAAATTAAAATTAGCTAATAAATTTAATTTACATTTTTAATCATTTGTGCTTTCTCTAAAATAATACTAAATTTTCAATTTTAAAATTATTACTTAACGAACCAGAACCTAATACTCATTTTAGACAGGTCATGTTTTTACACCAAGAATAAAAAAACTCCTATATTTAATAAACTGATAGTTTAAATTTACCTGGTGTTTTACCGTCAGAAAAGAAACAAGGCCGTATCCAACAATTTGGTCCGTACCCGCTTCCGGAAAGTAATCGAAACTGGAATTTTTCAAAACACTAAACTAGTAGGGCAATTGTGAGGTGTGAAAGTGACGTAAACTAGAGTGATTAACGAAGCTCATACAGGGGTCATTAGTAGAAGAAAAACAGGCAGATGAAAACAGCATCAGAAATTGCTGAGAACGTGTCAGGAGCTAAAAGAAATCCTGCTGAATTGAGAATGTAAGCATCCTATATGCACATGCACATATGCACATGCACATAATGAGAAACTCCCAATAAAGAACCAACCACTTAAATTTCTGGGACAAGGGTCATCCACTCAATTGAATCAGAGGAACTAGTTCTATTTAACCACCCATACACAATAAATAAAAAAATTCATGACTTTCAAACTGTCAGATATCAAATTCTTAACAGAAAAAAGCAGTTGTTACACAAGCATACATTCTTCCAAGAGTTGTACAGTTAACATTGTGAACACTTCATATAGGCTTGATCTTGAAGTGAAGTGAGATAAGAGAGAAGACAAAGCACTTTAAGTCCTGCAAAAACAAGAAATTAGTAAGAATTAACCAAAAGCAAAACTAGTATATAAAAGGATATCAACCATCTGCCACCTATTAGGTATGATGGGTCATATGTATGCACACACACACACACACATTGTGTATATTGACCGCATTGTGTATATTATATATATACATATATATATATATATATATATATATATATACACACACACACATGCACGGGCGTGTGCACACATACACACACTTCTTCATTTGACTGCATTGTGTATATTATATATATATATATATATATATATATATATATATATATATATATAAAGTGAGAGTAGTGATTTACACACACGCACACAAAATAAGAATTGCATTTCAGATTGGCTATGGTTTAGGCTCCTATCTCCACATTGATGGTTCTATTTGAGAGTAGTGATTTTATGAGAGGTGAAAAGAGTAATTAATAACCCTTCATTCTAAATTGATGTTTAAGATTACACATTCATAGGTAGTTACAATGGAATAGCGCGCGCGCGCACACACATGCGTATGCATATGTGGATATAGACACATACATATGTGTTTATATCCACGACCCCCCCCCCCCCCCAACACACACACACACACACATATATATGTTAGCAAACCTGTGTACCACCGTTTTACACATAGAAAATTCAAAAATTAATTTTGCTGAATTAGTTATCATTAGTAATTCTTGTATTTTCTATTTCTCTATTGTCTGTTAGTGTTTATTTTGAATGTAGTTGCTGGTAAGTTATAATGTTGCAGCAGTTTAGTAGTAGTTGAGGAGGTTACTCCTCAAATTTTCATGTATTTCTTGTTTTTAGGAGGTGGTTACTTCCACTAAACTTGTATTTAGAAATGGAAATTATTCAACAAAAAATGAGAATGCTTTACGCAAAAATCTGAGCAGGAGATTGCAAGTTCTCTCTAAGGAACCAGCACCATAAGTAGATGCAGGAAAACTCCTCCCCCAAACCTTTCTCCTAATCCTGTTTTCCTAGCAGCTTGTCCCATTACCAGATCCGTATTTTGATATCAGAGCAGGAGGTTATTGGAGATCAACTTCAGCAACAATTAGCACAATTAGTACAGTTACTCCAGGAAGAATGTGCAGCCAATCTCGTAAGACAAGAAACCATCAATGCTCACCAGGATATCCTTTTGAAGAAGTTAATAGCCGCCAAACTCTTCACTGATTCTGTTGAACAAGTCAGTCACAACTGAGGAAAAAGAGTTGTCAATTCCTACACTGCAGGAAGCAGCTCCATTGTTCCAAAAGTTTCAAAAATGGACTTCCCAAGTTTTAAGGGGCAAGAGGATCCATTGGGATGGTTGAACTTGTGTGAACATTTCTTTCGTCACCAACAAACACCTGAAGAGGATAGGGTGGGATTAGCATCTTATCATTTGGAAGGAAATTCCCAATTATGGTTCCTCCAATTAGAAGCTAATATTCCTCAACTTTCATGGGAAAAATTCAAAAGAAAGTGTAATTTGCAGTTTGGCCCACCAATTAGAAGCCATAAATTGGGAGAATTGACAGAATTAAGGCAAATGGGAACCATGGCAAACTATCAAGAGAAATTTGAACAACTAGCCTCCAAAGCTGGTACTCTCACTCAATCACAAAAAATAGAACTCTATATTAATGGCATTGCTGATCATGTAGCAATGAAAGCAGAGTTGCATGACCCCTCTGACCTAGAAACTGTCATGAGTATCTCCAGATTATATGAATGGAAGGTACTGCCACTTCGTCCACAACCATTGGTTAAACGTAGGCCAAAAACATTGGAGGCTCCTCCTAAGCAACATTCCAGAATTATACAGCAACTGACCATATCAGATATGGAGCAAAGAAGACTCAAAGGACTTTGTTTCAACTGTGATGAACCCTTTTCAAGAGACCACCAATGCAAAAGGGTGTTCTGGATTGATTTAATTAAAGATGAAGAAGATCCCATGGACCAGGAGGCACCAATCAACCAACCATAAATTTTCTTAAATGCAATCATTGGTAATACCTCAACCCATAATATGCTGATGCGTGGGAAATTAGGAAATCATTCCATGTGGGTTTTAATGGCTCCGACAGCACTCATAATTTCATAAATTCAGAACTCCTTTCATGAGTGAAACTTCCAATGGAAAAACAAGATGGGTTGCATGTGATAGTGGCCAATGGGAAAAATATCAAAAGCAAGGGGCAATGCAAGGGAGTTTCTCTGGAAATTGGGAACTGTACCTTTACCTTGGATTTATATGTTATAAACATGAATGGTTTTGATGTGGTATTAGGGGTTAACTGGTTCAAGACATAGGGACCTATCCTATGGGACTTCAAGAAGATGCAGATGTCATTTTTCCAAAAGGGCCTACGTATGGAATTAAATGGTAGCTAGCCTTTCTCTAGCATTCAGGAGGCAAGGTTCCATACTATTATGACTAAAAATGGTAGTGAGAAGTATCCGCAAACTTCATTACACAAATATACTTCCATTTTCCTTGAACCACAGGGTCTTCCACCTAAGTGTTTTTGTGATCACAAACTTGTGTTGGAACCTGGAACAAAACTAGTAGTAGTACGGCCATATAGAAACCCCCATACACAAAAGGATGAAATTGAAAGACAATGTTTGAAAATGTTGAAGCAGGGAATAATCCATTGCTTCTTGCTCCTAAATCCGATGGATCTTGGTGAATGTATATTGACTACCTTGAGTTAAATGCTAAAACTATCAAGAATAAATTTTCAATTCCCGTGATTGAAGAACTACTAGAGGAATTAGTTGGAGCTAGATATTTCTTCAAGTTGGACTTACGATCAAGATATTTCCAAATCTGAATGAAGGAGACAGATGTGGAGAAAACAACTTTTTGCACATCGGGGTCATTTTGAATTTCTGGTTATGCCTTTTGACTTAACCAATGCACCATCCACTTTCCAAGCTTTTATAAATGAAGTATTTGTCCCTTATTTACAAAAGTTTATTTTAGCCTTTTTTAATAATATTTTGGTGTACTACAGCACTTGGGTTGAACATATCCACCACTTACAGATTTTCAAATTATCTTCAGACCACCATCTCTACTTAAAACAATCAAGTGCTCCTTTCCCAAATAGCTTATTTAAGCCACATTATCACAATTGAAGGATTTTCTGCATTTCAACAATGACAAAGTGGCCTAAACCTTCCACTCTTCGAGGGTTACATAGCCTCTTAAGCCTCACAAGTTACTATTGTAAATTTGTGAAGAATTATGGAGCCATTATAGCACTATTAATAGCCATGCTGTGCAAAAATTCCTTTGTTTGGAGTGATCAATCCACAAGAACATTTGAAACACTCAAGAAGGCTATGACAACTACACTAGTCTTGGAACTCCCTAATTTTTCTTAACCTTTCACCATTGAATGTGATACTTCAGGCATGGGTCTTGGGGCTATCTTGTTACAAAATAACAAACCCATTGCCTTCTTTAGCCGAGTTTTAGTAGCTAGACATCGCCGCCTTCCAACATATGAGAAAGAGTTGATTGGCCTAGTCAAGGCTATCAAACATTGGTTATCTTACCTATGGGGGTAGCATTTCATAGTCAAAACCGATCACTATAGCCTCAAATTTTTGTTGGAACAAAAAGCTCTTACCCCCCCACCCCCCAACAACATTGGTTGGGGAAAACCTTGGGCTACACTTTTTGAATGGAATATAAGGCTGGCCACAACAACACTAGTGCTGATGCATTATCTCACAAGGACCCCGAAGAAGCTACTTTATTTTCTATCTCCATGCCTCAACTAAGTCTCTTTGATGCCATCCAACATGAGCAATAAAACTCTCCAAAAATTCAGCAACTCATCACTAAGATACAAGAAGGTATAGCAGCTAGACGGTGGAGTTTTAAGCAAGGGTTATTATTCTATAAAGGCTGTGTCTACTTGGCTCCATCCTCTCCCTCAATCCAAACTAACATGAGTGCCTTATATAACCAAGGCCATGAAGGTATTAGAAGACTCTCCTCAAAATTGCTAAGGACTTCCACTGGACAAGAATAAAGCACCACATCCAAGACTTTGTCCGAGCTTGTGGCATCTGTCAACAAAATAAAACAGAAGCCTTGCAACCAGCTAGACTTCTACCCTTGCCTATTCCAGCCCTAGTATGGTTTGATATATCATTAGATTTTGTAGAAGGTTTGCCCACATCTTATGGGAAAAATGTTATTCTAATGGTGGTAGATCATTTCTCCATATATTGTCATTTATTGGCCACTGCTCACCCCTATTCTGCTGTCAATATCACAAGACTCTTCTTTGACAACATTTTTAAATTGCATGGTCTTCTTGAAACAATGGTAAGTGATCATGATGTTATCTTCACAAGTGCTTTTCGAAAGGAACTTTTTCGCCTCAGTGGTACTAAGCTATGCTTCAGTTCAGCATACCAACCCCGCATACCACCCCCAATTTGATGGGTAAATGAAAGTTGTTAATAGGACAGTGAAAATGTATTTGCAGTGTTTTACTAGTACCCGCCCTACTAAACAGATGGATTGGTTATCTTGGGCAGAATATTTTTACAACACTAGTTTCCATTCCACCTTACATGCTACACCTTTTGAAGTTGTGTATGGACGTCCGCCACCATGGTTCTTATCCTACTGTCCTAGTATTTCTAAACTTGATGCAGTAGATAAAGCCTTGCAAACTAGAGATGAAATTCTCCAGGTTCTCAAACAGAATTTGTTGCAAGCTCAACACAAGATGGTCATTTATGATTCCCACCACCGTAGTGTGGAATTTCAAAGTGGGAGACAAGGTCCTCTTAAAGTTGCAGCCATATAGGCAATTCTCCTTGACCAACTGCCATCATCAAAAGATGCTACCTAAGTTTTATGGGTCTTTCACAGTTTTGCAATGCATTGGAGCTATGGTTTATTAACTAGAACTTCCATCAGACACTCGACTTCATCCCGTGTTCCATGTCTCTTGCTTGAAAGCATTTCGTGAGGGTAACTACTTAACAACTGCTACTCTTCCTCCTGGTTTATTAGAAGTCCCCTCTCCCCAACCTCTGGCCATTCTTGACTGACGCCTAGTTCACGGCATCTCTCAGGTTTTAATCCATTGGCAGCATGCTTCTCTAGCTATGGCTTCTTGGGAGACTGTTCATCAATATAGCAGTGTTTACCCCACTTCACACTCGAGGACAAGTGTGATTTGGAGAAAGGGAGTATTGTTAGCAAACCTCTTGTGTACCAAGGTTTACACATGGGAAATTCATAAATTAATTTTTCTGAATTAGTTATCAGTAATTCTTGTATTTTCTATTTCTCTATTGTCAGTTAGTGTTTATTCTGAATGTCATTGTTGGTAAGCTATTATGTTGCAGTAGTTTAGTAGTAGTCGAGGAGGTTACTCCTCGACTTTTCTTGTATTCCTTGTTTCTAGGAAGTGGTTACTTCCACCAAGCTTGTATTTAGAAATGGAAATTATTCAATGAAAGATGAGAATGTTTTATGCAAAAATCTGAGAATTATCTCAAGAGATTGCAGGTTCTCTCTAAGGAACCAACACCATAGGTAGATGCAGGAAAAATCCTCCCCTAAACCTTTCTCCGAAAATGAGAGTAGGGAGCAAACCCAAGGCCCAGGCCTTTGCTAATAGAAAGGTGGTCACGTGGAAGAATAAAAAAGGAGTTAGTTATAGAGAGGGGGAGAAAGAGAAGAGGATGAAGTGGCTATAAAGCCAAGAGAGAAGCAGAAGGGGGGAGGGAGGAATGGATTTGGGAATGGGGCTGCTGGCTGCCTAGTGCCAGGATTATAGGTGTGACCTTTCTGTTTTTGCTTTTCTTCTTCCATTTTACTGTTTCTTCTGTTATCTGGGAACTGGGTATAGGCAGAGGCCTTTTATCTTGTATTTTCTTTATATTTGAGTATAATAACAGCAATATTCTACTGTTTTCATAGAGAAATCCCTGATGGAGATCTAGGTCTCTAACATACACACACACACACCCACCCACATATGTATAATATTTGAATTCATTTACGTTTAAATTTATATAAAAGGAGCAGCTAGGTAGAGACTCAACAATATCTGACTTGTTCCTTCACACACCAGAAAAAAAAAAGGCAGTTGTTTTGACAGAATATCCTAGGCCATTTATGTAAGTATTAGTTAGATTTCATAAGTATAATTTTATGATTACCAGTTTACCACCCTTTTTTCTATTGAATTTCCAATATTTTTCAGGTTAGAGCATTTTTTCACAAATGATGAACGAAGTATATTCCAGCCAAAGCTCAGGTGAAAATAGTTCAGATGGCAGCTCATGGCAAAGTTTCCATCATAGCTAGATTAGTGGATGCAAACAAGTGATCAAAGAAAGAAGGATCATGTGTATGGCTTAGGATTTGCGTTTACTACAATGAGAGGAAACTAATCATTGGGTTAGTCCACCTCATCAAACTGGCTCACATTGTGGATAAACACTCCAGAACTTCAAGATTTGTTGAAGAAAAAAACATGCAGCATATAATGATAAGAAAAGAAGAGTGCAGGAAAAATCCATCGAAGCATCTATAAATTAGCTCACCTGAACAAGATAGTAAAAGATACGAAGGCCTTCTGGATCTGCACTACTCTGCACATCCACAAGAGATCCGATCTTGGATGTTGTGAATGAGATATGCTCATTCCCCATCACAATCTCCAACTCCTGCCGTCCAACTCGATCAGGTTCCGGCCAGTTGTTATCATCTTCCTTCATTATCTGAATAAAGACCCCAATGAATTTGAAAACAGAACAATCTAAATAAGAAAGCCACAATACTCATTGAATAATGTGACAAGTTAGTCAGACATAAAACTAGTCAAGTCCTATCTGTTTGAAGAAACAAGACACCCATTCAATCAAACAAGAGAATTATTATATAAAGTGAACTAGTTGCATAACATTGCATAAGAAAGTTTAGTTTGCTCTTGGTTAGGCAGAGGATGAGATAGAGGAATAACAGTTGCTTAGCCTCTAGCTAACTGTAGCAAAAAAATCTAAAGAATACAATCAAGGAGTTGCTTACATTGTGTTCCTCATGTATGTAAATTAGTTATATGGTAGCTTTAACCATTGTTCACACACTCTAGCCCCTCAACAGCTCACTCACTTCGCTCATCCTCTCTTGCAGCCTTTGTGCATTATGTTTGGTTCTTCTTCTCCTTCTTTCTTCTTCAGTTCTATTCTCACTTCATCTCTATTCTTTCATCTCCCCCTTCTTTGTTCTTTTAAGTTCTATTTCTCCCTATATGCTTCTTACTTCTTGATGAGAAAATATTTTGCATTACTTTTACATAGCATATCATGATTAGTTTATGCTTATCTTTGCTAATTTGGCTCAGATTCTGGTATAGGAAGCTATGAAGATCGTTAGGATCAAATTAGAGAAAAATGGAAGAAAAACAGAGAGAAATAAGCAAAACTTGAAAATGCAGAAAAAATGAATCAACACTGCAACGGTCAGAAGGAAGTGCCATGGTGCCACAATGCTGCGGAAGAATTCCAGATTTCAGAGTGTTAAAGCTTTGCGGCACTAGGAGGGGACCGCTGCGGCAGAAGTGGCTCAAAAAAGTTGCTGGTGAAGGAGGGCCGCAGCAATCCAAACTAACGCTATGGCGCTATGTGACAACAACCACCAAGCCTTTTCTCACATGACGCTATGTGACACACAAAGAAATATAATAAGCATCCAAAGACGTAAATTTTGACCTAAGTTGCAACTCCATGGGCTGAAAATTATCAGAAGAAACCCTAGTTCACTAGAATTGCCAAGAGTTATAAATAAGAGGTCAAAAAAACATTAGAGGAGATAGAGTTTCCCTCTTCTTTAGTTTAGATTTAGCTTTTCATGGCCCTGTGAGGTTAATTTATTTTATCAGTTCAAGTATGCTGAAACCTTAGGAATTCATTGTGAGACTTATCTATGCTTTAATTGATCAATTCTTAATTGAGGTATTAATGTTCTTCTACATTTATTTCTACGATTGTATCTCTTGATTACTAGGGAGGCCTACTAGCTAATTAATTGGTTCAATTTACAGCTAAATTATATACTAAATATGTATTCGTTTAGTCCCTTTAATTCATGAAGCAACTAGGATTAATAAGTTTACTGCTATTAGGAGTTATTAACTCCTAGAAAGAATAATTGATTTGGTTAATTCCGACTGCTAGTGTTTGGGTTATTCAGCTTTATCAATCCTTCTAATTCATAAAGTAATTATTGAAGTTAATTTCGAATGCCTATGAAAGGGGTTAATTCAATAATTAAAGTTAATAAAGTTCACCCAAGTGAAAGTTAACTAAACATAAGAAAGGATTAGATTAAATTATAACGATAAATATCAAAATTATGAATTGAATATTTGTCAATGATCAATCAATTATCCTTAATGGCGGATATGGGCCTAAACCAATGAGTAAATTAATTGATTATTCTTGTTACTCAATTATCATCATTATTTACTTCTATAATTTCAAAACCCCTCTTTTATTATTGATTTACAACAGTGCACATTACCAATAGTTACTCTCTGTGGGCTTTGTTCCCACTACTACATGTTAGTTTAGAGGTAAAGTATTTATATTTGGTGTGTTAGTGACGACACGTGCCACTTCTCATTCCCCATATACCTTAAACTTTGGGTCACAGGGTACATTGCAGTTTATAGTATGCACACCAAAAGTATGAAGAATTCAAAGAATAGCACAACAAGCATGCACTCACTCTTCATTAGCCATCAGTTATTAACAAGTATTAACCAAATATCTTAGGCTCACTATTGGTAACTCAACAGCATGAACCTGATTAAAGGATATACTTCTGCATTACCTTATCCACTTGATCCTTAACAATCTGGCCAAAGAATTATATGAAGTCAATTTAATTCAGCTAATACGATGATTTATGTCATAGTGTGTCCCACATCGGTTGTATCTCAAGCTAAATAACCTTCACTCTAAATGTAACAGAAGACTTCCGTTGTTAAGACTTTCCAAAGTAATCTCTATCTTTATTTTATTCTTTACTAGGTATCAAACCAAGGGGAGAGATAAGATTAAGATTTCAGCAGCCGTGTTTTAGGAATGGCTCAAGCGTGGGATCGAGTCATAGTCGAAATGTGACATTTGGGATAGTATGGTTAAGTAGAAAAATTACACATTGACTAAAATGTATAACTTTTGGCCACATAGTAAGCGCTCAATTTAACAATTGGTATTAAAGCCAGGATCACATGTTTGATTCCCAGCAAAAGCAAATGCTGAAGAGAGGTTGTTGGCTAGGTTGTGGCAGCAATTGTTTCATTGCAGAAGCTTAGGTATGGGGCTGAACCATAGCCAAAATGTGGTGCTTTGGCCAATACAGTTAAGTATAAAAAGCTGTGTCCTAACTAACAGCTATATCTTTTGACTTAGTGGTAAGAACTTGTCCAACACTGTAGTTTTCAGGGCCAAAACTTTGACCAATTCTCTAGGGGAGCTCCAACCCTCCTTCTCTAGCATATCTCCATCCACAATCTTGGGCAGTCCATCCCATCTCATCCAGCCACTTTCTGGCCTCTTTTAATGACATTTCCTATGTTCATTCAGCATCTTTCCAGGTAATTCTCCTGACAATCTTCCAAAAACATTTTGACACCTTTTTCTTGTGGTTTTCAAATCTCCAATGTCTCTCCAGCCCCTTAACTATTAGTTGTCCATCAACTTCTTGATCACTTCTCCAATAGAGCTCTAATCTCCACGGTGGTCCTCCAGCAACTTTTTGGGTAACTTAACCTCCACTTCTTCTGGCCATTTTCTTCAATTGCACATCATCCAACCACTCTTCCTGCTTTGCATCATACTAGCAATGCTTTTCTACAACTATGGATCATTCCAGCCACTCTTTTGTATTGTGCATCATATCAACAGGAGTTTTTTCTGACTCTGCGTCACTCCAACCAATCTTGCTGTTGTGCATTAAAATAATGGCACTTTTCTTTAGTTGTTAATAACTTTTCCTACTCTTAGGAATGCTTTCAATCTCAAAGGTCATATTACCTACTTTTGTAACAAGCTCAATGCATATGATTTATATGCTCCAACTTGAGGTAGGATGTTAGAATAGTATTAATTTATCTTTCTTCTTTATTTGGTTACACTATAGAAGACCCACATCAGTTGTATCTCAAGCTAAACAACCTTCACTCTAGTAAATATATGTAACACAAACCTCCTTCTATCAGGACTTTTGAAAGTATTCTCTCTCTCTTTTTTACACAATATATAATCTATTTGTAAGTTCACCTACCATAATGCTTATATTTTCAGAAACATGATCAGACACTTTCAAGGGACAACAAATATTCAAGAGCAAGTTAAGCAATTTGTTGATTTTAGATGATTGTTGAAGTTATTATAAGCTGTTTCAAATAGGAGTTAAGTTTTTCATCTATATGTGTTATTCACTTGTCTAATATATTTATTTTATATATATAATTATGTGTTCTATACTTACATGTTGCAGACGCCACTCTTGGCTCTAGGAGTCCGTCTGCCAGGCGCCATCAACAACTATAAGCAACAAAAATTGAAAACAAAATATTTTTTAAAAAATGAATACAACACAGCGCAGAACCAGCCTCTACGAAGTTTTGTTTTTCTTTCTGAATGAGCAATAATTTAAAAAGAAAAAAGAAAAAAAAACCATAAATCGTAACTCATTCACTCAATTTACCATAAAACCATATAAAGGCAAGGAAAAAAAGATGAGGAAACCGCCTAAGAAAAAGCAAGTCAAACAAGCAATAACTAAAACCCAGTATTTCCCTTGTACTTCCTCCGTTTTTTCAGCAAGCAAATAGATAATAAACAAAACCCAGACACAAGTTCAGTCTGGAAGATCCTCGGTCATTTTTTTTTAATAAGACTATCGAATTTCCTCAATATTGCAGTAAAATTTCTGGAAATTTATAGAAAACATTCCAATTTGAATGCAGCCTAACCTTTTCAAAAAAAGGAAGAAGGAAAAAGAAAACAACAACTAGTTTGATTCGTATTTCCCTAAACATAAATGTATACAAAGAAAAGTTCCCCACATGAAAAAGCAAGAGACAAATGGTGAGTACCTCGCTATCGGAAATGATGCGGCGGCACTCACGAAGAACAGCAGGAGTGAGGTAGACCTCCTTGCGAATGATAGTGTCGTTTTTGTAGTTGGAGTTATTGGCATAGCGAAGCTTCCCGTCAGGTCTGAACTCGAACTCCAAGAACTCGTGGCCGAACTTCCCCTTGTGCCCCACGTAGTATCTCAGGTAGAACTCGCCATTGTCGTCGTTGCTCGCCATTTCTCTCTGTTTCTGCGTCCTTTCAATTCGATCTCCAAGGGAAAATCTGTGAGATAACGAATGAGGAAAGATCTAGAACCGTGTGTGATATGAGTCGGGTAAAAGATCCAACGTCCGGTTTCTAGGGCAAGGAGTTCAACTAGAATGATTAAAAAAATGTAATTTAATGGTAAGAAATTTAGGGTACTTTTAGATATTTTTCAAAAATAAATTTTAAAAATAAATTATTTTTAAAATAAAAAAAAATAAAAAATAAAAGTTATTTTTTTTAGAACACAAAAAAATAAAAAATAACATATTTTTAGTTTATAAAACGGATTTTTTTTATTTTTCTGCAAAATAATTTTTAAACATAATTTAAAAAAAAAACAGAATCAAACGAGCGCTTAAGTTTTTTTTATTTTTGTACAAAAAAAAGAGTTCTATTTACTATCAAATATAAAGTCGTGGGGTGGAGACTCCTTTTTTTTCTTCTAACACAAGGTTGCCGCAACCGTCTATCATAGATGTGTAAATTTTCTACATGGTTGTGAGCATGTTGTGCCATTCAATCCGCTATCATGTTTCCTTCTCTTAGTGAGTGGATTATGTGGATGGACCAATCTCTCTTCATGAAATCCTAGATGTAGTGATACAACTCTGCATGCGAACTATTGCTGGGGTATCCATTTTTACATATATCTGTTGCTTCTATCGAGTCTACCTCGACGTCTATCTCTTTAATTCTGAGATTCCAAGCCAGGGTGAGGACAATTAAGATTCTCTAGAGTTCTACTGCTATAGTGTTACAACATTTTAGTTTTCTAGTAAATCCTTATATCCACTCTCCGGCTATGTTTCTAAGAATGCCTCTACAAGTTGCTTCCTTTGAGTGCATGACTGACCCATCTACATTAAATTTGGCTCAATTATTTCTTGGTGGAATCCAATATATATCTCTAACTTCAAGTATTTTGCCTTAGATTTTCTCTTTTGCTCCCATCCACTTCATGCATTCCCAGGCATTGGCGAGACACGAGAAGAGCAAATCCTACTCTGGAATGTTTGTGTGCTGGAATATTTTCTCGCATCTTCGCACCCATATTCTTTATGTTGTGACCCCGAATAGAATTCTCCATTCCAAGTTTCCTCCTCCTTCCCTTCCTAAGTCTTGCGAGAGGTTTACTTCTAACCATCTCTTTGTATCGAGGCTGAAAAACTCCCCTTATCTCCTTGGATGTGTGAGCCTAAGCCAGATGTTTTTTGCATGCTCACAGTCTCTTATGCAATGAATGGTGGTTTCTCTGTCCTTCCCACATATGCGACATTCTCCTGTTACATCTACATGCCATTCCTACCTTAGACCGTTGGTGAGTAGGCTATTGTTTTCCTATAAGCCAAAGATAAGTTCTGATTTTTTGAGGCCCCGGCCATTTCCAAACTTTCCTCCACAGCTGGCCTGTCTGTTGGTTTTGTTTTATTCTAGCAAGGTAGGCTGATTTCACCGTAAAATTTTCGTTGAGACTGTGTATCCATTTGGGTGTGTCTTTAGTCAAGCTATCACCTAGAGGTCTTATTGTTTCTAGTAAGGTTTTCGATGCATCGTTAATATAAGGCAAGATTATGGTCTAATCCCAATTCCCCCACATCATCTATGAGTTCTGAAATAGAGCATTACAGGAGACTTTCAGGCAGATTGTATGTTGCACTTTCTAATAGCATACTTCCTCCATAGATCCATTTGTCAGCCTAAAATTTCACAGTTCTTCATCCTCGATGTTCTATCGTGTTCCTTCCTCCACATGCTTCCACACTCGCTTTATGCTTCTCCATAGGTTGGTGTAGTTTTTACTCGTATTGCTTGTGCCAAGGGTTGGGCCATCCTTGTATTTGTATTTGGTGGTTAATGTTTTAACCTAGAGTTCCTCTAGTTTGGTCCTTATGTTCCATTCCACCTTTATGAGAAAAGCTTCGTTCATCTCCCTCATTTTACGGATGCCGAGCCCACCTTCATTTTTTGGTTTGCAAACGTTGTCCCAGTTCACTAGATGTAGTTTTCTGTTTCCTTCAATGTTTCCCCAAATGAAGCTCCTACTGGCTTTCTCCAGTTCTTCGCACATCCCTATCGGCAGTAGGGATGTTTGCATGGAGTAAAAGGGTAGGCTATTCAGAATACTAAAGGTCTGGGTGGTTTTCCCAGCTAGCATGAGTATTTTTATTTTCCAGCTGCTGAGTCTCTTCCCTACTTTTTCCAAAATATGCTTGTAAGTATTTTTCCCTACTCTTTTATGAAGGATTGACATGCCCAAATAATTACCCAGGTCGCTCGTAAGGATAAAGCCCATTCCCTGGCTATATTGTGCTCCCCTAATGTGATTTATGTTCTTTGACATAAAATATTTTGTTTTGTTGGCGTTTACCAATTGTCCTAAGGATTGGCAAAAAGTATCCATGCAACTCTTGATGAGGTGACACTGGTTTAATATATGCTTCTGCAAGGAGAATGAGGTCGTCGGCAAAAAACAAATGCAAAAGCTGTGGGCTATTTCTGTAGAGTTGTATAAGTTTCCACCATTTTATCTATACTACCCATTCTATACACTGTGCTAGTCTTTCGATGCATAAAACAAAGAGGTAGAGGGAGAGGGGGTATCCCTGTCTGATTCCCCTGGATGTAGAGAATTGTTCTGTTAACTTACCATTCCATAAGATGCTCAAACTCTCCTTGGAGATGCAGCACATAATGAGGTTAGTGAAATGGTCGCCGAGCCCCATCTCTCTAAGTGTGCCTTTAAGGAATTCCTGCCGAATTCTATCATAAGCCTTCTCAAGATCTATTTTCATAGCCATGCATTTCCTTCCTTTCCTCTTTTTCATCGAGTGTACCACCTCTTGGGCTATGATTACGTTATCGTTGATGCTTCTTCTGGGAATAAAACTGCTTTGTCATGGTCCCACCCACTCGTTCATGCACAGTTTAATTCTGTTAGCAATCACTTTAGTAAGGGCCTTCAATATGACATTGCACAGAGCTATCAGTTTAAATTCTCTTATGCTTTCTGGATTTTCAATTTTTGGTATGAGCATTAAGAGTTCCTTGTTGATGTTATGTACTAGCTCTGGTTTTGAATAGATTTCCTTCACTAGATTGCAAACTGAAGTTCCCACTAGCTTTTTAAGAAGACAACATGGAGCCTATTAGGTCTAAGGGCTTTTACAGGCCCCATACTAAAAACGACATTCTTGATCTTCTCATCAGTGAAAGGGGTTTGTATGCAATCAAGGGTCTCCTTTAGCAATTTCAAAAATCTTCCTTTGATAGGAAAGGGCACGTAAGGTGATCCATCCTGCCCAAAGAGGGATTTATAGTATTCTTTGGCTATGCCTTTGAGTTTATCTTCATCGTATTCCAAGTTTCCATCTTCATTTTTCAAGGCCCGGATCTTGTTCTGTTTCCTTCTGATCAGGGTGGATGTATGGAAGAATTTCGTGTTCCTGTCCCCCATTGTTAGCCATTTGCATTTAGCCTTCTGCATCCAAATTACCTATTCTTTGATTAGAATGTCTTCGTACTCCCTCCAGAGGTTATCTCTTAGCTTCATTAGTTTAAAGCTCTTTTTTCTGCTGAGTGCCTTATTTATACCCATTAATCTTCTTAAGAGTTATTTTTTTTGTTTGAACATGTTACCAAACACCTTTCAGTTCCATATGTCAACTGAAGTTCTAAAGGTGCTTGAGGCCTCCATCCACTTGGTGTTATTTTTCCAGTTTTCTTTAACTATACTGGGGAATGATTCATCTAGTCTGTAACAACTCCATTTTTTTTACATATATACAAATATATATATATATATATATATATATATATATATATATATATATATATATATATATATTTTAAATCTCATGAAGTCATTACCTCTTTACTTTTAACTATTTAACTCATAATAACATTCAATTAAAGTAACCAAGTATAATTAAGATTTATGGTATACCATTAATATTGATATAATTCTGGGTTCGTATATACATCATTAATTAACAAAATCCGTACACAATTCAAACCCATATTTGTTTACATCTTATTCATCCATATTGACCAGTTCCAAGATACGGATGCGGGTGGTTGTACCTTCACCGGGATCTTAACCAACACGACCTAACGTACGCTAAAAGCCGGTCATAGAGAATATATACATATCTAGTCCTCTGAACATGATATGAAAATATAGTGAGAATTAAATCCCAGTAGATTCAACAATAAATCATAATTATCATCAATATAGATCATTATGTCATGTTCATCTGTATAAGTTACAGCAAATATCTTAGGCACATGAATGCACTTTGTAACATCCCGTAATTTTTTAGATATTTACAAATTCTTCACCTTACATATATGCATAGAAATGTTCTAATATTAATGGAATAGGTAAAGAAAGAAAACCTAAGAGGAAATATTAGAAATAAACATGTTAAAGAAAGGTGAAATTCTTAGGTAAAGAAAGATAAATTTTTGTGAAGTAAGTAAAGGTCTTAAAATTTCAAGAAGATCGGATTAGGGTAATTTTTCTTAATTTAAGAGCAAAAGTTACTAAGTTTAGTATCTCCACCCGTAATTGGGTTTTAACCTATAGACACTTCATAGAGTTTTTCTACTTCACATGAATTTTTAGCAAGCCAATAGGATAGGCCAAGGAAGAAATAAAACATAGACTTGGATTAGGATATAGAAATTGGACCGATAGCCCAAAAATCATGAAAATGTGACCAAGCCCATTATGAAAGGAAGAATTTTAACCAAAGTAAGGAAAATGGGCAAGAATAAGCCCAAACCCAAGAGGAAAAATAAAAATAAAAATAAAATTAAAGTGATGAAATATTAGTGTAATCAAGATTAAGTGACATGGCATTAAGGCAAAAATTTGACAAGTGGTGTGATTCTATATTCATCATTTTGGCAAGTGGCATAATAATACAAGGCTTTAGGACAAAAACATCTATATCCTACATTCATAACTTTAGCAAGTGGGTAATAATACATAGCATTATGACAAAACATCATTATCCTACACAAATAATTTTAGTTAAGTAAGGAAAATTCAAGGGTTAGAAATTTGCCACTTAAAAAGGCAAATCTATCATACTTGATTAAGATAAAAGAAAAAGGAAATGAATCCCTAAATCAAAGGGATCTTGCCCCATATCTTAAGAACATATCATCATAATTTTCAAAATACAAATCTCCTTTTTCTATGCATATCTTGACTAAGGAAGAGGAAGACAAGAACATAAGTTGTTTGTTTTTCAAAAATTCAACAAAGTGTATCCTAATTGTAATAAGGTAGACCCATGATCATGAAAGGTGAATTATTTGGTGGTCTATATAAGAAAACCCACCCTTACAACATTAGAATTTCATCCAAGTGAGGGAGAGCAAAAATAGAAGCAAGGTAGTGTGAGGAAAGGAGAGGAAGAAAGGAAGAAAGAGGAAGGAGAAGTCTAGGAGACTAAGTGCTCCAGGTAAGTTTAACAATATTTCTTTTTGAAGAAAACCTTTGAAACTCATAATATTTATATGAGATTTTGATCTTAGAACTTTGAGGATTGGTCATGGATGTTGCTATATCATGTTGCATATTGATCTTGCATGTGATGTATGTTTGAATACTTAGGTTGGTGTAGATAGTTCTGCATGGGTATGGCTATGGTTGACAGAATTTTAAGTTTCGGTATTTTAATTTCTGGGAACAATCTATAAGGAATTAAAATAAATGGTTAACATAAGAATTAAAGATATATGTGTCACAGATTTTCACCCACTGGAATCATTCCATTTGGAGTCCATATGAGGTAGCTATGGTCTGATTAGTAGTCAAAAGTCAGAAAATGAATCATCAGGGAAGAATATGTTAGGATAGCTTCGGTAATTTAATTTCTGGGAATTATTGGTAGGGAATTAAAATAAATGGTTAACATAAGAATTACAGATATGTGTGTCATGGAGTTTTAGCCACTGGAATCATTCAATTTGGAGTTCGCATGTGGTAGATATGGTCCGATTAGTAAGCCAAGGTCAGAAAATGGTTCATCAGGGAAGATTATGTTAGGATAACTTTTGTATTTTAATTTCTGGGAATTATCTGTATGGAATTAAAATAAATGGTTAACATGAAAGTTATATATCTATGGCTCATGGAAATATACCCACTGGAATTATGCAATTTGGAGTTCATATGAGGTAGATATGATCCGATTAGTAAGCAGAGGTCAGAAAATGTTTATTCAGGGAAGAGTATGTTATTAATGATTTAGTTTTTGAATTTCTAGGAATATTCTGTAGGGAATTAAAATAGCGCGCCAACATAACAATTATAGATATATGGCTCATGGATTTTTACCAACTGGAATAACGCAATTTGGAGTTCCAATTTGGGAGATATGGTCTAATTAGTCAGTAAAGGTCAGAACCTATCCAAGAGGAACTATCCTGTACTTTGAGGGAGTAATATCACCTTTTTTTCTTAATTTTTCGCTACAATGTTCAACATAATAGTTTTAGATAATTGTTTTATCTTGAAATGGACACCAAGATCACCTACATAAGAGTTAAATTGAGGGAGTTATGCTCTGATTAGTAAGAGAAGGTTAGATAGGATGAAAACCTTCATCAAGAAAATAAAGAAATAAAATTAGTATTTAAAAAAGAAGATGAATCTTAATAAATGACTAGTATAGCCATAGCCATTGCCATTGTATGAACTTCTTACCATCTTAAGTATGAAATTTTGATATGGAAATATTTTATAAAGTGATATTTGAAATGGTTATGTTCATGGCATGATTACCAATGATTTATGGTAATAGTTATATTTTGATGAACATACTTGTTATTGAAAGCATATTTTTGGCTATCATTGTGAAAAGAAAAGAAATAAGCACGGTCACATGGCAATCCGTGTGGTGCACCAGTAGGGGACGCCCTACCAACGGTTATGATCATGATAATGAGAAAAGAAAGAGAAAGTGGGCCATGTCGGACGGAGCGAGAAAAGCCCGTACCGGAGAGTAGAGGATACTCACCCTGACCGGGGTAGCTTGAAATGAGAATAAGTTGATGGCCATCATATGATATTTTGAAAATGGTTAATCCTGTCATACATATTATTACAGTATGATTCTTATGTGCATAGATATACTGCATTCATGTGACCAAAGATATTTTTTGTAGTTTATACAGCTGAACATGACGTGATGAGCTTTACTGATGATAATTTATTGTTGAACTTACTGGGATTTAATTCTCACTATATTTCCATATCATGTTCAGAAAATTATTTATACAGCTTTTGTTTCTAAGGCTCTGGCTTTTAGTGCACATTGGATCGAGTTACTTTATGTTGGGAAGATTTTAGAATCAAATAAGATGTTTGTGGTCGAGTTGGCTCAGATCTCGGTGAAGGTGCAACCACCCGCACCTGTATCTCCGGAATTGGTCAACCAAAATAAACAAGATGTAAATATCTATCTGTTTGATATGTTATACGTATGTTTTGATTAATGACATGTATGTGAACTCAATATTGTATAATAATAAAGGAAAAAAAAAGGTTGTTACACACTTTATCTATGTACATGAAAATCATACAATAATGACATGTATGGCATGAATAACTATTTTTAGAATATTATATGATGGCTATCAACTTATTTTCATATTAAGCTACCTCAATCAGGGTGAGTACTTTCTACTATTTGGTACAGGCTTTTCTCGCTCCATCCGACATGGGACACTTTCTCTTTCTTTTCTCATTAACATAATCATAGCAGTGAGTATGGTGTCCCCTACTAATGCATCACACAGACCGCCATGTGACCGTACTCATCTCTTTTCTTTTCTTTTCTTTTCACGTTAATAGTCAAAAATATGATTTCAATAACAAATATGTTCATTATACTCACATGCTATAATTTATCATCAAAGCATAATCATTACCAAAAATCAATGGTAAAATACAATCTTGCCATGAACATAAACATTTTCGAATATCACTTTATAAAATATTTTCATATCAAAATTACGCACTTAAGATGGTAAGAAATTTATGGCAATGGCTATAACATACACTAGTCATTTATTATTTTCATTTATAAGATTCTTTTTCTTTTTAAAATATTATTTCGTCTCTCACTAAACAGAGCATAATACCCTTATTTTAAATCCGATTAAGGTGATTTTAATGTCAATTGAAAGATAAGACAATCCTTTAAAACTCTTATGTTGAACATTTTAGTGAAATCTTAAGTAATTGTAGTGTTACTATTCCCTCAAATTCAATATTATTTCTTCTCGGGTAGGTTTAGACCTTTACTTATTAATTTGACCATAATTCCCTCATACAAACTCTAATTGAGGTGATTCTAAAGTCTGTAAAAAATTAAGACACTTATATGGCCTTACGAATTATTCCTAGAAAATCGAAAATAAAAACGCTTACATTTACCACCTGAACTCTAGACTGATTTTGACCTCTACTCATTCATCAACTATATCTCCCTCATATGGACTCCAAATTAGGTGATTTTATAGCCTATAGATCCGTGATACATATATCTATATTTATTATATTAACAATTTTGTTTAATTCCCTACAGATTTTGCCCAAAAATTCAAACACAGAAGCATACTTAACATATTCTTCCCTGGTTGGCTAGTTTTTTACCACTGCTTACTAATCTGACCATATCTTCCTAATATGGATTTCAAATTGAATAATTCTAGTGGCTAAAAATTCTTAAAATATATATATATATATATATATATATATATATATATATATATATATATATAGATTTCATGTTAACTATTTATTTTAGTTCCCTATAGATTTTTCTCAGAATTTCAAACACAGAAACTTACCTAACATATTTTTCCCTGGTTAACCAATTTCTGATCACTGCTTACTAATCATAAAATATCTCCCTCATCTGGACACCAAATTAAGTGATTCCAGTGGATAAAAATCCGTGAGATATGTAATGTAATGCCCCTAATTTACATTACGTAAAATAAACATTTTTTTCCTACAATTATTTCCGCATTCAGATATTTCCCAGAAAGATACATAATTCAATTCTTTATCATGGGAACAAATCCATATAAGATCTCTCATGTATACACAATATACAGACCAAGTCTATAAACATCAGAGTACAGCAGAAACGGGGATCTTGTCTGTAGCATTCAGAGCACTCTAGAATACAAACACAATATAATTTAAAGACCGTGAGTCTTGGAAGTAACGTAGACTCACCCAGAGAATATATCACTTGGAGATCAACAATAAACATCAATTGTACCCATTGTTAAGCTAAATTTTGTCCAATTGAATTTCTTGGAATTTGGTAACATAAGAAGAATTTAATATGTACTTTTTTCCAAATCTCATTACCTCTTTCATTGGTGATTCCTTCAAAAATATGTGGTTACCAATTGATAATTTCTAGTGCTCAACATGCATGATTCCTTTAGACTTTTGGCCTATATTGAATTATCATTTTTCTAATCACTTTCACTTTATATCCTCAAGCTCGTATGGATATATCTATAGATCGATATTAGAAAACAGACTCATAAAATAACATATTCACATTCATATTGGGGTAATTATCTTTTCTTATTCCAGATTTTTATCAAGTCATCTTTGATTCTCACATGTCAACATCATCCCATGAATAGAATCATCTGAATCTATCATATATTTTTATCCTAAAATCCATTAATCAATATGTTAAACATATGTAGCAATAAATCCATCAATCCTTTGTAACGTTTATGTACCATTGGCACATGTCTAACAATTCTAACTTATCTCATCACAGTAACTCTATACCTTTTTATTATCACCAATAAATTCATTATCAAAAATATCAAACCTTTCCTCTATCATATCTAAAAGCACCTCATTGTAACTTATATCAATCCCGTTTAATTCACCCAATCATTTCAAGAATATTTTTCCTAACAATTACTCATACATGAATTTTCAATTGCAACATAATTCACATCCTACATACTAGACTCAATTTAGCATAATATAAACCTTTAACACAAATATCTTAATCACTTACATTATTTCCGGACATGATTCTTATAGTATTCTCCATATTTCCAAATTAAGAGTTCAAAGATTAATTTAAATCCTACTTCCTATATTTTATTCCTCAAGAACTTCAACACCACTGAGTCTCTTGATTACATTCGTCAAAACACCATAAGATCATCATCCGTCCACTCCTTTCAAAATCTTTATTACTTTAACCTACTAACCAATTGGACACCATAATAAATGAGTTTCAAAGAAAAGAAATTAACCTTCCTTATAATATGGAAAAAGAATCTTACATTTAATACCAAATATTAATGTAGGACAATGCAGCAGAAAATGTGGAATATTTAATAGAGCATGGTGCCAAAATAGAAAGTTAAAAATTTGGACAAAGTATTGAAATAAAATTAAAATCGGTGGACGTAATTCTTGAAAATTTGTAAATAAAAATCTAGCTGTTATATCGGCAAAAATCAGTGGCCGCAAGGTTTGAATATACGTGCCAAAATTTACTTTAAATCTGTTGGTATTCGGTGAAAAAATAGCACATGAAAAAAAAAACATTTCTGAGCTTATAAAAGTCTGTGAAAATCAAATAATATGTAGTTAACTGGTAGGATGCAGTTGATTGCTTCAAAATAGATGTAATCAATCAATTGTAAAATAACCAATCCAAATTAAAATTTCTCAAAATAGTTAGTCGACTTAATAATACCGATAGTCGACTGGCAAGAACATTGGGAAAGCAAAATAAATAATTTGATTGTCCCTCTTCAACAACTAACTTGTTTGCATTTTAACTATTTTTTTTACAATTACGCCTATCACTTACAACTTCCTTACAATAATCAAGACATCAATGTTGCATCGAGAACAACTAGGAAAAGATAAATTTTTGGTAATATTTTAACCTTATTATCTTTATGTGCCAAATATGAGCGACTATCACAACTACTGTACATATACATGCTTGCCGTCATTTTTGAAAATTTTGCCTTTAATTTAACTTATATCCACCAATCACTCACATAGCTGTTCTAGTTATACTTATCTTATTTGCATATCTATTATAAGTATGCCATTCTCTGGGTTCTATAAATACACACATTAGTATCTTTATCTTCTCATACTCAAAGTTAAGGTGTGAGCAGTTATGGAGGGAATCGCATTTCGTCAATTCCAAAATATTTGTGTCTTTTGTGGTTTCAGTCCTGGAAAAGATGGAGAGTATGTGAAAGCAGCACAAAACCTGGGTATGGTACTGGCCAGGAGAAAAATTCATTTAGTCTATGGTGGAGGTAACCGTGGATTAATGGGGTGTGTGTCTACAACTGCCCATGTAGGAGGATGCCAAGTTTTAGGTATTATTCCTACAGCTCTAGCTGCATCTAACATCGTAGGAAAGATAATTAGGGAAGAGTTTAGGGTATCTTCCATGCATGAGCGCATGGCTAGAATGATGAGCAATGCTGATGCCTTCATTGCCTTACTAGGGGGTTTTGGTACTTTAGAAGAAATTTTCTAAATAGTCTCTCGGGCACAACTAAATATGCATCACAAACCGATATGTTTGTTAAATGTTAACTACTTCTTTGATGGTCTGTTGTCTTTTCTTGATCATGCTGTGGAACAAAGGTTCATCTCACACTCAGCACAACGAATTCTCATTTCGACTTTAAATGCTGAGGAGTTGATTGATGCTTTACAAGCATATGTTCATGTACCTGACCCAAGTATGGCTCAAATAGAATGGACGACAGACAATCGCAGGAAGCGCAAATTGGATTTGGATCTTTATCTTTAGATGTAGTAAAACGTAGCTATTATTGTACCAATTTTACTTTCTTAGAGTTTACTTGGACACCATCTTTACCAACCATACTCCCTTAGAGTTGGTAAAACTATCTTTGAATGTTGCTTATGATCCTCTGAACTTTTGAAATATTTTAGTATATCATCAATAAATATGATAACAAGTTGATCCAGGGATGACTTAATTACTATTTATTCACAATCTATGAATGCAATTAGGATATTTGTTAAACTAAATAACATAACCAAGGACTCATAATGCCCATAATGAGTTCTAAAAGAAAAATTTTGTACATTCTCTTCTCTTATCCTCAATTAATGTTACTCATATCTCAAATCAATTTTTGAAAAATATTGAGCACCTTGTAACTGATCAAACAGATCATCTATACGAGCTAATGGGTATTTATTCCACACTGTCACCTTATTCAACTGTCTATAATTTATGCATAGTCATAGTGATCCATCTTTCTTTTTCACAGATAGAACTAGAGCACTTCAAATAAAAGTATTAGGGCATTTACATCCCTTATCTAACAAGTCTTATAACTATTTTTTTTAAATTCAATCAATATCATTTTATATAGAGATATAGATACTAGTTGGGTTCCAAGAAGTCAATCAATATCAAATTCTATTTTTTGTTTCGGGGGGTAATCTAGGCAATTCTTCTAAAAACACATCAGAAAATTTCCTAACTATTGGAACCTGATCTATATTAGTATACTTTATATTAACATCTCTCACCACTGCCAAATATCCTTAGCACACCTTTTTTTGTAATAACTTATGGTTGCTAAAGGTGAAATTAAATTATTGGATACTTGCTTCTATGATTGCTCACTACTTGCAACTCATTTACTAACAGTTTCTGCTATTGATGACATCTTCATACTGTATCAGCTAGATCGCATTTCAAAACACTTAAACAAATTCAACCAATTTTGACTTTATTCTTTAATATGCTTATGCAATGTTTTAACAATCAATCATGAAAAGTTTATGTCTATCCAAGAGTCCTTCACATGAATTGTCCATTTTGCATATCTCAAATTTTAAATTTTCATGGGCAAACCTTCCTTTCTCATAATGCTTGTACATAATATTATTGAAAACTAAACTCTCTTCGAATTCCTTATATCAACAAAATATATCATTGAAAATATTATCTTCATAGATTCTTTGCTCTCAAATTCAATCCAACCCATAACTTACCAAATCCATTTATATATAGAGATTTCAACTCATCCATCCAAAAAGAGATTTAAATATATTTTCAAAACACTCACTTTATTTGAAATCATTATCTTGGAGTTAACAATCTCGATCACATCATAACCCACCAGCAATATTATATTAGCCATTCGTCATATTGTTTCACATAAGCAAATCAAATAATCAATTCCAACCTTCTTGACATCTAAACAAGTCATTACCTTTGTGTTCGGATAGAATTTTCTTATTTTCAACTACTTTCCCAAAAGGGTTCTCTTTATCACTTTTCGTCAAAACAAGTTCAAAAGTTGAACTAGTAGTCCACACACAAAAGGTACCATCTAGGACATACGCATAGATGTTTAAACCTCGCATATATAAGGAAAAGAGTTAGAAGGAAGAAAAGGATGACACCCTATAGAATTCCACAACAGCATCGTGAGTATAAATATGTCTGCAGTTATATACCCATACTAAAAGTTCTACTACAGAATTCTTTGCTCTGTTAGCCACAGGGAAACCTAATCCTTTGATACCAACTTGTAACGCCCCTAATTTACGTTACGTAAAATAAACATTTTTTCCTATATTTATTTCCGCATTCAGATATTTCCCAGAAAGATACATAATTCAATTCTTTATCATGGGAACAAATCTATATAAGATCTCTCATGTATACACAATATACAGACCAAGTTTATAAATATCAGAGTACAGCAGAAACGAGAATCCTGCCTGTAGCGTTCAGAGCACTCTAGAATACAAACACAGTATAATTCAAAGACCGTGATTCTTGGAAGCAACGTAGACTCACCCAGAGAATATATCACCTATCTGTCGAATTAGACTCTGATATTCTTATTTGAAAAATGTGAAAATATCGTGTAGTGAGTTTGACAACTTAGTAAGTAAATAATTCCTCCTATGACCTTTTAGGTCAGCATATGGATGTACTTATGTTTCAAAATATGTCACATAGAAAATACAGTTCAGAAGTATATTCATATGAGACCCGTATTTCAAATATTCTCAAATCAAAGGATATTCAGATATCCAAAACCATATGTTGCACGGTATAATCATTAAACAAATGTTGTTATGCTCAGCTGTACAAGTTATAGTAAAATATTAAAATTTGGAGATAAAATCATCACTTTTATTGCACCTGCCTCACTTGGAAATCTGGTCAATACAATAAAAATATAACTCATTTGCTATACGCATAGTGACCTTGACCCTAGTCACAATAAGTGATCAGGGAATGTGAGTATATCACTCTCCTACCTCCCCATATTACCATTGTCACCCGGTTGGAGCGGCCCTCCCCCGGCTCACTCAGGCTAATAGGGCGTCCCCTATTCGGTACCGTCACAAGTCATACAACCAGCCGATATTCATCAATACATATAAATACATGTAAAATTATCAAGCAACTTTCCATGAGCTTTACGCTTGTCATATTTATCAAGCAACTCGCCATGAGCTTTACGCTTGCCATTTAATCTCATTTATAATATGACATGCATCATTTTCACAAGTATATAGCTTTACAAATCAATACATCATGCACATAATATTCACTTTATCAAATAATGATAAATACAAGTGAAATCAGATACATCATGAGTTCAGAAATTCATTTTCAAATACTATACTCTTCTTGAATCATATTTCAAATTATAAGTAGTTCAGATCATTTTAATGTATTTCATAAACATATCAAAGTGTAAATATCTCATAAACATAATCATATACATGCTCAAATATCAAGAAGAGTATAGGGTAAGCCATAGGAAGAATCATTTACTCACAGGGTAGGGCTCCTGATTGGACAGCCCTAAATTGTAGTTTTCCAAGTTGAATTTGACCAATTAGACCTCAAAAACGTGTCCGAAGGGTCCAAAAACTTAAAAAATGACTCCAGGTGCTTGGTCACTATTCACTGCCAGAAAACACAATTCACTCACCGGAAAATACTATTCACCCACCGAAAAATCACTATTCACGACGAATAAAAAGTTGTCAGATAGCTGAAAAATTTTATATCCTAAGGTTTAACTAGCTTCTGAACCTATCTACGGTGTCAGAATTTCAATTGGAGGTCTCTAAATAAAAATTTCAAAATTTACCTTTTTCTGAGATTTTCTACTTCAGATCTACAGTGATTCAACGGTTGATTTGAAAAATTGATCGGTCAAAACTGTAGTATTATTCGTCTTGAATCCAGTAGCACCTTCAGTTTTGAGATCGGAAGCCAATAGACACTTTAAATCTAGAGAAAAAGTTGAAGGTTACTATTCATCCATTTTTTTTTTCCGTTTTGCAATATCCCCTCCCTCCCTCCGTCTATTGCCTCCCCCTTCCCCTTTTTATTTTTATTATATTTAATAATAATAATACTAATTTAATAATTGAATAATAAGATTTTCTTTATATAAGTTCATATAAATTTCGTTTTTCATCCTAAAATATTCTAAAAACTTCTAAAAATTTACATTCTCATAAACCTTTAGTTAAACTCTTAAATCATGATTTTTCTTGATAAAAATCATAATAAAATAAATCTCAAAATAAATATCTTTATACATATTAAAAGAAAGAATATTTCTAAAAATACAATAAAAATTCATTAAAGACCAATATAATTATTTCAAGTAAAACAATAATTATTTTAATTAAAAATAGACTTACTTTTAGTAGAACATAATTATTTTTAAACAAATAAAAATATATTTGTTGATAACAAAATATTATTATTTAATAATAAAAATTATGGGATGTTACATGTAACATCCTTAATTTTGTTTCATATATTAATAAAAATACAAAAGTATTTAAAGTAACATCCTTAATTTCGTTTTCTTTATGGATAAACATACATAAATATTTAAGGAAATAAAATTTATTAGATAATTTTTAGATACCTAAGGAAATATAATCCTTAGAAATTCTTCAACTTACGTGTATGCATAGAAATGTTCTAACATTAATGGAATATGTAAAGAGAGAAAACCTAAGAGGAAATATTAGAAATAAACATGCCAAAGAAAGTTGAAATTCTTGAATAAGGAAGATAAATTTTTGTAAAGTAAGTAAAACTCTTAAAATTTCAAAAAGATTGGATCATGGTAATTTTTCCTAATTTAAGAGTTAAAGTTACTAAGTTTAGTATCTCCACCCATAAATTGGGCTTTCACTTATGGACAATTCATATACAGGTTTTCCACTTAACATAATTTTTTAGCAAGCCCATTGGATAACTTAAGCAAGAAATAAAACATAGACTTAGACTAAGATATAGAAATTGGACCAGTAGCCCAAAAATCATGAAAATGTGACCAAACCCATTATGAAATGTAGAATTTTAAACAAAGTAAAGAAAATGGACAAGAGTGAGCCCAAATCTAATAGAAAAAATAAAAATAAAAATAAAGTGATAAGATAATGGTGTAATCAAGATTAGGTGAAATGACATTAAGACAAAAATTTAGCAAGTGGTATGATAATACAAGGCTTTAGGACAAAACATCTATATCCTACACTCATAATTTTAGCAAGTGGTATGATAATACATAGCATTAGGACAAAACATTTCTATCCCACACAAATAATTTCAACCAAATAATGGAGATTGAAGGGCTACAAATTTGCCACTTAAAAAGGCAAACCTATCATAATTGATTAAGACAAAAGAAAAAGTAAATGAATTCCTAAATCAAAGGGACCTTGTCCCATATCTTAAGAACATATTATCATAATTTTCAAAATATAAATCTCCTTTTCCTATGCATATCTTGACTAAGGAAGAGAAAGACAAGAACATAAGTTGTTTGTTTTCCAAAAATTCAACCAAGTATAACTTAATTGTGATAAGGTAAACCCATGATCATGAAAGGTGAATTATTTGGTGGTCTATATAAGAAAACCCACCCTTACAACATTAGAATTTCGTCCAAGTGAGGGAGAGGAAAAATAAAAGCAAGGTAGACTGAGGAAAGGAGAGGAAGAAAGGAAGAAAGAGGAAGGAGAAGTCTAGGGGACTAAGTGCTCCAGGTAAGTTTAACAATATTTCTTTTTGAAGAAAAATTTTGAAACTTATAATATTTATATGAGATTTTGATCTTAGAACTTTGATGATTGTTCATGGATGTTGCTATATCATGTTACATATTATGTATGTTTGAATACTTAGGCTGGTGTAGATAGTTTTGCATAGGTATGGCTATGGATGGCAAAATTTTTAGTTTCTATTTTTAAATTTCTGGAAAGAATAAGTAAGGAATTTAAAAAAATGGTTAATTTGAAAAATGTAGCTCTATGTCTCAAGGATTTTTAGCCACTGGAATCACTCAATTTGGAGTCTGTATGACGTAGATATGGTCTGATTAGTATTCAGTGGTCAGAAATTGGTTAATCAGGGAAGAATATTTTAGGATAGCTTATGTGTTTTAATTTTTGGTAACTTTTTATAGGGAATTAAAATAAATGGTTAACATATGCATTATAGATATATGTGTCACGGATTGTTTGCCACTGGAATCACTAAATTTGGAGTCAATATGAGGTAGATATGGTCTGATTTGTAAGCAGTGTTCAGAAAATGGTTAATCAGGGAAGAACATGTTAGGATAGTTTCTGTGTTTTAATTTTGGGGAATATTATGTAGGGAATTCAGATAAATGGTTAACATAAGAATTATAGATATATGTGTAACAGAATTGTAGCTACTGAAATTATGCAATTTGGAGTCCATATGAGGTAGATATGGTCTAATTAGTAGGCAGTGGTCAGAAAATGGTTAATCAGGGAAGAATATGTTAGGATAACTTCTGTGTTTTAATTTATAGGAACATTATGCAGGGAATTAAAATACATAGTTAACATATGAATTATAGATATATATGTCACGGATTTGTAGCCACTGAAATCACTTAATTTGGAATTTTTATGAGGGAGATATGGACCAATTAGTAGGCAGAGGTCAAAACCTATCTGAGAAGAAATAACCTATACATTGAGGGAGTAATATCACCTTGATTTATTAATATTTCGCTAAACTGTTCAACATAGTAGTTTTAGATAATTGTTTTATCTTGAAATTGACACCAAGATCACCGATATCAGAGTTAAATTTGGGGAGTTATACTCTGATTAGTAAGAGAAGGTTAGATGGGATGAAAACCTGCATCAAGAAAATAAAGAAATAAAATTAATATTTTTTAAAAAAAGAATCTTATAAATGAAAATAATAAATTATTAGTATATTCCATAGCCATTACCATTGTATGAACTTCTTACAATCTTAAGTGTGAAATTTTGACATGGAAATATTTTATAAAGTGATATTTGAAATGGTTATGTTCATGGCATGATTACCAATGATTTTTGGTAATAGTTATATTTTGATGAACATACTTGTTATTGAAAGCATATTTTTAGCTATCATTGTGAAAAGAAAAGAAATGAGCACAGTCATATGGCAATCCGTGTAGTGCACTAGTAGGGGACGCCCTACCAACGGTTATGAATATGTTAATGAGAAAAGAAAGAGAAAGTGTGCCATGTCGGACGGAGTGAGAAAAGCCCGTACCGGAGAGTAGAAAATACTCACCCTGATCGGGGTAGCTTGATATGAGAATAAATTGATAGTCATCATATGATATTCTGAAAATAATTATTCCTGTCACACATGTCATTACTGTACGATTCTCATGTGCATAGATATAGTGCATTCATGTGACCAAAGTTATTTACTGTAGTTTATACAACTGAACATGACGTGATGAGCTATATTGATAATGATTTATTATTGAACTTACTGAGATTTAATTCTCACTATATTTTCATGTCATGTTCAGAAAATTAGTTATGCAGATTTTTCTATAGTTTTGGCTTTTAGTGCACGTTGGATCGAGTTATTCTATGATGGGTGGATCCTAAATAAAATGTTTGTGGGCGAGTTGGCATAGATCCCGGTGAAGGTGCAACCACCTGCACCTGAATCTCCGAAAATTGGTCAACCAGAATAAATAAGATGTAGATATTTATGTGTTTGAAATGTTGTACATACGTTTTGATTAATGATGTGTATGTGAATTTTATATTGTATAATAATAAAAAAAATTGTTACAAGATATATATCTACATTTTTTATATTAACCATTTCTTTTAATTCTTAACCAATTCTTCCTAAAATTTCAAAAACAGAAGTTTTCCTAGTTACTCTGAAATCCAGTTTTCTAACCAAACCTTTCTTAAGGTTTTAGTTCATCATTTTATTACGTCTTCTTCCATTTTCTTCCTAATTTTACATCTAATCATCTTCCATCAATTTTTCACCACATTCAAATATACAAAATAGTAGCATAAAAATCTTAAAATTTTGTCAACCATAGCTATACCTATGCAGAACTTTCCACACCAAACGAAATGTTCAAAACATCCATTATATGCAAGATAACATGTAATATGATATAGCAACATCCACGACCAATCATCAAAGTAACCAATATTGTAAATTTCATCAAAGTTCTAAGATCAAAATCCCATATAAATGTTAGAAATTTCAAAACTTTTCTTCAAAAAGAGATATTGTTAAACCTACCTAAATATCTCCTTAGTTCACTTAGTGAATTTTTTTTTTATTTTTTCCTCTTGAAAGAAGTAGCAAGATTCCGCCCCTCCCTTAGCTTTTCTAGCAGCTTAAATAAGAGAAGGAGGGTGAGTTTTGAACCCTAAGGATGAAGAGAAAAGATGGATTCAAGTAGAGATTAAGTTAACTTACCTTGAGTACTTAGTCCTCTACACTTTTCCTTTCTCTTCCTTCCTCTCTTCTCCTCTCTTTCTCTCCCTTTCCTCACTCTACCTTGCTTATGTTTTTCCTCTCCTTCACATAGACGAAATTATAATGTTATAAGGATGAGTTTTGCTTAAATAAACTATCAAGTGGTTCACCTTTCATAATCATGGGTCTACCTTATCACAATTAAGATGCACTTGGTTATTTTTTAGGGAAAACAACTCATGTTCTTGTCTTCATCTCCCTTAGTCAAGATATGCATAGCGAAAAGAGATTTGTATTTTGAAAATTATGATAAAATGTTCTTAAGACAAGGGACAAGGTCCCTTTGTTTTATGGATTCTTTTTCTTTTGTCTTAATTAAGTATGATAGGTTTACCTTTCTAGGTGACAAATTTTAACCCTTGAGTGTCCCTTGTTTGATTAAAATTATTTGTGTAAGATAACGATGTTTTGTCATAATGCCATATATTATTACCTACTTGTTGAAATTATGAATGTAGGATATAGATATTTTGTCATAATGCCATGTGACTTAATCTTGATTATTATTACACTACTATTTTCTCACATGATTCTTATTTTTTCCTCTTGGATTTGGGCTCATTCTTACCCATTTTCTTTACTTTAGTTGAAATTCTACCTTTCATGGAAGGCTTGGTCACATTTTCATGGTTTGTGGGCTATCGGTCCAATTTCTATATCCTAGTCCAAATCTATGTTTTATTTCTTGCTTGGACTATCCTATTGACATACTAAAAACTCATGTGAAGTGGAAAAACTCTATATGAAGTGTCTATAAGTGAAAGCCCAATGTATGGGTGGAGATGTTAAACTTAGGAACTCTAACGTTTGAATTAGGAAGAATTGCCCTAATCCAATCTTGAAATTTTAAGACCTTAACTTACTTCCCAAAAATTTATATTCCATAACTCAGAATTTCGCCTCTCTTTAGTATGTTATTTCAAATTTTTTTCTATTAAATTTTTCTTTCTTTACTTATTCCCTTAATGTTAGAAACATTTTCTATGTATACACATAAGGTGAAGAATTTCTAAAGATTATATTTTCTTAGATATCTAAAAATTGTCTAATAAATTTTATTTTCTTACCTAAATATTTATGTACCTTTATTAATAAAAGAAACGAAATTAGGGATGTTATAGTAGCCACGCTGCCTTGAATCTGAATGCTTTTACTTTATGCCTTGTATTTGAATTAGGGTTAAGCTTGACACAGAGAGGTCAGTGGTCAGATTTCAAGGCTGGTAAATGATACACAACTGATTCTAGAAACCCTTTCAGCCAATGGTTGTTGCATAGAGCTTGGTTGATTCTCTCTTTTACCACTCCTCGTTCCCACGTGTATTTTGGCCCTTTAAACTCCACGTTCATTAGCTCACATTTTGTTACAAAATTCCTAAATTCCTTCATGGAACTCCAATTGTAAAAGTTGTTGCCTTCTTTTCATCCATACTCTTGTATACGTTAAAATCTCCGATGACAAGCCAAGGTTGGGAATGCGAGTTGCTTATGTTTTTAAGCTCCTTCCAAAGTTCCTTCCTGCTACTTATTCATGGGCTTCCTTAGACAAAGTTACCAAGCAGGATTTGTTTTCATCCTTCAAGTCAATTTGGTATGGATGAACTGCTTATGAGTTCTAAGGGTTATAACTTCTGCTATGTCTTCCTTCTACATTACCCAAATTCCTTCGACTCAGCCATCAGTTTCAACAACGCTTTTGCCTGACCATCCCACCTTCTTCATGATCCTTTAATCTTGGTTTCAAAAAGAGCTATCACTCACAGGTTGTGAAAACTGATCATATCTTTAACAAGGTTTGGGAAAGCCTTTGCTCCAACTTCTCTACAATTCCATGTGAAAGTATTCATAGGCATTAAGAAGGGGATAGGGAACGAGATAACGGTCTTACAGTAAGTTGCTGTGGATCCTTGTGGCACCCAAGGCCTTCAGCGTAGCCCAATCTTCGTTCTTGCCCTCCAAGTCCCTTTGGGTTAGTTTAATGAGTGTAAGACTTGGGTTTAGGAGCTTCTTTGGCTGGGTTGTGTCCAGCACTCCATCTCCTATTCTAGGCTCTACCTCCATGATATCCTTCCTGCGGTTTTTTTGGGCCGTGTTCATTATTTTTGTCATAGTAAGATTAGGTTCATCATGTTTCTCCTTTGTGGAGACTTAGGCAGAATAGCCAAGGTTGACCTAATTTAGATTGGCCCTTTGTCTTTTGAATTCTTAGGCCCATTTGGTGCATGATCCTTGGCCCTCTAAGTTTTGGGCCCTACAGTGCTTTTCCCTTAGCCACTTGCCATATGTTTTGGATTTTTCTGGTTTTTTGGGTTGCGTTGACGTGTACCTGCATTCTTTCCACTAGGGTTTGTCTTTGCCACCTTCAGAGGATCAGAAGCTTCCTCATTCTCTTTTCCTTTGGTAAGTGCAATCACTGTCTTGTCTTGTTCTCCATTAATGCTTGCATGCTGAGGTGATTTGTTGGTTTCCTCGTGCAGCTCACTTAGAACCTTGAATCTTAAGTTTTGGCGAGTTTTTGTGTTGTTTGACATCCTCTGTTCTGACTTGGATACACCTCAGATTTTGAGATTCTTCTTGCCCTTCTCTGGTGCTACTTCTTTGGTGTTCCTCCTTTTTTTTGATCGCTTCACGAGCACCCATGGCCTAAAATTGCCTTTAGTTTGCTATATCATGGTATATTCAATACCTTTCTCTTGCTAGTGTGCTGTATCTGTATTCGTACTTAGCAAAGTATTTAGGGTTAAGGCTTGGTTGTTCTTTGTTTTTTCTGGGCACATATCATGCCTATGCCTATATCTTTCGCATGAGAAACAAATGGAATGTAATCCTTCATATTCAATGTTGAAGAAAAACTTCTTGAGTTTAAACCTTGAGACCAGCTTCCTATACAAATCTATCTCCACACAAGTTCTAGCAAAGTTGCCTCTTTCCACCCCTTGCTCTTCCCCTGTGTCTGAATGCAGGCTTCTTAGTGTATAAGGGTCAATTTTCAACGTTTTTCCTATTCTGTTTCCCACTCTCCATAGGAAATGGTTATTATAATACTCAATGGGTAGCCATAGAATTCTAATCCATACTGCTACCTTCTTGAAATTATCCTCATGGGGCCAAAAGTTTAGTCTTCATCTTCGTATTACAAGGGAATGATTTGCGATCATCCATGGTCCCTCGTGGAGGGCGTAGTTGTAATATGCCTGGTTTGTAAAGGTGGCCAGAAAATAGTCATTGCCAATGTCAATTAGTTTGAATTTCCCAGTCGGGTGCCATAGTCTGTGGAGTCTTTCCTTCAAATACTTGAAACCAATCTTTTTGCCTATTAATTTTATAATTAAAGATTTCCTCCACGGTTTGCAGTAATTCCTTCATTCTTCTAGTGTGATTTTGATGCTTGGATATATAGGATCCTCATCATTCGCATCTTCCTCCATTAGTTCCTCTTCAGACTCCTCCTCTGACCAGTTGTTGTCCGAGCTATCTTCCAATGTTGGGTTATTGGCAATGCCATTATACCTGAGAAGTCTATCTTTGTAAGATATAGTTCTCCTTTTGAGATTCTTTAGTTCCATGCTTGTTATGTGTTCGCCTGTGGGATTTGTCTATGCAGCCTCCGGTGGTGGTAGATTGGTGTTTGGAGCATTTACCTTCTATTTGTCCTATTCTTGGTTTAGAGCGACCTCTTGGATGGGTATGGGTAAGGCCTCTGTGTTTATTGAGTCTTCCTCCTTCATTTCATCGTCCATTATCTCCTCCTCCAATACATTAGCTTTGATCTTCTTGCTTCTTCTCCGTAACAGGTCTTCCTCCTCTTTAGAGAGGAAGAGTGATGCTATAATTGCTTAGTTTTCCTGCTTGTCGTTGTTCGCAATGCTAGATTTGTCTTCCGGAGATACTGTCAGATAACCCAATTTTTTGCATAAAAGAGCTTCCATAAAATTTAAGTATTTTATAAAAATTTCAAATTCAATCCTTTTTGAATTTTAAAAAAAAAGACAAAATAATGGCAAAACCATCGCAAAATAATAGTTTATACAAGGGCATGCCAATCAAAAGAGCTTTATTGTCAACTTAAAATGAGTGGAAACATAAGGTTAAAAAATGGACTGAAGTTCGAGAGTTTAAGCCATTTTACTCTATATAAATCACTAATTTCAATTTTACATTTGCAAGTTCATTTAAATGCAAGTTTTTTCAACCTGGTCCATTTAGCTAGTCAAAATAGGTGGGTGTAATTAAGGGAGAGTATAACTCGACCAAACCGATTAAACCTGTTTGAATTTGACAAAAAAAGTACATTTCGAGTAAATCAAATTAGGTTAACGGATTCATATGGGTGAGATTTTTTAAAAATTATGGGTTTATCAATTCAAGTTGGGTGTATGAATTTGAACCCAATGTAGCTCAACCCGATCGAGATAAATATATAAAAGTAATATCAAAATCATACTAACATAGTTGTTGTACTATAGTGACAAAAAATAGATGCAATTCTTGCTAGAAGCTGGGTTCAAATCCTAGCAGCATGCTGGGTATTTTCTTTTTCCTTTATATACCAAAACAAAACAAAACTACACCATTTTGTTGGCCCTATATATAGACACCAAACCCTAGTCCCTCATTCAATCTTTGCACCTTACATTCCCATTGTAACATACCTATTTTTCTTATTAATTACAAAGACATAAGAAATGTTAATTTAAATAGATAAAGAAAAGAAAGGAACTTGATCAAGAATTTCCTAGAGGAAATATTCGATAAAGCATGTGTTTGGAAGTTCTTATTTAATTAGTAATTATTAAATTTTTTATATAAAGTAAGAAAATGGAGGAAGATCATTAAGAGGTAAATTGGAAATATTTTCTTTAGTGGCGCGAAACTCTTGAGGTGAGAAAAATTAATTTGAGTAATGGTATGAAAACTTTGAAAAATTCAAGAATAAGAATTTAAAGAAATTACCCTAATTCAAGAACTCATTTTCTAAGTTTGACACTTCGCCTTGTACTATTTGACTTCCACCTAAATTAGCTACTTCATGGACACCTCATCAAAAATTTCCACCTTATACTAGTAGATAATTAGCCATATGGACAACAAATTAAGAAATACATCATGGAAAGAATAAAGTCAAAGATTTGGTAAAGGTCTCTTTTAATCACATGTGTTTGAAGAAAACTAACCCACCCTTATGTGAGCATTTCGGCTAAGTATAAAGAGGAAAGGGGAAGTCGAAATTTAGAGCCTCACATGAAATAATGATGAACCATAATGATGAGCCATGATAACTAGTTAGTGAGTGCACAATAAGTAAACCTATTGAGTGTACAACAAGTAAGATAATTGAGTATCAAATAAGGAAAAATGATTGCATGATCTTGGAGGCAAAAACATCCATCCCTTGCGTATATTTTAGCCAAGACTCATTTGAAGGAGGAGGAGCCGAAAACCAAGCAAAAGATAGAGCTCTACATGATGAAGTTAGTAGCCACAATGATTAGCAATAATAATTGGGTGTTCGATAAGTAAGGTGATTGATTTCTTTGTGACCAACAAGTAAAGAGGTCGATTGAACAAGGAGATTCAATTAGTCACATGTTTTTTATGCATCTTCATCCCCCATTTAAGTGCTCATTTCAGCCAAGGAATGGAGGGGGAAAATCGAAGCCTTGCCTCACCTTACAAGAAACCATGATAGGTTATAATTATGTAACCATGGAATGCCCCACAAGTAAAGCAAATGACTCGTGATTGAAGTAGTTGACCATATGTTTTTAAGAATTAGTCACTTTTGTTAGGGAGAGGTTTCGGCTAAAGCAAGGATGAAGGAAGACCAAATATTGGAGGAAGGAAGGAAGAAAGTGTAAAGAACAAAGGGTGCAAGGTAATATAGTAATATCACCACTCAAATATCTTCTTTCTCTTCATCTCTAAGGCTTATAACTCACTCTTTTCTTCTTAAATATGCTTCTGGAACAGCAAGTAGAAGGAAAAATCTCACCACTTCCAAGGAGAAAGCAAGAAGGAAAAACTAGCTAAGTAAGCTTAAGGAGTGCTATAAGTAGGTTTAACAATATTTTCTTTGAAGAAAACTATGAAAATTTGTAACATTATATGGGGTTCTTAACCCTAGGACTTTGATAAATTTGTATTATGCTTGCTTAGGTTGGTTTGGAACTTTTGCATGGATGGCTATGGGTGGAAAAATCTTTAGGGTTGTTATAATGTTTATTTTTAATTGATTTGGTTATGGTATATATAATGGAAGAAGGTTAGGTTGATAGAATAAGAGAATCCTTGAAATCTAGGAAAATCCTTGGAAGTTTCAGTTTTGGGAACATGCTTGATACTGCTTATTAAAAATTCTAATTTTGGAAAAAATGGATGATGGAATATGTTATGATAAATGTATAGAATGTAACTTGAAGAATATTAAAGAAGGAACCTAACTAGGATTTTGAAACATGAATGACTGGAATTTTTGGAGACTAAAGATGCCTAGGTCCAGCTATAAGAAATAATAAGAAAATTTAAATAGTAAAGAAGCTAGAACTCAGGAGAGTGCAGGAAAGAATTTTGTTTTTGGGTCCTAGGATAAAATTCATACTAAAATTGAAGAAATAATCAACATAAGAATTTTAACCCTATTTCTTATGGTTCTATAGGCTCTGAAATCACCCAATTTGTAGTCCATATGATAGAGATATGGCATAACTAGTAACAACAAGTCATAACCAACTCATAGTACAGTGACACTAATTTTGAGAGCATTATAACTCCTAGATTTCTTAAGAATTTGCTTAGGTGGTCAATATTAAAGTTTTAGATAATTGTCTTAATAATCACCTCAATTGAAATTTAAATGGGTGAGTTATGATCTGATTAGTAAGGTCTGACTCTACTATAACCTGAATATTTTTTATGCTTAAAATTTTTATATGAATTGATATCACTAAATAACAAAGTATACAAAAGGGTTTATGTAAATAATAAATTAGAAGTAAGGATTTTAGGTAAAAGATTAGTCATTAGAACCTTGAAAAATAAGTAGAAAATGATGTGAAAACCTAGAATCAAGAAAGGAATTGTTGACAAATAGATATAACTAAAACTTACCTTAAAATGTCTATAACACTTTGAATTTTCTATTATTTTTATGAAATAAAATGTTGAGAAGGGTCAAAAAGGTTTTAAATAAAGCATTTGTATGAAAATAACCATGGATATTAAATAAGAGAATTCTCATTTTTTTGAAGGAAGTTCTAAGGCCGAATTAATAATTTCTTCGCTTCCAGGATTAGAATTGGGTAGCAATAAGTGAGACAAAGAACCATGAAGAGAGTGGCACAAAAGGCCATTGGAATATGCCTCAAGGGGAGATTAAACACTTGGTGGAATTCCTTGCACCCAAGTAAAGCTTTACCTAATGGCATAGTTCTAAAGTAATGGCATGGCATAATTGTAATAATTAGAGAAAGGAGGGGCATTGGTTAAGGGAGGAGGAAGCTTCTCTAATAAGCCTCAATATTTTATTATTCTTGCTTGACTCAAGGGGGAAAAGTCGCCAACACAAAGGGGAGAGCAACCTGGCGAAGAGAGAAAGAGGAAGAAAGAAAAAAGAAAAGAGAAGAAGAGAGAGAAATGGAAGGAAGAGAAGAGAGAGAAAGCTAAAAAAGGAAGGAAGAAAAGGTAAGTTAACTCCTTTAATCTTAGTTTTGATTGTGGATCCTTGGAGATAATGATGGGGGAATATTTCTGCAACATGGTGGTTGAAGGAAGAGAGAGGAAATCCAGCAACCTAGAGAGAGAAAGAGTCTTGTTAGTGCTATAATGTATGATCAACATCTTTCCTTTGGATTTCTTGACTAAATGACCTTGGGTATGTGTTTATATGCAATAATGAAAGTATAATGGTAGGGTAGATGCATGTATTGATGAGGCTTTTATGATGTTGGTGGTTAACTTTTGATGAGTGAGTTTTATACTCATAAATTAAATATTTTCATCTTATCTTTTTGCCATAATTAAGCATAAATCTCTCTTACTTGTCTTTAGTTTGTATATTTCTTACAGATGGAGAGAAGAGTAGAAAATGGACTTAATTGAAGGAATCAGAGCTAAATTGTGGTTCTTTGGGAATGATGTCTATAAATAAAGCAGATAAAACAATTTCATTAAGGATGGCTGAGTAAGAAGTATTATCATATTGACTCTTGAGACGTATCCTAATGGAGATATGCACAAATTTATTCTTGATTTATGATCACATTTCCAAAAGAACTAAAACATAAAGATTCACGACAAAGCGCCCAATGTTGAGAATATGTTTGTTTTTTGCAGTCCAATCCAACCTTGCTGTAGTACTTGGGACATATCTCCAAAAATACATATCAACTATGTATGCAATTTGGTAGGTATGTAGCAGACACAATTGGGTACAACTTTTATGTTCAAGTGGTCAGAAAATTCGGACATTAAAAGGGCCAAAAGTGGGCTAGAAGAGAATCTGACTACTGCTGCAGTCTTGCCCGACTTTGATCTAGTATTTTGACCATAAGTCACACATTACGTATCCAATTTGTCCACAATTTGTCTTGACGGAAAGCTAATGAAATTTTCGACAACTTTCATGTTAATGAAGTTAGCAAATTCAGCGGATTTCAAGATGATATTCAAGGATCAATTTCGGCGCACATGATGGAATCCAAATTGTCAACTTTGTACAACTTCCTACCTAACAATTTTGACAATTATCAAACCTACCACACCTAATTGTATCTATAAATATAGGGCTTGATGGGTGAGTGAAGGAGCTTTTGGAGAGAGCTTGGGAAAGCTTTGTTGGAATTCTAAGTACTTGTAATGTTATTCTCTCTTTAGACATTTTGTATTTTTCATTTTCTTTCGTAATATTATCATGTTCCTTCATCTTTCATTTCACTTTCTTGCCTTGATTATGGAGAACTAATCTCCTAATGCTAAGGTGAAAGAGTGAAACTCTTGGTATGAGAATAATAATTTATCTAACTCTTAATCTTAATGTTTATCTTTGATATTGTATTTACCTTCTTATTTCTTTTCTCGTGATTATTTCTTAATGGCTGGTTTTATCAGACCGTCAATTTCTTGTTATTTTATTGGCTGGTTTTATTAGACCACCTATCTCGTATTATTTTTATGGTTGGCTTTGCCACCTATCTCTTGTTATGTTTCTTCTTCTTACCTCTTTTCATTCTAATCTTGTAAACTTTGAATCTTGATACATTGTAGACAATTTTTGGCACAATGTACGCTCGACTTTAAGTACAAGTTATCTTTTGCATCTTTGTATTTTTAATCTTGTGAAGTGTGAATCTTGATATATTGTAGACAACATGACAATTGTCACAATATATACTTGAATCCATTTTACAAGAATGTTTTGATTATTAGTAAAGAGGTAAATATAATTCATGTATAAACAAAGTTGAGCTTAAATTAACATATCATCCGATTAGAACTTCATTCGTGTAAGGATTATAATTGAGTAACAAAAGAGTTAAATTTATCTTTATTCTATATACCAAGAGTGGATCCCCTAACCTTAGTATGCTTCTTTACTATGAATACATCTTCATTTAATTTCAGTATATTAGTTCTTTGTGTAATTTGTTCAATATTTCTCTCACAAAACAAGACATCGGGAACTAGTTTAGAAGTATTTATTTCGGATCTATATTAGAATTTTCTCTCAATTGGCAATCTCTGTGGGATCGACCTTGCATACCACTAAATCTATACTCCAATAGATTCGTGCACTTGCGAGTTTTAATTAAAACAACAACAAGTTTTTGGCGTTGTTGCCGGGGATTGCGACGGAAAAGCTATTTGAATCCAGGTAAGTACTTTTCTTCCACTAGTTATAGTTAGAACATTTTTTTATTCTGTGTATAGAAATTTTTCTTTAGAATTGTTTCTTGAAAATTGGTGTAGTAATTTGGGTGTATAAAATTGGTTGATTTTGTCAACAAGGCTAAAAGCGCCTAAGGAGTATGGGTTTTAAGTGAAACCATTGTGATTCCTCCATATTTTCCTGGGAGTATACTGATTAAATACTACCCATTATTACTAACACTTTGAAAAAAAAAGTTTGTTTAATTTTGTGATTTTTTTGTGGTATTTGCATTTTGTAGCCGTTGTGTAGTTAGATTCTTTTTCATAATTAGGAAGCAATTTTTTTTTAGTTTATGCGTGCTTGGAAACGTGATAAAGATAAGCGGTTGGTTAGGAAAAATTTAGGGTCAACCATTGATTGTACAATAGAGACATTAGATTCTGCTGGATCACCATTAAAAATGGAAGAGCAAGTTGTGCATAATAAAACTCTTATGGAGTACTTCTCACCTGTCCTAGCCAATACTCCATCTTGCATAGTTTTGCCACAAACTAATGCAACTCATTTTGAAATCAAACCATCCATACTCCAACTTTTACCATCATTTTATGGTTTGGAAAGAGAAGATCCATACGTGCACATTAAAGAGTTTCTTGAAATCTGCTCGACATTTCGCTTCCAAAATTTCAATGATGAGTCAATAGGATTAGAATGTTTCCATTTTTATTGAAAGATAAAGCTAAATCCTGGTTGAACTGCCTTCCTACAGGAACTATTACTAGTTGGAATCAATTGGTAAATAAGTTTCTGGCAAAATTTTTCCCTATGTCTAAAACTGATGCCCTTTGGAGAGAAATTTTTGATTTTTTTCAAAAAGAGGGGGAACAATTTTTTGAATGTTGGGAAAGATTTAATGAGCTTCTTCTGAAATGTCCTTATCATGGTTTTGAAATTTGGAGATTGGTGAAATATTTCTATGATGGTTTAACTTCATCAAACCGTCAAATGATCCAAAGCATGCATGGTGGGAGATTTTTACAATTGAATGAGGGGGAAGCTTGGGAATCCTTAAAATCTCTATCTGAAAATTCTCAACTTTGGAACTGCATAGATCCCAGGGATAAGAAGTCTCAAATACAAAAAAGGGAGGAATTTAAGAAGTGAGTGATGACACAGATGTGAGAATTGCTTTAGATAGCTTGACTAGAAAGGTAGAAACTTTAACTTTAAGCCACACTCTGAACCCTTCTACCAATACTAGGATAGAGGCATGTGCCTTATGTTATAGTATATCTCACATTGCACAATTTTGTCCATCCATACCAGCTTACCAAGAAGCATTTTCTGAGCAAGCTAATTCTCTTCAGTCTTATGGAAAATTATCAGATAGTCCATTTGCACCCACATATAATCTAAATTGGAGGAATCATCCAAATTTTTCATGGAGGTAAAATCAACCTGCAATGAATCAAAATGGGCAACAATTTGCCCCTTCCAATTCTTACCCTCAAGTTCCTCAACATGCTCCTCCTTTTGGGGTATCTCAACAAAGAAAACCTTCTTTAGAAGATACTTTACAGCAATTCATGCAATCAACCCAACAAGTTTTACAATCTCACACTCAATCCATTTTAAAGATTGAAACACAATTGGGTCAATTAGCCAGTGCTATAGGAGAGAGAGAAAAAGAAAAATTCCTCAGTCAACCTATTCCTAATCCTAAGGGTCAATATGAAGTAGGATCATCAGCAAATCCTAAGGAAGAAGTAAAGTCTGTGACAACCATTAGATCTGGAAAGGTCATTGATAATCATGTTCACATGCCAGAAAATGAGGAATAGAGTCAACATGAATTCCAAACTAATGACTCAAGTGAAAAGAAAAGTGAACAGTTTTCTTGTGCCCCTAAAGCTCCTTTCCCTCAAAGATTTGCGGCAAATAAGAAAGGTACTCAGTATAGTGACATTTTAGAGGTGTTTAAACAAATAAGCATTAACATCCCTTTTCTTGACGCTATCAAACAAGTACCTGCTTACTCAAAATTCCTAAAAGATCTGTGTACGGTGAAAAGGAAAACTAATGTTCTAAAAAAGGCATTCTTGACTGAACAAGTAAGCTTTATAATTCAACAAAAAACTTCTATCAGGTACAAAGATCCTGGTTGTCCTACAATTTCTTGTGTGATAGGTGACCATGTGATTAACCGAGCCTTACTTGCTCTAGGAGCAAGTGTGAATCTACTGCCTTACTCTGTGTATAAGAAACTTGGGTTAGGAAAACTGAAACCTACACCAGTGACCCTTCAGTTAGCTGATAGGTCCACAAAAATTCCTAGAGGTGTCATAGAAGACGTGCTCATTAAGGTTGATAAATTCTACTTTCCAGTAGATTTCATTGTTTTTGACACTGAACCTGTTGAGAATACAGAGACACAAATTCCAGTCATTTTGGGTAGACCATTTCTGGAAACATCCAATGCAATCATTAATTATCGAAATGGAATTTTGAATTTATCTTTTGGAAATATGACTGTGGAACTAAATGTTTTTAATGTCTCTCATCAACCTATGGAAATGGATGATTTATGTGAGGTCAACTTGATTGAAAGTGCCATTTATGATTCATTTTTAGATTCCTTTAGTAATGATCATCTAGAAAAATATTTGATTCATTTTGATAAGGATAAAGATGAGGATTATCTGGTTCGTGAAGTAGACTCTTTGTTAGAGACAACTCCACTAATGGATAATGATAAATGGAAAGTCAAAAAGGAAAAAGTCTCACCTTTTGAGTCAGTTCCACTACCATCTGTTGTTCATACTGTTTACCCACATGGTGCAGTAAAAATTGAAAATCCTAAGAACGGTGATGTTTTTAAAGTAAATGGTCAAAGATTGGAAGCATTTTTGGAATTACCAAATTCGGAGATAGAGGAGACACCTTTGTGTGATTTAATTTTTCCCTTCAGTGTTATCTTCTTTTGAATTTCGATTGTTTTCCCTCCCTTTGTTGCTTTTTCTTTTTAAAAAAAAAACAAAAAAGAGAAAAGAACAATTGAGTCGAAAATGGAGGACATTCTAAAAAAATTGAAAAATCATTTTCCTTCTCTTTCACCCAATGCATTGAGAAAAATTTACAAAGCACGGGTTGCAAGATTAAGGGTGTTGATGAACATGAGGATGCCTGCTGATATTCGTTCACTAATTAAAGCTAAGGTACGGTTATCAGGTGAGTCTGCAAATAATTTCATCTCTTACATGCCTAGTTTAGGAAAAAGTAGTTTTGCTAAAAAGCGCAGAGCTAAACAAATGGGTGTTTATTACAAATGTGGACGTGAAACTTGTAACAAACGTTGCCGTTCTTTGGGTTGGGTGTCTGTAAATCGGGAAGACAAAATTAAGTTCATTAATGATGGCTTGAGTACGGAGTCATTGGATGATGACTTTCATCCAACGTCTCTTGAGACACAACCTAGTGGATTTGTGCATATCGGTATTGTCAGTTTATGGCCCAATTTCAAAAAAGAACATAAATGGTACAGTCTTGGGAATCTGACGTTAAAAGACCCTGTTTGCCAATTTATAAGAAAATTGGATGGGAAGCATATCCTCGACCCATAGAGGGCGTTTAAGCCGTTACTGGACGTAAAACCAAAGGAAGATGTGAGCCACAATCATAACTACTGTACATATAGATGCGTGCCGTCATTTTTGAATTTTGCACCTTTCATTTAGCTGACATTCGCCAGCCCACTCTTATAGCTATTGAAATTATGCCATAGGCCTATTAACATAGCTATTGCAAGTATGCCCTTATTTGAGTCTTATAAATGCACACCTCATTATCTTCATCTTCATACTCAAAGTTAAGGTGAGTGTAGATATGGAAGGAATCGCAGTTTGTCACTTTTGAAATATTTATGTCTTTTGTAGTTCTAGTCCTGGGAAAAATGGAGAGTGTGTAAAAGCAGCACAAACTTTGGGTATAGTACTAGCCAGGAGAAAGATTCATTTAGTTTATGGTGGAGGTTGTCGAGGGTTAATGGGGAGTGTGTCTGGATCTGCATATCTAGGAGGATGCCAAGTTCTTGGTATTATTCTTACAGCTCTAGCTGCATCAAACATTGTAGGAAAACAATTGGGGAAGAATGTAGGGTATCCTCCATGCATGAACGAATTGCTAAAATGATGTGCAACGCTAACGCCTTCATTGCCTTACCTGGTGGTTTTGGTACTCTAGAGGAAAATTTTCAAGTCGTCTCTTGGGCATAACTGAACATGCACCATAAACCCATAGGTTTGTTGAATGTTAACAATTTCTTTGATGGTTTGTTGTCATTTTTTGATCATGTTGTAGAACAAAGGTTTATCTCGCAATCAACACGTCGGATTCTTATCTCGGCCTCAAATGCTGACGAGCTGATTGATGCGTTACAAGCATTTTTTTCATGTACCTGATCCAGTTATAACTCAAATAGATTGGACAACAGAAAATCGCAGAAAGTGTAAACTAGACTTGGATCTTCATTTGTAATACCTTTTATTTGCTTGAATAAATTTTTATTTTCTGTTTAGTTTGCTGTAGGTTCATCTTTTCTTAGATCTCCTTTCAAGTAATATTTCTTTTAATCTTTATTGTTTATTTTGGGTTTCTTCATCTAAAAAAACAAAAAAAAAATTGAGTGATGTTTTGGGATTAGGCAAAGCTAGCACTAATGATGAAAATGGTTTAAAATGTTTGTAACCTTTGAAAAATTGATGAGTTCTGAGTGTTATGTGTGAACTTGAACTCTAATGCAACTTATGTTTTATTTGAGAATCCTAATATCTTGTGCACTTAATCTTTTACATTTGACTGATTGTTTATTCAGAAAAGATTTATGTGATTCAGATATGTAAATTGATCTCATAAGACTCTAGAACTTATTCAATTGTCATTTGAGGCAAAATCCTAGACTACTCTCCATTTAAGAAATGAATTAGGCATTGTTGGAATCGTTTGAGCCTTTCAAACGAACCTATACATGATGCTATCCCTAGCAACCTATTTTGAGCCTATATTCATCCTTTCTTGAACACCTATATTATTATCTAGCCTTTAAATAAAAATATTTCTAACTCTTACCTTTCACTCATAGGAATGACCATTTGACAAGGTATGGTTCAGGGGTGGATGGTAGAAGTTAAAAAAAAAAGAAGAAAAAAAAAGAGAAAAAGAAAGTTAATACTCCCTAAATAAATAAGTTTAGGGGTGTTTATCTTTAAAAAAAATAGTATGAGCAAATAAATGTAAGGATGATGAAAAGGTTGGAAATAGAATTCACAGTATAATATCAAAAGTATTTGGGAGGCTTTAAATGATCATGCATGTTGAAGAGTGAATTGAGCTTTCATTCATATCATTTTATCCACCTTTAACCTATGCCATACATTACAAGCCTAATGAAAGTCCTAATGATCTTAAATGTTATGATTAGTCTACATTAGTGGAGAGTGACATGAAAAATAATCTTATGGAGTCTTAAATGCATATATCTAGAGATCTATTTTAAATATTTGATTACATAAATTTATTTGAATGCGAAAAGTCTAATGTCATAAGACTACTACACACACACACTTGGGATTCAAGAGTAAACCATATGTTGTATTTGAATAAAAGTTCTACATAACCTTGGGATTATGATATTTTTCTTAGTTGCACATTTTATATCCTTGAGGAATGCTTAGTAAGTCAAAAACAATTCATCACTCACTCATCATTTCAATTTTGAAGTTTATGTGTTTTGCTTGAGGACAAGCAAAAGATTAAATTGGGGGATATTTGATGAGTGAGTTTTATACTCATAAATTAAATATTTTCATCTTATCCTTTTGCCATAATTAAGCATAAATCTCCCTTACTTGTCTTTAGTTTGTGTATTTCTTACAGATGGAGAGAAGAGTAGAAAATGGACTTAATTGAAGGAATCAGAGCTAAATTGTGGTTCTTTGGGAATGATGTCTATAAATCAAGCAGATAAAACAAATTCATTAAGGATGGCTGAGTAAGGAGCATTATCATATTGACTCTTGAGACGTATCCTAATAGAGATATGCACAAATTTATTCTTGATTTATGATCACATTTTCAAAAGAACTAAAACATAAAGATTCACGGTAAAACACCCAATGTTGAGAATATGTTTATTGTTTGTAGTCTAGTCCAATCTTGCTGTAGTATTTAGGCCATATCTCCAAAAATACATATCAAATATGTATGCAATTTGGTAAGTGTGTAGCGAATACAATTGGATACAACTTTCATGTTCAAGTGGTTAGAAAATTCGAACATTAAAAGGGCCAAAAGTAGGCTAGAAAAGAATCTGACTACTGCTGCAGTCCAGCCCGACTTTGATCTAGTATTTTGACCATAAGTCACACATTACGTATCCAATTTGTCCACAATTTGTCTTGACAGAAAGCTAATGAAATTTTCTACAACTTTTGTGTTGATGAAGTCAACAAATTCGACGGATTGCAAGATGATATTCAAGGATCAATTTCGGTGCACATGATGGAATCCAAATTGTCAACTTTGTACAACTTCTACCTAACAATTTTGACAATTATCACACCTACCACACCTAATTGTATCTATAAATAGAGGGCTTGAGGGGTGAGTGAAGGAGCTTTTGGAGAGAGCTTGGGAAAGATTTGTTGGAATTCTACGTACTTGTAATGTTATTCTCTCTTTAGACATTTTGTATTTTTCATTTTCTTCCGTAATATTATCAACTTCCATAAATGTGAGTGTTAGAGCATTAACTAGGATTCTTTTATGGATAATTTTGAAGGCTATATTCCATGATTTTGGTGGATAAATGTGGCTTGAAATTCAAAATTTATATGCTTAAAATGTCTGTTTGGTTATTTTTTGGTTTGGTGGCTGATTTGGAGAGGAAAAGAGGAGTTTTACTGTCTTCACGTCCATAGCACGGCAATGCTCTGGGCTGGTTGGGACTATTATTGTGCAGAGCACGGGTGTAACACGACCGTGCTTCGTGGCATGGCCAAGCCGTGTTATGGGCTGGAATGGAAAAACACAAGTGTTGGAATTTGGAACACGGGTGTTGTTATTTTAATTAAAACTCGCAAGCGTACGAATCTATTAGAGTATATATTTAGTGTTATGCAAGGTTGATCCCACAAGGATTGATAATTAAGAGAAAATCTAATTCAGATCCAAAATAAATATTTTTAACCTAGTTGCCAAGATTTTCTTTTGTAAGAAGAATTTTGAACAAAGCATGCAAGAAATAAAATACTGAAATTAAATAGAAATGTATTCAAAGTAAAGAAACATGCTAAAGTTAGGGGATCTATTCTTGGTATATCAAATAAAAATAAATTTTAACTCTTTTATTACTCAAATAGAATCCTCACATAAATGAGGTTTCATTCGAAAGATATGTTACTTTAAACTCATTTTGGTCTATATATGAAGTGTATTTGCATTTTTCTCATCATATTCCTAATAATAAAATAATTCTTGTAAAATGGATTCAAGTATACACCATGCCAATCATTATATAGTCTACAATAAATCAAGAATCATTCAAGCATTTATTGTGCCAAAAATTGTCTACAATGTATCAAGATTCACACTTTACAAAATTAAAAATGAAAAGATGTAAAAGGAAGAAAAACATAACAATAGATAGGTGGCAGAGTCAATAATAATAATATAAAGTATGCGGTAAAACCAGCCATTAAGAAATAAAATAATAAGAAAATAACAACAGAAGAGCAACAAAGCTGTCCTCTAAAAAAGAAAATAACAATAGAGGGGCAACAAAGCCATCCTCTAAGAAAGAAAATAATAAGAAAATAAATAACAGAGGAGCAACAAAGCCATCATCTAAGAAAGAAAATAACAAGAAAATAAATAACAGAGGGGCAACAAAACCATCCTCTAAGAAAGAAAATAACAAAAAAATAAATAACAGAAGGGTAATAAAGCCATCATTTAAGAAAAAAATAACAAGAAAATAAATAAGAAGATAAATACAACATCAAATATAAACATTGAAATTAAGAGTTAGATAAATTATTATTTTCATACCAAGAATTTCACCTTTTCACCTCAGCATTAGGAGATTAGTTCTTCATAATCAAGGTAAGAAAGCAAAATGAAAGAGGAAGAAGCATGATAATATTATGAAAGAAAGTAGAGATACAAAATGTCTAAAGAGAGAAAAATATTAGAAGCATTTAGAATTTCAACAAAAGCTTTCCCAAGATCACTCTCAGCTCCCCCACAAGCCTTCTCAAGCCCTCTATTTATAGATGCAATTAGGTGTAGTAATTGTCAACAATGGTGGCTAACAAGTTACATTAAGTTGACAAATTGGGCATTGAAATTAATCTTTGAATTATTGTTTCATATCCACAAAATATGCTGACCCCATAAAACTAAAAGTTGTAGATAATTTCATTATCGTTCTATCCATATAAATTGTGGATAAATTGGATACGTAATTTGTGACTTATGACCGACATACTGGAGCAAAGTCGGGCTGAACTGCAACAACTAATATATTTTATTCTTGCCCAATTCTGGCCATGTTAGTATCCTTTTTTGTTGACTACGTGAACATGAAAGTTGTAGAAAATTATATCTGTTATTCGCCTACCAAATTTTGTATGCATTGAATATGTAGTTTTTGAAATAAGGCCCAAATACTACAGTAAGATTGTGCTGGACTGCAACAATAAACATGTTCTCTTCTAGCCCAATTTTGGGCCTTTAGATGTCTAAATTTGCTAATCACATAAACATGAAAGTTATATAAAATTGTGTTGGCTATTTATCTACCAAAATTTGTACATATTATATACATATTGTTTAAGATACAGCCAAAATACTGCAGTAAGATCAAGTTGAAAAGCAAGCAGCAAACATATTTTTAACAATGGGTGTTCTACCTTGAATTTTTATGTTTCAATTCTTTTAGAAATGTGGTCATAAATTAAGATTGAATTGATGCATATATCCATTAGGATGTGTCTTAAGAGTAAAAAATATAATTCTCTTTACTCAACCATATTCAATTAATTTATTTTGTTTGCTTGATTTAAAGACATCATTTCCAAAAAACTACAATTTAGCTTTGATTTCTCCAATTGAGTCCATTTTCTATTCTTCTCTCCATCTATAAAAAATACACAAAACTAAAGACAAATAAGAGAGATAAATGCTTAATTAAGGCCAAAAAGATAAGATGAAAATATTTAATTTATGAGTATAAAATTCACTCATCAAATAACCCAAACTTAATCTTTTGCTTGTCCTCAAGCAAAACACACAAACTTCAAAATTCCAAAGATGAGTGAGTGATGAGTTGTTTTTGGCTTACTAAGCATTTCTCAAGGATTTAAAATGTGTAACCAAGAAAAATATCAGAATCCCATGATTAGTTGAACTTCAATTCAAATGCAACGTATAATTTACTATTGAATCTCAAGTGTGTGTGTGGTACTCTTATGACATTGGACTTTTTGCATTCAAATAAATTCAAGTAATTAAGTATTTAAAACAGATCTCTATATTTATGCATTTGAGACTCCATAAGTTTATTTTTCATATCACTCTCCACTAATGTAGAATAATCATAATATTTAAGATCATTAGGACTTTCATTATGCTTGTAATGTATGGCATAGGTTAAAGGTGGATAAAAAGATATTTATGAAAGCTCAATTCACTCTACAACATACATGATCATTTAAGTTCCCCCAAATGCTTTTGATATTATCATGTGAATTCTATCTCCAACCTTATCATCATCCTTATGTTATTTGCTCATACTACATTTTTTTTTATGTAAACACCCCCAAACTTATTTATTTGGGAAGTTCTATACTTTTTTTCTCCTTTTTTTTAACTTCTTCCATTCACCCATGAACCATAGCTTTTCAAATGATCATTCCTATGAGTGCAAGGTAAAAGTTAGAAATATTTTTGTTTAAATGCTAGATAATAATATAGGTGTACAAAAAAATATAGGCTCAAAACGTGTTACTAGGGATGTCATAATGTATAGGTTGGTTTGAAAGGCTCAAACGATTCCAAAAATGCCTATTTCATTTCTTAAATAGAGAGTAGTCTAAGATTTCGCCTCAAGTGACAATCAAATAAGTTCTAGAGTCTTATGAGATCAATTAGCATATCTGAATCACATAAATCTTTTCTGAATAAACAATTAATCAAATGTAAAAGTGCTCAGGATATTAGGATTCTCAAGTAAAATATAGGTTACAATAGAGTTCAGGTTTACACATAACACTTAGAACTCATTTATTTTCCAAAGGTTACAAGCACTTTAAATCAATTTCCTCATTAGTGCTAGTTTTGCCTATTCCCAAAACATCACTAAGTTTTTTTTATAAACATGAACAAACACAAAACAAACAAAAAATATTAAACAAAATATTACCTAAAAGGAGATATATGAAAAGATGAACCTGTAGGAAACTAACAAAGAATAAAAAATTATTCAATCAAATAAAATGAGTTATAGATGAAGATCCAAGTCCAATTTGCGATTTATGCGGTTATCTGACGTCCAATCTATTTGAGCTGTTGTTGGATCAGGTACATGAACAAATACTTGTAAAACATCAATTAGCTTATCAGCATTTGAAGCCGAGATGAGAATCCATCGTGCTAAGTGTGAGATAAATATTTGTTCCATAGCTTGATCAAGAAGAGACAATAAACCATCGAAGAAATGGTTAATATTCAACAAACCTATAGGTTTATGGTGGATATTCAATTATGTCCAATAAACTATTTAAAAAATTTCCTACAGAGTACCAAAACCACTTGGTAAGTCAATGAAGGCATCAAAATTACTCATCATTCTAACAATGCACTCATGCATGGAAGACACCCTAAATTCTTCCCCAATTGTTTCTCCTATGATGTTTGTTACAACTAGAGCTGTAGGAATAATACCTCGAACTTGGCATCCTCCAACATATGCAAATGCAGACACACTCCCTATTAACCCTCGATAACCTCTACCATAGACTTAATAAATTTTTCTCTCGGCTAGTGCCATACCCAAAGTTTGTGATACTTTCACATACTCTTCATTTTTTCTAGGTCTGGAACCACAAAAGACACATATTTTGAAATTGACAATATGTGATTCACTCCATATCTGCACTCACCTTAACGTTGAGTATGAAGGTAAAGATAATAATGTGTGTATTTATAGAACTCAGATAAGGGCATAGTTACAGTAGCTATGTGAATAAGATGGTGGCATAATTACAATAACCATGTGAGTAGGTCAGTGGATGTTAGCTAAATTATAGGTGAAAAATTAAAAAATGACGGCCTACATGCATATGTACAGTAGTTGTGATTGTGACTCACATCTTCCTCTAGTTTTACATTTAGTAACAGATTAAATGCCCTCTATGGGTTGAGGATATACTTCCCATCCAATTTTCTCATAAATTGGCTAACAGGGTCTTTTAATGTCAAATTTTCAAGATTGTATTGTTTCTGTTCTTTTTTAAAATGGGATCATAAACCAACAATTCTGATATTCACAGATCCACTAGGATACGTCTCAAGAGACGTTGGATGAAAGTCATCGTCCAACGACTCCTTACTCAAGCCATCTTTAATGAATTTTATTTTGTCTTCTCGATTTACATGAACCCATCCCAAAGAACGGCAACGTATGTTGCAAGTTTCACGTCCACATTTATAGTAAACACCCATTCTTTTAGATCTACGCTTTTTAGAAAAACTACTTTTTCTTAAACCAGGCATGTAAGAAATGAAAATATTTGCAGACTCACCTGCTAATCGTATCTTAGCTTCAATTAGCCAATGGATATCAACAGGTATTCCCATGTTCATCATCAACCTCAATCTTTCAACCCGTGCTTTATAAATTTTCATCAATGTATTGGGTGGAAGAGAAGGAAAATGATTTTCAAGTTTGAAAGTATGTCTTCTATTCTAAATTCAAATTTTTTTTAAGAAAGATCGAAAGCAACAAAAATAAGAAAACAATAGCAATTCAAAAGAAAATAGCAATGAGGGAACAAAATAATGCAAACTAAAGATCTTACCCAAATAGCGTGCATAACAACTTTTGACAAAGGAAGAAAACCAATCATGGTAGACAGGATCACGCAAAAGTGTCTCCTCTACCTCTGGGTTGCATAATTTCAAAAATGATTTCAATCTTTGGCCATTGACTTTAAACACATCACTAGTTTTGGGATTTTTAATCTCTACTGCACTATGTGGATAACCAGTACGAACAATGAACGGTCTTGACCACCGAGAACATAGTTTTCTTGGAAATAAATGCAAACGAAAGTTATATAGAAGGCCTTTTTGACCTATATTAAATGAATTTCTTAAAATATTTTTGTCATGAAAAATGTTCATTTGATCCTTATACAATTTTACATTTTCATATGCATCATTCTTTATTTCTTCTAGTTTATTGAGTTAGAGCTTCCTGTGGAAACCTGCTTTGTCAAGAGCAAAGTTAAATTGTTTGATGGCTTAATAAGCTATATGTTCTAATTCAACAGGTAAATGACAGGCCTTACCATACACAAGTCGGTAAGGAGACATTCCAATAGGGGTTTTAAAAGTAGTACGATAAGCCCATAAAGCATCAGAAAGTTTCAAAGACCAATCTTTCATACTTGGGCTAATCATTTTTTCCAAAATGTTTTTAATTTTCTTATTTGAAATCTTAATTTGACCACTAGTCTGAGGGTGGTATGGGGTAACAACTTTATGTGTGATTCTATATTTTCTCATTAACTGCTCAAAATGCCTATTACAAAAATATTTTCCCCATCACTAATGATAGCCCATGGTGTACCAAACCTTGAAAAAATGTTTTCTTTCAAGAATTTTACCACAATCTTGTGATAATTTGTTTTACATGCAAAAGTCTCTACCTATTTTGACACATAATCCACAGCAAATAGGATGTATAAATTACCAAAAGAATTAGGAAAAGGACCCATGAAATCAACTCCCCAAACATCAAATATCTCAAAAATAGAATAGGAGTCAAAGGCCTTATATTTCTGTGTGAGATACTGGCCAATTTTTGACAACGCTCATAAGAACTACAATACAAATGGGCATATTTGAACAGTGATGGCCAATAGAAGTCACATTGCAAGACTTTTACAGCAGTTATTTTAGCACTAAAATGACCTCCACAAGCATGATCATGACAAAAAGAAATAACACTATATTGCTCGCTCTCAAGAACACATCTCCGAATGATTTGATTAATGCAATACTTAAACAAGTATGGATCTTCCTAAAAGAATTTTTTTATTTCTGCTAAAAATTTTACTCGATCTTACTTACTCCAATGTATAGGCATTTGACTTGTGACAAGATAATTAGCAATGTCAACAAACCAAGGTAACTGAGAAATAGACATGAGTTGATCATCTGAAAATGAGCCTCCGATAGGTAAGTTATTGTCACCCGATTCAACTATCAGCCTAGATAAGTGATCAGCCACAACATTTTCATATATTTTCTTATCCCAAATTTCTAAATCAAATTCTTGTAACAACAATATCCATCTTATCAAAAGTGATTTAGCATCTTTCTTAGAAAAAAGATACTTAAGTGCAGCATGATATGTAAAGACCACAACCTTAGATCCTAATAAATAAGATCTAAACTTGTCTAAAGCAAATACCACAGCTAATAACTCTTTTTTCGTCGTAGAACAATTCAATTGAGCATCATTAAGAGTTTTACTAGCATAGTATATCACATAAGGAAACTTTTCTAGACGTTGACCCAAAACAGTTCTAATTACATAATTAGAGGCATCACACATGATTTCAAATGGAATATTCCAATTGGGTGGTCTAATGATGGATGTTGAGGTAAGTAGGGATTTGAGCCTCTCAAAATCTTGAAAGCATTCTTCATCAAAGATAAATGGTGCATCTTTGGTAAGCAAATTTCACAAAAGGTTTGGAGATTTTGCTAAAATCATTGATGAATCTGTGATAAAACCCTGCATGGCCTAAAAAAGAACGTACCTCTTTCATTGTCTGAGAAGGTGAAAGACTAGAAATCAATTCAATTTTAGTTTTATCTACCTCAATCCCCTTATTTGACACAATATATCCCAAAAAAATTCATTTTTTAACCATGAAATGACATTTTTCCCAATTCAAAACAAATTTTTTTTCTTTACACCTAATTGAGACCAATCTTAAGTGGTGCAAACATTCCTCAAAACTAGACCTATGCACAAAAAAATCATCCATGAATACTTTCAAAAATCGCTCTACCACGTCAGAAAATATACTTATCATGCAACGCTGAAATGTAGCAAGTGCATTGCACAATCCAAATGGCATTTGACGATAGGCAAATGTTCCGAATGGAAAAGTGAATGCAATTTTCTCTTAATCTCCAGGTGCAATTGAAATTTGGTTGTAACCAGAATATCCATCAAGAAAACAATAATATTTATGTCCAGCCAACCTGTCTAGCATTTGGTCTATAAAGGAAAGTGGAAAATGATCTTTCCTTACAACAACATTCAACTTACGGTAGTCAATAGAAACATGCCACCTAGTTTGTACTCTAGTGGAAATTAATGCAGTATCTTCATTCTTGATTACAGTAATGCAAGACTTCTTAGGGACTACCTTAACAGGACTAACCCATACACTATCAAAAATCAAGTAAATGACACCCACATCAAGAAGTTTAATCACTTTAACTCTCACAACTTCTTTCATGTTTGGATTTAGACATCTTTGTGGCTCTCTTGAGGTTTTGGTATTGTCTTCTAAATGTATCCTATGCATGCAAATTGATGGATTAATACCTTTAATATCTGCTATTGTCCATCCTATGGCTTTACTATGTTCATTGAGAACTTTGATGAGTTCAACTTCCTGTTTTTTATTTAAATCAGATGCTATGATGATAGACAAAGTCTAAGAAGGTCCTGAAAACACATATTTCAAAGATTTTGGTAAAGGTTTCAATTCCAATTAGGGTGGTTTCTCTACAGATGGTAGTGGAACAAACTCAAAAGGTGAAACTATTTCTTTTTTGACTTTCCATCTATCAGTATCCATTAGTGGAGTGGTCTCTAACAAAGAGTTTACCTTACTAACCAAAAAATCTTCATCTATGACCATGTTGAAATAAGCCAAACATTTTTCTAGATTATCATTACCAAGAGTATAAAAATGAATCATTAATTAGGTTAACTTCACACAAATCATCCATGTCCACAGGTTGATGGGAGACATTAAAAACATTAAGTTCCACAGTCATATTTCCAAAAGACAAATTCAAAATTCCATTTCGACAATTAATGATTGCATTAGAAGTTGCCAGAAATGGTCTGCGCAAAATGATTGGAATTTATGTATATGCATTCTCACCAGGTTCAAGGTCAAGAATAATGAAATCTACTGGAAAGTAGAATTTATCAACCTTAATGAGAACATCTTCTATAATACCTCTAGAAATTTTGGTGGACCTATCAGATAACTGAAGAGTCACTAGTGTAAGTTTCAACTTTTCTAACCCAAGTTTCTCGTACACGGAGTAAGGCAACAGATTCACACTTGCTCCTAAATCAAGTAACGCTCTATTAATCACATGGTCACCTATAACACAAGAAATTGTAGGACAACCAGGATCTTTGTACTTGACAGGAGTTTTTTTTTTCTGAATTATGGAGCTCACTTGTTCAATCAAAAATATTTTTTTCGGAACATTAGTTTTCCTTTTCACCGTGCGAAGATCTTTCAAAAAATTTGAGTTAGCAAGTACTTGTTTGATAGCGTTAAGAAAAGGGATGTTAATACTTACTTGCTTAAACACCTCTAAAATGTCACTATATTGAGTACCTTTCTTGATTGTCGCAAGTTTTTGTGGGAATGGAGCTTTAGGGGCACAAGGAATAAGTTCACTTTTATTCTCACTTAAGTAATTAATTTATGGTTCATGCTGACTCTGTTCTTCAATTTCTGGCATGTGAACTTGATTATCAATTACTTTTCTAGATCTAAGGGTTGTTATAGATTTAACTTCTACCTTAGGATTTGTTGATGATCCTACTTCAAATTAACCCTTAGGATTAAGAATAGGTTGACAGGGGAATTTTTCTTTCTCTCTTTCTTCTATAGCATTGGCTAATTGACCCAATTTTGTTTCAAGTTTTGAAATAGATTGAGTGCGAGATTGAAAAACTTGTTGGGTTGACTACATGAATTAATGCAAGGTATCTTCTAAAAAAGGTTTTCTTTGTTGTGGTACCCCAAAAAGAGGAGCATGTTTAAGAACTGGAGGGTATGAATTGAGAGGGGCTAATTATTACCCACTTGATTTATTGAAGGCTAATTTTGCTTCCATGAAAAGTTTGGATGATTCCTCTAATGTGAATTATATATAGGTGCAAATGGGCTATTTAATGACTTTCCGTAAGACTGAAGAGAATTAGCTTGCTCAAAGAATGCCTCTTAGTAAGTTGGTATGGATGAACAAGATTGTACAGTGTGAGATGTAATAGAATATAAAGTACATGCTTCATTCCTAGTATTGGTAGAAGAGTTCAGAGTTTGGCTTAAATTTAAAACTTCTACCATTTTAGTAAGATTGGCCAAAGTAGCTTTCACATCTGTATTATTACTCACTTCATAAATTCCTCCCCTTTTGGGGTTTGAGACTTTCTATCATTTGGATCAATGCAGTTCTAATATTGAGAGTTTTCAGATAGAGACTCTAAGGATCCCCAAGCTTTAGCCTCATTTAACTGTAAAAACCTTCCACCATGCATACTTTGGATCATTTGACGATTTGACGTAGTCAAACCATCATACCAATATTTCACAAGTCTCTAAGTTTCAAAACCATGATGAGGACACTTCAAAAGAAGGTCATTAAATCTTTCCCAACACTTAAAAAATTGTTCACCCTCTTTTTGGAAAAAATAAGAGATTTTTATTCTAAGGGAATCTATTTTAGACATGGAAATTTTTTTTGTTAGAAACTTATTTACTAATTGATTCCAACTAGTAATAGTTCCTGTAGAAAAGGAATTCAACCAGACTTTAGCTTTATCTTTCAATGAAAATGGAAACATTCTAAACCTGATTGACTCATCATTGAAATTTTGGAAGTGAAATGTCGAGCAGATTTCAAGAAACTCTTTAATATGCATGTATAGGTCTTCTCTCTCTAATCCATAAAATGATGGCAATAGTTGGATTATGGCTAGTTTAAGCTCAAAGTGAGTTACATTAGTTTGTAGTGACACAATACCAGATGGTGTACTAGATACGATAGGTGAGAAATTTTCTATAAGGGTTTTCTCGTGTACAACTTGTTCTTTCATTTTTCATGGTTGTTCTGACAAAGTATAATATTTCAATTTTAAAATCAATGGGTAATCCTAAAATTTTTCTAACCAAACACTGATCTTTATCACGTTTCTAAGCACGCATAAACTAAAAGAAAAACTATAAACAATTATTTCTAATAGTATACAATACAATTACAAAAGAGGATAATTTTACAACTTAATAACATATAAATAAATGTTAACTATAAGTAACAAAATGTAAATACAACAAAAATAAACAAAAATCACAAAATTATGCAGCCAAGAAATTTTTTTATCTTTTTATTTTGAGTGTTAGTAATAATGGATGGTATTCAATTAGTGGATTCCTAAAAAAGTGTGGAGGAGTCATTAGTCTCACTTAAAATCCATACTCCTTGGGAATTTTTATCCTTGTTGTCAGAATCAACTAATTTTACACATCCAAATTACCACACAAATTATTAATAAATACCTTTTTCACAATGAAAATTTTCTATACAAAGAATATATAAATATTCTAAATAATAACTAGTGGAAGAATTATACTTACCTTGATCTAATTAGCTTTTCCGTCGAAATCTCTGGCAACGGCACAAAAAACTTGTTATTTTAATTAAAACTCACAAGTGTATGAATCTATTAGAGTATAGATTTAGTGGTAATCAAGGTCGATTCCACAAGGATTGCCAATTGAAAGAAAATCTAATTCAAATTCAATATAAATATTTCTAACCTAGTTGCCAAGATTTTCTTTTGTGAGAAGAATATTGATCAAAGTATGCAAGAAATAAAATAATAAAATTAAATAAAAATATATTCAAAGTAAAGAAATATGCTAAGGTTAGGGGATCCACTCTTGGTATATCAAATAAAAATAAATTTTTACTCTTTTATTACTCAAATGGAATCCTTACATAAATAAGGTTTCATTCGGAAGATATGTTACCTTAAACTTACTTTGATTTATATATGAAGTGTATTTGCCTTCTTTTTATTGTATTACTAATAATAAAACAACTATTGTAAAATGGATTCAAGTATACACCGTGCCAATCATTATATTGACTACAATAAATCAAGAATGATTCAAGCATTTATTGTGCCAAAGATTGTCTACAATGTATCAAGATTCACACTTTATAAAATTAAAATGAAAAGATGTAAAAGGAAGCAAAACATAACAACAGATAGGTAGCAGAGTCAATAATAATAATATTAAGTTGGTGGTAAAATTATCCATTAAGAAATAAAATAACAAGAAAATAAAAACAGATGGATAACAAAGTCGTCAACTAAAAAAGAAAATAACAATAAAATAACAATAGAGGGGCAACAAAGCCATTCTCTAAGAAAGAAAATAAAGAGAAATAAATAACAGAGGGGCAACAAAGCTATCTTCTAAGAAAGAAAATAAAAACAGAGGGGCAACAAAACCATCTTTTAAGAAAGAAAATAACAAAAAAAAAAAATAACAGAGAGGCAACAAAGCCATTATCTAAGAAAGAAAATAACAACAGAGGGGCAACAAAACCATCCTTTAAGAAAAAAATAACAAGAAAATAAATAACATAGTGGCAATAAAGCCATCCTCTAAGAAAGAAAATAATAAGAAAATAAATAACAGAGGGGAAACAAAGCCATCTTCTAAGAAAAAAAATAACAAGAAAATAAATAAGAAGATAAATACAAAATCAAATATAAACATTGAAATTAAGAGTTAGATAAATTATTATTTTCATACCAAGAGTTTCACGTTTTCATCTTAGCATTAGGAGATTAGTTCTCCATAATCAAGGTAAGAAAGCAAAATGAAAGATGAAGAAGCATGATAATATTATGAAAGAAAGTAAAGATAGAAAATGTCTAAAGAGAGAAAAATATTAGAAGCACTTAGAACTTGAACAAAAGCTTTCCCAAGATCACTCTCAGCTCCCCCACAAGCCTTCTCTAGCCCTCTATTTATAGATACAATTAGGTGTAATAATTGTTAACAATGGTGGCTAACAAGTTGCATTAAGTTGACAAATTGGGCACCGAAAGTAATCCTTGAATTATTGCTTCATATCCACAAAATCTGTTGACCCCATAAAAATAAAAGTTGTAGATAATCTCATTATGGTTTTGTCCATATAAATTGTGGACAAAGTAATTTGTGGCTTATGGCCAAAATACCAGAGTAAGATCGGGCTGGTCTGCAACAACTAACATATTCTATTCTAGCCTAATTATGGCCATTTTAATGTCATATTTTGCTGACCACATGACCATGAAAGTTGTAGCAAATTGTATCTTCTAGTGTCCTACCAACTTTCGTATGTATTGAATATGTAGTTTCTAAAATAGGGCCCAAATACTACAGTAAGGTTGGGCTGGACTGCAACAATAAACATGTTCTCTTCTAACCCAATTTTGGCCCTTTGGATGTCTGAATTTGCTGATCACAACAACATGAAAGTTATATGAAATTGTGTCAACTATTCTTCTACCAATTTTCGTAGGTATTATATACATATGTTTTGAGATACGGCCAAAATATTACAGTAAGATCAAGTTGAAAAGCAAGCAACTAACAAATTTTTAACATTGGGTGTTTTTCCTTGAATCTTTATGTTTCAATTCATTTAGAAATGTGGTCATAAATTAAGATTGAATTTATGCATATATCCATTAGGATGTATCTCAAGAGTAAAAAAGATAATGCTCCTTACTCAGCCATATTTAATGAATTTATTTTGTCTGCTTGATTTATAGACATCATTCCTAAAGAACCACAATTTAACTTTTATTCCTCCAATTGAGTCCATTTTCTATTCTTTTCTCCATCTGTAAAAAATACACAAAATTAAAGAAAAATAGGGGAGATAAATTCTTAATTAAGGCAAAAAGATAAGATGAAAATATTTAATTTATGAGTATAAAACTCACTCATCAACAAGCACGGAGCATGGGTGGCAACACAGTCGTGCTTCATAACACGGCCAGGCCGTGTTGTATGCTAGATTGCACTTTTTTGGCATATTTTGTTTCCTTTTTGAGTTTTAATCAAAAGCTAACAAATATGGGACCTTAATTAGATTTTCATGAGCTATAAATTAGGGTAAAATTAAGTGGTTTGCTTGATTGTGTAATACTCTCCTTAAATAATTGATAAATGCATGAAGACATAGAGGTAAATGATGCATGAATGCCATGTGTAAGTTCTATAAATCATAAATATTTGCAAGAAAATGATATATGTGTGCTATGGAAAAGTGTAAATGTATAATTACGTCATCTTATGTTATGATGGATTATTGTAGCATGCATAAGAGTAATGGTTGCATTATGCACATGATGTTAATGATGTGTGTTTTGTTGAGACAAGTGGCTAGAAAATATGTTAAAAGACATGTGTTGGTCAAGAAGACCCTCTTCGAAGCAGGGTGGCCTAGCAACAGGTGTCACTTTGCTGTCTAGACGCGACTGATTGTCAGGATGATCCTCTCCGAAGTAGGGTGATTTGGCAACATGTGTCACTTTACTGTGTTGAGGTGATTGACAATTCTATGATAACCCTTACCTGACCAAGGTGACCTGGCGACATGTAGCACCTTGCGAACGTAAGGCAACTAAAGGGTTATGACTGCGATACGGTACCGGGATAGAGGATGCCCTATAGCTTAGAGTGGTCAATGTGGGAAGGATTGCTTTGACCACAAAACCTAGTGGTGGGTGAGTAGTTGGAGGTGGTAAGGGCTTACACCACCTTGAGATTAGATAAATTGAGAACCTCATATGATGAGCCACTATGGAAAAACGTACAGGTACCTTATTAATACATAATTTGTTATATTTATATGATATTGATGTATAACCTGTATGAAGATTAAGTGTACATATTATATATCTTAGTATCTCTCTTGTGCAAAGAGAAAATGTTTTTTGTAGCTTATATAATTGAACATAAAATATGAGTTTTCCTAATATATTTTGATTTTACTAGATGTTGACCTTGCTGTGATTTTATATCTCATTATGTTTATGGTGTTATGTTTAAACTCTTGACATGCTATTTGTCATGTTGACCCTAATGTTGGAGCTGCAGATAGTGGATGTCCCTTACTTGGGACAATTCACTGTTATTATGAACCTATTAATGATCAACATGGTGGAAGTACCTGCACTCAGGTCAACTCCTCCACCAGCTGTACCCTAGGGGTGATAGCCATGGGAGCAGTAGTATAATAGGTTATATATGTATGTGTTTGTAAATGGGCTAACCCATTGTTTTGGTGTAACCATACAGTACTTCGCCTTTTGAGTATGATGCCTAGTACCTAGGGTTACACGTGTTTATACAAGCTAATCCCTAATGTTTTGTAAACATGTGTACATATATATAAGAGCATCTTAAGTAGTGTATATATAAGATATATATATAGGGCTCTAGGTTGGACAGTCACAAAATACATTTTTCAATCCAAATTTAACTAAATAGACCTCAAAAACAAGTCTGGAGGGTCTAAAAACCTAGAACATGACTCCGGGAGCTCGGTCAACGCCGATCAACTTATGTCACTATTTATGACCAAAAATACTATTCACATCGATCAGAGTTATTGTTCACAACACCTAAAGTTGTCAAATGGATGAGAAATTTCCTATCCTATAGTTTATCTATCTCCTGAATCCATCTACAATGTCATATTTTCAATTTGAGGACCTTAAATAGGAGTTTCAGAACTTACCTTTTTCTAAAATTCTCTACATTCAATCTGCGGTGATTATGTGATTGATTTGAAAAATTGGTATGCCAAAATTGTAGTACTCTTCGTCCTGAATCTAATGGTACCTTAGTTTTGAGATTGAAGGAACAAAGGTACTCCAGATCTAGAGAGAGAAAATAAGGAGAGAGAAAGTTACTACTTGTTGCGCCCTTACTTTTAAGGACACGTGAAACACATACTTTACGGATAGATCTTTACTATAATAGGTATAATACAAGCGTTCATTATGGAAACAGATACATATAGGTTATCTTATGTAAACACAATATACAGACAAAGTTTATAAATATTAGAGTAACAACAATAACAAGGATCCTGCCTATGACGTTCAGAGCATACTCTAGTGTACAAATACAATATAAATCAAAATCTACAAGCCCTGGAAACAAAATAGACTCACTAGAGAATATGTCGCCTAACTAGTCACCTATCTGACGGGAAATGACCAAACTATGTATTCTTATATGAAAAAATTAGAAATATCGTGTAGTGAGTTTGACACTCAGTGAGCAGATAATATCTCCTATGACCTCTTAAGTCAACATGTGGATGTACTCATATTTTAAAATTTGTCACATAGAAAATACTATTTCGAAGTACATCTATATGGGACCTGCATTTCAAATATTCTCAAATCAAAAGATATTCAGATATCCAAAACCATATACTGTATTGTATGATTATTAAACAAATGTTGTTATGCATCCAAATATGTCTCATGAAAACATTAAGAAGATCCCATATCATAACCACCATATCAGAATTCAAGCCCTTCCGTACTTTAGTAGTGTAGAATTTACCTAAACTCAACATTTTAGCTAAGGTTTGCCCTACCACCGTTCAAGAGGACACGTGATGAGACTCTAATATAGGCATTTCCTAAGCATGCGGCAAGGGAGGGCAAATAACATATCATATAGTCGGCATCTCGCCCATATAGGAGGCATCCCACTCTCCTTTACATATCATATCCCGTGTGTTGGCTGTCACACGAGATTAGCACCACCCTTGCTAGCTGAGGCATCAAGGTGCACCAAGGCTAACATCACATGCTGTTAGAAAATAATGTTTCCAATAGGATTCTTCCACAGAAATTATAATTTGTACATATGCCATATCGTTTAAAACATAGGTTTTAATATAATTCATAATTTTTAGTCTCAATACAATTCCTTTATCAAAAATTTCTCAATTAGGGTTATCACATATACCTGCCTTTTTCTAAGGCAATCTTATAACTTTACATATCAATGCCACGTGTACAATATATTTCCTTTATCATATGATGAGATATACATTTAGAATCACATATTCAATGAGTTCAAAAATCCATTTTCAAAACCATACTCTTCTTGAACTATATGCCAGATAGTAAACAAATCAGGTAATTTAATCCATTTCATAGACATATAAAAAGTATAAATAACTTGTAAACAGAACCAATACATTTAAAGTTCAAGAAGAGCATAGGGTAAGTGATAGAAAAATTATATACTCACAGGGTAAGGCTCTAGGTTGGACAGTCCCAAAATACAATTTTCCAATTCAAATTTGACCAAATAGACTTAAAAAATGAGGTCGGAGGGTCAAAAAACCTAGGAAATGACTTCTGGAGTTTGGTCAATGCTATTTAACCGATGGTTAGTGTTCATGGCCAAAAATATTGTTCACATCGATCAGAATCACTATTCATGTCGCCCAGAGTTATTGTTCACACCTACCGGAATCACTAATAACGTCGGTTCAAGTTACTATTCATTACACCAAAAGTTGTCAAATGACTATGAAACTTTATATCCTATAGTTTATCTACCTCCTGAATCAATTTATGGTGTCAGATTTTCAAATTGAGGTCTTTAAATAAGAGTTTCAGAACTTACATTTTTCTAATATTTTCTACTTCTAATCTACGACGATTCTACAGTCGATTTGAAAAATTATTCGGGTAAAACCGAAGTACTTTTCGTCCTGAATCCAGTGGTACCCTTAGTTTTAAGATAAGAGGTTCAAAGGTACACTAGATCGAGAGAGAAAAAGTATTATTCATATACAAAGGTTTTGGTAGACTTTTCCTTCATTTCTTTTTTTTTTTAAAATAATAATGGAGGGACCAAATAACAATTTGTTAATTGTTAGAGGAAGTCCTTAAAAATTTTATTATTTATATTTTGACCCATAAAATTTTAGGAAATTACAATTTAAACCTAAAAATATTAAAAAAAAAATTCATTTTCATCCTTAAAATATTTCAATTACATCCCCACTCCTTTATTTCTTTTATTAATCCATACATAAATGGAAATTACTAAATTTTAGGGGTGTTACATTCTTCCCCCCTTAAAAAATTCGGCCCCTGAATTTCAAACAATCTTGTCACAAGTAGGGAATGAAGCCATGGCATATATTACAATTATTAACTTCACTACTCAACCTATTTGTGATATCTCTTTTGTATATCATCTTTACTTTCTAAGAAGTCTCTTCACTTGAGTGATTTTTCCATATAACCTTAACCATAGGGATTTTCTTCAACCATAAATTCTTCACTTGTTGATCAACAATAGACATTGGTCTTTTTCCTCATAATTAAGCCAAATTTCTATCCAATAGATTTTCTTAGAATTTGATAATATGAGACAAATCTGATAGGTAATTCCTTAGCATTAATGCAAGAAAGACTGTATCTGTAACAACTTTATTTTTTTACACACACACACACACACACACACACACACACACACACACATATATATATATATATATATATATATATATATATATATATATTTGTAAAGTCCCATAAAGTCATTATTTTTTTACTTCTAATTACTTAACTCATATTCAATTAATTTAACCAAGTATAATGAAGGTTTAAGGTCTACCATTAACACTGATACAATTCTGAGTTCACATACACATCATTAACCAAAACGTTCGTACAAAAAACAAACACATAAATATCTACATCTTATTCATCCATATTGACCAATTCAGGAGATACAGGTGCAGGTGGTTACACCTTCATCGGGATCTTAGCCAATGCGACTCAATGTACGCTAAAAGCTGGTCATAGAGAATATGTGCATATTTATTCTTCTAAACATGATATAGAATTATGGTGAGAATTAAATCCCAGTAGGTCAAACAATAAATCATAATTATCATAATATAGCTCATCATGTCATGTTCATCTGTATAAGCTACAGTAAATACCTTAGGTCACATGTATGCACTTTATCTATGTACATGAAAATCGTACAGTAATGACATGTATGGCATGAATAACTATTTTCAAAATATCATATGATGGCTATCAACTTATTTTCATAACAAGCTACCTCAGTCAGGGTGAGTACTTTCTACTCTCCGAAACCAGCTTTTTTCGCTCTGTCTGATATGGCACACTTTCTCTTTCTTTTCTCAATAGCATAATCATAGTCGTGAGTAGGGCGTCCCCTATTGGTGCACTACATAGACCGCCATGTGACCGTGCTCATCTATTTTCTTTTTGCATTAATAGCCAAAAATATGATTTCAATAACAATATGTTCATTATACTCATATGCCATAATTTATCATCAAAGCATAATCATTACCAAAAACCATTGGTAAAATGCAATATTGCCATGAACATAATCATTTTCAATTACCATTTTATAAAATATTTTCATGACAAAATTACACACTTAATATGGTAAGGAGTGCATGCAATGGTAATGACTAGGGTATACACTAGTCATTTTTTATTTTTAGTGGCTAAAAATCCATGAGACATATATATACATTTTTCATGTTAACCATTTCTTTTAGTTCCTAACCGATTCTTCCCAGAATTTTAAAAATAGAAGCTTCCCTGGTTACTACGAAATCCAAGTTTCTTAGCCTAGCCTTTTGTTAAGTCCTCTTCCATTTTACTTCCAAATTTCCACCAAACCATAGAATTACTCATATCAAAATTTAATTATATTTCTTACTTAATTTAACATATTCCATCATCCACTTCAAAAGAAAAATAGAATCAAATCATGCATAACTAAAGGTGTTTCTCAACAGAAATTTCTCATGGTCTTCTTCTAGGTGTTTAAGGCCATATTCATTTTATCAATCTAACCATATCCCATCAATTTTTTTACCACATTTAAATATACATAACAGCAGCACAATAATATAAAGTTTTGCCACCCATAGCCATACTTATGTAGAACCTTCCACACCAACCTAAGTATTTAAACATACATCTCATGCAAGATCAACATATAACATGATATAACAACATTCATGGCCAACCATCAAAGTAATAAATATTGTAAATTTCATCAAAGTTCTAAGATCAAAATCCCATATAAATGTTATAAATTTCAAAGTTTTTCTTCAAAAAGAGATATTGTTAAACCTACCTAAAGATCTCCCTAGCTCACTTAGTGAATTCTTTTTCTTATTTCCTCTTAAATGAAGTGGTAAGATTCCTCCCTTCCCTTAGCTTTTCCAGTAACTTAAATAAGAGAAGGAGGGTGAGTTTTGAACCCCAAGGATGAAGAGAAAAGATAGATTCAAGTAGCGATTAAGATAACTTACCTTGAGTACTTAGTCTTTTAGACTTCTCCTTCTTCTTCCTTCATTTCTTTTCCTCTTTTTCTCTCCTTTCCTCACTATACCTTGCTTCTATTTTTGCTCTCCCTTACTTGGACAAAATTATAATGTTATAAGGATGAGTTTTGCTAAAATAAATTATTAAGTGGTTCACCTCTCATAATCATAGGTCTACCTTATCACAATTAGGATGCACTTGGTTGATTTTTGGGGGAAGACAACTCATGTTCTTGTCTTTCTCTTCCTTAGTCAATATATGCATAGCAAAAGGATATTTGTATTTGAGAATCATGATAAAATGTTCTTAAGACAAGGGAAAGTGTCCCTTTGATTTAGGGATTCTATTTCTTTTTCTTTTGTCTCACTCAAGTATGATAGGTTTGTCTTTCTATGTGGCAAATTTTCATCCTTTGAGTCTCCCTTGCTTGGTTGAAATTATTTGTGTAGGATAATGATATTTTGTCATAATGCCATGTATTATTACCTATTTGTTGAAATTATGAATGTAGGATATAGATGTTCCTAATGCCATGTATTATTACCTACTTGCTGAAATTATGAATGTAGGATATAGATGTTTTGTCCTAATGCCTCGTATTATTATTACCTACTTGTTGAAATTATGAATGTAGGATATAGATGTTTTGTTCTAATGCCATGTGACCTAATCTTGATTATTATTACATTACTATTTCATCACATGGTTATTATTTTTTTCCCTATTGGATTTGGGATCATTCTTGCCCATTTCTTTTACTTTGGCTGAAATTCTACATCTCATGGAGGGTTTGGTCACATTTTAATAATATTTGGGCTATCGGTCCAACTTCTATATCCTAGTCCAAGTCTATGTTATATCTCTTGCTTGGGCTATCCAATTAGCTTGCTAGAAACTCATGTGAAGTGGAAAAATAAACTCTATAAAGTGTCCATAGGTGAAGACTCAATGTATAGTTTGAGATGTTAAACTTAGTAACTCTAGCTCTTGAATTAGGAAAAATTAACCTAATTCAATCTTCTTGAAATTTTAAGACCTTCACTTACTTCTAAAAAATTTATCTTCCTTACCCAAGAATTTTGTCTCTCTCTAATATGTCATTTCTAATTTTTGCTATTAGGTTTTCTCTCTTTATTTATTCCCTTAATGTTAGAAACATTTTCTATGCATACACATTAGGTGAAGAATTTCTAAGGCTTATATTTCCTTAGATATCTAAAAATTGTTTAACAAATTTTATTTCCTTAATTAATTGTGTACCTTTATTAATAAAAGAAACAAAATTAGGGATGTTACAGTATCAACATCACTTAATCCTGATGGCAAGGCTAGGCGATCTATTACTATGTCCACTTTGTTCAAGATTTATAAAGAGCCTATATACTAGAGTTGAACTTTTTTCTTCTTTCTAAACCTTATTACCTCTTTCATGGATGAGTCTTTCAAGAATATTTGGTCACTAACTGATAATTTCTAATGCTCAACATTCACAGTCCTTGTAGACTTTTGACTTGTATTGAGTTGCTTGTTATTTTTTCTAATCATTTTCACTTTATCAACAACATCTTACAATAAATCTGATCCCACTAAATCATTTAACAGAAAGTTTGTAACACCTTACATAAGGCTTAAAGTCATCTAATATCACTTTATTATAGGAAAATTCTGCTAAGAGATCTTTCACTAAACTTGAAGACATATGCTTGAAGCATGCTCTCTAAACTAGCATCATCAATTTAGGTTAGTCATATTCTATCTATTGTATGTTATTCCAAATTAGATTCCAAAAGTTTATCTTTACTCAACTCACCCATCTATTAGGAGACCTACGATCTTTCATGTAAAACCTCGAATGGTGTCATTTGTATATTGGTCTAATAACTACTGACATGGGTAAGTTCAACTAAGAACAAATAATTTCTCCCAACTTTCACCAAAATTATATAAAGATACCTGAAGCATAACTTTTAATGCGTAAACACATCATTTAGATTTACTATTAGCTATAATATAATCTAACTAAGTTCATAAGGCTTCTTGAATAGCTCTCTTGAAACATTATATTAAATTTTTACTTGCTTACATTCCAAACAACGAAAAATATTTCACTTGTATCTTCTTGTTACCATTACACTAGTACAATTCTTTCATATATTAGTATATCCTTATTGCCTTAGGTTATCCATATTCACAATATATGGCTTTTTTTGAAATCTCATTTCCTAACAATTATTCACACGTGAATTTTCAATCTCAACATAATTTACATCCTAGATACTAGACTCAACTTAGCATGGTATAAACCCTTAACACAAGTACCTTGATCGCTTTACATTATTTTTGGACATGGTTCTCAAAATGTTTTCCTTTCCCTACTCTAGTACATTAGATAAACTTAGGTGTTCTTCTTACCTTAATACTCAATCAGTATATACTATAAACTCATTATTCTTTTTAATTTGCAAATAATCTGCCAACTTACACAGTTATACATACTTGATATAAATATTTTTTTCCAAATACATTCTTTGTTAGATAAATCCATTCAAAATCTCCATTACTTTAACCTACTAACTGTAACAACTCTAGTTTTTTTTACATATATACTTATATGTATATTTTTAAAATTCCATAAAGTCATTACCTTCTTCTTCAAATTATTTAACTCATAATAACATTCAATAACATTAACCAAACATAAATAAGGTTTAAGAAATACCATAAACACTTATACAATTCTAAGTTCACATACAAATCATTAATCAAAATATATGTAAAAAAATCAAACACATATAAAACTACATTTTATTCATCCTTATTGACCAGTTCTAGAGATACGGGTGTAAGTGGTTGCACCTTCATCGGATCTTAGCCAACTCGACCCAACGTACGCTAAAAGCTGATCATAGAGAATATTTGCATAACTTAGTTTTCTGAACATGATATGGAAATATAGTGAGGAATAAATCCAAGTAGGTTCAAATATAAATTATTATAAAAAATGCTTGTCATGTCATGTTCATCTGTATAGGCAATATCTCCCTCATTTGGACTCCACGTTAAGTGATTCCAGTGGCTATCAATCTGTGAGACATAGATCAACATTTTTTATGTTAACAATTTATTTTAATTCCTAACCAATTCTTCCTAGAATTTTAAAACCAGAAGCTTCCCTAGTTACCCCAAAATCCAATTTCCTAACCAATCCTTTCCTAAGTTTTTAGTTCATCATTATATTACATCCTCTTCTATTTTCTTTACATCTAATCATATTCCATCAAATTTTTACCATATTCAAATATACAAAATAGTAGCATAAAAATCATAAATTTTTTTACCACCAATAGCCATACCTATGCAGAACTTTCCACACCAACTGTAATGTCCAAAACATCCATCATATCCAAAATAACATGTAACATGATATAGCAACATCCATGACCAATCATCAAAGTAGCAAATATTGTAAATTTCATCAAAGTTCTAAGATAAAAATCTCACATAAATTTTATAAATTTCAAAGCTTTTTTTCAAAAGGAGATATTGTTAAACCTACCTAAAGATCTCCCTAGCTCACTTAGTGAATTCTTTTTTTTTGTTTCCTCTTGAAGGAAGTAGCAAGATTCCTCCCTTCCCTTAGATTTTCTAGCAGCTTAAATAAGAGAAGGAGGGTGAGTTTTTGAACCTTGAGGATGAAGAAGAAAGATGGATTTAAGTGGAGATTAAGCTAACTTACCTTGAGTACTTAGTCTTCTAGACTTCTCCTCTCTTTCTCTCCCTTCCTCACTTTACCTTATTTCTATTTTTCCTCTCCCTCACTTGGACGAAATTATAATGTTATAGGGGTGGGTTTGCTTAAATAGACTATCAAGTGGTTCACCTTTCATGATCATGGGTCTACCTTATCACAATTAGGATGCGCTTGGTTAATTTTTGGAAAAAACATAACTCATGTTCTTGTCTTCCTCTTCCTTAGTCAAGATATGCATAGCAAAAGGAGATTTGTATTTTGAAAATTATGATAAAATGTTCTTAAGACAAGGGAAAGGTCCCTTTGATTTAGGGATTTATTTCTGTTTTCTTTTGTCTTAATCAGGCATGATAGGTTTGCCTTTCTAAGTGGCAAATTTTTAGCCATTAAATGTGCCTTGCTTGGCTGAAATTATTTGTGTAGAATAAAGATGTTTTGTCATAATGCAATGTATTATTTTCCACTTGTTGAAATTATGAATATAGGATATAGATATTTTGTCCTAATGCCATATATTATTACCTACTTGTTGAAATTATAAATGTAGGATATAGATGTTTTATCTTAATGTCATGTGACCTAATCTTGATTATTATTGCACTACTATTTCTTCACATGATTATTATTTTTTTCCCTCTTGGATTTGGGATCATTCTTACCCATTTCCTTTTCTTTGGCTAAAATTCTACCTTTCATGGAGGGATTGGTCACATTTTCATACTTTTTGGGCTATCGGTCCAACTTCTATATCCTAGTCCGAGTCTATGTTTTATTTCTTGCTTGGGCTATCCATTGGGCTTGCTAGAAACTTATGTGAAGTGGAAAAACCCTATATGAAATGTCTATAGGTGAAAGCCTAATTTATGGGTGGAGATGTTAAACTTAGAAATTTCTAACTCTTGAATTAGGAATAATTACCCTAATCCAATCTTCTTAAAATTTTAAGACCTTTACTTACTCCACAAAAATTTATCTTCCTTACCAAAGATTTTCGTCTCTCTTTAGTATGTTATTTCTAATTTTTCCTATTAGGTTTTCTCTCTTTACTTGTTCCCTTAATGTTAGAAATATTTTCTATGCATACACATAAGGTGAAGAATTTCTAAGAATTATATTTCCTTAGATATCTAAAAATTGTCTAATAAATTTTATTTCCTTAATTAAATATTTATGTACCTTTATTAATAAAAGAAACAAAATTAAGGATGTCACACTAACCACTTGGACACCATAATAACTGAGTTTCATAGAAAAGAAATTAACCTTCCTTATAATAAGGAAAAAGAACCTTGCATTTAATGCCAAACCTTAATCAATGATGATTCAGTAGAAAAAGAGGAATACATAATGAAGGATGGTGCCAAAATAGAAAGTCAGAAGTTTGGACAAAATATTGAAAAAAAATTAAAATTGATGGTCGTAATTCTTGAAAAGCTGTAAACATAACTTAGTTGCTATTTCAGAAAAATCAGTGGCCGCAAGTTTTGAATATATGTGCCAAAATCTAATTCAAAGCTACTGTTATTTGGTGGAAGAATAACACATGGAAAAGAAGCATTTCTGAGCTTATAAAAGTTTGTAAAGAACAAAGAGCATGTAGTTAACTGGTAGGATGCAGTTGGTTGCTTCAAAACAGATGTAATACATCAACTGTAAAATAAACCAGTCCAAATTAAAAATTTTCATAAGAACTAGTTGACTTAATAATACCAATAGTCGACTGGTAAGAACATTGGAAAAAACAAGATAAATCATTTGATTGTCCCTCTTTAACAATTAACTGGTTTGCATTTTCACTCTTTTTTTATACAATGACGCCTATCACTTACAACTTTCCCACAAGAATTAAGACATCAACGCTTCATCAAAGACAACAAGGAAAAAGAAAATTCTAGTGATATCTTGACCTTATTCTCTTTATGTGCTTGATATGAGACACAATCACAATTACAATACATATATATGTGTGTCATCATTTTTGAAATTTTTACCCTCAATTTAGCTGATATCCACTGGTCACTCACATAACTGTTGTAATTATACCCAGCCTATTGGCATAGTTATTATAATTATATCCTTTTTTGAGTTCTATAAATGCACACATTAGTATCTTTACCTTCATACTCAAAGTTAGAGTGAGTGCAGTTATGGAGGGAACTGCATTCCATCAGTTTTGAAATATTTGTGTCTTTTGTGGTTTCAGTCCTAGAAAAGATGGAGAGTATGTGAAAGTAGAACAAAATCTGGGTATAGTGCTGACTAGGAGAAAAATTCATTTAGTTTATGGTGGAGGTAACCGTTGGTTAATGGGGTGTGTGTCTGCAGCTGCACATGTAGGAGAATGTCAAGTTCTAAGTATTATTTCTACAACTCTAGCTACATCAAACATCATAGGGAAGGCAATTGGAGAAGAATTTAGAATAGCTTCTATGCATGAGTGCATGGCTCGAATGATAAGCAATGCTGATGTCTTCGTTGCCTTACCAGGGGTTTTAGTACTTTAGAACAGATTTTTCAAGTAGTCTCCTAGACACAATTGAATATCCATCATAAACCAATAGGTTTTTTTAAATGTTAATAATTTCTTTGATGGTTTGTTGTCTTTTCTTGATCAAGCTGTGGAAAAAAGGTTTATCTCATACTCAGCATGATGAATTCTCATATCGGCTTCAAATGCTGAGGAGTTGATTGATGCTTTACAAGCATTTGTTCATGTACCTGATCCAACTACAGTTCAAATAGATTAGATACCAAACAACAGCAAAAAGCACAAATTGGACTTGGATCTTCATCTACTTTTTTAAGATCTACTTGAATACTATTCTTGTTAACCACATGCCCTAAGAAAGTAACATAAGTAAGCATGAATTCACATTTTGAATGCGTAGCATATAGCCGATGTTTCCTTCGAGTTTGTAAACATATATACAAATGTTACTTATGATCCTTTGAACTTGGAATATACTAGTATATCATCAATAAATACAATAACAAGTTGATCCAAGAATGGCTTAAGTACTTTATTCATAAGTCTATAAATGTAGCTGGGGCATTTGTCAAACCAAATGACATCATTAAGAACTTATAATGCCAATATTGAGTCCTAAAAGGAATTTTTAGAATATTCTTTTCCCTTATCCTCAATTGATCTCAAATCAATTTTTGAAAAACATTGAGCACACTATAGTTGGTCAAACAAATCATCTATACGAGGTAATGGGTATTTATTACTCACTGTTACTTTATTCAATTATCTGTAATATATGTATAACCGTAGTGATCCATTCTTCTTTTTCACAAATATGACTAGAGCACCTTAAGAAGAAGTGCTAGGGCATATAAATCCCTTGTCTAACAAGTCTTGTAACTAATTTTTTTAGTTCCTTAAGTTCAGTCGATATCATTATAGATACTAATTGGGTTTCAGGAAGTAAATCAATATCAAATTCTATTTCTCGTTTCGAGGGTAATCCAGGCAATTCTTCTAGAAACACATCAGGAAATTCCCTAACTACTGGAACCTGATCTACATTAGTATACTTTATATTAACATCTCTCACCACTGCCAAATATACTTGGCACCCGTTTTGTAATAACTTATGGATTGCTAAAGCTGAAATTAAATTACTGGGTACATGCTTCCACTGATTGTTCACTACTTGCAACTCCTTTACTAATCTTTTATGCTATTGATGACATCTTTATACTGTATCAGCTAGAACGCACTTCAAAACACTTAAACAAGGTTAACCCGTTTTGACTTTATTCTTTAACATGCTTATGCAATGTCTTAACAATCAATCATGAAAAGCTTATGTCTATCCAAGAATCCTTCACATGAATTATCCATTTTGCATACCTCAAATTTTAAATTTCCATGGACAAACCTTTCTTTCTCATAATGCTTGTACAAAATATTATTGAAAACCAAACTGTCTTCAAATCCTTTAGATCAACAAAATCTATCATTGAAAGCATTACCTTCATAGATTCCCTACTCTCAAATTCAATTCACCCCACAGCTCGCCAAATCGATTTATATAACTAGGTTCCAACTCATCCATCCAAAAAGAGATTTACATCTATTTCCAAAACACTCACTTTATTACAAACCGTTATCTTGGAGTTAACAACTTCGATCATGTAACATCCCTAATTTCATTTCATTCATTAATAAAGGTACATAAATATTTAAAGTAACATCCGTAATTTTTTTTCTTTTATTAATAAAGGTACATAATTAATTAATTAAGGAAATAAGATTTATTAGACAATTTTTAGATATCTAAGAAATATAATCCTTAGAAATTCTTCACCTTATGTGTATGCATAGAAAATGTTTCTAACATTAAGGGAATAGGTAAAGAGAGAAAATCTAATAGGAAAAAACTAGAAATAACATACTAAAGAGAGGTGAAATTCTTGGGTAAGGAAAATAAATTTTTGTGAAGTAAGTAAAGGTCTTAAAATTTCAAGAAGACTAGAATATGGTAATTTTTCCTAATTCAAGAGCTAGAGTTACTAAGTTTAACATCTCCACCCATAAATTAGACTTTCACCTATGGACACTTCATATAGAGTTTTTCCACTTCACATGAATTTCTAGCAAGCCAATAGGATAGCCTAAACAAGAAATAAAACATAGACTTGGACTAAGATATAGAAGTTGGACCGATAGCCCAAAAATCAAGAAAATGTGATTAAGCCCTTCATGAAAGGTGGAATTTCAACCAAAGCAAAGGAAATGGGTAAGAATGAGCCCAAATCCAAGAAGGAAAAATAAGAATCATGTGAGGAAATAATAGTGTCATAATAATCAAGATTAGGTCACATGGCATTAAGACAAAACATCTATATCCTACATTCATAATTTCAACAAGTAGGTAATAATACATGGCTTTAGGACAAAACATCTATATCCTATATTCATAATTTCAAAAAATGGGTAATAATACATAGCATTATGACAAAACATCCTTATCCTATACAAATAATTTATCCAAATAAGATAGATTCAAGGGCTGGAAATTTGCCACCTAAAAAGGCAAACCTATCATACTTGATTAAGAAAAAAGAAAAAAGAAATGAATCCCTAAATCAAAGGGACCTTGTCCCTTGTCTTAAGAACATTTTAACATGATTTTAAAAATACAAATCTCATTTTGCTATGCATATCTTGACTAAGGGAGAGGAAGACAAGAACATGAGTTGTTTTTCCCCAAAAAATAACCAAGTGCATCCTAATTGTGATAAGGTAGACCCATGGTTATGAAAGGTGAACCACATGATAGTTTATTTAAGCAAAACCCACCCTTATAACATTATAATTTTGTCCAAGTGAGGGAGAGGAAAAACATAAGCAAGGTAGAGTTAGGAAAGGAGACAAAGAGAGGAAGAAAGAGGAAGGAGAAGTCTAGAGGACTAAGTACTCAAGGTATGTTAGCTTAATCTCCACTTGAATATATCTTTCTTCTTCATTCTTGGGGTTCAAAAAATCACCCTCCTTCTCTTATTTAAGTTGCTAGAAAAGCTAAGGGAAGGGAGGAATCTTGCTACTTCCTTCAAGAGGAAACAAGAAAAAGGATTCACTAAGTGAGATCTTTAGGTAGGTTTAACAATATTTCTTTTTAGAAAAACTTTGAAATTAGAAACATTTATATGGGATTTTGATCCTAGAACTTTAATGAAATTTACTCGATTTTTTACCTGGATGATTGGCCATGGATGTTGTTATATCATGTTACATGTTGATCTTACAAGTGATGTATGTTTGAATACTTACGTTGGTGTGGGATGTTTTGCATAGGTATGGCTATGGGTGACAAAATTTTAAGATTTTTATGCTACTATTTTGTATATTTAAATGTGGTGAAAAATTTATGAATTATGATTATATGTAAATTAAAAAGAAAATGGAAGAGGACATAATAAAATGATGAACTAAAACCTTAGAAAATGTTAGGTTAGGAAACTGGATTTCAGAGTAACCAGGGAAGCTTCTAATTTTCAAATTCTGGGAAGAATCAGTTAGTAATTTAAAAAAAGGTTAATATGAAAAATATAGATATATGTCTCACGGATTTTTAGCCACTGGAATCACTCAATTTGGAGTCCATATGAGGTATATAAGGTTAGATTAGTAAGAAGTGATCAGAAAATAGTTAACCAGGGAAGAATCTGTTAGGAAAGCTTCTGTGTTTGATTTTCTGGGAAACTTATTTAGGGAATAAAAATAATTGGATAACATAAAATATATATATATATATATATATATATATATATATATATATATATATATATATGTCTCATGGAAATTTATCTACGGGAATCACTCAATTTGGAGTTCCTATGAGGGAGATATGGTTAGGTTAGTAAGTAAAGGTAAGAATCTACTCAAGAAAAAATAACGTTTAAACTGAGGGAGTAATATCACTAAGATTCCTTACGGTTTCACTAAAATGTTCAACATAATAGTTTTAGATAATTGTTTTATCTTCAAATGGACATGAAGATCAACTAATTCAGAGTTAAAATGAGAGAGTTATAAGCTAATTAGTGAGAGAAGGTCAGGTAGGACAAAAACATACATAAAGGAATAACACAACATAGAGTAGGACCGTGTTCCCAGGCATGGCCAGGCCGTGTTCTATGCTGAAAAGGGTATTTTGAAGCTTAAAGCATGGTTTTTTTTTTTTTACAGAAAATGCCCAAGTCGTGTTATAAGATACGTTTAGGCCGTGTTAGAAGCTGGTAAAGCTTATTTTCAACATTTTTCTACCTTAAATGAACCTTATTAACTATAGAATATTAATAGAAACCAAATTAAAGAAGAATACTGTATTAAATTTGTGAGAACATGTGTTGGAAATGATATAAGTAGGAGGAAAGTTACTAGAGGCCAAGTATAAATAAATGAAGAGATAAAAATATTATTTTAAAAAGAAGAAGAATCTTATAAATAAAAATAATAAATGATTAGTGTATGCCATAGCCATTGCCATTGCATGAACTCCTTACCATCTTAAGTGTGTAATTTTTACATGAAAATATTTTATAAAGTGATATTTGAAATGATTATGTTCATGTCATGATTACCAATAATTTTTTATAATGATTATATTTTGATAAAAAATTATAGCATGTGAGTATAATGAACATATTGTTATTGGAATCATATTTTTGGCTATTAATGAGAAAGGAAAAGAAATAAGCACGGTCACATGGTGGTTTGTGTAGTGCACCAGTACGAGACGCCCTACCAACGACTATGGTTATGTTAATGAGAAAAGAAAGAGAAAGTGTGCCATGTTGGACGGAGGGAGAAAAGCTTGTACTGGAGAGTAGAAAGTACTCACCCTGACCGGGGTAGCTTGATATGAAAATAAGTTAATAGCCATCATATGGTAATCTGAAAATAGTTATTCATGCCATACATGTCATTACTGTATGATTTTCATATGCATAGATAAAGTGTATTCATGTGACCTAAGATATTTGCTGTAACTTATACAGATGAACATGACATGATGATCTATATTAATGATAATTGTGATTTATTGTTGAACCTACTGGGATTTAATTCTCACTATATTTCCATATCATGTTCAGAAAACTAGTTTTGTAGATTTTTCTTTTGCTCTGGCTCTTGGTGTACGTTGGATTGAGTTACTCTATATTGGTAGATCCCATAAATTAATAAGGTATTTGTGGTCGAGTTACCTAAGATCCCGGTGAAAGTGCATCCACCCGCACCTGTATCCCCGAAACTGGTCAATTTGGATAAATAAGATGTAGACATATATGTATTTGATTTGTGTACGGATGTTGTCAATTAATGATATGTAAACCTTAATTATGTTTCGTTAAATTAATTGAATGTTATTATGAGTTAAATAAAGGTAATGACTTCATGGGACTTGAAAAATTTATATATATATGTATATATGTAAAAAAATGGAGTTGTTACAGATCACATCATAACCCACTATGAATATGGTATTAGCCATTCGTTATATTGTTTTACATAAGCAAATCAAACAACTAATTAAAACCTTCTTGACATCCAAACAAGCTATTATCTTTGTGTTCGAATGGAATCTTCTTATTTTCAGCTAATTCTTTTTCTTTGTACCCAAGAGGGTTCTCTTTATCACAGTTCATCAAAACGAGTTCAAAAGCTAAACTGGTAGTCCACACTCAAGAGGCACCGTCTAGAATATACGCATACATAAGGATAAGAGTTAGAAGGAAGAAGAGGATGACACCCTATAGAATTCCACTGTAGCACCGTGAGTATAAATATGTCTGCGGTAACATACCTATGCTCAAAGTCCTACTACAGAATCCCTTGCTTCGATAGCCACAGGGAAACCTAATTCTCTAATACTAACTTGTCATGCCCCTACTTTTAAGGGCACGTGAAAGACATACTTTACGAAAAAATCTTTACTATAATAGGTATAATACAAGCATTCATTATGGACATAGATACAGATAGGTTCTCTCATATAAACAAAATATACAGACCAAGTTTATAAATATTAGAGTAACAAATGAAGTAAGGATCCTGCTTGTGGCGTTCATAGTATATTCTAGAGTATAGATACAATATAAATCAAAATCTGCGAGCCCTGGAAACAAATTAGGCTCACCAAAGAATATGTCACCTAATTGAACACTGATCTGAAGGGAAATGACCAAACTCTGTATTCTTATCTAAAAAATGTAAAAATATCGTGTAGCAAGTTTATCAACTCAGTGAGCAGATAATACCTCTTGTAACGCCTGGTTTATATATATATATATATATATACACACACACACACATATTCACGTGCAAGAAGGGACATCTACAATCTGCAACTCTAGGAGAATCGTTAGCACAACGAAAGACATTTCTACAAATCTGAACATAACATTAAAACATAGTGAGATATAAAATCTCAGCAAGGTCAACATCCAATACAAATAAGCATACGGAAAACTTACATGCTATGTTCAGTTGTATAAGCTACATAAAACATTTTCTCTTTTTTATGCAATAAAGGTATAATAAAGTACATGCCAGCCTTTTTATAGGTTATGCATCAATATCACGCATGCTAAAATAAAACATGTATTTATAAAATACCTGTGCCGTTGTTCATGGCTCATACATCACTCACATTGGCTCATCATCACTCACAACGGGTCATAGATCGTTAATCTCTCTTAATTGCAATCCTCAATGTGACGTGAGCCTTACCCTTCCAGCTACTCACCCACCCTTTGAGGGTAATTGGTCGGAGGGTCCTTCCTGTATTGACCACTCTAGGCTATAGGCGTCCCCTATCCCGGTACCGTATTCAAGCCACGACCCTTCAGTCGCCTTACCTCGTAAGGTGCCATACTCCCGAGTCATTTTAATGGGTAAGAGTCATCTTGGACATGTCAGTTTCCTCAATACAGCAAGGGAGACACCTGTTTCCAGGCCACCCTACTTTAGAGAGGATTATTCTGACTTATCAGTTGTCTCAATACAGTAAGGGAGACACTTGTTTCCAGGCCACCCTGTGTAACATCCCGATTTTTTTTTCTTATGTTACTAATTGAAATTTATTTCTTTCAAAGAGGAGAACGGATTTTGGATCTCATAGGAGGATTAAATTATTTTTACTTAAGTCAAATAAGATAGTTAGAATGGTTAAAATGACATTTAATTTGTGTAATTTATAGGCATGGCATTAGTGTAATTATGGATGATGGCAAGGGCATTTTGGAGATAAAAGAGAAATTAAGCTAAATTTCAGAATAATTGGGGAAGCTTCGGTTTTTGGAATTCTAAGAAAATTAGGTAAGTATTTTAAAGACATGGTCAACATATGAATTGTAGATATATATCTTAGGGATCTATAGGCTTTAGAATTACTTAATTTTGAGCTCATATGAGGGAGATATGGCTGATTAAATGAGCAGATGTCGAAATTCAAGATAGTAAAAATAAGTGTTTTTATTTTAATTTTTTGGGAATAATCCGTTGAGAATTTGAAGAAAATATAAACATAAAAGTTGTAAATAATTGTCTTAGTTTCCTATAGGATTTAAAATAACCTCAATCGGAGTTCGTATGAGGGAGATATGATGGAATAAGTGAAGGAAGGTCACAAAACACAGTCAGGCCGTGTTCTGGGTTGCTTCAACACGGGTAGGCTGTGTTCGGGGCTGTTTTTTAAGTATGTTTGAAGTAGTTTTCAAGCATGGCCGTGTCTTGAACATGGCCAGGCCATGTTTTGTGCTGGATTATCATACTTTTCACTGTTTTATGCCTAAAAATAATCTTGTTTGTTGTAATATTTTTAGGAAACACATATTCAAGAAAAATACTTTTAAAGTGATGATTTTGGTATCAATGAATTATATTGAGTATTGGTATGTGATGAATGATTATTAATCATTTGGTATAAAAATGATGCATCATATTATGAAAGTAATTAAATGGCAAGCGTAAATCTCATGACGAGTTGCTTGATACATTTATATGTATGGATGAATATCAACGGGTTGTATGGCTTGAGACGGTACTGAGTAGGGGACGCCCTATTAGCCTGAGTGAGCAAAGGAAGGGCCGCTCCAACCGGGTGACAGTGGTAATGTGAGGGGGCAGGAGGGTGATGTACTCACATTCTCTGATCACTTATTGTGACTGTAGTCGATCGGTCACTATGCATATGGCAAATGAGTAAATTAAAAGCCATGATATGACTAAGTATTATAAAAAAATAGATTTTTAGTGCATGTGTAGTATGATAATTATGCATAAACAAAAATTATGATTTTATCTCAAAATCTTGATATTTCTCTATAGCTTATATAGCTGAACATAACTCCTATTTTCTCATCATATTTTATTTATGTTAAGTCTACTGGGAACCTTTGTTTTCACTATTATTGTGGTGTTATGTTCATATAAAAAGAAATGAGATGCAACACAAAATGGCATTACTGATGGAGATCTAGATGTCAGCACCACCTCCTCACCCTTTGTATTTCAAGGGTGAAGTGCTGTATAAAGACTCTTATTTATGTATTAAAATGTTGTATTGTATAAATATAACATGTATGAGGTTTGTAATATATATGTAAACATGTATATTGTATTTCGAAATGTTGTATTGTATAATTATAACATGTATGAGGTTTGTAATAAATATGTGCATATATATATATATATATATATATATATATATATATATATATATTGTGTTTATACATATGACATATTTAACATGCATAATGTGGAAAAAAAAATCGGATGTTACACCCTACTTCAAAGAGGGTCCTCCTGACAAAGATTAAGTCTTTTATATCTCTCCAGCCACTTAACACAATAAGAGTGTGCACATTAATAAATATCTATTGCATAAACCATACTCTTCCTCAAGCATGTTACAACAACACATCATGGATGAACATACATGTCTTAGTAGCCTTTCATAATATGCATACATCAATAACTCACTTGCATCCATACATACAAGCAGTCTATAGTATGCAAATATAGCATTCATGCATCATTCTTCATGCTTACGTACATGATTCAATAAACATACATGATGAAATAGATATAGCAGATGCAAATATAACATTCATGCATCATAAAACCCTCTCTAACATCCCAAAAACATTGATAATTAATTAAGATTCAAAAAGGAAACAGAAAACAGAGAAAAATGATAACACAACATGAAGCACGGTGCAAATATAGCATTCATGCATCATTCTTCATGCTTACGTACATGATTCAATAAACATGCATGATGAAATAGATATAGCACATGCAAATATAGCATTCATGCATCATAAAACCCTATCTAACATCCCAAAAACATTGATAATTAATTAAGATTCAGAAAGAAAACAGAAAACAGAGAAAAATGATAACACAACATGAAGCATGACCGTGCTTTATGGCCGTGTTTCTCCCTATGTTTCCCTCTTCACTTGGCCGTGTCTCACACAGGCCAACCCCAAGCATGGCCGTGCTTTGGGCCGTGTTCATCATTTTTTTTCCAAATTTCCAGATTTCTTCTTCCCAGCTCCAAGCACGGCCGTGCTTTGAGCGCGAAAACCCCAAAAATTCCATTTTTCTCCCAAACCATCCAATAAAAACCAACAATAAACATACCAACATTTTGAGCATGAAAAACACAATTTTTCCATAGCAAACGACCAACCAAAACATGGATTTAAACTCAAAACAAACTACACAAAGTTCACCCAAATCATTACCACATGCATATGAATGAACAGTAACCATGGATGCCATAACTAATTCAATAAAAGCTACATCTACCTCCCCACATACTTTAAATGCTCACATACAACCAGCCATAAAGTCATCCAACCATAACTCTTAAAGGAGGATGTTGATCTTACCTTCTTCTTCCCAAAAGCTTGCTTTTTCTTTCTTGTGTCTACTATTTTCTCTCTCTAGAAAACATCACCAAAACAACAGATTTTCCTCCATCTATTAGTTTCCATAGAAGATTTAGGGATAAGCAAGAGATCAAGAGTTTAAATCTTACCTTTCCTTCTTGATTTTTCACTTCTCTCTCTAGCTCTCTTCTTCTTTCTCTCTCCTTCCTTCCCTTTTCTTTCTTGTCCTTCTCTCTTCTTTCTTACCGTGGAACTCCTTCTATTTTGCTGAGTGAGTGGCGACTTGGCCACCAAGCAAGGAGAGATATATTAAAATAATAGTGACTTCCTTAATTAGCCACTTGCCCCTTTAACAAGAACCCTTCCTTTTCTTAACAATTTCCAACATGCCACTCCATTACATTGTGACTAAGGGGGTTAGCTAAGGCCTTGTTGGGTGAAAGAAAACTTACCAAGTGTTTAATTCCTCATTGAGCCTTGCTTCAAAGGATTTTTGTGAAACTTTCTTCATGGCTCCCTATCTCTATTATTGTTGTCTATTTATGGTCATGTAAACAAGGAAATTACTATCTCTTCCTTGAACAATTCTCCCAAAAATGAGAAAACCCTTATTAAATATTCACAATTATTTCCTTATAACTCCCCCATTTAACCTTTTTTTAATCCTTTCTCACTGCTCCATTTTGTGAATATTATTACTAGAATTGCGGGTGTTACACCTCCTATGACCTCTTAGGTCAATATATGGATGTACTCATATTTTAAAATTTGTCACATAGAAAATATAGTTTGGAAATACATCTATATGGGACCCGCATTTTAAATATTCTCAAATCAAAAGATACTCAGATATCCAAAACCATATACTGTATTGTATGATCATTAAACAAATATTGTTATGTATCAAAATATTTCACATGACAAATTAGGAGGATCCCATATCAGAACCACTATATTAGAGTTCAAGACCTTCTGTACTTTGGCAGTGTAGGATTTGTCTAAAATCAGCATTCCAGCTAAGATTTGCCCTACCACTATTTAAGAGGATACGCGAAAGGACTCAAATATGGGCATTTCTCAAGCACACAGCAAGGGAGGGCAAATCACATATCATATATTCAGCATCTTGTGCAAATAGGAGGCATCCCGCTCTCCTTCACATATTATATCCCGTGTGTTGGCTGTCACACGAGGCTAGCACCAACCTTGCTAGCTGAGGTGTCAAAGTGCACCAAGGCTAACATCACCTGCTGTTAGCAAACAGTGTTTCCAATAGAATTCCTCCACAGAAATCATTATTTGCATGTATTCCATATTGTTCAAAACAGTGGTTTCAGTATAATTTAGAATTTTTAGTCTCACTACAATTCCTTTGTCAAAAATTTTCCAATCAAGGTTATCACATATACTTGCCCTTTTCCAAGGCAATCTTATAACTTTACATATCAATGCCACATGCACAATATATTTCCTTTATCATATGATGAAATATACATTTTAGAATCACATATTCAATGAGTTCAAAAATCTATTTTTAAAACCATACTTTTCTTGAACTATATACTAGATAGTAAACAAATAAGGTAATTTAATCCATTTCATAGACATATAAAAAGTATAAATAACTTGTAAACAGAACCAATTATAGATTTATAGTTCAAGAATAGCATATGGTGAGTCATAGAAAGAATTATCTTCTCACAGGGTAAGGCTCCAGATTGGACAGCCTCAAAATACACTTTTCTAATTCAAATTTAACCAAGTAGACCTCAAAAACAAGTTTGAAGGGTCCAAAAATCTAAGAAATGACTTTGGATGTTTTGTCAACGTCGATAAATCGATGGTCACTGTTCATGGCCAACAATATTGTTCACATCGGCCAGAATCACTATTCTTGTTGGCCAAAGTTACTGTTCACACCTACTGGAATCATTATTCACGCTATGGGAGTTACTGTTCATTGCAACAAAATTTATTAAATGACTATGAAACTTCATATCCTATAGTTTATTTAATCTCTTGAATCCATATACGGTGTCAGATTTTCAATTTGAGGTCTCTAAATAAGAGTTTCAAAACTAACATTTTTTTTAAAGAATTTCTACTTCTGATCTGCAGGTATTCTATGGTCAATTTGAAAAATTGTTTAGCCAAAATCATAGTACTCTTCATCCTGAATTCAGTGGTACCCTTATTTTTGAGATAGAAGGCTCAAAGGTTCACCAGATCTAGAGAGAAAAATAAACAGAGAAAAAGTACTATTCATATACTAAGGTTACGGCATATTTTTCCTTCATTTCTTTTTTTTATTAAATAATAATGGAGGGACCAAATAACAATTTGCTAATTGTTAGAGGAAGTCCTTGAAAATCATTATTTATATTTTAACCCCTAAACTTTTAAGAAATTACAATTTGACCCCAAAAATATAAAAAAGTTTTCATTTTCATCCTTACAATCTTTCAATTACATCCCTACTCCTTTATTTTTTTTATTAATCCAAACATAAATGAAAATTACTAAATTTTAGGGGGTGTTACATTATTCACTATTCATTTCATCGGTTACGGGAAGAATGATTTTTTTAAAATAATAATGAAGGGACTAATTGGCAATTTGCTAATTGTTAGAGGAAGTTCTTGCAAATTTTATTAGTTACATTTTGATCCCTAAACTTTTTGGAAATTATAATTTGACCCCAAAAATATTAGTAAGTTTTCATTTTCTTCCTTAAAACTTTTCAATTACATCCTTACTCCTTTATTTCTTTTAATATTCCATACAAATAAAAATTTCTAAATCTTAGGGGTGTTACATTCTTCCCCTTTTAAGAAATTCGGTCCCCGAATTTCAAATTATCCTCTCACAAGTAGGAAATGAAGTTAAGGCATAAATTACAGTTATTAACCTCACTACTTAAGCAATTGGGGATATCTCTTTTGTACATCATCTTTAATTTCTAAAGGGTCTTTTCACTTGAATGATTTTTCCATATAACCTTAACCATAGGGATTTCCTTCAACCACAAGTTCTTCACTTGTTGATCAACAATAGACATTGGTTTTTCCTCATAATTAAGCCAAATTCTTGTCCAATTGAATTTCTTAGAATTAAATAACATGAGAAGAATCTGATAGGTATTTTATTAGCATTGATACAAGAAAGAATGTATCATCATCACTTAATCCTGATGGCAAGGTTAGGCGATATACTACTATGTTTACTTTGTTCAAGATTTCGAAAGAGTCTATATATTAGAGCTGAACTTTTTTCTTCTTTCAAAATCTCATGACCTTTTTCATGGGTGAGTCCTTCAAAAATATTTGGTCACCAACAGATAATTTCTAGTGCTTAACATTTATGGCCCTTATAGACTTTTGGCCTGTATTGAGTTGGTTGTCTTCTTTTTCTAATCAATCTCACTTTATCAACGACATCTTACAATAAGTCTGACCCCACTGAATTATTTAACATAAAGTTTGTAACACCTATTACATAAGGCCTTAAGTCATTCAATATCACTTTATTATAGACGAATTTCACTAAGGGATCTCCCACCAAACTTGAAGACATATGCTTGAAGCATGCTTTCCATTACTTTAACCTACTAACCACTTGGACACCATAATAATTGAGTTTCAAAGAAAAGAAATTAACATTCCTTGTAATAAGGAAAAAGAGCCTTGCATTTAATGCCAAACATTAATGAAGGATGATGTAGCAGAAAAAGAGGAATACATAATAGAGCATGGTGCCAAAATAGAAAGTCAGATGTTTAGACAAAGCATTGAAAAAAAATTAAATCGGTGGCCGTAATTCTTGAAAAGCTATAAAAAGTAACTTAGCTGCTATTTCGGTAAAATCGGTGGCCACAAGTTTTGAATATATGTGCTAAGATCTAATTCAAAACTACTATTATTTAGTGGAAGAATAGCACATGAAAAAGAAGCATTTCTGAGCTTATAAAAGTTTGTGAAGAATAAAGAGCATGTAGTTAACTTGTAGGATGCAGTTGGTTGCTTCAAAATAGATGTAATCAATCAACTGTAAAATAAACTAGTCCAAATTAAAAATTTATAAAATATTTTGTCAACTTAAGAATAGCAATAGTCGACTGGCAAGAACATTGGTAAAAAAAGATAAATCATTTGATTGTCCTTCTTCAATAATTAACTGATTTTCATTTTCAATCTTTTTTTATGCAATGATGCCTATCACTTACAATTTTCCTATAAGAATCAAGATATCAATACTTCATCAAGGACAATAAGGAAAAAGAAAATTTAGTTTATGGTGGAGGTAACCATGGGTTAATGGGGTATGTGTCTACAGCTGCACATGTAAAAGGATGTCAAGTTCTAAGTATTATTCTTACAACTCTAGCTGCATCCAACATCATAGGGAAGACAATTGGGGAAGAATTTAGGGAAGCTTCCATGCATAAGCGTGTGGCTAGAATGATGAGCAATGCTTATACCTTCATTGCCTTACCAAGGGATTTTAGTACTTTAGAACAAATTTTTCATGTAGTCACCTGGGCACAACTAAATATCCATCATAAACCAATAGGTTTATTAAATGTTAACCACTTTCTTTGATGGTTTGTTATCTTTTCTTTATCAAACTGTGGAACAAAGGTTTATTTCACACTTAGCACGATAAATTCTCATCTTGGATTTCAATGTCGATGAGTTGATCGATGTTTTACAAGCATTTGTTCATGTACTTGATCCAACTATAGCTCAAATATATTGCACAACAGACAACCGCAGAAAGTTCAAATTGGACTTGGATATTCATCTTTAACTATAGTAGAACGTACCCATTGTTGTACCACTTTTTCTTTCTTAAGGTCTATTTGGATACCATTCTTGCCAACCATACTCCCTTAGAGTTTGTAAAACTATCTTTAAATATTGCTTATGATTCTCTGAACTAGTGTATACTAGTGTACTCACTTGGAATATACTAGTGTATCATCAATAAATATAATAACAAATTGATCCAAGGATGGCTTAAGTACTCTATTTATTAAGTCTATGAATGCAGCTGGGGCATTTTCAAACTAAATGACATAAGAACTTATAGTACCCATACCAAATCCTAAAAGCAATTTTCGAAATATCCTCTTCCTTTATCCTCAATTGATGATACCCAAATCTCAATCAATTTTTTGAAAAACATTGAGCACTCTGTAACTGGTTAAACAGATTATCTATACAATGTAATATGTATTTATTTCACACTGTCACCTTATTCAACTATCTATAATCTATGCATAACCGTAGTGACCCATCCTTCTTTTTCATAAATAGGACTGAAGCACTTCCAGGAGAAATATTAGGGCATATAAATCCCTTGTCTAACAAATCTTGTAACTAATTATTCAATTCCTTGAGTTTAGTAGGTGTCATTCTATATAGGGATATAGACATTGGTTGGATTCTAGGAAGTAAATCAATATCGAACTAAGTTTATCATTTTAGGGGTAATCCTGGCAATTCTTCAGGGAACACATCAAGGAATTCTCTAACCACTAGAACTTGATATACATTAATGTATTCCATATCTATATCTTTGACTACTACCAAATATCCTTGGCACCTTTTTGTAATTACTTATGGGCTGTTAAAGCAGAAATTAAATTATTCGATACTTCACTACAATCACCTCGTATAATGAAAGGAGATTTTTCAAGAATATTAAATTTAATCACCTTAAAATGACATTCTAAAATGGCATGACATGATGCCAACCAATCTATTCCCAATATCACATCAAAGTCTACCCTATCTAGACAATGTGTACAACGGATATCACATTCAGAAATAGTCATATTAGGCATATGTTTCAATTCTTTAAATTCTCTGGCACGCTTATCCCTTTCACTTTCAAGCAGAAATTGACCTATAGATACTTGTTAAAATGCCACAATATTCAATCAATCTTATAATAGGAAATTTAGCAAACTTGGAATAAAAAGGAAATTGAAACCCTATAGAATTCCTCAATAGCACCTGAAGTATAAATATGTCTGGCTCATACATATACTAAAGGTCATACTAAAGAATCCTTTACTTCGATAACCATAAGGAAACCTAATGCTCTGATACCAACTTGTCTCGCCCCAAATTTAAGGGCACGTGAAACATATACTTTACAAATATATAGTTGCCATAACATGCATAATACATTCCTTTATCATTGGAAACAATTACATATAGGTATTCTCATGTATACACAATATACAAACCAAGTCTATAAATATCAAAGTAACAACAGAAGTAGGGATCCTATCTGTGGCGTTTAGAGAATACTCTAAATTACAAGTACAAAATGATTTAAACACTATGAGCCTTGGAAGCAATGTAGGTTCACCCAGAGAGTGTGACATTTAGTAGATCACGTGGTAACATCATCAAACTCTATATCTTTATCTAAAAGAAATATAAATATCATCGTGTAGTGAGTTTGACAACTCAGTGAGTAGATAATACCTCCTATGATCTCTTCGGTCAGAATATGGATGTACTTATATTTTAGAATTTATCACATAGAAAATTACAATTCGAAAGTACATCCATATGGGACGCGCATTTCATATATTCTCAAATAAAATGATATTTAGATATCCAAAACCATACGTAATACGGTATGATCATTAATCAAATATTGTTATGCATCAAAATATTTCTCATGAAAACATTAGAAGTATTCCATATTAGAACTATCAAATAATCCTAAACACAGCAATGGATGGTGTTATGTTCATCTGTATAAACTACAAAAAAATATCAAACTTTTAAGATAAAATCATAACTTTTGTTTATGCATAATTAACATACTATATATGCACTGAAAATCCACTCTTTTTACATAATGCTTAAGTATGTTACAGCTCTCAATATACTCAATTCACTCATTTGCTATACTCATAGTGACCAATCGACTATAGTCACAATGAGTAATCAAGGAATGTGAGTTTATCACCCTCTGCCTCCTCACATTACCACTGTCTACAGTCACAATAGGTAATCAGAAAATGTGAGTTCATCACCCTTCTGCCTCCTCGCATTACCATTGTCTATAGTCACAATAGGTAATCAAGGAATGTGAGTTCATAACCCTTCTGTCTCCTCACATTACCATTGTCACCTGGTTAGTATTGATGTCATTCTAGGGTTAGACTGGATGTCTAGAAATTGGGTCTTGCTGAATTGTTGCAACAAGACCATTGAATTTCTACCTCCTACTTTAGAAGAGGAGATGCAGTTAATGATGCTTAATGCCAATCAAGTCAATAGGGAGTTAAATAATGGAGTACTTGGATATATTCTCTTGTATTTATCAAACCTAGAAGTTGAACAGAAGCTTGATAAAATCCTAATAGCTAACGAGTTTCCTGAAGTATTTCCATCAGGTATTATAGGCTTACCTCCCAAGAGAGAGATAGAGTTCTCTATTGATCTCCTACTTAGGACATGGCCTATCTCTATTGCACCTTATAGAATGGCCTCGAAGGAACTATATGAACTTAAGAAACAATTGGAGGAATTGTTAGACAAGAAATTCATTAGACTGAGTGTATCACCTTGGGGAGCTCCTGTATTGTTTGTTAAGAAGAAAGACGAGAGCATGAGACTATGCATAGATTGCAGACAGTTGAATAAGATGACAATAAAAAATAAGTATCCTCTCCCTAGGATAGATGATTTATTAGATCAACTGAAGGGAGCCTTCATCTTTTCTAAAATTGACTTGAGATCAGGATACCATCAGATTAGGATTAAAGAGGAGGATGCACAAAAAACAACTTTCAAGAATAGGTATGGGCACTATGAATTTCTCGTAATGCCTTTCGGGTTAACAAATGCACCTGTAATTTTCATGGATTACATGAATCGCATTTTTTGACCCTACCTAGATCAATTTGTAGTAGTGTTCATTGATGACATCTTGATATACTTTAAGAGTGAGAAAGAACATGAACAACATATCTAAATTGTGCTGCAAGTGCTGAAAGAGAAAAAGTTGTATGCCAAATTGGTGAAGTGTAGATTTTGGTTGACAGAGGTGAAGTTTTTCGGACATGTCATCTTTAATAGAGGGGTGGCCGTAGACCCTAGCAAGACAAAAGTAGTGATTAAATGGGAAAGACCAAAGACGGTTACAGAAGTTAGAAGTTTCTTGGGTTTGGCAGGAAACTATAAGAAGTTTATACAAAAATTCTCTCGTATAGCCTTGCCATTGACTAAATTGACCAGGAAGGGAAGTCCTTTCAAATGGACTGATCAAAGTGAAACTAGTTTCTAAGAGGTTAAAACAAGATTGAACACTCCTCCTGTTTTAATTATTCCATACCCTATAGGACATTTTGAAGTGTATAGTGACGCTTCAAAGAAAGGGCTAGGGTGCATGCTAATGCAAGACAAAAGAGTAGTTGCTTACGCCTCTAGGCAACTAAGACCCCACGAAGGAAACTATCCAATCTATGATCTTGAATTGGCAGCGGCGGCGTTTGCTTTAAAGATTTGGCGGCACTATTTATATAGAGTGACATTTGAAGTATACTGTGATCATAAGAGTCTTAAGTACCTTTTTAATTAGAAGGAGTTAAATATGAGGCAAAGAAGATGGGTAGAATTCCTCAATGACTACAAGTTTGAGATAAAGTATCATCTAGGAAAGGCGAATGTTGTAGTTGATGCCTTAAGTCGAAAATCTCTGTACATAGGTCAAATGATGGTGTATGAGATGTAGATGCTAGAAGAGTTTCAAAATTTGAAGCTGGACATTACTTTTACCTCAAAGAAGCTAATCATCAATAGGTTGAGTATAGAATGTGACCTTAAAGCCCAGATTAAAGAGGCTCAAGTTCACGACCAATACTTACAGGATCATAATGATCAAGATGATTTTTCTATCTCAGAAGATAGAGTAATCATGTATCAAGGAAGGGTCTGTGTTCCTCAAGAACAAGAATTAAGGACTAAGATCCTGCAGAAAGCGTATCAGAGTAAAAACACAGACCATCCTAGATCCACTAAAATGTACCAGGATTTAAAGAGGATGTATTGGTGGTCAGAGATGAAAAAAGACATTGTTGAGTTTGTGGCAAAATGTCTAATTTGTTAGAAGGTAAAGGTAGAGCATCAAAAGCTAGTGAAATTTCTACAACCTCTTGAGATCCTTAAATGGAAATGAGACAGTATTTCAATGGACTTTGTGGTGGGCTTACCTAAGACTTCAGTTGGACATGACTCTATCTGGGTAATAGTTAATAGATTAACCAAATCTGCTCACTTTTTGGCCATAAAAATTAACTTTTCACTAGACAAATTGCCCCAGTTGTATGTCCAGAAAATAGTTAGACTACATGAAATTCACTTAAATATTGTTTCTGATAGAGATACAAGGTTCACGTCGAGGTTTTAGAAGGCATTGCAAGAAGCCTTAAGTACTCAGTTGTAGTTTAGTACTGCCTACTATCCTCAGACTGACAGGCAGACAGAACGAACCATTCAAACCCTAGAAGATATGTTAAGGGCCTGTATGATAGAGCAAGGTAAAGGATGGGATAAGTACCTTCCTTTAGTGGAGTTTTCTTATAATAATAGTTATCACTCCAGTATTTAAATCGCCCTCTATGAAGCTTTATATGGTAGGAAGTGTCGATCTCCACTATGTTGGTTTGAGGTAGGAGAAAAGAACTTGCTGAATCTTGATCTAGATCAACAAACCACTGAAAAACTCAAGATGATACGAGAGAAAATACTTATAGCTTAGAGTCGGCAAAAGAGTTACTATGATAAGAGACATAGACCTCTGGAGTTTGAGAAAGGAGACCATGTATTTCTAAAAATTTCCCCGACTACTGGAGTTGTAGGTCTCTCAAAACTAGATAGCTAAGTCTGCTATTTTTGGGACCCTACTAAATTTTAAAGAAAATAGGGACGTCAGCATATCAAGTTGCCCTCCCACCTAATTTGTCCAACTTGCATAATGTTTTTCATGTATCACAGCTCCGGAAGTATCTTCCAGATTCATCACATGTAATACGGGATGAACCAATCCAAATAAAAGATAACATGACATACCAGCTAATACCGGCATCCATATTGGACACCGACGTGAAGCTATTGAGGAATAAAACCATTCTCTTAGTTAAGGTGTTATGGAAAGGTTTGACCCTGGAAGAAGCAACTTGGGAGCTGGAAGAAGTCATAAGGAAGAAATATTCAAAATTGTTCTTAATAGGTAATTTCTGAAATTTTGAGGACAAAATTTCTTTTAGGGGGAGAGAAATATAACATCTCTAATTTCGTTTCATTTATTAATAAAGATACATAAATATTTAATGTAACATCCATAATTTCGTTTCTTTTACTAATAAAGGTACATAAATATTTAATTAAGGAAATTAAATTTATTAGACAATTTTTAGATATCTAAAAAATATAATCCTTAGAAATTCTTCACCTTATGTGTATGCATAGAAAATGTTCTAACATTAAGGGAATTGGTAAAGACAGAAAACCTAATAGGAAAAATTAGAAATAACATACTAAAGAGAGGCGAAATTCTTGGGTAAGGAAGATAAATTTTTACGAAGTAAGTAAAGGTCTTAAAATTTTAAAAAGATTGGATTAGGGTAATTTTTCCTAATTCAAGAGCTAGAGTTACTAAGTTTAACATCTCCACCCATAAATTGGGCTTTCACCTATGGACACTTCATATAGTTTTTTTCCACTTCACATGAATTTCTAGCAAGCCAATAGGATAGCCCAAGCAAGAAATAAAACATAGACTTGGACTAGGATATAGAAGTTGGACCAATAGCCCAAAAATCATGAAAATGTGACCAAGCCCTTCATGAAAGGTAGAATTTTAGTCAAAGCAAAGGAAATGGGTAAGAATGAGCCCAAATAGAAGAAGGAAAAAAATAAGAATCATGTGAAGAAATTGTAGTGTAATAATAATCAAGATTAGGTCACATGGCATTAAGACAAAACATCTGTATCCTACATTCATAATTTCAACAAGTAGGTAATAATACATGGCTTTAGGACAAAACATCTATATCCCATATTCATAATTTCAAAAAGTGGGTAATAATACATAGCATTATGACAAAACATCCTTATCCTACACAAATAATTTTAGCCAAGTAAGGGAGATTCAAGGGCTAAAACTTTGCCACCCAAAAAGGCAAACCTATCATACTTGATTAAGACAAAAGAAGAAGGAAATGAATCCCTAAATCAAAGGGACCTTGTCCCTTGTCTTAAGAACATTTTAAAATTATTTTTAAAATAAAAATCTCCTTTTGCTATGCAAATCTCCTTCTGTACTGGAAAAGACATTTTGAAGCCTAAAGCCTGGCTGTTTTACAGGAAATGGCCAAGCCGTGTTATATGATACGTTTAGGCAGTGTTAGAAGCTGGTAAAACTTATTTTCAACATTTTTCTACCTTAAATGAACCTGATTAACTATAGGATATTAATAGAAACCAAATCGAAGAAGAATGCCGTATTAAATTTGTGAAAACATGTGTTGGAAATGATATAAGTAGGAGGAAAGTGACTAAAGGCCAAGCATAAAGAAAATGAAGAGATAAAAATAATATTTAAAAAAGAAGAAGAATCTTATAAATGAAAATAATAAATTATTAGTGTATGCCATAGCCATTGCCATTGCATGAACTCCTTACCATCATAAATGTGTAATTTTGATATGGAAGTATTTTATAAAATGATATTTAAAACGATTATGTTCATGTCATGATTACCAATGATTTTTTGTAATGATTTTATTTTGATAAAAAATTATGACATGTGAGTATAATGAATATACTTGTTATTGAAATCATATTTTTGGCTATTAATGAGAAAAGAAAAGAAAAGAAATAAGAATGGTCACATGGTAGTTCGTGTGGTGCACCAGTAGGGGACACCCTACCAATGGCTAATGTTATGTTAATGAGAAAAGAAAGAGAAATTGTGCCATGTCAGACGGAGGGAAAAAATTCCGTACCAGAGAGTAGAATGTATTCACCATGACCGGGGTATCTTGATATGAAAATAAGTTGATAGCCATCATATGGTAATCTAAAAATAGTTATTCATGCCAAACATGCCATTACTGTATGATTTTCATGTGCATAGATAAAGTGCATTCATATGACCTAAGATATTTGCCGTAACTTATACAGATGAATATGACATGATATCCATATTGATGATAATTGTGATTTATTGTTGAACTTACTGGGATTTAATTCTCACTATATTTCTATATCATATTCAGAAAACTAGTTTTGCATATTTTTCTTTGGCTCTGGCTCTTAGGGTATGTTGGATCTAGTTACTCTATGTTGGGCAAATCCCAAAAATTAATAAGGTATTTATGGTCGAGTTGGCTAAGATGCCGATGAAGGTGTAACCACCCGTACCCGTATTCCCAAAATTGGTAAATATGGATGAATAAAATGTAGACATATATGTGTTTGATTTGTGTACGGATGTCATTAATTAATGATGTGTAAACCTTAATTATGCTTGGCTAAATTAATTGAATGTTATTGTGAGTTAAATAAAGGTAATGATTTTATAGGATTTTAAATATATATATATATATATGTAAAAAAAAGGAGTTGTTACATTAGGGGTGTTACATTTATATTGTACTTGTACTCTATAGTATGCTTTGTACGCCACAGGTAGGATCCTTGATTTTGCTATTACTTTGATAATTATAAACTTGGTTTGTATATTGTGTATGTGTTTGATTTGTGTACGGATGTCATTAATTAATGATGTGTAAACCTTAATTATGCTTGGCTAAATTAATTGAATGTTATTGTGAGTTAAATAAAGGTAATGATTTATAGGATTTTAAATATATATATATATATATATATATATATATATATATATATATATATATATATATGTAAAAAAAAGGAGTTGTTACATTAGGGGTGTTACATTTATATTGTACTTGTACTCTATAGTATGCTTTGTACGCCACAGGTAGGATCCTTGATTTTGCTATTACTTTGATAATTATAAACTTGGTTTGTATATTGTGTATACATAGGAATACCTATTTAAAACTGTTTCCATTGATAAAGGAGTGTATTATGCATATTATGGAAAATATATGATTGTAAAGTATGTGTTTCACATGCCCTTAAATTAGGGGTGTGACAAGTTGGTATCAGAGCAATAGGTTTCCTTATGGTATAATGGAGCAAGGATTTTGTAGTAAGAATTTGAGTATGGGTATGTTACCGTGGACATATTTATACTCACGGTGCTACTATGGAATTCTATAGGGTGTCATCCTCTTCTTCTTTCTAACTCTTATTCTTAGGTATGCGATGTTTAAGCATCGATTTGTATGTCCTAGACGGTGCCTCTTAAGTGTGGACTACCAGTTCAGCTTTTGAACTCGTTTTGATGAAAAGTGAAAAAGAGAACCTTCTTGAGCACAAAGAAAAAGAATTAGCTGAAAATAAGAAGATTTTATCCGAATACAAAGGCAATGGCTTATTTGGATGTCAAGAAGGTTTGAATTGGTTGTTTGATTTACTTATGTGAAACAATATGACTAATGGCTAATACGATATTGATAGTGGGTTATAATGTGATCAAGGTTATTAACTTTAAGATAACTGTTTGAAATAAAGTGAGTGTTTCAGAAATAGATGTACATCTCTTTTTGGATGGATGAGTTGGAACCTATGAATACAAATGGATTTGGCAAGCTAGGGGGTGGATTGAATTTAAGAACAGGGAATCTATGAAGATAATGCTTTCAATGATAGATTTTGTTGATATAAAGGATTCGAAGACAATTTAGTTTTCAATAATATTATGTACAAGCATTATGAGAAAGGAAGGTTTGCCCATGAAAATTTAAAATTTAAGGTATGCAAAATGGGTAATTTATGTGAAGGACTCTTGGATAGACATAAGCTTTTCATGATTGATTGTTAAGACATTGCATAAGCATATTAAAGAATAAAGTCAAAATGGGTTGACCTTCTTTAAGTGTTTTGAAGTATATTCTAGCTGATACAGTACGAAGATGTCATCAATAGCATAAAAGGTTAGTAAAGGAGTTGCAAGTAGTGAACAATCATGGAAACATGTGCCTAGTAATTTAATTTCAGCTTTAACAGTCCATAAGTTATTACAAAAAAGGTGCAAAGAATATTTGGCAGTAGTGAGAGATGTTGATATAAAGTATACCAATGTAGATCATATTCTAGTGGTTAGAGAATTTCCTAATGTGTTCCCAAAAGAATTGCCTAGATTTGTAACAGCTCCATTTATGAAATTTTTTTTTTTTAAAAAAATACCATGAAGTTATTACCTCGTTACAACTTAACTCAATATAACATTTATTTAATTTATACAATACTGAGTTTCCATACACACTATTATTTTACAAACTACACACCATTATTTTACAAACATTTGTACAAAGATACATATTAGTTCTAATCATCTATATCGACTATTTCCGGAGACACTGGTTCGGGTGGCACGTCCACCGGAATCTCAGTTACATCTACGATAGTTATATCTGAAATAACTGGAAGTTGCCCAAGGTAGGGCACCTCGATCCAACGTACAGAGATAATAAGTGTCATAGAGAATATCTGCATATTTATTCTTCTAAACATGATATGGAAATATAGTGAGAATTAAATCCCAGTAAGTTCAACAATAAATCATAATTTACCATTATAGTTCATCATGTCATGTTCAGCTGTATAAACTACAGAAAATATCTTTAAGTCACATGAATGCACTTTATCATGCACATGAAAATTATACAGTTATGACATGTATGGCATGAATAACTATTTTTTTCGAATTTCATATGATGGCTATCAATTTATTCTTACTTCAAGATACCCCGGTCAGGGTAAGTATTCTCTACTTTTCGGTACGGGCTTATCTCGCTCCGTCCGACATGGCACACTCTCTTTCTTTTCTCATGAATATAATCATAACCGTTGGTAGGGTGTCCCCTACTGGTGCACCACACGGATTGCCATGTGACCGTGCTCATTTCTTTTCTTTTCATATTAATAGCCAAAAATATGATTCCAATAACGAGTATGTTCATTATATTCTCATGCCATAATGTATCAAAACATAATCATTCTCAAAATTCATTGGTAAACTGAAATTATACCATGAATATAATCATTTTCTAATTTTCACTTTATAAAATATTTCCATGTCAAAATTTCACACTAATACCTCGATAACTGGATAGTAATTGTAGTTTGTAAACAGCGCACCAGGAAAGTTCCCAGAAAAGAGAGGTGGGTCACTAATGGACACGCTTAAGTACCAAGTCTTTCCTTGCCAGAGCTTTCCTTAGACATGCACTTTTCACAAATCATAATTTTTTTCCAGTAACTAGAATAATTCTTTTCATTTTCTTTATGTCTAGGCATTTAGTCATTTTATTTCTACTTATATCATTTCCAACACATGTTCTTACAAATTTTATAGAGCATTTTTCCTCAAATTGATTTCTATTATTACCTTAAAAATTCATCTAGGGTAGAAAAATATTGAAAATAGGTTTACTAACTTTTAACACAGCCTTTGCTTACAAATCAGAGCATAACTCTCTCATTTTAACTCCGATTAAGATGATATTAGTGTCTATGAAAAGCTAAGACAATTATCTAAAACTATTATGTTAATCATATCAACAAAATAGTATGATATTGTGATGTTATTACTCCTTTAAATTTAGTATTATTTCTTCTCGTTTAGGTTCTGACCTTTACTAACTACTTAGACAATATCTCTCAAATTTGAACTCCAAATGGCGTTATTCTAGTTGATAAAATTCCATGAGTCATATATCTATAATAGTTATGTTGGCGCGCTATTTTAATTCTCTACAGAATATTCCCAGAAATTCAAAAACTAAAACATTAATAACATACTCTTCCCTGAATAAACATTTTCTGACCTCTACTTACTAATCGGATAATATCTACCTCATATGAACTCCAAATTGCATAATTCCAGTGTGCATATTTCCATGAGACATAGATATATAAGGTTCATGTTAACCATTTATTTTAATTCCATACAAATAATTCCCAGAAATTAAAATACAAAAGCTGTCCTAACGTAATCTTTCCTGATGAACCATTTTCTGACCTTGGCTTACTAATCGGACCATATCTACCACATGTGGACTCCAAATTGAATGATTCCAGTGACTAAAAATCCATGACATACATATCTTTAATTCTTATGTTAACCATTTATTTTAATTCCCTACCAATAATTCCCAGAAATTAAATTACCGAAGCTATCCTAACATATTCTTCCCTGATGATTCATTTTCTGACCTTTGACTACTAATCAGACCATAGCTACCTCATATGGACTCCAAATTGAATGATTCCAGTGGCTAAAAATCCATGACATACATATCTTTAATTCTTATGTTAACCATTTATTTTAATTCCCTACCAATAATTCCCAGAAATTAAATTACCGAAGCTATCCTAACATATTCTTCCCTGATGATTCATTTTCTGACCTTTGACTACTAATCAGACCATATCTATCTCATATGGACTCCAAATGGAATGATTCCCGTGGCTAAAAATCCAGGACACATATATCTTTAAGTCTTATGTTAACCATGTATTTTAATTCCTTATAGATTGTTCCCAGAAATTAAAATACCGAAACTTAAAATTCTGCCACCCATAGCCATAACCATGCAGAACTATCTACACCAACCTAAGTATTCAAACATACATCACATGCAAGATCAATATGTAACATGATATAGCAACATCATGACCAATCATAGAAGTTCTAAGATCAAAATCTCATATAAATATTATAAGTTTCAAAAGTTTTCTTCAAAAAGAAATATTGTTAAACTTACTTGGAGCACTTAGTCTTCTAGACTTCTCCTTCCTCTTTCTTCCTTTCTTCCTCTCTTTTCCTCACTCTACCTTGCTTCTATTTTTTTCTCTCACTCACTTGGACGAAATTCTAATGTTGTAAGGGTGGGTTTTCTTATATAGACCACCAAATAATTCACCTTTCATGATCATGGGTCTACCTTATCACAATTAGGATACACTTTGTTGAATTTTTGGAAAACAAACAACTTATGTTCTTGTCTTCCTCTTCCTTAGTCAAGATATGCATAGGAAAAGGAGATTTGTATTTTGAAAATTATGATAATATGTTCTTAAGATATGGGACAAGGTCCCTTTGATTTAGGGATTCATTTCCATTTTCTTTTGTCTTAAACAAATATGATAGGTTTGCCTTTTTAGGTGGCAAATTTCTAGCCCTTGAATCTCCATTATTTGATTGATATTATTTGTGTGGGCTATGAATGTTTTGTCCTAATACCATGTATTATCATACCACTTGCTAAAATTATGAGTGTAGGATATAGATGTTTTTGTCCTAAAGCCTTGTATTATCATGCCACTTGCTTAAATGATGAATGTAGAATCACACCACTTGCTAAATTTTTTTGTCTTAATGCCATGTAACCTAATCTTTATTCTTATTATTATATCATCATCTAATTTATTTTATTTTATTTTTCCTCTTGGATTTGGGCTTATTCCTACCCATTATGGGCTTGTCCTACCCATTTTCTTTGCTTTGGATAAAATTCTTCCTTTCTTGGTGGGCTTGGTCACATTTTCATAATTTTTGGGCTATTGGTGAAATTACTATATCCTAGTCCAAGTCTATGTTTAATTTCTTGTTTAGGTTATCCAATGGGCTTGCTAGAAACTTATGTGAAGTGGAAAAACTCTATACGAAGTGTCCATAGGTAAAAGCCCAATGTATGGGTAAAGATTTTAAACTTAGTAACTATAGTTCTTGAATTAGGAAAAATTACCCTAACTCAATGTTCTTTGAAATTTTAAGACCTTTACTTGTTTCTAAAAATTTATCTTCCTTATCCAAGAATTTTGCATCTCTTTAGTATGTTATTTCTAATTTCTTTCCTATTAGATTTTCCTTCCTTATTTGTTCTCTTAATGTTAGAAACATTTTCTATGCATATACATAAGGTGAAGAATTTCTAAGGATTATATTTCCTTAGATATCTAAAATATTGTCTAATAAATTTTATTTCCTTAATTAAATTTTTTATGTACCTTTATCAATAAAAGAAACGAAATTAAGGATGTTACATTTCTCTCCCCCTAAAAGTAATTTTGTCCTCAAAATTTCAGAAATTACCTTATAAGAACAATTGCGGATATTTCTTCCTCATGACTTCTTCCAGCTCCCAAGTTGTTTCTTCCGGAGTCAATCCTTCCCATAACACCTTAACTAGGGGAATGGTTTTATTTCTCAGTTGCTTCACGTCAGTGTCCAATATGGATGCAGGTAGTAGCTGGTATGTCATGTTCTCCTTTATTTGGATTGGTTCATCCAGTATTATATGTGATGAATCTGAAAGATACTTCCGCAACTGTGATACGTGGAAAACATTATGCAGGTTGGACAAATTAGGTGGGAGAGCAACTTGATATGCTGATGTCCCAACTTTCTTTAGAATTTGGTAGGGTCCTAAAAATCGCGGACTTAGCTTTCTTGTTTTGAGAGACCTACCAACTCCAGTAGTCGGGGAAAGTTTCAAAAATACATGGTCTCCTTCCTCAAACTCTAGAGGTCTATGTCTCTTATCGTAGTAACTCTTTTGCCGACTCTGCGCTGTAAGTATTTTGTTTCGTATCATCCTGATTTGTTCAGTGGTTTGTTGAACTAGATCAGGACCCAACAAGTTCTTTTCTCCTACCTCGAACCAACATAGTGGAGATCGGGACTTTCTACCGTATAAAGCTTCATAGGGGGCCATCTTAATACTAGAGTGATAGCTATTATTATAAGCAAACTCTACTAAAGGTAGGTACTTATCCTATCCTTTACCTTGCTCTATCACACAGGCCCTTAACATATCTTCTAGGGTTTGAATGGTTCGTTCTGTCTGCCCGTCAGTCTGAGGATGGTAGGCAGTACTGAACCGCAACTGAGTACCAAAAGCTTCTTGCAACGCCTTCCAAAACCTCGATGTGAACCTCGGATCTCTATCAGAAACAATATTTAAGGGAATCCCATGAAGTCTAACTATTTCCTGAACGTACAATTGGGCCAATTTATCTAGTGAAAAGTTAATTTTTATGGGCAAAAAGTGAGCAGATTTGGTTAATCTGTCAACTATTACCCAGATAGAGTCATGTCCCACTGAAGTCTTAGGTAAACCTACAACAAAGTCCATCGAGATACTATCCCATTTCCATTTAGGGATCTCAAGAGGTTGTAGAAATCCCGCTGGCTTTTGATGCTCCACCTTCACCTTTTGACAAATGAGACATTTCGCCACAAATTCAGCAATGTCATTTTTCATCCCTTGCCACCAATACATCCTTTTTAAATCCTGGTACATTTTAGTGCATCCAGGATGGATTGTGTATTTACTTTGATGCGCTTCCTGTAGTATCTTAGTCCTCAACTCTTGTTCTTGAGGGACACAAATCCTTCCCTGATACATGATTGCTCCATCTTCCATGATAGAAAAATTACCTTGGTCTTTATGATCCTGTAAGTATTGATCGTGAGCTTGAGCCTCTTTGATTTGGGCTCTAAGGTCAGACCCTATACTTAAACCATTAATGACTAGATTCTTTGGAGTAAGAGTAGTGGCTAGCTTTAAATTTCGAAACTCCTCTAGCATCTTCATCTCATACACCATCATCTGACCCATGTGCAGAGATTTTCGACTCAAGGCATCTGCTACAACATTCGCCTTTCCGGGATGATACTTTATCTCAAACTTGTAGTCATTGAGGAATTCTACCCATATTCGTTGCCTCATATTTAACTCCTTCTGATCAAAGAGGTATTTAAGACTCTTATGATCACAATATACTTCAAAGGTTGCCCCATACAAATAGTGTCGCCAAATCTTTAAGGCAAACACTACTGCCGCTAATTCAAGATCATGGGTTGGATAGTTTCCTTCGTGAGGTCTCAGTTGCCTAGAGGCGTAAGCAACTACTCTCTTATCTTGCATCAGCACACATCCTAGCCCTTTCTTTGAAGCGTCACTATACACTTCAAAATATCCTGTGGGGTCTGGAATAATTAAAACAGGAGGAGTGGTCAGTCTTGTCTTCAGCTCCTGAAAACTAGCATCACATTGATCAGTCCATTTGAAAGGACTTCCCTTCCTGGTCAATTTAGTCAATGGCAAGGCTATACGAGAGAAGTTTTGTATAAATCTCCTGTAGTATCCTGCCAAACCAAGGAAACTTCTGATTTCCGTAACCGTCTTTGGTGTCTCCCACTTAATCACTGCTTCCGTCTTGCTAGGATCTACGGCTACCCCTCTATTAGAGATGACATGTCCGAGAAACTTCACCTCTGACAGCCAAAATTCACACTTCTCCAATTTAGCATATAACTTTTTCTCTTTCAGCACTTGCAGCACGATTCGGAGATGTTGTTCATGTTCTTTCTCACTCTTAGAATATATCAAGATGTCATCAATGAACACTACAACAAATTGATCTAGGTAGGGTCGAAAAATGCGATTCATGTAATCCATGAAAATTGCAGGTGCATTAGTCAACCCGAAGGGCATTACGAGAAACTCATAGTGCCCATACCTAGTCCTGAAGGCAGTTTTTTGATACATCCTCATCCTTGATCCTAATCTGATGATATCCTGACCTCAAGTCAATTTTAGAAAAAATAGAGGCTCCCTTCAGTTGATCCAATAAGTCATCTATCCTAGGGAGAGGGTACTTGTTTTTAATAGTCACCTTATTCAGCTGTCTGTAATCTATGCATAGTCTCAAGCTTCCATCTTTCTTCTTAACAAATAATACAGGAGCTCCCCAAGGTGATACACTTGGTCTAATGAATTGCTTGTCTAACAGTTCCTCCAACTGTTTCTTAAGTTCCTGTAGTTCCTTCGAGGCCATTCGATATGGTGTAATAGAGATAGGCCCTGTCCCAGGTAGGAGATCAATAGAGAACTCTATCTCTCTCTTGGGAGGTAAGCCTGGAATATCTGATGGAAACACTTCAGGAAACTCGTTGGCTATTGGAATTTCATCAAGCTTCAGTTCGACTTCTAGGTTTGATAAATACAAGAGAATGTATCCAAGTACTCCATTCTTCAACCCCCTATTAACTTGATTGGCATTTAGCATCAATAACTGGACCTCCTCTTTCGGAGTGGAAGGTAGAAATTCAACGGTCTTGTTACAACAATTCAACAAGACTCGATTTCTAGACATCCAGTCTAACCCTAGAATGACCTCAATACCTCTTAAAGGTAAACTGACGAGGTCTACAGAAAAAGTTTTCTCCTGGATGGTAACTTGACAGTCCTTACATACAGAGGAAGTTAATACCCGTTCCCCTGTAGGGGTTACTACAGATAGCTCATAGGGAGTTTCAGAAATAGGGAACTGAAACTTCCTAATACATTCTTCTGATATAAATGAATGACTAGCACCAGAGTCAAATAACACCATAAGAGCAAATCCATAAATATAGCATGTACCTTGAATCATTTCAGAAGATTGAGCTGCCTCTTGGCCGCTCAGGGTGAAAACCCTTCCTTTCACCTGAGGCCTCTGTTCTGGCTGCTTTCCTACATTCTGTGGGCAGTTTTTCGCAAAATGTCCCTTCTGTCCGCAATTGAAGCAGACATCTTGTCCCATGTAGCATGGCCGGTTACCATGCATGCGTCCGCATTTAGCGCACTTGACTGAGGCGAGGTCTTGTTGAAAAGGCCTAGGACCCGCAATCAATGGCCTCTTACCAGCTCCATATCCACTTCTTCTCACGTTCTTTCTAGGGTTGGAAAAATTTTTCTTCCTTTTCCATAGGTTTCGCCTTTGCTTCTCGTCCTCCACTGCCCTTAAACTCTTTTCCAGGAGTCTGCATTTATTTATCAGAGGTACAAACTCCCTGATCTCCATAGCTATAACAGCATTCTTTAACTCTGGGTTTAGTCCCGCTTCAAACTTAATCGCCTTCCATGCTTCATCTGGGTTATATCGCAGATAAGAGGAGAACTTAGACAGCTCCTCGAACCTTGCGATATACTGGTCCACGGTCATGCTTCCTTGCCTGAGTTGGAGAAATTCGATCTCTTTCTCTGCCCGTACAGTACTTGGAAAGTACTTTTCAAAAAAAATGTCCTTGAACACTTGCCAGGTGATCTGTCTTCCCTGATGAGCTAAAAGTTCTCTAGCTCCACGCCACCAGTATTCTGCTTCATCCTTTAACATATATGCAGCAAAAATGATTTGCTGCTCTTCAGTACAGCCCATAACTTCAAAGATTTTCTCTAATTCCCTAATCCACCTTTCGGCTACCGTTGGGTCATAACCACCTTGGAAACAAGGTGGTCTAGTCCTCAGGAACTCGGATATACCATTATCTTTTCCAGCCGTCCGGTTGTTAGGACCAATCTCAACATTTGTGTTATTAGCATTTTGGAGATGTTGTAAAATTTGGTTGGTGGTCATAACTTGGTCTCGAATTGCCGTGGCCAGGTTGTGCAGGGTTTCTTCTGCATTGGTTGCTGGATTCCTCCTTGGTGGTGCCATTTCCTACTATGGTACAAAACAAAGTTATGCTGCTATTGAGGTGATCAAGCCCAATAGTTAGTTCAAAAATATTTAATAGCAGTCATAACACCACCTCGGCATATAGATAGGAAACACTAGTAATTTCTTACCTATATGAATCACTGATCCCCTACACAGCACAACCACAACATACTCAAGACACTATAAGATCGATTCAGATAACCATCAAACCACTGGCCATCTAGGATCGACCTGCTCTGATACCAATTATGTAACAGCTCCATTTATGAAATTTTTTTTTTTAAAAAAAATACCATGAAGTTATTACCTCGTTACAACTTAACTCAATATAACATTTATTTAATTTATACAATACTGAGTTTCCATACACACTATTATTTTACAAACTACACACCATTATTTTACAAACATTTGTACAAAGATACATATTAGTTCTAATCATCTATATCGACTATTTCCGGAGACACTGGTTCGGGTGGCACGTCCACCGGATTCTCAGTTACATCTACGACAGTTATATCTGAAATAACTGGAAGTTGCCCAAGGTAGGGCACCTCGATCCAACGTACAGAGATAATAAGTGTCATAGAGAATATCTGCATATTTATTCTTCTGAACATGATATGGAAATATAGTGAGAATTAAATCCCAGTAAGTTCAACAATAAATCATAATTTACCATTATAATTCATCATGTCATGTTCAGCTGTATAAACTACAGAAAATATCTTTAAGTCACATGAATGCACTTTATCATGCACATGAAAATTATACAGTTATGACATGTATGGCATGAATAATTATTTTTTTCGAATTTCATATGATGGCTATCAATTTATTCTTACTTCAAGATACCCCGGTCAGGGTAAGTATTCTCTACTTTTCGGTACGGGCTTATCTCGCTCCGTCCGACATGGCACACTCTCTTTCTTTTCTCATGAATATAATCATAACCGTTGGTAGGGCGTCCCCTACTGGTGCACCACACGGATTGCCATGTGACCGTGCTCATTTCTTTTCTTTTCATATTAATAGCCGAAAATATGATTCCAATAACGAGTATGTTCATTATATTCTCATGCCATAATGTATCAAAACATAATCATTCTCAAAATTCATTGGTAAACTGAAATTATGCCATGAATATAATCATTTTCTAATTTTCACTTTATAAAATATTTCCATGTCAAAATTTCACACTAATACCTCGATAACTGGATAGTAATTGTAGTCTGTAAATAGCGCACCAGGAAAGTTCCCAGAAAAGAGAGGTGGGTCACTAATGGACACGCTTAAGTACCAAGTCTTTCCTTGCCAGAGCTTTCCTTAGACATGCACTTTTCACAAATCACAATTTTTTTCCAGTAACTAGAATAATTCTTTTCATTTTCTTTATGTCTAGGCATTTAGTCATTTTATTTCTAATTATATAATTTCCAACACATGTTCTTACAAATTTTATAGAGCATTTTTCCTCAAATTGATTTCTATTATTACCTTAAAAATTCATCTAGGGTAGAAAAATATTGAAAATAGGTTTACTAACTTTTAACACAGCCTTTGCTTACAAATCAGAGCATAACTCTCTCATTTTAACTCCGATTAAGATGATATTAGTGTCTATGAAAAGCTAAGACAATTATCTAAAACTATTATGTTAATCATATCAACAAAATAGTATGATATTGTGGTGTTATTACTCCTTTAAATTTAGTATTATTTCTTCTCGTTTAGGTTCTGACCTTTACTAACTACTTAGACAATATCTCTCAAATTTGAACTCCAAATGGCGTTATTCCAGTTGATAAAATTCCATGAGTCATATATCTATAATTGTTATGTTGGCACGCTATTTTAATTCTCTACAGAATATTCCCAGAAATTCAAAAACTAAAACATTAATAACATACTCTTCCCTGAATAAACATTTACTGACCTCTACTTACTAATCGGATCATATCTACCTCATATGAACTCCAAATTGCATAATTCCAGTGTGCATATTTCCATGAGACATAGATATATAAGGTTCATGTTAACCATTTATTTTAATTCCATACAAATAAGTCCCAGAAATTAAAATACAAAAGTTGTCCTAACATAATCTTCCCTGATGAACCATTTTCTGACCTTGGCTTACTAATCGGACCATATCTACCACATGTGGACTCCAAATTGAATGATTCCAGTGACTAAAAATCCATGACATACATATCTTTAATTCTTATGTTAACCATTTATTTTAATTCCCTACCAATAATTCCCAGAAATTAAATTACCGAAGCTATCCTAACATATTCTTCCCTGATGATTCATTTTCTGACCTTTGACTACTAATCAGACCATAGCTACCTCATATGGACTCCAAATTGAATGATTCCAGTGCCTAAAAATCCATGACATACATATCTTTAATTCTTATGTTAACCATTTATTTTAATTCCCTACCAATAATTCCCAGAAATTAAATTACCCAAGCTATCCTAACATATTCTTCCCTGATGATTCATTTTCTGACCTTTGACTACTAATCAGACCATATCTATCTCATATGGACTCCAAATGGAATGATTCCAGTGGCTAAAAATCCGGGACACATATATCTTTAATTCTTATGTTAACCATGTATTTTAATTCCTTATAGATTGTTCCCAGAAATTAAAATACTGAAGCTTAAAATTCTGCCACCCATAGCCATAACCATGCAGAACTATCTACACCAACCTAAGTATTCAAACATACATCACATGCAAGATCAATATGTAACATGATATAGCAACATCATGACCAATCATAGAAGTTCTAAGATCAAAATCTCATATAAATATTATAAGTTTCAAAAGTTTTCTTCAAAAAGAAATATTGTTAAACTTACTTGGAGCACTTAGTCTTCTAGACTTCTCCTTCCTCTTTCTTCCTTTCTTCCTCTCCTTTCCTCACTCTACCTTGCTTCTATTTTTTTCTCTCACTCACTTGGACGAAATTCTAATGTTGTAAGGGTGGGTTTTCTTATATAGACCACCAAATAATTCACCTTTCATGATCATGGGTCTACCTTATCACAATTAGGATACACTTTGTTGAATTTTTGGAAAACAAACAACTTATGTTCTTGTCTTCCTCTTCCTTAGTCAAGATATGCATAGGAAAAGGAGATTTGTATTTTGAAAATTATGATAATATGTTCTTAAGATATGGGACAAGGTCCCTTTGATTTAGGGATTCATTTCCATTTTCTTTTGTCTTAAACAAATATGATAGGTTTGCCTTTTTAGGTGGCAAATTTCTAGCCCTTGAATCTCCATTATTTGATTGATATTATTTGTGTGGGCTATGAATGTTTTGTCCTAATACCATGTATTATCATACCACTTGCTAAAATTATGAGTGTAGGATATAGATGTTTTTGTCCTAAAGCCTTGTATTATCATGCCACTTGCTTAAATGATGAATGTAGAATCACACCACTTGCTAAATTTTTTTGTCTTAATGCCATGTAACCTAATCTTTATTCTTATTATTATATCATCATCTAATTTATTTTATTTTATTTTTCCTCTTGGATTTGGGCTTATTCCTACCCATTATGGGCTTGTCCTACCCATTTTCTTTGCTTTGGATAAAATTCTTCCTTTCTTGGTGGGCTTGGTCACATTTTCATAATTTTTGGGCTATTGGTGAAATTACTATATCCTAGTCCAAGTCTATGTTTAATTTCTTGTTTAGGTTATCCAATGGGCTTGCTAGAAACTTATGTGAAGTGGAAAAACTCTATATGAAGTGTCCATAGGTAAAAGCCCAATGTATGGGTAAAGATTTTAAACTTAGTAACTATAGTTCTTGAATTAGGAAAAATTACCCTAACTCAATGTTCTTTGAAATTTTAAGACCTTTACTTGTTTCTAAAAATTTATCTTCCTTATCCAAGAATTTTGCATCTCTTTAGTATGTTATTTCTAATTTCTTTCCTATTAGATTTTCCTTCCTTATTTGTTCTCTTAATGTTAGAAACATTTTCTATAAATATACATAAGGTGAAGAATTTCTAAGGATTATATTTCCTTAGATATCTAAAATATTGTCTAATAAATTTTATTTCCTTAATTAAATTTTTTATGTACCTTTATCAATAAAAGAAACGAAATTAAGGACGTTACAAGATTACTCCCAAAACGAGAAATATAATTTGATAATGATTCACTTCCAGGAACCCAACTAGTATCTATATCCCTATATAGAATGATATCGACTGAACTTAAGGAACTAAAAAAAAATTATTACAAGACTTGATATACAAGGGATTTATACGCCCTAGTACTCTCCTTGAGGTGCTCTAGTCCTATTTGTAAAAAAGAAAGATGGATCACTGCAGTTATGCATGGATTACAGATAATTAAATTGGGCACTATGAGTTTTTAGTGATGTCATTTAGTTTGAAAAATACAATAGCTACATTCATGGACTTTATAAATAGAGTACTTAAACTATTCATAGATCAATTTATTATTGTATTTATTGACGATATACTATTATATTCCAAGTTAAAAGGATCATAAGCAATATTTGTGGATAGTTTTCCAAACTCAAAGGGAACATAAGCTATATGCTAAGTTTCAAAATTTGAATTTTGACTAAGTAGTGTGACTTTCCTAGGGCATGTGGTTACCAAATATGGTATTTAAGTTGATCTTAAAATGGTAGAAGCGGTGCAATAAAGGATTCGAAGACAATTTAGTTTTCAATAATATTATGTACAAGCATTATGAGAAAGGAAGGTTTGCCTATGGAAATTTAAAATTTAAGGTATGCAAAATGGGTCATTTATGTGAAGGACTCTTGGATAGACATAAGCTTTTCATGATTGATTGTTAAGACATTGCATAAGCATATTAAAGAATAAAGTCAAAATGGGTTGACCTTCTTTAAGTGTTTTGAAGTACATTCTAGCTGATACAGTAAGACGATGTCATCAATAGCATAAAAGGTTAGTAAAGGAGTTGCAAGTAGTGAACAATCATGGAAACATGTGCCTAGTAATTTAATTTCTGCTTTAGCAGTCCATATGTTATTACAAAAAAGGTGCCAAGAATATTTGGCAGTAGTGAGAGATGTTGATATAAAGTATACCAATGTAGATCATATTCTAGTGGTTAGAGAATTTCCTAATGTGTTCCCAAAAGAATTGCCTAGATTACTCCCAAAACGAGAAATATAATTTGATATTGATTCACTTCCTGGAACCCAACTAGTATCTATATCCCTATATAGAATGATATCGACTGAACTTAAGGAACTAAAAAAAAAATTGTTACAAGACTTGTTATACAAGGGATTTATACGCCCTAGTACTCTCCTTGAGGTGCTCTAGTCCAATTTGTGAAAAAGAAAGATGGATCACTGCGGTTATGCATGGATTACAGATAATTAAATTGGGCACTATGAATTTTTAGTGATGTCATTTAGTTTGAAAAATACCCTAGCTACATTCATGGACTTGATAAATAGAGTACTTAAACTATTCATAGATCAATTTATTATTGTATTTATTGACGATATACTATTATATTCCAAGTTAAAAGGATCATAGCAATATTTGTGGATAGTTTTCCAAACTCAAAGGGAACATAAGCTATATGCTAAGTTTCAAAATTTGAATTTTGACTAAGTAGTGTGACTTTCCTAGGGCATGTGGTTACCAAATATGGTATTTAAGTTGATCTTAAAATGGTAGAAGCGGTGCAGTAAATGATTCGAAGACAATTTAGTTTTCAATAATATTATGTACAAGCATTATGAGAAAGGAAGGTTTGCCCATGGAAATTTAAAATTTAAGGTATGCAAAATGGGTCATTTATATGAAGGACTCTTGGATAAACATAAGCTTTTCATGATTGATCGTTAAGACATTGCATAAGCATATTAAAGAATAAAGTCAAAATGGGTTGACCTTCTTTAAGTGTTTTGAAGTACATTCTAGCTGATACAGTACGACGATGTCATCAATAGCATAAAAGGTTAGTAAAGGAGTTGCAAGTAGTGAACAATCATGGAAACATATGCCTAGTAATTTAATTTCAGCTTTAGCAGTCCATAAGTTATTACAAAAAAGGTGCCAAGAATATTTGGCAGTAGTGAGAGATGTTGATATAAAGTATACCAATGTAGATCATATTCTAGTGGTTAGAGAATTTCCTAATGTGTTCCCAAAAGAATTGCCTAGATTACTCCCAAAACGAGAAATATAATTTGATATTGATTCACTTCCTGGAACCCAACTAGTATCTATATCCCTATATAGAATGATATCGACTGAACTTAAGGAACTAAAAAAAAAAATTGTTACAAGACTTGTTATACAAGGGATTTATACGCCTTAGTACTCTCCTTGAGGTGCTCTAGTCCAATTTGTGAAAAAGAAAGATGGATCACTGCGGTTATGCATGGATTACAGATAATTAAATTGGGCACTATGAGTTTTTAGTGATGTCATTTAGTTTGAAAAATACAATAGCTACATTCATGGACTTTATAAATAGAGTACTTAAACTATTCATAGATCAATTTATTATTGTATTTATTGACGATATACTATTATATTCCAAGTTAAAAGGATCATAAGCAATATTTGTGGATAGTTTTCCAAACTCAAAGGGAACATAAGCTATATGCTAAGTTTCAAAATTTGAATTTTGACTAAGTAGTGTGACTTTCCTAGGGCATGTGGTTACCAAATATGGTATTTAAGTTGATCTTAAAATGGTAGAAGCGGTGCAATAAAGGATTCGAAGACAATTTAGTTTTCAATAATATTATGTACAAGCATTATGAGAAAGCAAGGTTTGCCCATGGAAATTTAAAATTTAAGGTATGCAAAATGGGTCATTTATGTGAAGGACTCTTGGATAGACATAAGCTTTTCATGATTGATTGTTAAGACATTGCATAAGTTTCAAAATTTGAATTTTGACTAAGTAGTGTGACTTTCCTAGGGCATGTGGTTACCAAATATGGTATTTTAGTTGATCCTAAAATGGTAGAAGCGGTGCAGTAATCTACATGCCCTACTACAATTATAGAGATCCGTAGTTTTCTTAGTTTAGCAGGTTATTACTGTAGATTCATTAAAAAAATTTCAAAAATTGCTGCTCCTTTGACTAGATTGACAAGGAAAGGAATAAAGTTTGACTGGTTAGATGAATATGAGAGAAATTTCTAGAAACAAATGGAATGTTTGACTACGGTGCCAGTGCTGTCTATTCCTTCAGGTACCGAAGGATACACGGTATATTGTGATGCATCGACAAATGGATTATGGTGTGTGTTGCAAAATCCCTATTTTTGTTTCTTTCATTAATAAAGGTACATAAATATTTAATTAAGGAAATAAAATTTATTAGAAAATTTTTAGATATCTAAAGAAATATAATCCTTAGAAATTCTTTACCTTATATGTATGAATAGAAAATGTTTCTAACATTAGGGGAACAAGTAAAGAGAGAAAACATAATAGGAAAAATTAGAAATAACATACTAAAGAGAGGAGAAATTCTTTAGTAAGGAAGATAAGTTTTTTTGTGAAGTAAGCAAAAGTCTTAAAATTTTAAGAAAATTGGATTAGGGTAATTTTTCTTAATTCAAGAGTTAGAAATTTTTAAGTTTAACATCACCCATAATTTGGGCTTTCACCTATGGACACTTCATATTGGGTTTTTCCACTTCACATAAGTTTCTAGCAAGCCCATTGGATAGCCCAAGCAAGAAATAAAACATAGACTTCGACTAGGATACAAAGTTGGACCAATAGCCCAAAAATTATGAAAATGTGACCAAGCACTTCATGAAAGGTAGAATTTTAGCTAAAGCAAAGGAAATGGTTAAGAATGAGCCCAAATCAAAGAGGAAAAAATAAGAATCATGTAAGGAAATAGTAGTGTAATAATAATCAAGATTAGGTCACATGGCATTAAGATAAAACATCTATATCCTACATTCATATTTTCAACAAGTAGGTAATAATATATGGCATTAGGACAAAACATCTATATCGTAAATTCATAATTTCTACAAGTGGATAATAATACATAGCATTTTGACAAAACATCTTTATCCTACACAAATAATTTCAACCAAGCAAGGGAGATCCAATGGCTGAAAATTTGCCACTTAGAAAGGAAAACCTATCTTACTTGATTAATACAAAAGTAAAAGGAAACGAATTCCTAAATCAAAGGGACCTTGTCCTTTGTCTTAAGAACATAATATCATAATTTTCAAAATACAAATCTCCTTTTGCTATGCATATCTTAACTAAAGAAGAGGAAGACAAGAACATGAGTTGTTTTTCCCTAAAAAACAACCAAGTGCGTCCTAATTGTGATAAGGTAGACCGATGATAATGAAAGTTGAAGCATTTGATAGTTTATTTAAGGAAAACCAACCCCTATAACATTATAATTTCATCTAAGTGAGGGAGAGGAAAAAATAGAAGCAAGGTACAGTGAGAAAAGGAGAGAAAGAGAGGAGAAGAAAGGAAGGAAGAAGAAGGAGAAGTCTAGAGGAGTAAGTACTCAAGGTAAGTTAGCTTAATCTCCACTTGAATCCATCTTTCTTCTTTATCCTTGGGGTTCAAAAACTCACCCTCCTTCTCTTATTTAAGGTGCTAGAAAAGCTAAGGGAAGGGAGGAATCTTGCTACTTCCTTCAAGAGAAAACAAGAAAAAGAATTCACTAAGTAAGCTAGGGAGATCTTTAGGTAGGTTTAACAAAATCTCTTTTTAAAGAAAAGCTTTGAAATTTGTAACATTTATGTGGGATTTTGATCTTAGAACTTTGATAAAATTTACAATATTTACTACTTTGATGATTGGTCATGGATGTTGCTATATCATATTACATGTTATTTTGCATATGATGGATATTTTGGACATTACGGTTGGTGTGGAAAGTTCTGCATAGGTATGGCTATGGGTGGTAAAATTTTTATGATTTTTATGCTACTATTTTGTATATTTGAATGTGGTGAAAAATTGATGGAATATGATTAGATGTAAAGAAAATGGAAGAGGATGTAATATAATGATGAACTAAAACCTTAGGAAAGGATTGGTTAGGAAACTATATTTCAAGGTAACCAGAAAAGCTTCTGTTTTTGAAATTTTGGGAAGAATAGGTTAGGAATTAAAAGAAATGACTAACATGAAAAATTTAGATCTATGTCTAAAGATTTTTAGCCACTAAAATCACTTAATTTGGAGTCTAGATGAGGGAGATATTGCCCGATATGTAAGCAATGGTCAGAAAATAGTTAACCAGGGAAGAATCTATCAGGTATGCTTCTGTGTTTGAATTTATGGGATAAATATGTAGGGAATTAAAAGAAATTGTTAACATAAAAAATGTAGATCTATGTGTCACGGATATTGAGCCACTAGAATCATTCAAATTGGAATCAATATGAGAGAGATATGGTCAGATTAGTAAACAAAGGTAAGAAACTAACTAACTGGGGAAGAATCTGTTAAGTATGCTTCTGTGTTTGAATTTCTATGCAAAATATGTAGGGAATTAAAGGAAATTGTTAACATAATATATATATATATATATATATGTATCAAGAATATATAGACTCTAAAATCACTTATTTTGGAATCCATATGAGAGAAATATGGTTGATTAATGAGTAAAGGTTAGAATCAGTCTAGAATCCAAAGTGGTAAATGTAAGTGTTTTTATTTTCGATTTTCTAGGAATAATTAGTAAGGAATCTAAAAAATGATAAACATGAAAGTTGTATATAAATTTCTTAACGTTTTATAAAATTTAGAATCACCTCAATTGGAGTTTGTATGAGGGAGATATAGTTTGATTAGTAAGTAGAGGTCTGAACCTACCCGAGAAAAAATAACATTGAATTTGAAGGAGTAGTAACACCACGATTACTTAAGATTTTGCTAAAATGTTCAACATAAGGGTTTTACAGGATTGTCTTATCTTTCAATTGACACTAAGATTACCTTAATCGGATTTAAAATGAGGGTGTCATGCATTAGAGGATAATAATATTTAAAAAAGAAGAAGAATCTTATAAATGAAAATAATAAATGACTAGTGTATGTGATTGTCATTGCATGAACTCCTTACCATCTTAAGTGTGTAATTTTGACATAGAAATATTTTATATAATTATATTTGAAACAATTATGTTTATGGCATGATTACCAATGATTTTGGGTAATGATTATATTTTGATGAAAATTATGACACGTGAGTATAATGAACATACTTGTTATTAAAATCATATTTATGGCTATTAATGTGAAAAGAAAAGAAAAGAAAAGAAATAGGCACGGTTACATGGCGATCCGTGTGGTGCACCAGTAGTGGACGCCCTACCAACGGTTATGATTATGTTAATGAGAAAAAAAAAAGAAAGTGTACCATGTCAGATAGAGCAAGAAAAGCCCGTTCTAGAGAGTAGAAAGTACTCACTCTGACTGAGGTAGCTTGATATGAAAATAAGTTGATAGCCATCATTTGATATTCTAAAAATAGTTATTCATGCCATACATGTCATCACTGTACAATTTTCATGTGCATAGATAAAGTACATTCATGTGACCTAAAGATAATTGCTATAGCTTATACAGATGAACATGATGTGATAAACATTATTGATAATGATTTATTGTTGAACCTACTGGGATTTATTTCTCACTAGATTTCCATATCATGTTCAGAAAACTAAGTTATGCATATATTCTCTATGACTGGTTTTTAGCGTACGTTGGGTCGAGTTGGCTAAGATCCCATTGAAGGTGCAACCACCAGCATCCGTATCTTTGGACCTGGTCAATATGGATGAATAAAATGTAGACTTATATGTGTTTGATTTTTGTACATATGTTTTGATTAATAATGTGTACATGAACCCAGAATTGTATAAGTGTTAATGGTATTTCTTAAACCTTATTTATGATTGATTAATTTAATTGAATGTTATTATGAGTTAAATAGTTAGAAGTAAGAAGGTAATGACTTCATGGAATTTTAGAAAATACATATAAGTATATATGTATAAAAAAATGGAGTTGTTACATAATTGGTATCAGAGTAGGTCGATCCTAGATGGCCAGTGGGTGGATGGTAATCTGAATCGATCTTATAGTATCTTGAGTATGTTGTGGTTGTACTATGTAGGGGATTTGTGATTTCATATAGGTAACAAATTACTAGTGTTTCCTATCTATATGCTGAAGTGGTGTTATGACTATTGCTAAATATTTTTGAAACTAACTATTGAGCTTAATCACCTTAATAGCAGCATAATTTTGTTTTTGCCACAATAGGAAATGGCACCACCAAGTAGAAATCCGGCAAACAATGCAGAGGAAACCTTGCACAACCTTGCCACGACAATTCAAGACTAGGTGACGACCACCAACCAAATTCTACAATACCTCCAGAATGTTAATAACCTGAATGGTGAGAATGGTATTAATAACCAGATGGCAGGGAATGATAACGTCATATCTGAGTTCCTAAGGACTAGACCACCTTATTTTCAAGGCGGCTTCGACCCAATTGTAGCTGAAAAGTGGATAAGGGAACTAGAGAAAATCTTTGAAGTGATGGGTTATACTGAGGAGTAGGAAGTTATCTTCACTGCATATATTCTGAAAGATGAAGCAGAATACTGGTGGCGTGGAGTTAAAGAAATTTTAGCTCACTAGGGAAGGCAGATCATTTGGCAGGTGTTCAAAGACACCTTTTTAGAAAAGTACTTCCTAAGTACTGTGCGGGCAAAGAAGGAGATTGAATTTCTCCAGCTCAGGCAGGAAAGCATGACCATAAACCAATACATTGCGAGGTTCAAGGAGTTGTCTAAGTTCTCCTCTTACCTACGATTTAACTCTGATGAAGCATGGAAGGCTGTTAAATTTGAAGCGAGATTGAACTCGAAGATAAGGAATGCTGTTGTAGCTATGGAGATCAGGGAATTTGTACCTCTAATAAATAAATGCAGACTCCTGGAGAAGAGCTTGAGGGCAGTGGAGGATTAGAAATAAAGACGAAACTTCTGGAAAAGGAAGAACGGGCAACAAAACTCTGGCAGAAATGTCAGAGGAAAAAGATAGGGTACTGGTAAGAGGCCAATGATTGTAAGTCCCTGACCCTTTCAACAAAACTTTTTCACAGTCTAGTGTTATTATGAGTTAAATAGTTAGAAGTAAGAAGGTAATGACTTCATGGAATTTTAGAAATATACATATAAATACATATGTAAAAAAATGGAGTTGTTACATGTGTTGATGCAACATGGTTGAGTCATTGCATATGCATCTAGACAGCTTAAACCACATGAGCAAAATTATCTAACTCATGATTTAGAAATGGAAACAGTGGTTTTTGCTCTCAAATTTTGGAGGCATTATCTGTATGGTGAGACATGTGAAATCTATATAGATCATAAAAGTATAAAATACATTTTCCAACAAAAAGATCTTAATTTGAGACAAAGACGATGGATGGAATTACTTAAAGATTATGATTGTACAATACTATATCATCCTGGTAAGGCCAATGTAGTGCCTGATGCATTAAGCTAGAAGTCAATGAGAAGTTTGGCTCATATCACAGTGGTAAGGATGCCGTTGATTAAAGAAATGCATAAGTTGGAAAGTCATGGGATAGTATTGGAAGTAAAGGAGCCTGGGATACTATTGGCACATATACAGTTTCAATCATCTTTGGTTGAGCAGGTGAAAAAGGCACATTAAGAGGATGCCTATTTATGCAAGAAAATTGAAGAGGTTAAGAATGGCAGTGATGTTGAATTTACTGTAGACTCTAATGGAATTATGAGATTGGCCAAACAGTTGTATGTACCTAATAAAGAAAAACTCAATAAAGAGATTTTAGGATAAGCCCATCAATCTACATATACTATTTATCCTGGATCAACTAAAATGTATTAAGATTTAAAAGAAATTTATTGGTGGGATTATATGAAGAAAGATATAGCTGATTATGTTTCTTAGTGTTTAACATGTCAACAAGTAAAGGCAGAACATCAAAGGCTTGCGGGGTTACATCAACAAATAGGAATACCTGAATGGAAATGGAAAAGAATAACTATGGATTTTGTTATAGGGCTACCACAGACACCAAAAGGATTTAATTCAATATGGGTGATTATTGATAGGTTGACTAAATCAGCATATTTTCTGCCAGTGAAAATCACATATAACGTAGCTTAGTATGCAAATATATATTTGAATGAGATAGTGAGACTTCATAGGATACCGATATCGATTATTTCTGTTCGAGGACCACAGTTCATTGCTCATTTTTTAAGAGCCTTCCAAGAAGCTTTGGGTGTAACAACTTCATTTTTTTACATATATATACATATATATACATATATATATATATATATATATATATATATATATATATATATATATATATATATATATATATATATGTACATATATGTATATATACATATACATATATGTACATATATATATATATATATATATGTACATATATAGATATATATATGTACATATATGTACATATATATGTGTATATATATATATACACATATATATATATACATATATGTACATATATGTATATCTACATATACATATATGTACATACATATATATGTATATATATATATATATATACATATATATATACATATATGTACATATATGTACATATATGTATATGTATATATGTACATATGTATATGTATATATACATATATGTATATATACATATACATATGTACATATATACATATACATATATGTACATATATGTACATATATGTACATATATGTACATATATATACATATATATATATATATATATATATATATATATATATATATATATATATATATATATTAAAATACCATAAATTCATTACCTCTTTACTTCTAACTATTTAACTCATAATAACATTCAATTAAATTAACCAAGCATAATTAAGGTTTATGGTATACCATTAATACTGGTACAATTCTGGGTTCATATACACATTATTAATTAAAAAAATCCATACAAAAATTAAACACATATATGTCTACATCTTATTCATCCATATTGACCAGTTTCGGGGATACGGGTACGGGTGGTTGCACCTTCACCGGGATCTTAGCCAACTCGACCCAATGTATGCTAAAAGCCAGTCATAGAGAATATCTGCATATTTAGTCTTCTGAACATGATATGAAAATATAGTGAGAATTAAATTCCAGTAGGTTCAATAATAAATCATAATTATCATCAATATAGCTCATCATGTCATGTTCATCTGTATAAGCTACATCAAATATCTTAGGTCAAATGAATGCACTTTATCTAGGCACATGAAAATTGTACGGTAATGATATGTATAGCATGAATAACTATTTTAAGAATATCATATGATGGCTATCAATTTATTTTTATATTAAGCTACCCCGGTCAGTGTGAGTACTCTTTACTCTCCGGTACGGACTTTTCTCTCTCCGTCTGACATGGCACACTTTCTCTTTCTTTTTTCATTAACATAATCATAGCCGTGAGTGGGGCATCCCTTACTGGTGCACCACATGGACTGCCATATGACCGTGCTCGTCTATTTTCTTTTCACGTTAATAGCCAAAAATATAATTTCAATAACAAATATATTCATTATACTCACATGCTATAATTTATCATCAAAGCATAATCACTACCAAAAATCATTGGTAAAATGCAATCATGTCATAATCATAACCATTTTCGAATATCACTTTATAAAATATTTTCATATCAAAATTACTCACTTAAGATGGTAAGAAGTTTATACAATGGCAATGGCTAGAGCATACACTAATTATTTATTATTTTTATTTATAAGATTCTTCTTCTTTTTTAAATATTATTTTCATCTTTTCATTTTTTTAATGCTTGAACTCTAGTTACTTTTCTCCTACTTATATCATTTCCAACACATGTTCTTACACATTTTATAGAGCATTCTTCTCCAATTTGATTTCTATTATTACCCTATAGTTAATAAGGTTCACTTAGAGTAGAAAAATGTTAAAAATAAGTTTTACCAGCTCCCAACACGACCATGCTTGAAAAATACTTCAAATGTACTAAAAAATAGGGCAGAACATGACCTACCCGTGCTAAAGCAACCCAGAACACGGCCTGGTCGTGTTCTGTGACCTTTCCTCACTTATTCAACCATATCTCCATCATAAGAACTCCAATTGAGTTAATTCTGAAGCCTATAAAACGATAAGAAAATTATCTACAACCTTTATGATTATCATTGCTTTAGATTCCTTACGAATTATTCTCATTAAATCAAAAACAAAAATGCTTACATTTACCACCTTGGATTCTAGACTAATTTTGACCTCTACTCATTAATTAGTCATATCTCCCTTATATGGACTCCAAATTAAGTGATTTTAAAGCCTATAGATCTGTGAGACACACACAGACAGATATATATATATATATATATATATATATATATATATATATATATATATATATATATATATATATATATATATATATATCTATATATATTATGTTAACAATTTCCTTTAATTCCCTGCAGAGTTTGCCCAAAAATTCAAACCCAAAAGCATACTAAACAGATTCTTCCCTGGTTAACCATTTTCTGACCATTGCTTACTAATCGAACCATATCTCCCTCATTTGAAATTTAAATTGGGTGATTTCAGTGGTTAAAACTCTGTGATACATATACCTACAGTTTTCATATTAATCATTTCTTTTAGTTCCTAACCTTTTCTTCCCAGAATTTCAAAAATAGAAGCTTCCCTAGTTACTCTAAAATCCAGTTTTCTTAGCCTATCCTTTCCTAAAGTTCTAGTTCATCCTTTTATTAATTTATCTTCCAAATTTCCACCTAACCATAGAATTACTCATCTCAACATTTAATTATATTTCTTACTTAATTTAACATATTCCATCATCCACTCCAAAAGAAAAACAGAATCAAATCATGCATCACTAAGGGTGTTTCTCAACAGAAATTTCTCATGGTTTTCCCCTAGGTCTTTAAGGCCATACTTAATTGACCAACCTAACTATCTTTCATCCATTTTTATCATATTCAAATATACACAGCAGCATAAATGCCTTATATTTTTGCCAACCATAGCCATTTCAATATAGAACATTCCATACCAATCAAAGTATTCACAACATCCATCACATGCAAGATCAACATGTAACATGATATAGCAATATCCATAGTCAATCATCAAAGTAGCAAATATTGTAAATTTCATCAAAGTTCTAAGATCAAAATATCATATAAATGTTACAAATTTCAAAGCTTTTCTTCCAAAAAAGATATTGTTAAACCTACCTAAAGATCTCCCTATCTCACTTATTGAATTCTTTTTCTTGTTTCCTTTTGAAGAAAGTAGCAAGATTTCTCCCTTCTCTTAGATTTTCTTGCAGCTTAAATAAAAGAAGGAGGGTATTTTTGAACCTCAGGATGAAGAGAAAATATGGATTCAAGTGGAGATTAAGCTAACTTACCTTGAGTACTTAGTCCACTAGACTTCTTTTTCTTCTTCTTATTTCCTCTTTTCTCCTCTCTTTCTCTCATTTCCTCACTCTACCTTGCCTCTGTTTTTCTTCCCCCTCACTTGGGCAAAATTATAATGTTATAAGGGTGAGTTTTGCTTAAATAAACTATCAAGTTGTTCACCTTTCATAATCATGGGTCTACCTTATCACAATTAGGATGCACTTGGTTATTTTTTGGGGGAAGACAACTCATGTTCTTGTCTTCCTCTCCCTTAGTCAAGATATGCATAGCAAAAGGAGATTTGTATTTGAAAATCATGATAAAATGTTCTTAAGACAAGGGACAAGGTCCCTTTAATTTAGGAATTTATTTCCTTTTTCTTTTGTGTCACTCAAGTATGATAGGTTTTCCTTTCTAGGTGACAAATTTCCAACCTTTGAGTCTTTCTTGCTTCGCTGAAATTATTTATGTAGGATAAGGATGTTTTATCATAATGCCATGTATTATTACCTACTTGCTAAAATTATGAATGTAGGATATAGATGTTTTGTCCTAATGCCATGTATTATTACATACTTGCTGAAATTATGATTATAGAATATAAATGTCTACTTACTGAAATTATGAATCTAGGATATAGATGTTTTATCTTAATGCCATGTATTATTAGCGACTTGCTAAAATTATGAATGTAGGATATAGATGTTTTGTCCTAATGCCATGCGACATAATCTTGATTATTATTACACTACCATTTTCTTACATGGATCTTATTTTTTTCCTCTTGGATTTGGGCTCATTCTTATCCATTTCCTTTGTTTTGGCTGAAATTCTACCTTTCATAGAGGGCTTGGTCATATTTTCATGATTTTTGGGCTATTGGTCCAAATTCTATATCCTAGTCCAAGTCTATGTTTTATTTCTTGCTTGGGCTATCCAACTGGCTTGCTAGAAACTCATGTGAAGTGGAAAAACTCTATATGAAGTGTCCGTAGATGAAAGCCCAATGTATGGGTGGAGATGTTAAACTAACTCTAGCTCTTGAATTAGAAAAAATTACTCTAATCCAATCTTCTAGAAATTTTAAAACCTTTACTTACTTCCCAAAAATTTATCTTCCTTACCCAAGAATTTTGTCTCTCTTTAGTATGTTATTTCTAATTTTTTCTATTTTTTTTTCTCTCTCTTTACTTATTCCCTTATTGTTAGAAACATTTTCTATGCATACACATAAGGTGAAGAATTTCTAAGACTTATATTTCCTTAAATATCTAAAAATTGTCTAATAAATTTTATTTCCTTAATTAAATATTTATGTACCTTTATTAATAAAAGAAACGAAATTAGGGATGTTACATTGGGCACAAAGCTAAATCTCAGTACTACTTTCCATCCTCAAACAGAAGGACGGTCTGAGTGAACCATCTTAATATTGGAAGACATGCTTCGGGCATGTGTGCTTGATTTTCAAGGTAGTTGGGAAAGATTCTTGCCCCTAGCTGAATTTGGTTATAATAATAGTTACCAAGCCAGTATACAAATGGCACCATTTGAGGTTTTACATGAAACATCGTAGGTCTCTTAATAAGTGAGTGAGTTGAGTAAAGTTAAGCTTTTGGAATCTAATTTGGAATAACATACAATAGATAGAATATGACTAACCTAAATTGATGATGCTAGTTTAGAGAGCATGCTTCAAGCATATGTCTTCGAGTTTAGTGAGAGATCTCTTAGCAGAATTCGCCTATAATAAAGTGATATTGGATGACTTAAAGCCTTATGTAAGAGATGTTATTAACTTTATGTTAAATGATTTAGTGGGGTTAGACTTATTGTAAGATGTCGTTGATAAAGTCAAATTGACTAGGAAAAGAATACAAGAAACTCAATACAAATAAAAAATCTATAAAGACCATGAATGTTGAGCACTAGAAATTATCATTTGGTGACTAAATATTCTTAAAGGACTCACATACAAAAGAGATATCCGCAATAGCTTGAGTAGTAAGGTTAATAACTGTAATTTATGGCTTGGTTTCATTCCCTACTTGTGATAGGATAGTTTAAAATTCGGGGACCAAATTTTTTAAGGGCGGAAGAATGTAACACACCTAAGATTTAGTAATTTTCATTTATGTATGGATTATTATAAGAAATAAAGGAGTATGGATGTAATTGAAAAGTTTTAAGGATGAATTATTAATATTTTTGGGGTCAAATTGCGATTTTCTAAAAGTTTAGGGGTCAAAATATAAATAATAACATTTGTAAGGACTTCCTCTAACAATTGCAAATTGCCAATTGGTTCCTCTAAAAAAATTTTGATTAGAAAAGTGCATTTTGGAATTATCTAACCTGGGGCCCTTACCTTGTGAGTTGATAATTATTTCTATGACTCACCCTATGCTCTTCTTGAACTTTAAATGTATAATTGGTTATGTTTACAAGTTATTTATAATTTTATATGTCCCTAAAATAGATTAAATTACCTGATTTGTTTACTATTTGGTGTAACATCCTTTTTTTATTATTATTATTATACAATATTGAGTTCACATACACGTCATTAATCAAAACGTACATGCAACATATCAAAGACATAGATATTTACATCTTGTTTATTTTAGTTGACCAATTCCGGAGATACAGGTGCGGGTGGTTGCATCTTCACCAGGATCTGTGCCAACTCGCTCACAAACATTTTATTTAGGATCTGCCCATCATAGAATAACTCGATCCAACGTGCACTAAAAGCCAGAGCTATAGAAAATCTGCATAACTAATTTTTTGAACATGATATGGAAATATAGTGAGAATTAAATCCCAGTAAGTTCAACAATAAATCATCATCAATAAAGCTCATCACGTCATGTTCAGCTGTATAAACTATAGAAAATATCTTTGGTCACATGAATGCATTATATCTACGCACATAAGAATCATACTGTAATGATATGTATGAGAGGATTAACTATTTTCAAAATATCATATGATGGCCATCAACTTATTCTCATTTCAAGCTACCCCGGTCAGGGTGAGTATCCTTTACTCTCCGGTACGGGCTTTTCTCGCTCCGTCCGACATGGCCCACTTTCTCTTTCTTTTCTCATTATCATGATCATAACCATTGGTAGGGCGTCCCCTACTGGTGCACCACACGGATTGCCATGTGACTGTGCTCATTTTTTTTCTTTTCACAATGATAGCCAAAAATATGCTTTCAATAACAAGTATGTTCATCAAAATATAACTATTACCAAAAATCATTGGTAATCATGCCATGAACATAACCATTTCAAATATCACTTTATAAATATTTCCATGTCAAAATTTCACACTTAAGATGGTAAGAAGTTCATACAATGGCAATGGCTATGCTATACTAGTTATTTATTATTTTCATTTATAAGATTCATCTTCTTTCTTAAATATTAATTTTATTCCTTTATTTTCTTGATGCAGGTTTTCATCACATCTAATATTCTTTTACTAATCAGAGCATAACTCCCTCAATTAAACTCCGATGTAGGTGATCTTGTTTTCCATTTCAAGATAAAACAATTATCTAAAACTATTATGTTGAATAGTTTAGCGAAATATTAAGAAATCAAGGTGATATTACTCCCTCAAAGTACATGATAGTTCCTCTCGAATAGGTTCTGACCTTTAGAAACTAATCTGTCCATATCTCCCTCATATGAATTCCAAATTAAGTGATTCCAGTGGGTAAAAATCCGTAACACATATATCTATAATTTATATGTTAACCATTTATTTTAATTCCTTATAGAGTGTTCCCAACAATTAAACTACCGAAGCTATCCTAATATATTCTTCCCTGATGAACCATTTTCTGACCTTTGCTTACTAATCAGACCATATATACCTCATATGGACTCTAAATTGAATGATTTCAGTGGCTACAAATCCGTGACACATAAATCTTGAATTCTTATGTTAACCATTTATTTTAATTCCCTACAGATAATTCCTAGAAATTAAAATACCGAAGCTATCCTAACATATTCTTCCCTAATGACTCATTTTCTAACCTTTGACTACTAATCGGCTCATATGCGTCATATGGACTCCAAATTGAATGATTCCAGTGGCTAAAAATCCATGACACACATATCTTTAATTCTTATGTTAACTATTTATTTTAATTCCCTACAGATAATTCCCAGAAATTAAAATACTGAAGCTATCCTAACATATTCTTCCCTGATGACCCATTTTCTGACCTTTGACTACTAATTAGACCATAGCTACCTCATATGGACTCCAAATTGAATGATTCCAGTGGGTAAAAATCTGTGACACATATATCTTTAATTCTTATGTTAACTATTTATTTTAATTCCTTATAGATTGTTCCCCGAAATTAAAATACCGAAGCTTAAAATTCTGCCAACCATACCCATACCCATGCAGAACTATCTACACCAACCTAAGTATTCAAACATACATCACATGCAAGATCAATATGTAACATGATATAGCAACATCCATGACCAATCATCAAAGTTCTAAGATCAAAATCTCATATAAATATTATAAGTTTCCAAAGTTTTCTTTAAAAAGAAATATTGTTAAACTTACCTGGAGCACTTAGTCTCCTAGACTTCTCTTTCCTCTTTCTTCCTTTCTTCCTCTCCTTTCCTCACTCTACCTTGCTTCTATTTTTCCTCTCCCTCACTTGGACAAAATTCTAATGTTGTAAGGGTGGGTTTTCTTATATAGACCACCAAATAATTCACCTTTCATGATCATGGGTCTACCTTATCACAATTAGGATACACTTTGTTGAATTTTTGGAAAACAAACAACTTATGTTCTTCTCTTCCTCTTCCTTAGTCAAGATATGCATAGGAAAAGGAGATTTGTATTTTGAAAATTATGATAATATGTTCTTAAGATATGGGACAAGGTCCCTTTGATTTAGGGATTCATTTACTTTTTCTTTTGTCTTAATCAATTATGATAGGTTGCCTTTTTAAGTGGCAAATTTCTAGCCCTTCAATCTCCATTATTTGGTTGAAATTATTTATGTGGGATAGAGATGTTTTGTCCTAATGCTATGTCTTATCATACCACTTGCTAAAATTATGAGTGTAGGATATAGATGTTTTTGTCCTAAAGCCTTGTATTATTATGCCACTTGCCAAAATGATGAATGTAGAATCACACCACTTGCTAAATTTTTGTCTTAATGCCATGTCACCTAATCTTGATTACACCAATATTTCATCACTTTAATTTTATTTTTATTTTTATTTTTCCTCTTGGGTTTGGGCTCATTCTTGCCCATTTTCTTTACTTTGGTTAAAATTCTACCTTTCATAATGGGCTTGGTCACATTTTCATGATTTTTGGGCTACTGGTCCAATTTCTATATCCTAGTCCAAGTCTATGTTTTATTTCTTCCTTGGGCTATCCTATTGGCTTGCTAAAAATTCATGTGAAGTAGAAAAACTCTATATGAAGTGTCCATAGGTTAAAGCCCAATTACGGGTGGAGATACTAAACTTAGTAATTAAGAAAAATTACCCTAATCCGATCTTCTTGAAATTTTAAGACCTTTACTTACTTCACAAAAATTTATCTTTCTTTACCTAAGCATTTCACCTTTCTTTAGCATTTTTATTTCTAATATTTCCTCTTAGGTTTTCTTTCTTTACCTATTCCATTAATATTAGAACATTTCTATGCATATATGTAAGGTGAAGAATTTCTAAGAAAAATATCTAAAAATTACGGGATGTTACATCTGGCATGTAGTTCAAGAAGAGTATAATTTTGAAAATAAATTTTTGAACTCATTGAATATGTGATTCTAAATATATTTCTCATCATATGGTAAAGGAAATATATATTGTGCACGTGGCATTGATATGTAAAGCTATAAGATTGCCTTAGAAAAGGGCATGTATATGTGATAACCCTAATTGTGAGGTTTCTGACAGAGGAATTGTACTAAGACTAAAAATTTTTAATTATATTTTGAAAAGATTATTCATGCCATAATTGCCATAATTGTATGATTTACATATGCATAGATATGATGCATTATTGTGGCCTAAGAAATTCTGTAGGTTATATAGATGAACATGACATGATGAACTATGTATGTGAAATTATGATTTATTGTTGAACCTACTGGGTTTATTATATCTCACTATAATTCCATGTCATGTCCACATAATAGTGATAACATGCATCTTTTCACTATGACTTTGATTTTTAGCATATACTGAGTAGAGATACCCTATTTTGGGCATATTCTAGTAATTAATGATGTATTCGTGGTCGATATAGCTTAAGTTTCAATTGAGGTGCCACCACCCACACTTGTGTCCCTAAACAAGGCTAACATGGATGATTAGGGCATTGACATGTGTATGTTTTTGTACATGGGTATTTTTGACTAACCATACCTTGATGCTTATCATTCTTTTGGCACAGTATTAGATGTTCTCCTACTTTTATACTACAGGTAACACCTAGAACACTGTGATATATATATGAACTAACAACAACATTAATATTAATAATAGATATGCCTATTTTGATCTTATTTTATGTTTTCTTGAATTAAGGAATTAATTGTCATGGAACAGATGATTTAGTGATCAAAGGTAATGACTTCATTAGTGTGTTTAAAAAAAGGAGTTGTTACAACCATTGCCTCCTCAATCCTCATCTTAAAACCAAGTCATAAACCTTTGGCCTCTCCATGACTCTATCTCTGATCTCATCTCCTCATCATGCAGTTTCTCTTTGGTCTCGAGTTGTAAGAGTCGATTTTTTTTCAACAACACATTTTTCATTTCCTTCTCACCAAAAGCCACGTTAGTGGTTAACGTTTATACAAAAGTAACATAGAGTCACATAATTACATTAATCAAACATTAAACCCCATACAGCACACCACCTCTGGAGTACAAAGGGCGAAGGAGGTGGTGTTGACATCGAGATTTGCCCGACGCATCGCCATCCATTGGGTCTCTATGATCAAGTGCACAGAAATAACTAGCATAACATTTTCTTTCATCTGAACATAACACCAACAATAATGAGAACAGAAGTTCCTAATAGGTTTAACATTAAATGCATTATATAATCAGTAAGAAGGATCATAGTGTTATGTCCAGCTGTATAAGCTACAGAAAACATTTATCATTGATAACATGTATATATATATATATACATCACTAATAGATGGCATAATATAACATGATAAGTATTGATGCTTAATTGTCATAATTATAGCATGTTAAAACACTATCAATCTTTCATGATTAAAGCATAATATTCATAAATAATATGATTTAATATATTATGCACACATATGATAATCACAATTTTAGTATATAGAACATAATGCATGGTGGCTATTCATTTGTCATCCCTCTACGTCTCAGTAAAAGGGTAATATGAGCTATTCACCCTCTTGCTACTCATATACCACTGTCACATAGATAGAGTGGCCATACTCCTCCTTGGCTCACTCAATGCTAATAAGGCATCCCCTATTCGGTACCGTCCCAAAGCCATACGACCTGCCTGGTCACCTTACTGCTACAACGTACCACATGTCGTCGAGTCACCTTACTAAGGAAAGGGTCATACCGATACTTTTCGTCAGGTCACCTTGTGGCCATAAGGGTCATCCCGTATGTCATCGGGTCACCTTACGCCACAAGGTGCAGTAAGTATATGTTTATTTCTCATATTTAGTCATATGCATAACATCATCCTCTTTATCATCAATAAAATATGTGATTTTGTCTTATCAACATACCAAGTATGCATCTCATCAACATCTCAAGCATGCATCTCATCAACATATTAAGCATACGTCTCAGCACATCAAGTATGCATCTCATTAACATCTCAAGCATGCATCTCATAAATATATTACACATACATCTCATCAACATATCAAGTATGCATCTCATCAATATCTTAAGCATACATCTCATCAACCATATTCATCACTATCATTATGCTTGCCATTGTCATCACATCATTTAACAACTATGTATTGATACATTTATGATCATGTAACAATGTATACATCATACATCTAATCATCATGCATTGATACCATAATGTATATATCATACTCTCTAATCATCATTACCGCCATGATAAGGTTATGCATTAGTCAAGTACATCACCTTCATTATAGTTATTATCATTGTCACATCATCATTTAACAAATATGTATTAATACACTTACCATCATATAATAATGTATACATCATACATCTAATCATCATGCATTGATACCATAATGTATGCATTATACTCTCTAATTATCATGATCGCCATAATAAGGTTATGCATTAGTCAATACATCATCCTCATCATAGTTATTATCATTGTTACATCATCATTTAACAAATATGTATTAATACACTTACCATCATGTAATAATGCGTGCATCATATCATCTAATCATCATGCATTGATCTACTAGCATAGGAATCACATTATCATCTTCATCATTTAACAAATATATATATATATATATATATATATATATATATATATATATTGATACACAATGTATTTCATGCTTGTGATTACAAGAACTAGCGAAAACTAGCATTGTATTGTAAATATTTCAAGGAATTCTTCTTTAATTTAGTTTCCCTAATTATCATCTAGTTAATAGGATTCATTTAATGCCATTTGCAACTAAAATAGGTCAAAAATATCTCCGAACACAGCCTGGCCGTGTCCTAGAATATGACCATGCTTGAGGTTGTCTCAAACGTGTTGTAGCCTTTCAAATAGCCTAAAACACGACCCGACCGTGCCATGAAACACGACCATGTTTCATGCTGCGGGTTCTCAACTAGCCTTACCTTCCCTAACTATTTAGGCTATAACACCCTCATTTCAACTCTGATTGAGATGATTGTGGTGTATGTGAAAATATAAGACAATTATCTATAATTGTTATGTTTACCACTTTAACAAATTACAACCATAATTAAGCCTAAAAAGGTCTCAAAATCAACATCGTGATTCTACGCATTATATCTGACCTCTCTTCACTCGTTAGGGTATAACTCTCTCATATGAGGTCCAATTGAAGTGATTCTAGAGGGTTTGTAACAATAAGACATAGGGATACAACTTTTATGCTGAACAAATCTTCTAATTCAAAACAAATAATGACATCCAGAACCATTCATTTAGAGCATTGAATTCCATCCATTCAAAGCCAAATTTCAACACAATACATATGCATTTAAACCTTTGCTCTACATGGCTATTCATATGGTCATTCTAATATATGCACAATGTCACACCCCGACACATCAGCGCCACGTAGGCACGACGTGGACATGATTTGGCGCCTAGTAAGCAGTTGTGCCATGTGAGCATCTTGTAGGTTCTAGAATCTTCTAGAACATTCTAGATAATTCTGGAACATTCTGGAAGTTTCTAGAAGCTAGTAGAAGACTCTAGAATATATTGGAACACTCTAGAATGTAGTAGAATACTCTAGAATATAGTAGAAACATCTTGTAGGTTCTAGAATACTCTAGAACCATGTAGAGACATCATGTAAATACTAGTAAGTCTAGAATCTTCTAGAAGCTTAATGTAGACCGTTGGATCAAAACGATCCTAACCATTGATTCAAGGGGAGATGGGCTATATAAACCCCTCACCCCCTCATTTGTAAACAATCCAAGAAACTTTCATCAATAGAAGTTCTCTAGCATTCTCCAAATTCTCCAAGTTCTCTTACTTTCTCTCTTGCTCTCTTTTAGTCACTTTGCCTCTGGGAGAAGTGTCTTGAGGAAGGCTGACTTAGTTAAGCACCAGGAGGAGCGTCTTAGCTAAGTGCCGCACGGTTCTTACTAGGAAGAAAAGAGTAAGTCCGTGACAAGTGGTATCAGAGCCAAGGTTCGCGAAGGGCGTGAACGACTCGGCCAGCATTATGTCGAACGTGACAGAGGAGCAAGCAGAATGTGTGAGGGGAAGGGATGTTTCCATTCCCGCCAGTGGTAGCAAGAAGTCCCGTGGTACGAGCAGGCCAAGGACTGAAGACTTTGTTGTCTTTGAGGAGAGGGTGTCGCTGCTGGAGAACACCTTGCAGGCCATGGACATGTGCCTACAGAGGGGTGAACACGATAAGGAGATCTTAGAGTCTCACGTATTGGGACAACTTGATCTCATAAAGGAGGACGTGTTCAATGCTCAAAAGGGTGAGGAGGAAAGGGCTGAGCGCCTTGATACCCTGGAGAGCAAGATAGAGATTGTCATAAGGCAGCTAGATAGCCTTAAGGCATCTCTTGACGAGGTGAAGACGCGAGCTAGCAGCTCTGCAGGTTCGAGTGGAGTACGGGAAACTCCAAGGATTGATCTCCCGAAGCCAAAGGAGTTCAAAGGCGTGAGAGACGCTAAAGAGGTAGAAAACTTCCTCTGGAAAATGGAGAGATACTTCGAATGCATGAGTATTGAGGAGGAACATACAAAGGTACGCACTGCTTCCCTTTACCTTACTGATAATGCAACTCTATGGTGGAGAAGAAAGCACGCAGACATGGAGAAAGGTCTGTGCACCATCAATACATGGGAAGAATTCAAGAAAGAGTTGAAGAGGCAATTCTTCCCAGAAAATGTTGTCTATGAAGCCAAGAAAAAGCTGAGGGAACTCAAACACAGGAACACCATAAGTGACTATGTTAGGGAGTTCACATCTCTCACACTCCAAATCCCTAACCTAGCCACCGAGGATGCTCTCTTCTTCTTCATAGACGGTCTCCAACCATGGGCTAAGCAGGAGTTGCAGCGGAGGGGAGTCAAGGACATAGACGAAGCCATTGCCGTGGCAGAGTCGCTCATCGAGTACCAACGAGGTGAGTCTAAGACTAAACTCTCTTCTAAAAATAATTACGGCAAAGGTGGAGGAGACAAAGGGAAGAGTATTGCCAAGAAAGATAACAAGTACTCTTCAAAGAAAGAGTATGAGGAGAAAAAGAAGGCCTTCGTACCCAGGACTGGCTGCTTCGTATGCAAGGGGCCACACCCGATGAAGGAATGCCCTAAGCTAGGGACGTTGGCCTCAATTGCAGAGGAGAGAGAGTCCCAAGAAGTTGCTAACATGGGATCTCTCCAACTATTGAATGCTGTCAAGGCGGCAGAACCATCATCTTCAAAAGGGAAGAAGGGACTGATGTACGTGGCCCTTCATCTAAACGGGAAGCCCGCTGAGGCGATGGTGGACACTGGAGCTACCCATAACTTCATCACACCGAAGGAAGCTGAGAGACTCGGTCTAAAGCTTTCTCCAAAAATGGGGTGGCTCAAGACTGTCAATGCCAGTGGCCACGCTATTGCTGGAGCAGCTCATGAGGTGGACATGACGCTTGGTTCTTGGAAAGGGGCGGTAGACTTCTCTGTTGCTTGCATGGATGACTTCAAGATAATCCTCGGGATGGATTTCTTAAGGAAGGTGAATGCGGTGCCCATGCCGTTCTACGACTCAGTGTGTATCATGGAGAAGTGATCTCCATGTATGGTTCCCGCAGTTTCCAAACAAAAGGGAACTCAGCAGATCTCGGCCATGCAACTGAAGAAAGGCTTCAAGAAAGGAGAAGTCACCTATTTGGCTACACTCAAGGAGGAGACTACGGTGGTGGAAGACGGAGAAATTCCACCATGTATCAGTAAAGTTCTAGAAGAGAACAAGGATATCATGCCACCTGAGTTGCCGAAGAAACTACCGCCCATGAGGAGGGTGGATCATAAGATCGAGCTGGAGCCGGGAGCTAAGATACCTGCTATGGCGCCTTACAGGATGGCACCTCCAGAATTGGAGGAACTTAGAAGGCAACTGAAGGAACTCCTGGAAGCCGGATACATTCAACCGTCAAAAGCACCTTATGGGGCGCCGGTCTTATTCCAGAAAAAGCATGATGGATCATTGCGGATGTGTATCGACTACCGGGCTCTTAATAAGGTAACTATCAAGAATAAATACCCCATTCCTTTGATAGCTGACTTATTTGATAGACTTGGAGGGGCCAAGTGGTTCACAAAGTTAGACTTAAGGTCGGGTTATCACCAAGTGAGGATTGCCGATGGTGATGAACCTAAGACCACTTGTGTCACACGATATGGGTCCTACGAGTGGTTGGTGATGCCTTTTGGCTTAACCAATGCACCAGCCACATTTTGCACTTTGATGAACGAGATCTTCCATCCATATCTTGATCGGTTCGTGGTGGTATACTTGGATGATATTGTCATCTACAGTAACACCTTGGAGGAACATCTTAAACACCTCCAGATCGTATTCAAGGTATTGCGGGAGAATTCTCTATATGTGAAGAAGGAAAAGTGCTCTTTTGCGAAGAATGAAGTACACTTCTTGGGGCACGTTATCAAGGACGGGACCTTAATGATGGATCAGGCTAAAGTGAAAGCTATACAGGAATGGGAGCCACCAACCAAAGTCTCAGAGTTGAGATCTTTTCTTGGGTTGGCAAACTACTACAGGCGGTTCATTCAGGGCTATTCTGCCATAGCCACACCCCTCACCAACCTTCTGAAGAAGGATCATGCATGGAAATGGAGTGAGCGGTGCCAACGAGCCTTTGAGGAGTTAAAGGCTGCTGTGATGAAGGAACCAGTACTAGCACTCCCGGACCACTCAAAATTGTTCGAGGTGCACACCGATGCCTCTGACTTTGCTATTGGAGGAGTTCTTATGCAAGAGGGGCATCCTATAGCATATGAAAGCCGCAAGTTGAATGAAGCGGAGCGGCGCTATACAGTGCAAGAGAAGGAGATGACAGCGGTGGTGCATTGCTTGAGGACCTGGCGCCATTACCTGCTAGGGTCACACTTTGTCATCAAGACAGACAATGTGGCTACTAGTTATTTCCAGACTCAGAAGAAGTTAACACCAAAGCAAGCAAGGTGGCAAGACTTCTTGGCTGAGTTCGACTACACAATGGAGTACAAGCCAGGGAAGGCAAACGTGGTAGCTGATGCACTAAGCCAAAAAGCTGAATTAGCTGCCATCTCTCAAGCCCAAGGGAACATCGCAGAGCTTATCAAGGAAGGGATGAGTCATGATCCCTTGGCAAAACAACTAATAGAACTTGTACGAGAAGGCAAAACCAGAAGATTCTGGGTGGAGGATGGCCTTCTCTACACCAAAGGGAGGAAACTCTATGTTCCAAAATGGAACAGCTTAAGGAGGGACCTCATCAAGGAGTGCCACGACACAAAATGGGCTGGTCATCCAGGACAGAGGAGGACCTTGGCACTACTGGATTCAGCCTACTATTGGCCTCAGATGCGAGGTGAAGTGGAGAGCTATGTGAAGACTTGTCTTGTATGCCAACAAGACAAGGTGGAAAACAGAGCTCCGAGTGGGTTGTTGGAGCCATTACCAACACCGGAGCAACCATGGAAAAGCATCTCAATGGACTTCATCTCTGCACTACCCAAATCTGAGGGGTTTGGTTCTATCATGGTGGTGGTGGACAGATTCTCAAAGTATGCCACATTCATACCTGCCCCTACAGACTGCACAGCTGAGGAAGCTGCCCGTTTATTCTTCAAGAATGTGGTTAAGTATTGGGGATTGCCTAAGACCATCATCAGTGATAGGGATCCCCGCTTCACTGGCCGCATATGGACGGAGCTATTCAAACTCTTGGGTTCGGAGCTACACTTTTCCACAAGCTTTCATCCTCAGACTGATGGACAGACTGAGAGGGTGAATGCCTTGTTGGAATGCTATCTAAGACATTTTGTGAGTGCGAACCAGAAGGACTGGACAAAGCTCTTGGACGTAACACAATTCTCTTACAACCTTTAGAAGAGCGAGTCTACGGGGAAGAGTCCTTTTGAAGTTGTGACTGGGCAACAGCCACTTACGCCTCACACTCTTACAAACTCTTATCAGGGGAGAAGCCCAGGAGCTTACCACATGGTGAAATCTTGGCAAGAGCAAGCCGATGTTGCACGCTCTTACCTGAATAAAGCGGCGAAGAGGATGAAGAAGTGGGCAGATAAAAAGAGGCGGGACGTGGAATACCAGGTGGGAGACATGGTCATGGTGAAGCTTCTCCCACAACAGTTCAAGGCCTTCAGAAAGGTGCACAAAGGCCTAATTCGTAAGTATGAAGGCCCATTTGAGGTTGTTGGGCGAGTAGGAAAGGTTTCCTACAAGCTTAATCTTCCTCCCAGGATGAAGATACATCCGGTCTTCCATGCCAGTATGCTCAAACCCTACCATGAGGACAAGGAAGACCACGAAAGAAGTGACTCCAGGCGAGCGCCTCCCATTGTTATCAAGTCTTTTGATCGTGAAGTGGAGGAAGTCTTGGCCAGCCGAGTCCAGAGAAGGAGAGGGGTACCACCAAGTACCCAATATCTCATCAAATGGAAGGGATTGCCAGAGAGTGAGGCTAGCTGGGAAGCAGAAGAAGATCTTTGGCAGTTCCAAGACCACCTAAAGCGCTTTCACGAGATGAGCGCGACGGGGACGTCTGCGCTATAGGTGGGGGAGAGTGTCACACCCCGACACATCAGCGCCACGTAGGCACGACGTGGACATGATTTGGCGCCTAGTAAGCAGTTGTGCCATGTGAGCATCTTGTAGGTTCTAGAATCTTCTAGAACATTCTAGATAATTCCGGAACATTCTGGAAGTTTCTAGAAGCTAGTAGAAGACTCTAGAATATATTGGAACACTCTAGAATGTAGTAGAATACTCTAGAATATAGTAGAAACATCTTGTAGGTTCTAGAATACTCTAGAACCATGTAGAGACATCATGTAAATACTAGTAAGTCTAGAATCTTCTAGAAGCTTAATGTAGACCGTTGGATCAAAACGATCCTAACCATTGATTCAAGGGGAGATGGGCTATATAAACCCCTCACCCCCTCATTTGTAAACAATCCAAGAAACTTTCATCAATAGAAGTTCTCTAGCATTCTCCAAATTCTCCAAGTTCTCTTACTTTCTCTCTTGCTCTCTTTTAGTCACTTTGCCTCTGGGAGAAGTGTCTTGAGGAAGGCTGACTTAGTTAAGCACCAGGAGGAGCGTCTTAGCTAAGTGCCGCACGGTTCTTACTAGGAAGAAAAGAGTAAGTCCGTGACAACAAGCTACCTCAAACAACAAAAACTTACAAGTATACATGCACACACACACACACACAGATATATATATATATATATATATATATATACATGTATCATCAAGATTTCAAGCTTTATGGTAGATTAATGTTAAACCTACTCTTAGCATAACTTTTGGTCTTCTCTTTCTCCTTCTCTAACCACTCTTTGTCTCTTTTCTTTTCTATCAAATTCCTAAATTTCCACCATAAAAAAGGTTTAGAATGAAGATGAGAAAAGATTTAGGGGCTCAAATGTATAGAAATTACCTTGGTCTTCTTTCTTATTTCCTTTCTCTTTCTTCTCTATCTCTCTCTTCTCTTCCTTCCTTCTTCTTCTCTTCTTGGCTACATATTTCTCAACCTTCCACCCTTTTGGTTAACTTCTTCAAGAAGTCACCAAGATAAAATATTAAAATAAGAGTTCTTCTAGAAGCCAATTTCTCCATGCCAACTATGTCCTCCAAGCAAGCTAAAATTGCAAGTTTGCCACTCCATTAGAATGTGACTAACCCCTTGACTAAGGCCTTGTTTGGCTTCCTCAAATTCTCCAAATAGTTTAATTTCTCTTTGAAGATAATACCAATAGGTTTTTGGGTCACACCAAAAACATATCTCTAGCACATTTCTTGATGTTCAGTTCTAGCCCAAAGGAAGTAGGGAAATTATAATTTCTCTCCTTCTAGATTTCCTTTTTTCCATTTAGTTAATTTATAATTTTTTAGGGTTTCTTCAATGTTCCATTTCATTCTCTTTCCTTCCCTTCACCATTAAAATTTTTTTGCTATTTAATAAAATTGGGGATGTTACACGGGTTCTCTCTTGTAACTCGTTTCTCATTTCTCATCCCTCGCCTTCGTCTTCTCTCCTTGTCTCCATCTCCTTCCAAAAACTTTGAGAAACATTGTTGACTCCAAAAAGTACTTCAATGGAGAAATTTTTCTAGTCCCTTTTGTATACGACACCAGAAGGGAAATATTGGGAGAGCTTTCGAAAAGCATGAAGCAAAATTTATAGAGGAACAAGTTAAAGAATAGGTGTGAAAATGGAGAAAAGCTTTAACAAAGGCTTCCTAGTTAAATGGTTGGACGACTAAAGATAAGTAAGCTTTGAATCCATAATTAGTCACCTTAATCTAGCATCCATAGTTTTTTTGGCTCCAAATAGTGAAAAACATATTTCTATTATGGGTAGTAACAACTGTAGAATATATGTTGAATATTTGGGAAATAATTAGATTGCCTTAGATTTTATGCATCAGGATCTTGTGCTATTAAGTAGATTTAACCTCACTTTTATCCTCTTCAACTTTCATTTTCAGTTCATTTTGTTTCCATCTCTTTTGAGTGACTTGCCAAACCCGCTTGAAGCATATAGAACCCTGTTGAACCTAATTACTTCAGGTTATCCGAGATCTCAGTTGAGTTTGAATTAGATTTTTGTAACCCTATCACTATTTGGTTGTAACATTCTCGATTTTTCCTCAAGGCGTAATTTAAAGGTGGAACATGTAACATTCTCGATTTTTTCTTATGTTACTAATTGTAATTTTTTCTTCAAAGAGGAGGAAGCATTTGGGATCTCAAGGGAGGATTAAATTATTTTACAATTTTACTCAAGTCAAACAAGATCTTAGGATGGTTAAAATGGCATTTATGTAATTTCATTGAAATGGTATTTATGTAAATTCTTTGAGATGGCAATTTTGTAAATACTCTGGGATGGCAGTTTTGTAAATACTTTAAGATGACATTTATATAAATAATGAAGGATGGAAAATTTGTAAATATGGGGTGGTAGTCAAGAAGAAATTTTGATAATTATGAGGGAAAGGGAGTGTCGGCAAGAAAGAGAAAGAAAAGAAAGAGGAAAAAAAGAAAGAAGAAGAAGAGAAAGAGGAAGAAGAAGGAGAAGCAAGAGGAAAGGAAAATCAAGGTAAGTTTCTTGGTCATCTCTTTCATTTCATCATATTTTCTTAAGGAATTCCTAATTCATGATATGGATGTAGGATTTTGGTGTGGTAGGAATCAAGCACATAAGTTTAAGGATTTGTTTGAGGTAGGCTTAACATCCACTCATGAATTTTGTACAAAATTATATATATATACTTTTAGATGTTTTTAGATTTTATTTTGGATAACATGTGGTCTATATATTTATATGGAATTCTATTTTGGTTGTTTGGACATGCATATGGGTGCATGAGATTACATAATAGAAAAACAAAGGAGAAGTTAGACTAAGCTGAATTTCGGAGTAATTTGGGAAGCTTCTGTTTTTTGAAATTTTGAAAAAATTAGGCTAGTATTGTAAAGAAATGGTCAACATATGAATTGTAGATATATCTCTTATGGAGCTATAGGCTCCAAAATCACTTAATTTAGAGTCCATATGAGGGAGATATGGATGATTAATTGAGTAGAGATTAGAATCCAAGTTAGTAAAAATAAGTTTTTTTGTGTTTAATTTTTTAGGAATAATCCGTAAGGAATCTAAAGAAATAATAAACATGAAAGTTGTAGATAATTGGCTTAGATTTTTATAGTCTTTAAAATCACCTCAATTGAAGTTAGTATGAGAGAGATACATTTGAATAAGTAAGGAAAGGTCACAGAACATGGGTAGGCCGTGTTCTGGGTTGCTTCAGCACGGGTAGGCCGTGTTCAGAGCTATTTTTGGGCACGTTTGAAGTATTTTTTTAAGCATGGCCATGCCTTGGAACATGGATTATAAATTAAATGCTTTCAACATAGAGCCATTTGGATATAAGATAAGTATCCACTATAAGTTACCCTTTCAAATTATACAGGACAAAGTTTGAACTAGAATTAAGCTTTGGAACCTTTGAATGCATATTATATTGAGATTTTGGAATTTGATATAAAAATGATATATTAGTATATATTAATTGAAAAATATGACCGTATGTCATATAGTTTTTAATTTATTTAATATGAATTAAGTATTTGAATTTTATTCCTGAAGACAAAAAGGACCAAAATATTCTGAAAAGTCTTGAGACATGAATTTAATAATAATAAGTATTTTGGGAAAAATTGATTATATTGTGACTTAAGAAACAATATTGATCTGAGTTCTGACTGAATGATAAATTTTATATCTTTTAGCAAGAAATAGTATATTGTTCATAAGTTTAATACATAGTGTGGCCAATGAATTATTGTTATGAAACTATGTTATGGATCTAGAAATAAGTACAACTAATAAAGAAATGAGCTAATTGATTTGTTTTCAAATTTTATTTAAATATGACATTACTTTTATATAATGATTTCATTGGGAGCAGTCTCTTTAGAAACACTATCTGTTGATTTTTAGGAAACATATATCCAAGAAAAATACTTTTAAAATGATGATTTTGGTATCACAAATTACCATTTTCTTTATTTGATTCAAAATGAATCTTATTGGATATTGGTATGTGATGAATGATTATTAATTATTGGGTATAAAAAGGATGCATGTCATATTATGAATGTAGTTGAAGGGCAAGCGTAAAACTCATGGCAAGTTGCTTGATAATTATATATTGCATTTGATGAATATGCATTTATATATATAAATTTATATGTATGGATGAATATCGATGGGTTGTATGACTTGATACAGTATCGAGTAGGGGATGCCTTATTAGCTTGAGTGAGTCAAGGGAGGGCCACTCCAACTGGGTGACAGAGGTAATGTGAGGAGGCAGATGGGTGATGAACTCACATTCCCTGATCACTTTTTGTGATTGTAGTCAATCAGTCACTATGAATATAGCAAATGAGTGAATTGAGTATATTGAGAGCTCTGATATGTCTGAGCATTTAAAAAAGAGAGATGGATTTTCAGTGCATATATAGTATGTTAATTATACATCAACCGAAGTTATGATTTTATCTCTAAATCTTAATATTTTCTGTAGTTTATACAGCTGAACATAACTCTTATTTTTCTCATTATATTTTATTTATGTTAAGTCTACAGTGAACCTTTGTTCTCACTAGTATTGTGGTGTTATGTTCAGATAAAAAGAAATGAGATGCAATAGGGAATGGCTTTACTGATGGAGATCTCAATGTCAGCACCACTTCCTCACCTTTTGTGTTTCAAGGGTGGAGTGCTGTATAGGGATTCTTATTTATGTATTGAAATGTTGTATTGTATAATTATTACATGTGTGAGGTTTGTAATATATATATATATATATATATATATATATATATATACACACACACACACATATATATATTGTGTTTATACATATGGCGTATTTAACATGTGTAATGTGAAAAAATAAAATAAAATAATAATAATAATAATAATAAATAAAAATTAAAATAAAAGTAAATCAGATGTTACACCGTTGCTATAATAATAATAAAAACAACCAGAAGTTACAAGGTTGGTATCAAAGAAAGTCGATCTTAGGAGACAATGGGTGGGTGGTCACCTAGATTGACTTAGGGGAATCTTGAATAGTTATGTGGAAAAGTTGTGTAAGGTAGCAAATAAATTCAATAGAAAAGTACAAGTATTTCCTATCTGTAGTCTTGTGTGGTGTGATAATTACAGTAAAATTTTGAACTGCTGTTGAGCTTGATCACCTCAATAGTGACTAATATTTTGCTTTACTAATATAGTGAGTTATGGCACCACCAAGAAGGAATCTACTAGGCATCGCAGATGCTACCTTAAATAATATAGTCGTAACTATTCAAGCTTAGGCAGCTGCTATGAATCAAATTCTGCAGCACCTTCAGAATATTAGTAATAACGATGAGGCTATGGGAAATGAAGGAAATTGAGATAGAAACAGAACTAGAAATGGTAATGGATGGTCTGAATTTATGGGAATGTGCCCTCCATCTTTTGTGGGTGCATATGACCTCATCGTTGTTGAGAGATGGCTGACAGAACTTGAGAAGATTTGTGGAGTTTTAAATTGCTCTAATGAGCAGAAGGTTAATTTTGGAACATATATGCTGAAGGAAGAAGCTGAATATTGGTGGAGAGAAGTCAGAGAGTTACTGGTACATCAAGACAGGGAAATTACATGGCAATTGTTTTGAGAGACTTTTCTGAACAACTATTTTCCTAATAATGTGAGAGCTGAGAAAGAGATTGAATTTCTTTAGCTTAGACAGTGAAATGGGACCATTGAGTATTATATTACCAAGTTTGAAGAGCTATCTAAGTTCTCAAGTACTCTGAGGAATAATCCGAATGAAGCCTGGAAGGCAGTGAACTTTGAATCAGGACTGAACCTGGAGCTTAGGAATGTTGTGGTGGCATTAGAGATTCGGGAATATGCCCTATTGGTAAATAAATGTCAAATGTTGGAGATAAGTTTGAAAGCAGTAAAGGAAGAAAGGGAGAGGTAGACTCAGTGGAAGCAGAAGAGAGAGTTCCAAGTTATGGATAGAAATACCAGAGGGAAGAATATGATGAGAGGTAAACAATCAGCAAATGTGGAACCCAAACCTTTTCTGAAACAGCTGGCAACGGGTCAGTGTGGGAAATGTCAAAAATTCCATGGGGATAAATCATGTTATTTTGGCCCAGTTATTTGCTTTCGATGTGGTCAGAAAGGGCATGTAACACGACATTGTCCATTGGGAAATGAGAAAGGTACTACATGAACTCAACAAACGATGAGAAAAGTTTTCACTTTGAGAGGTGCGGAAGCAAAATTTGCTCCTGATTTAATGTAAGGTACGTGCTATATCAACAATCTACCTCTGATTGTATTGTTTGATTCTAGTGTGAGCCATTCTTTATGGCAATAGAATGTGTGGAAAAGTTACAACACCCCATTGCGGAGTTATCATACGAGTTAACGGTGGTGACACTTACAGGAGAAAAATTAATTATCTCCTCAGTGTGTTTGAATTGTCCCATTCTATTGAGTGACAAATCCTTTGTAGTGGATATGATATGTCTACCTCTGGACGGTATAGATGTAATCTTGGGTATAGATTGGTTAAGTTAGAATTGAGTCCTCCTAGATTGTTGCAATAAGACTTTTGAATTTCTCTCAGACCCATCGAAGGACCGAAAGTATAGCATTATTAGTGCTCACCGACTCTATAAGGAGATAAGGAATACAGATCTAAGATGTGTTTTCCTGTATACTATCGACCCAAGTATGAAACAGGAATTGCTTGAGATTTTAGTAGTCTGTGAATTTCCAGAGGTTTTTCCCTTTGAGATTTCTGAACCTCCACCGAAGAGCGAAGTGGAATTTTTCATCGATCTAGCACTAGAGGCGAGGCCTATTTATATCACTCCTTATAGAATATCTCCTATAGAACTGTAAGAGCTTAAGAAGTATATCAAAGAGTTCTTAGAAAAAAACTTTATCAGACCCAGGGTATCAACTTGGGGAGTACCTTCATTGTTTGTAAAGAAGAAAGATAGCAGTTTGAGACTGCGCATTGATTATAGACAACTGAATAAGGCGACCATTAAGAATAAGTATCTATTGCCCAGAATAATCGATCTATTAAATCAATTAAAGGGAGCTACTATTTTTTCTACAATAGACTTAAGGTTGGGATATCATGAAATCGGAGTTAAAGAAGATATTCCAAAAATAGCTTTTAGAACTCAGTATGGACACTACGAATTTTTAGTAATACCTTTTAGGGTCATAAATGCACCTGTAGTCTTTATGGACTATATGAATCGCATTTTTAGACCCTACTTGGATCAATTCGTTGTAGTATTCATAGATGATATCTTAATATACTCTAAGAGTGAGGAAGAACACAACCAGCATCTCCGATTAGTATTTTAGGTCTTGAAGGAAAAGAAACTTTTTGCTAAATTTGGAAAAATGTGAATTTTGGCTAGAAGAGGGGAAGTTCTTGGGTTATGTAATTTCTAAATATGGTGTGTCGGTGGATCCCAGTAAAATCGAAGCAGTGATGAAATGGGAGAGACCAAAAACTGTGACTGAAATTAGAAGTTTCCTGGGTTTAGCAGGATATTACAGAAGGTTTATCTAGGGATTTTCTCACATAGCTTTGCCTTTGACTCAATTGACCAGCAAAGGAAGTCCCTTTAATTGGACTAAAGAATGCGAGAATAGTTTCCAAGAGCTTAAAGTCAAATTGACTTCTCCACCTGTTCTAATTGTTCCTAATCCTTTTAGATGCTTTGTAGTGTATACAGATGCTTCCAAGAAAGGTTTAGGTTGTGTTTTGATGCAAGAAAGCAAAGTAATTGCTTATGCGTCTCGACAATTGAGACCGCATGAGGAGAACTATCTTACTCATGATTTAGAGTTGGTTATGATAGTTTTTTCCCTGAAGATGTAGAGACATTACTTGTATGGGGTTATATTTGAAATATATAGTAACCATAAGAGTTTAAAGTATCTCTTTGACCAAAATGAATTGAATATGAAGCAAAGAAGGTGGATAGAATTCATTAATGATTACAAATTTGAATTAAAGTATCACCCAGGGAAGGCAAATACTGATAAAAGAAATGGAGTTAATTGAAAAATTTAGAAATTTAGAAATTTGAAATTATCAGTTATGACTAGCCTTGGAAGTCTGATTGTTAGTGAATTAAGAATTGAAAGTGACTTGAAGACTCAGATTAAGGAAGCACAGACACATGATCAATTTTTACAAGATCGAAAAGATCAGCCTGACTTTGCAATGTCAGAGGATAAAATTATTATGTACTGGGGCAAAACATGTATACCACAAGGAGAGAATTTGAAGGCTAGGATTCTAGAAGAAGCTCATCAAGTATACAATCCATCTAGGATCTACAAAAATGTATCAAGATTTGAAGAGATTGTATTGTTGGCCAGGAATGAAGAGAGATATTACTGAATACGTGTCTAAGTGTTTGATTTGTGAAAAGGTAAAGATAGAACATCAAAAACCTTTTGAGATATTACAACCTTTAGAAATCCCTGAGTGGAAGTGGGATAGTATATCTATGGATTTTATTGTTGGACTACCTAAGACTCAAACAAGCCATGATGCGATATGGGTAATAGTGAATAGATTGTCAAAATCTGCACACTTTCTACCGATTCAAACAATCAAACGGAGAGAACTATACAGAATCTAGAGGATATGCTAAGAGTGTGCGCGCTAGAGAAAGGAAAAGGATGGGATGGATATATGTCATTGGCTGAGTTTGCATATAATAACAGTTATCATTCCAATATTGGAATGGCAACTTATGAAGCTTTGTATGGTAGGAGATGTAAATCGGCTTTATGTTGGAATGAAGTAGGGTAGAAAAGATTATTGGGGCCCGAGTTAGTGCAACATACTTCTGAGTAAATACAGATAATTCAGGATAAAATGAGAATTGTAACAACTCCATTTTTTCTACATATATACATATATATGTATCTTTTTAAAAATCCATGAAGTCATTACCTCTTTACTTATAATTATTTAACTCAAAATAACATTCAATTAATTTAACCAAGCATAACCAAGGTTTAAGGTCTACCATTAACACTGATACAATTCTGAGTTCACATACACATCGTTAATCAAACGTAAGTACAAAACTTAATCACATAAATATCTACATCTTATTCATTCATGTTGACCAATTCTTGAGATATGGGTGCGAGTGGTTGCACCTTCACCGGGATCTTAGCTAACTCGACCGCAAACATTTTATTAATTTCTGCGATTTGCCCAACATAAAGTAACTCGATCTAACGTGCACTAAAGCCAGAGCCATAGAAAAATATGCATAACTAATTTTTTGAACATGATGTAGAAATATAGTGAGAATTAAATCCCAGTAGGTTCAACAATAAATCATAATCATCATCAATAATACTCATCACATCATGTTCATTTGTATAAGCTACAACAAATATTTTAGGTCACATGAATGCACTTTATCTATGCACATGAAAATTGTATAGTAATGACCTGTATGGCATGAATATCTATTTTCAGAATATCATATGATGGCTATCAACTTATTTTCATATCAAACTACCTCGGTCAGGGTGAGCACTTTCTACTCTTTGATACGAGATTTTCTCGCTTTGTTAGACATGGCACACTTTCTCTTTTTTTTCTCATTAACATAATCATAGCCGTTGGTAGGGCATCCCCTACTGGTGCACCACATAGACCACTATGTGACCATGCTAATTTCTTTTCTTTTCACATTAATAGCCAAAAATATGATTTCAATAACAAGTATGTTCATTATACTCATATGCCATAATTTTTCATTAAAATATAATCAATACCAAAAATAATTGGTAATCATGCCATAAACATAATCGTTTCAAATATCACTTTATAAAATATTTTCATGTCAAAATTATACACTTAAGATGGTAAGGATTTCATGCAATGGCAATGGCTATGGCATACATTAGTAATTTATTATTTTCATTTATAAGATTCTTCTTCTTTTTTAAATAGTATTATCCTCTCTCACTAAACAGAGCATAACACCCTCATTTTAAATTAGATTGAGGTGATCTTAGTGTCAATTGAAAGATATGGCAATCCTCTAAAACCCTTATGTTGAACATTTTAGTTAAATCGTAAGTAATCATGGTGTTACTACTCCCTGAAATTCAATGTTATTTATTCTTGGGAAGGTTCAGACTTCTACTTACTAAGCAGACCATATCTACCTCCTACGAACTCCAATTGAGGTGATTCTAAAGCCTATAAAATGCTAAGACACTTATATACAACTTTAATGTTTATCATTTCTTCATATGCCTTACTAATTACTCCTAAAAGATCGAAAACAAAAACACTTACATTTACCACCTTGAATTCTAGATTGATTCTGACTTTTACTCATTAATAAGCCAGATCTCTCTCATATGAACTCTAACTTAAGTGATTTTAGAGCCTATAGATCCGTGATACATATATCTATATTTATTATGTTAATAATTTCCTTTAATTCCTTACATATTTTGTCTAGAAATTCAAACACTGAAGCATACTTAACAGATTCTTCCTTGGTTAACTAGTTTCTGACCTCTACTTACATATTGGGCAATATCTCCCTCATCTGGACTCTAAATTAAGTGATTCTAATGGCTAAAAATCAGTGAGACATAGATCTACATTTTTGATGTTAATCATATCTTTTAATTCCTAACCAAATTTTTCCAAAATTTCAAAAACAGAAGCTTCTCTTGGTACATCGAAATCCAGTTTCCTAACCAAACCTTTCCTAAGGTTTTAGTTCATCATTATATTACATCCTCTTCTATTTTATTTACATCTAATCATATTTCATCAATTTTTCACCACATTCAAATATACAAAATAGCAGCATAAAAATCATAAAATTTTACCACCTATAGCCATACCTATGTAGAACTTTTCACACTAACCAAAATGTTCCAAACATCCATCATATGCAAAATAACATGTAACATGATATAGAAATATCCATGACCAATCATCAAAGTAGCAAATATTGTAAATTTTAGCAAAGTTCTAAGATCAAAATCCCATATAAATGTTACAAATTTCAAAGTTTTTCTTCAAAAAGAGATATTGTTAAACCTACCTAAAGATCTCCCTAGCTAACTTAGTGAATTCTTTTTCTTGTTTCCTCTTGAAAGAAGTAGCAAGATTCCTCCATTCCCTTAGCTTTTCTAGCAGCTTAAATAAGAGAAAGAGGGTGAGTTTTGAACCCCAAGGATGAAGAGAAAAGATGGATTCAAGTGGAGATTAAGCTAACTTACCTTGAGTACTTAGTCCTCTAGACTTTTCCATCTTTTTCTCTCATTTCTTCTCCTCTCTTTTTCACATTTCCTCACTCTAACTTGCTTCTATTTTTCCTCTCCCTCACTTGGACGAAATTATAATGTTATAAGGGCGGGTTTTACTTAAATAAACTATCAAGTGGTTTACCTTTCATGATCATAAGTCTATGTTATCACAATTAGGATGCACTTGGTTGTTTTTTTAGCAAAAGAAAACTCATGTTCTTGTCTTGAATATAGGATATAGATGTTTTGTCCTAATGCCATGATTATTACCTACTTGTTGAAATTATGAATGTAGGATATAGATGTTTTGTCTTAATTCCATGTGACCTAATCTTGATTATTATTACACTACTATTTTCTCACATGATTCTTATTTTTCCCTTCTTGGATTTGGGCTCATTCTTACCCATTTCATTTGCTTTGGCTAAAATTCTACCTTTCATGGAGGGCTTGGTCACATTTTCATGATTTTTGGGCTATTAGTCTAATTTCTATATCCTAGTCCAAGTCTATGTTTTATTTCTTGCTTGGGCTATCCTATTGGCTTGCTAGAAACTCATGTGAAGTGAAAAAAATCTATATGAAGTGTCCGTAGGTGAAAACCCAATTTATGGGTGAATATGTTAAACTTAGTAACTCTAGCTCTTGAATTAGAAAAAATTACCCTAATCCAATCTTCTTGAAATTTTAAGACCTTTACTTACTTCCCAAAAATTTATCTTCTTTACTCAAGAATTTTGCCTCTCTTTAGTATGTTATTTCTAATTTTTCCTATTAGGTTTTATTTATTTACCTATTCCCTTAATGTTAGAAACATTTTCTATGCATACACATAAGGTGAAGAATTTCTAAGGATTATATTTCCTTAGATATCTAAAAATTGTCTAATAAATTTTATTTCCTTAATTAAATATTTATGTACCTTTATTAATAAAAGAATTAAAATTAGGGATGTTACATTAATTATTTATGTACCTGTATTAATAAATGAAACAAAATTAGGGATGTTACATGAACAGCTCAGAGTCGACAAAAGAGCTATTTTGATAGGAGAAGGAGACCGATACAATTCTAAGAAGGAAAGCATGCATTCTTCAAAATTTCTCCTACTACCGGAATTGGCCAAACAATGAAAATTAAGAAATTGAGCGTGAGATATTTAGGACATTTAGGACCTTATCAAATTCTAAAAAGGATAGGGTCATCGGTGTATCAAATTACACTTCCTCCGCATTTGTCGAATCTACATGATGTGTTCCATGTTTCTCAACTTCTAAAGTATCTACCAAATTCGTTGCACATAATTCAAGAAGAAATAATAGCTGTAGATGAGAATCTAACCTACTGACCGAGGCCGATAGTAATTCATGATAAAGACATAAAACAATTGAGAAATAAAACCATTCCATTGGTGAAGGTAGGTTGGGAGAGTTTAACAATGGAAGAAGCCACATGGGAAAGGGAAGATGACCTAAGACAGAAATATCCACAACTATTTGAAGACAAGTATACCTTGAATTTTGAGGAAAAAATTCTTTTTAAGGGGGAGAACTATAACATCCCCGATTTTTCCTTTTGTTACTAATTTGAATTTTTTCTTCAAAGAGGAGGAAGCGTTTGGCATCTCAAGGTAGCATTAAATTATTTTTCAATTTTACTCAAGTCAAACAAGATCTTAGGATGGTTAAAATAGCATTTATGTAATTTCATTAAAATGTCATTTATGTAAATTCTTTGAGATGGCAGTTTTGCAAATACTCTAGGATGGCAGTTTTGTAAATACTTGAGGATGGCATTTTTGTAAATAATGGAGGATGGTGAAGTTGTAAATATGGGGTGGTAGGCAAGAAGAAATTTTGATAATTATGAGGGAGAGGGAGTGTCAGCAAGAAAGAGAAAGAAAAGAAAGAGGAGGAAAAGAAAGAAGAATAAGAAGAAGAAGGAGAAGGAAGAGGAAAGGTAAATCAAGGTAAGTTTCTTGGTTATATCTTTCATTTCATCATCTTTTCTTATGGAATATCCTAATTCACGATATGGATGTAGGATTTTTGTGTGGTAGGAATCAAGCATGCAAGTTTAAGGATTTGTTTGAGGTAAGTTTAACATCCACTCATGAATTTTGTACAAAATTATATATATACTTTTAGATGTGTTTAGATTTGATTTTGGATAACATGTGGTCTGTATATTTATATGAAATTTTGTTTTAGTTTTTTGGACATGTATATGGGTGCATGGGATTACATAAAAGAAAAACAAAGAAGAAGTTAGACTAAGCTGAATTTCGGAGTAATTTAGAAAGCTTCTATTTTAGGAATTTTGAGAAAATTTGGCAAGTATTTTAAAGAAATGGTCAACATATGAATTGTAGATATATATCTCTCGGATTTATAGTATAGGCTCTGAAATCACTTAATTTGGAGTCTATATGGGGGAGATATGGCTGATTACTTGAGCAGAGGTCATAATCCAAGATAGTAAAAATAAGAAATTTTGTTTTAAATTTTCTGGGAATAATCTGGAAGGTATATGAAGAAATGATAAACATAATAATTGTAGATAATTGTCTTAGCGTTTTATAGGATTTAAAATCACCTCAATTGGAGTTCGTATGAGGGCGTTATGGTTGAATAATTAAGGAAATGTCACAAAACATGGCCAGGCTGTGTTCTGGGTTGCTTTAGCATGGGTAGGCTGTGTTCGGGGCTGTTTTTAGGCATATTTGAAGTATTTTTCAAGTATGGACATGTCTTAGAACATGGTCAAGCCGTGTTGGGTGCTGCATTATCATATGTTTCACTGTTTTCTACCTAAAAATAGTCTTGTGTATTGAAAGATTTTTTAGGAAACATATATCCAAGAAAAATACTTTTGAAATGATGATTTTGGTATCACAAACTACCATTTTCTTTATTTGATTCAAAATGAATCATATTGGATATGGGTATGTGATGAATGATTATTAATTATTGGGTATAAAAAAGATGCATGTCATATTATGAATGTTGTTGAATGGCAAGCGTAAAATTCATGGCGAGTTGTTTAATAATTATATATTGCATTTGATGAATATGCATTTATATATACATTTATATGTATGGATGAATATCGACGAGTTGTATGGCTTGAGACAGTACCGAATAGGGCACGCCCTATTAGCCTGATTAACCCAAGGGAGGGCTACTCCAACTGGGTGACAGAGGTAATGTGAGGAGGCAGATGAGTGATGAATTCCCTGATCACTTATTGTGACTGTAGTCAATCGGTCAATATACATATAGCAAATGAGCAAATTGAGTATATTGAGAGCTGTGATATGTCTGAGCATTTAAAAAAAAGAGTGGATTTTTAGTGCATATATAGTATGTTAATTATGCATCAACCGAAGTGATGATTTTATCTCCAAATCTTAATATTTTATGTAGTTTATACAACTGAACATAACTCATATTTTTCTCATTATATTTTATTTATGTTAAGTTTACTGGGAACCTTTGCTCTCACTATTATTGTGGTGTTATGTTAAGATAAAAAGAAATGAGATGCAACAGGGAATGACGTTACTGATGGAGATCTCGATACCAGCACCACCTCCTCACCCTTTGTGTTTCGAGGGTGGAGTGTTGTACAAGGACTCTTATTTATGTACTGAAATGTTGTATTGTATCATTATTACATGTGTGAGGTTTGTAATATATATATATATATATATATATATATATATATATATATATATATATATATATATACATACATATATATTGTGTTTATACATATGGCGTATTTAACATGCATAATGTGAAAAAAAAAATCGAGTCTGACAAAGTTGCTATAATAATAATAAATAAATAAAACTAGACGTTACAACATAACCCTTTTTTTAAAACATGATATGTATATATATGAATGTATATATTGTATTGTATAATTATTACATGTGTGAGGTTTGTATAATATATATATATATATACACACACACACATATATATTGTGTTTATACATATGGTGTATTTAACATGCATAATGTGAAAAAAAAAAGTAAATTGAATTTTACAAAGTTGCTATAAGAATAATAATAAAAAAATTAGATGTTACAGCACAACCCTTTTTTTAAAACATGATATGTATATATATGAATGTATGTATGTATACACACACACACACACAAACACACACACACACACACACACACACATACACACACATATATTTATTCTTGTTTCATTATCTTCTGCATTTCATTATTGCATCCCTTAGGCTGTATCGATCCTTGATCTGTATTTAGTATTAGAGCCTGATTCTGTAGGTTGTTATATCTATAGAAAACATTGAGTTTTTGAGTTTAAGGTTGAAGTTGCGTTGGAACAAGGCGGACCTAGCTGTAAGACCCACGGGGCAGTGAGACCATTAGATTACCTACTACCAATAGTTAAACCTAAACACTTATAACAGTAATGTCCATATAGGATAATGGCCAATAGACTGGTTAGGATGCTATCTCAAAGAAGTGATGGAGCTTCTTCAAGTTATGCAAGTGAAATGGAAAGGTCAACAGACAATAGTAATGCTGTCAATATGTCGGAAGAAGAAATTGCCTGTGTAGAAAGAAATTTACAAAACTTTTCAATACCTAAATTTGATGAATCTTAGGTGTATTATAGAAATACTATTGATTTTAGTTTTAAAAGAGTTGTAAGGACAATAGAAGCTAATGTAGGTATTAGTGAAGATTGTCAAAGCATACCTTTAATTACACAAGAACTAATTCAAAAATACAAAAGAGATTATAATTATCTTAACATAGGATTAGTTCAAGTTGCTACAACCTCTCCATAGGATAGGCATCAACACACCTATACTCTTAGCTGTAAGGGATAAGAGAAGAACAAACTTTTATGCCTCAATAGTTGCCGCTATGGAAATTAACCTCCATAATGGACTAGCTAATTTTAATTATTATAAAATAAGGTTAACTAATTCTGAAACCCATGATTTTTTAACCCTATATGTTAGCCAAGCAAATAGGGAAGTAAAATAAGGAGTTTCAACAATCAACATCTTGTATAAACTATGTTTTCAAGTAACAAAAAAAATCAAAACATAGGTGCCCTTAGGGAATCAACTAGAATAGAAACAAAAATATTTGAAGCCAACTCTAAGCAAGAAAATACTACAAAACCAAGGAGACTTTGACATGATCAAGTCACCTTCCCTAAAATGTGGAGTCTGCCTGATGCAATGCCTCTTCCGTCACAAGATACAATAACAATAGAATTCACCTATGTAACTCAAGACGATGAAGCTTATTTAAGACCATTAAGAAACAGAAGTAGATCAGTTAGAATAACTGAACTACCTGATTCTGTTACAAGAACAAGGTCTGAAACAGCTAGAATCTCTTTAGATTCTAGAGTATCAACTCTTGCAACATAAACAATACCTAATCTCAACCTTAGAGGAGTGGACTTTAGGCCTCAAATTCCAAGACCTTTGTATGAAATAAACTAAATACCAATACAAATACCCAAAAAAAACATACAAGAAACTAGATCAGAATAGTCTTTAGATGAAACTTAATATAATCTAAAGAATAGATTTGGAAATCAACAATCTCCAACTAGAAATCAAATAATGGTAATTAAAAAAGGAGAATTTCAAATTAACAAAAAGTTCATTAGACAAGAATTTATGTCACCAAAACATAGAACAAAAAGCGATTGGTTTTTTTACCAATTTCTCATAAGAACAACAAAGTAATATTCGAACAAAATATTATGATACAATGAATCAATTAAAGATGGAAATACCCTTCTTTAAATGGTTAAATCAATACACTTTTAATAATCAAATATATTTAATCTTTTTTGTGAAAATCATTCAAGTCTAAACGTTACCCAAAAGGTAACCTAAATTTGGAATCCAACAAATCAAAAGGCTAAACTAGTAGAGTCAATTCATCCTCCTCTTATTGAAATAGCAATTAAGGTAGGAAACTATGATGTAGTTGCCTTACCCTTTAAAACAATAGGTTCAGCCAACCTAGATGAACCTGCCACCAAAAGAGATGTGTCAAACATCCAAAATCAAAATAATTATACAAATCAAATACCAGTAACAATGAGTCAACAATTTAGAACAAGTAGAAAATAAATAAGATGACTTAATAGAAATACAAAAGGTAGAAGTCAAACCTTCAACCTCTCAAACACTTGAATTATTTGGTAAAAATAAAGAAAGAATAAAGTAACATTAACCTATTTAAATACGTACAATAGACCAATAAATCTGTTTGCAAAACCCCTTAATCAAAAATAAGATATTGACCAAACAAGGCCCATATATAAACATTATCCCATTTCAAGAAAAAATGCAACATAATTTAAATTCTCAAATAAAGATTTAATTTCTGAATTATCTCAAAAAATTGGAAAGTTACTTGAAAAAGAAAAGACTTCAAAAATCAATACAATTGATAAAGAAGATTCTTCTAAAAATTTAATAGAAAGAATTAAGAAATCAACTCCCACAATAGACTATACATCAACTATAATTTTTTTTTATCAACAACCCTCAGTTCTTGATCTTCAATTTGAGGAAAGGAATCAACATATCCAAACTATGTTTATTGGTACAGGAATCATAAAATGGAATATAGATCGTATGAGTGAACAAGAAATCCTTAATATTGTACAACAAATGTCTATGGCGATATCCTCCTATAATCAAAGGAAATGAAGACTCTAGGATATTAGACATACTTGTCCTTAGGTTTATTGGAGCCCTAAAAGGATGGTGGGACAACATAATAATTGATAAAGCCATATTAATCAGTGCTATGAGACTAGAAACATATACTATAGGGAAAGTGAATCTAGTTCCTAATTGTTGCAAAACCTTAATGTATGCAATAATAGCACATTTTGTAGGAAAACCAAAAGAATATAATGAAAGAAAATTATCGATATTACAAACTTTAAGATGTCCAAAATTATTAGATTTTAGGTGGTATAAAGATAATTTTATCCCTTTAGTCTATTAAAGACCTGATGGTCATGCTGCTTACTGGAAAGAACGATATATAGCCGGAATTCCTAAGCTTTTTGTTGAAAGAGTAAAGAATGCTCTAAGAACAAAATATGGATCTACTGTCCCATATAATGAACTAACCACTACAAAAAAAAAGAGGTTTAACAGTGGTTTTTTAGTGGGTTTAGCGATGGTTATAACCGTCCCTAAACCCCTTAACGATGGTTGGACGAACCATCGTGAAACCAAGCGCATTGCAATGGTTTCAATCAACCGTGGAAATGGCATCATTAGGACTCGGCATAATGACGGTTAGGTAACCGTAGTTGGGTCTAGCCATAGCGTTGGTTTTAGAACCATCACTATTTCCAGTCTTAACAATGGTTTTTTAACCGTCGTTAAGATATATCTTAGCAACGGTTTTGAAACTGTCTCTATGACAAGGACTAACGACGGTTACCAAACCGTAGTTATGGCTATGTTTTAACGACAGTTGCAAAAAATTGTTGTTATTACTTTTAATTTTTTTAATTTTTTAATTTTACTTAATTTACATTTTAGTTTAATTTTGTATTATTGTTCTTACGTTTAATAATTTAAAATATATTTTTTTATTTGACAATTATGGATGTGAATTATTTTGTAATGTTAGATTTTTTATCAAATATATTGGCATATATCCATACTTTAAGCTCAAAAAAATAATCTGATGCAAATCACATTAACAAATAAATTGTGAAAACAAATTTATAGTCAGTCAGAAGTTAAAATTACAGTTTACAGCGTATAGAGATTACAAAAAAATGATATAAAATAGAATAATGAAATCGGGCCTTGTGGGGTCTGATAGGTTGATGTCCACTGCCTTTATCATTGGGGACCTAAAAATAATTTCATTACGTAAGAGTTTTGAAATTAAATAAATTAATAGCAACAATTTTTTATGAAGTTTAGTATTGAGAAATTACTCTAGGACTTGTATTGTGAGCAAGTGCAATTTTAGGCGGCACTTGAACTTGAAAGTTATGGAGTAGGAACGCCATAGCTATCTCCATCTGTCTCTATCATGCTGCGATGTCAGTATCACGTGCCACTCGCTTGGCCTCTCATCGCTGCTACTTGACGTCCCACTCCTGTATTGCCATTTTTAGGTGAGCCACCTCGGTGTGGAAGTCTTCTTACAAAGGCCTAAAGTGTGAGTTCGACCCAGCCGAGCCACGACCGAAGACTTTGGTTGGGCAAACACCAAACCAAAGTTCTCGAACGTGACCCTAGTGCTCCCTAGTTCCCAAGGTTTTCGCAAGTAAATCAATTATCAAGACTCTTGGGAAGAGCTATCCTCCTGCTAGATCAAGGTAATTTTTTCCTACAAAATAGAAAAACAAACAATAAATTTTGATAACAATTAACAAAAAATCAAATAAAATAATAATATAGCAAAACAATAACAAAATTATATGTACAGCAACTACTCGAGCCTCATCATTGATGTATGTTCTGTGAGCCCTTTTATGAGCCGATGTCCATACATCGCTGCGAATCACTAGGCCCCCAACCTCAGCCTCCTGAAAATGTTAACAATTAATAGAATTTTTGTTATGTGAATTTGTATTTTATTAAAAATGAAATAAGATACTAATAAAGGGAAACTCACCAGCTCAGCCTTTCTATGTACAAGGCTCTTCTATTTAGTGGTATGTGACATTGTCATACGTCTTCTGTTACACCTATTTTGAGCAGCCACATCCTAATTAATTGCGTAAACAGATTAATTGATCAATTTTTTTGAAAAATAACATATATGAAGAAATGGATATAAGTAAGTACCCTAGACTTCGCGTTAAGTTGTTAGTCAATGAACGTATACCAATGTTCACGTGGGATGCTGGATGGGACGTCATTTAGCAACTCCTTTCTAGTCTTCATCCCATCATACTTAAGTCGAAATACATTGTAACGTGTGGCTCTCCACTTTGCTCTAAGTGATTGTAAAATCAAATTCTTGTGGAAGCCCATCACATTAAAGTGTGTTTATGAAAGATAGTACAAATGTTAGTGAAACACTAAAATTTTTTAGGTGTAATTAGGAAGAATGAACAGTTTATACCTATATTGTGTTTATGAAAACTCCAGTCTTGTAATCTTCTAGAATGCTCCTCCAATCTTTGTATGAGATCGGGAAAAATCAGAAGTTATCTCCAATGGTGCCAAGGAACATACCAAGGAGACCACCACCGTCTCCAATGGGCTATTGGGTGTCATTGAACTTGACAACCACCTTATGGCCATGGGGTAACGTCTAAACGTCATGGACAATTATTTGTCTAGGCGTCACCTGCCCGATCCATTTGTCAAAATATAAAATGAATATGTTAGCTCAATATTTGGGTGTTAGTTATTATAGATACAAGAATTATTCAATATTTACCTATGACATCAATTGTCTAACTCCTCTTACATCTACGCTCTTGTTGAGCAGACTGACGTTCCACCTCCACGTTGGCAAATAGGTCGTCGACGTCTGGTGCCTGGGCGTCGGAAGAAGGGAATATGGATGGGACGACCTCTGACTCCGGTGCCTGAAAGTCAAGAGAGGGTATCATGGATAGGACGTCAGCTGACTGTACAGTATCCTCCTTGCTCAGCTGTACTCCCTCACTAATTGTCGGGCGAGCAACATGCCTATATGAACTGAATGCACCTGGCCTACCTATGAACACTGATCTAGCCATCCTCATCCTCATAATTCCTATCAGAACACAATTAGTAACATTAGTTCTTGAGACAAATTACAAAAAACTAAACAATCATAAGTAAAAGTGATAAGAACATCTGTCAAAATACGTAACAATCATAAATTGTTCATAAACAAAGCCAAAATATATTTATGAAATTATAGTATCAAATTAATACTGTAACAAGCATAGATTCACTTCTTCTTCTAGAAATAATCTTTCTAAATTTTGAACAAACATGTCGTATAGGACACGGTGTTTCAAATGTACAACCATACTCTATTTTTTGTCAAGCACACCTTCTATATAGTATACTTGATGTGATTCAAATGCTTGGATGTATGGCTCGTTTTCGTCATTTTCACCAATATAAATCAACTGTGATAAACCAATAAATGTCACCCAAAGTCATCTGTGGTAATTCCCCTCAATGTTGTTGTATTGGCGCACATACACTTAAATAAAGTGACTGTAAAGTGGTCATGATAATTCAATTCTACAATATCCAATAATTTTTCATAATACGGGACTCCACCGAATTGCATGTTCTTGTAACTATTGCTTGAATATCTCCTCGTCTCGAAAATACTATAAACTCCACTATTTTAGGTTGTCAACCCTTGGTCTCGCTCTAACATTCAAAATTTGAATCTATTTATAATGTATGCACTATATCAGCGTGCATTATCCAGGGGCCTAATTACCAAAAATCTTAGATTAGTTAACAAAGTCCTACTACCATCAGGGAAAAAAAGATGGAGCTGTGAGTTATGCTCATGATAGACTGTAAATACAAATTAACTATCAATTGTATACTTACACGATGAGTAAACCAAGAGATAAAATCCCTATGAACTTTTTTTATCTATCTAAAAAGATGATCAAGTTCTACTTTGTAAGCTATGCCTTACGTATTCTCTAAATTCCCTGTACAGCAAGGACGATGGATAAACTTAATGCTACATATTAGCCAAGTAAATATTAATGCAACAAAAAGTCTTAGTGTACTAACTATAGGTTAGGATGAACTTTTTGATAGTTTGTTAAGACATGACGATGATCTTGCAATTTTTGTTGTGGAGAAAGTGTGAAATATTCAAACCCACCAACTGGCCTTCCTACTTGTAGAAATAAAGTATCCCTACCAAACATCCCCACATCAAGTCGATCGTCAACCCAAATAGGACGATTGAATACCGTCTCTACACCCTCCAAGTACTTTGAACAAAATATTAAAACTTCTCTTGCAACATATAACTCGGCTATTGAGCCTTCTGGCCTTGCTTTATTTTGGATAAATGATTTAAGCTTACCTAAGTATCTGTACAACATACGCTAACTGAATGAAAATTGAGAAACAAAAACAAAAGGAAGAAAATAACATTGATATGGATGTTTTTGCTTTTTACCTTTCAATGGGGTACATCCAACGATATTGGACTAGTCCGCCTAACTTGGCTTCTTGTACCAAGTGAACTATTAAGTGAACCATGACTGTGAAGAAGGAAGGTGAGAATAACATCTCCATATGGCACATCATCATCACAATACGATTCTGAAGTTGGTCAAGTTCGCTAACATTTAAAACTCTGGAACAAAAATGTCAGAAGAATGAACAGAACTCGACCAGAATTGCTGACACCTGCTCAAGAAGTGCCTTCCTTATTGCCAAGGGAAATATTTATTCTATAAGAATATGAAAGTAATGAGTTTTCAACCCCTCAATCTTACATTGTCTTAAAGTAATGCATCTGGAGATATTGCTGGAGTATCCGTCTAGCACATTTATGTTTTTCAGTGTTTTGAGAAAGATATCTTTACTTGTATTTGTCAGCATGAACAAAGCAAGCGGATATTTACCATTTTCATCTGGCCACAACTTTAACATCACACCTAACTATTGTAAGTCACTTCGTGCATTGATGTGGTCTTTTGAATGGCCAGTGTCATTTTGCAAAGTATATAGGATATTGTCACAGATATTTTTCTCAATATGCATGATATCAAGATTATGACACAACAAATTGTTCACCCAATACGGAAGTTCAAAAAATATGCTTTTGTTATGCCGTTATTGAGTCCCAGCTTCAACCTTTCTGTGACCTTGGGTCCTCTGTTCTCGACCTCTATGTTCCCTGTCCTTTCCAAACACAACATTAATATCATTAACTTGTCTTAAGATGTCTACACCATTCAATTGCAGAGGAGGATTTCTTCTCTCATATATCACAAAAAATCTGTTGGGGGCCATCCTAAACTTATGACCTGGGTTTAGAAAGTGACGATGTCCCATGAAACACCACTTTCGACTATGAGGTAGGCGCATAGGAGTTGAATCAAAATTACAATGTGGACAGGCCAATCCGGTATGAGTATTCCAACTTGATAAACATCCAAGGCCAAGTAAATCACTAATTGTCCATAGAAAAGATGCATGCATGTTGAATATGTCATTGCTTAATAAATCATAAGTCTGCACACAGTTGTTGGTGGACTTGCAAAATAGATATGCAATGTCAGAACGCAAGTGCACGTGTCGTGACCAAGTAATAAAGTGATGAGTGAGTATCGTCCCACGAGGAGTGAACTAAAACTATTATAGCAAGTTCTGCTGTGTGAAATGTTGTAGCAAAAATAAGATGGTTCACAAGATAAAATAAAGGTAGATCAATTAAATGCAACTATAACGAAGATGAGGGGTACTAGGGTGTAAAAGAAAATGATATTAGGTTATCTAGGGTTGCTCAGGGTTGCCATGAACTACAGCACTCATATTTGCTCTAGGGATTGCTGCAGCAATTGCTCTAAGTGCCAAGTTCAGTCTTGAATAGAGTCTTCCCAGACTTCCATTCCTTACAATTCTGAGGTTCAAACATGCATTCCTGCATCAGTCCTCTCCCCCAAATTGTGCATGAAGCTCCACTATTGGCCTTGATCTTCCTCCACTAAACTTTCGTTATAAGGGGAAATTAAAATATAAACACAGTTGAATGTTGAAACGAAACTGCAGTGAAATGTGTTGTTAATAAAAATGTGCTCAAGTTCATTACAACCCTTATGCAACCCTAGCTGGAAACTAGCCAAGCGTCATGGTTACACTGGTTACAAATATCCCAAAAACACTGGTATGCATCCTAAGTGATATAAATAAAGATACAAATGCAGTTCTTTTTGAGAAAAATAGTAAAAATCACAACAAGGATCAATGAAAAATCTGGAATTGCGAACTATCCCCTTCTCTAAGGCTTCACCATCCGGTGTCAGTGCATCCTAGGCTATGATTTTTCTCTCCCTAGTAGTTATTTCTTCTTCCTCCCGTTTGTCCCCCTCCTTTATTTTAGTGGCTCTGCTTTCTGCCCCTTTTATAGTCAGGCCTTGTGGTCCTAGTAAGTGGCCTGACTTCTGCTGACATTCTCCTGCTCTGTAGCCAGCGTCTCTATGTCAGCTTTTTTCTCTCCAGTTTCAGTAGTGGAGGCCGTTCTACATCAACCCAACCAGCAGCTTACAATATCAGTTGGCTGTTGCTTTCTCCTGCTAGGTGGGTGGCTGCACCTACTGTGCAGCTCTGCTCCTCTACCACCTGCACCATATCAAACAGAATTAGTACCTCATATTAAAAAGGGGCCAGCTCACTCAATATCACTCGGGTTTATGCTATAATTGCCACATATGCTTACTAAATTGCTACAGCAAACGGGGTGGATGATATTATATCTAAGGGAGTCATCCCATTCAATTTAATCCAGGAATAAGAGTGCTTAATACATCAAAACAACTCAGTAAACATGCTTGGAAAGCACATAGAAACTGCAATAAATTGCAGTTATCAAATCCCCCCAAACTTAAAGGGTTGCTTGTCCCCAAGCAATTTTGTTCTGTTCACCACACCTCTTTCAATTAATTCCAGTTCTTATCTCCTGCCTAATTCCATATAGTCCTGGTGATAGCTCTCAACTCTCAGGATTATTTCTATATAAGAAACACCACAAGCCTTATTCCCAATCTCAACCAAAACCTTCCTTAAAGTTGTGTATGTGATATGGACAGTTTCCCCAACACCCAGTTACTCAGTCTTATCACCCTTAAGTAGCATCCCACTCATACTCTATGTCCTGTTTTACGCAAAGGTACACATGGGGCTCATGCATACCCCTGGTTACTAAGGAACTACAGAGGCATTGGAGTGTCCAAAATTCTCTCTTTTCCTCTACTTTCCCCCAAACTTAAGCCTTTCTGACAATAAACTTATGCCTCTTTCCTAATTCCGTAGAAGACTCTCAATATTAGCTCTAAAAATTTTAAGTCCAATTTCTGAAATCACCAAATTTCTTTTGAAAAACTACCCATATTCCTGTGCTCATTAGAAGAAGGTTCTGTGTGTGATTAGGTAAGGGTGTAGGTCTCATATTCTGGTTTTAGTGCAATTCCTAACCCTCCTCATGGAGTATTCCAGAACTATAGCAGGTTATGAAATGTGCAGACTCCTCTCTCTATGTTTTTTTTAATGTACATAAAACAGGAAGTAAGATAGGCAACAACAAGTCATAATATGGTCTTCAATAACACAGTCAGGCAGAGGCACAAATAAACCAAAGCACGAATAAACAGAAATACACAATAAACAAAAACAAGGCCAACATATGCTTCAGCAAACACTACAGCAATAACTAAAACAACACTAAGTCAATTCTCCCGCAGATGCCATAGCAAACATTATATCACACCCCCCCAAACTTAATGATGTGCAGTGTCCCCACTGCTGATTAAATTGCCAAAAACACAAAAGACACCAATCAAAAACAGAAGCAGAGCCAAAGAAATTCTAAATGCAGCAGAGAAGGAATAAGAGATAAGAGAACTTCCTGAGGGTGCTTGCAGGGATGCTGCAGCACCCTAGGGGCATTAACCCCCAAAAGACCTTGAAGAGCTACGGAGCCCACTCCTTCTCTGTGTTGATCGTTGTAGGGCCTTCCCCTTGCGCATCGCTGCTGCCCATTTTGCAATGGGTTCATCATCGTCTGAAGACTCAGTGCCCATCGGAGTCTGTTGGGGGTCTGGTTGTTGCTCATCGCTGGTTAAGGAGTCTTGGGACTCCTTGTGCTCGTCTGCCTACGGCTCAGGTGCTTGGCCTTCCTCCTCAAAGGTAGCATGGAGTAAGTCTGTGGAAAATGCCGAAAATGGGAAGAATTGTTTGTAATTCTGATCTAGTGTGGTGTGGAGGGCGAAGTCCTTTTTCTGCAATCCCCGGCAACGGCGCCAAAAACTTGTTGTTGTTTTAATTAAAACTCTCAAGTGCACAAATCTATTGGAGTATAGATTTAATGGTATGCAAGGTCGATCCCACAGAGATTGCCAATTGAGAGAAAATTTTAATATAGATCCAAAATAAATACTTCTAACCTAGTTCCCGATGTCTCGTTTTGTGAGAGGAATATTGAACAAAATATGCAAAGAACTAATATACTGAAATTGAATGAAGATGTATTCAAGGTAAAGAAGCATGCTAAGGTTAGGAGATCCACTCTTGGTATATCGAATAAAAATAAATTTAACTCTTTTATTACTCAATTAGAATCTTTACACGAATAAAGTTCTAATCGGATGATATGTTAATTTAAGCTCGACTCTGTTTATACATGAATTATATTTACCTCCTTTCTAATAATTAAAACATTCTTGTAAAATGGATTCAAGCGTACATTGTGCCAATCAATATATTGTCTACAATAAATCAAGAGTGATTCAAGTATTTATTGTGCCAAAAATTGTCTACAATGTATCAAGGTTCACACTTCACAAGATTAAAAATAAAAAGATGCAAAAGATAACTTGTAAATGGATTCAAGCATAAATTGTGCCAATCATTATATTGTCTACAATATATCAAAATTCACATTTTACAAGATTAACTTATGCAAAAAATGAAAGGTAGAAAATTAATTAACATAACAAAATAAAATGAAATAGAATAGGTGGCAAAGCCAACCAATAGTAAAATAAAATAAAGTAGGTGGTAAAGCCAACCATGAAAATAATAAGAGATAGGCGGTCTAATAAAACCAGCCAATAACATAACAAGAAATCGGCGGTATGATAAAACCAGCCATTAAGAAATAATTATGAGAAAAGAAATAGGAAGGTAAATACAATATCAAAGATAAACATTAAGATTAAGAGTTAGATAAATTATTATTCTCATACCAAGAGTTTCACCCTTTCACCTTAGCATTAGGAGATTAGTTCTCCATAATCAAGGCAAGAAAATGAAATGAAAGATGAAGAAACATGATAATATTACGAAAAAAAAATGAAAAATACAAGATGTCTAAAGAGAGAATAACATTACAAGTTCGTAGAATTCCAACAAAGCTTTCCCAAGCTCTATCCAAAGCTCTCCAAAAACTCTCCTTAACTCACCCCTCAAGCCCTCTATTTATAGATACAATTAAGTGTGGTTGGTATGGTAATTGTCAAAATTGTTAGGTAGGAAGTTGTACAAAGTTGACAATTTGAATTCCATATGTGCACCGAAATTGATCCTTGAATATCGTCTTGAAAACCGCTGAATTTTCTGACTTCATCAACACAAACGTTGTAGACAATTTCATTAGCTTTCCGTCAAGACAAATTGTGGACAAATTGGATACGTAATGTGTGAGTTATGGTCAAAATACTAGAGCAAAGTCGGGCTGGACTGCAGCAGTAGTCAGATTCTCTTCTAGCCCACTTTTGGCCCTTTTAATGTCCGTATTTTCTGACCACTTGAACATGAAAGTTGTACCCAATTGTGTCAGCTACACACCTACCAAATTGTATACATATTGGATATGCATTTTCAGAGATATGGCCCATGTACTACAGCAAGGTTGGGCTGGACTGCAACCAGCAAACATATTCTCAACATTGGGTGCTTTGCCTTGAATCTTTATGTTTTAGTTCTTTTGGAAATGTGATCATAAATCAAGAATAAATTTGTGCATATATCCATTAGGATGCGTCTCAAGAGACAATATGATAATGCTCCTTACTCAGCCATCCTTAATGAATTTGTTTTATCTGCTTGATTTATAGACATCATTTCCAAAGAACCACAATTTAACTCTGATTCCTCCAATTAAGTCCATTTTCTACTCTTCTCTCCATCTGTAAGAAAGACACAAAACTAAAGACAAGTAAGGGAGATTGATGCTTAATTATGGCAAAAGATAAGATGAAAATATTTAATTTATGAGTATAAAACTCACTCATCAAATACCCCCAGACTTAATCTTTTGCTTGTCCTCAAGCAAAACACACAAACTTCAAAATTCAAATGATGAGTGAGTGATGAATTGTTTTTGACTTGCTAAGCATTCCTCAAGGATATAAAATGTGCAACCAAGAAAGATATCAGAATTCTAAGGTTATGTAGAACTTTTATTCAAATACAACATATGGTTTACTCTTGAATCCCAAGTGTGTGTGTGTTAGTCTTATGACATTGGACTTTTTGCATTCAAATAAATTTATGTAATCAAATATTTAAAACAGATCTCTAGATATATGCATTTGAGACTCCATAAGCTTATTTTTCATGTCACTCTCCACTAATGTAGACTAATCATAACATTTAAGATCATTAGGACTTTCATTAGGCTTGTAATGTATGGCACAGGTTAAAGGTGGATAAAATGATATGAATGAAAGCTCAACTCACTCTTCGACATACATAATCATTTAAAGCCTCACAAATACTTTTGAGATTATACTGTGAATTCTATCTCCAACCTTTTCATCATCCTTATATTTATTTGCTCATACTATTTTTTTTTTTTTGAATATAAACACCCCCAAACTTATTTATTTAGGGAGTATTAACTTTCTTTCTTCTTCTTCTTTTTTTCTTCTTCTTTTTTTTTTTTAAAACTTCTACCATCCACCCTTGAATCATAACTTTTCAAATGATCATGCCTGAGCGTGAAAGGTAAGAGTTAGACATATTTTTATTTAAAGGCTAGATAGAAATATAGGTGTTCAAGAAAGGATAAATATAAGCTCAAAATAGGTTGCTAGGGATATCATCATGTATAGGTTGGTTTGAAAGGCTCAAACGATTCCAAAAATGCCTAATTCATTTCTTAAATGGAGAGTAGTCTAGGATTTCACCTCAAGTGACAATCGAATAAGTTCTAGAGTCTTATGAGATCAATTAACATATTTAAATCACATAAATCTTTTCTGAATAAACAATCAGTCAAATGTAAAAGATTAAGTGCACCAGATATTAGGATTCTCAAATAAAACATAAGTTACATTAGAGTTCAAGTTCACACATAACACCCAGAACTCATCAATTTTTCAAAGGTTACAAGCATTTTAAACCATTTTCATCATTGGTGCTAGCTTTGCCTAATCCCAAAACATCACTCAAATTTTTTTTTTTTTTTTGAAAGATGAAGAAACGCAAAATAAACAATAAAGATTAAAAGAGATATTACCTGGAAGGAGATCTAAAAAAAAGATGAACCTGCAACAAACTAAATAGAAAATACAAAATTACTCAAGCAAATAAAAGGTATTACAAATGAAGATCTAAGTCCAGTTTGCGCTTTCTGCAGTGTTCTGTTGTCCAATCTATTTGAGCTATAACTGGATCAGGTACATGAACAAATGCTTGTAACGCATCAATCAGCTCGTCAGCATTTGAGGCCGAGATGAGAATCCGACGTGCTGAGTGTGAGATAAACCTTTGTTCTACAGCATGATCAAGAAAAGACAACAAACCATCAAAGAAATTGTCAACATTCAACAAACCTATGGGTTTATGGTGCATGTTCAGTTGTGCCCAAGAGACGACTTGAAAAATTTCCTCTAAAGTACCAAAACCACCAGGTAAGGCAATGAAGGCGTCAGCGTTGCACATCATTTTAGCAATTCGTTCATGCATGGAGGATACCCTGCATTCTTCCCCAATGGTTTTTCCTACTATGTTTGATGCAGCTAGAGCTGTAGGAATAATACCAAGAACTTGGCATCCTCCTAGATATGCAGATCCAGACACACTCCCCATTAACCCACGACAACCTCCACCATACACTAACTGAATCTTTCTCTTGGCTAGTACCATACCCAAAGTTTGTGCTGCTTTTACATATTCTCCATTTTTCCCAGGACTAGAACCACAAAAGACATAAATATTTCGAAAGTGACGAACTGCGGTTCCTTCCATATCTGCACTCAACTTAACTTTGATTATGAAGGTGAAGATAATGAGGTGCGCATTTATAAGACTCAAATAAGGGCATACTTGTAATAGCTATGTGCATAGGCCGAGGGCATAATTTGAATAGCTATAAGAGTAGGCCAAAAAATGTCAGCTAAATTAAAGGTGAAAAATTCAAAAATGACGGCACGCATGCATATGTACAGTAGTTGTGATTGTGTCTCACATCTTCCTCTGGTTTTACGTCCAGTAACGGCTTAAACGCCCTCTATGGGTTGAGGATATGCTTCCCATCCAATTTTCTTATAAATTGGCAAACAGGGTCTTTTAACGTCAGATTCCCAAGACTGTACCGTTTATGTTCTTTTTTGAAATGGGGCCATAGACCGACAATACCGATATGCACAGATCCACTAGGATGTGTCTCAAGAGACGTTGGATGAAAGTCATCATCCAATGACTCCTTACTCAAGCCATCCTTAATGAACTTAATTTTGTCTTCCCGATTTACAGACACCCAACCCAAAGAACGGCAACGTTTGTTACAAGTTTCACGTCCACATTTGTAACAAACACCCATTCGTTTAGCTCTGCGCTTTTTAGCAAAACTACTTTTTCCTAAACCAGGCATGTAAGAGATGAAATCATTTGCAGACTCACCTGATAACCGTACCTTAGCTTCAATCAGCCAACGAATATCAGCAGGTATTCCCATGATCATCATTAACCTCAATCTTTCAACCCGTGCTTTGTAAATTTTTGTCAATGCATTGGGTGGAAGAGAAGGAAAATGATTTTTCAATTGTACGAGAATGTCCTCCATTATCGACTCAAATTTTTTTTGTTTTTTTTTGTTTTTTTTGTTTTTTTTGTTTTTTTTTTTGTTTTTTTTTTGTTTTTTTTTTAAAAAGCAAAAGCAACAAAGGGAGGGAAAACAATAGAAAATCAAAAGAAGATAACACTGAAGGGAAAAATTAATGCAAGTTAAATAAAGAAAGATCTTACCTAGATAACGTGCACGATGACTTTTAACAACAAAAGCAAATCAATCCTTGTAGACAGGATCACGCAAAGGTGTCTCCTCTATCTCTGGATTTGGTAATTCCAAAAATGCTTCCAATCTTTGACCATTTATTTTAAACACATCACCATTCTTGCGGTTTTCAATCTTTACTGCACCATGTGGGTAAACAGTATGAACAACAGATGGCAGTGGAACTGACTCAAAAGGTGAGACTTTTTCTTTTTTGGCTTTCCATTTATCAGTATCCATTAGTGGAGTTGTCTCTAACAAAGAGTCTACTTCACGAACTAGATAATCCTCATTTTTATCCTCATCGAAATGAATCAAATATTTTTCTAGATGATCATTACTAAAGGAGTCTAAAAATGAATCAGAAATGGCACTTTCAATTAGGTTGACCTCACATAAATCATCCATGTCCACAGGTTGATGAGAGACATTAAAAACATTTAATTCCACAGTCATATTTCCAAAAGATAAATTCAAAATTCCATTTCGACAATTAATGATTGCATTGGATGTTGCCAAAAATGGTCTACCCAAAATGACTGGAATTTGTGTCTCTGTATTCTCAACAGGTTCAGTGTCAAGAACAATGAAATCTACTGGAAAGTAGAATTTATCAACCTTAATGAGCACATCCTCTATGACACCTCTAGGAATTTTTGTAGACCTATCAGCTAACTGAAGGGTCACTGGTGTAGGTTTCAGTTTTCCTAACCCAAGTTTCTCATACACAGAGTAAGGCAGCAGATTCACACTTGCTCCTAGATCAAGTAAGGCTCTGTTAATCACATGGTCACCTATAATACAAGAAATTGTAGGACAACCTGGATCTTTGTACTTGACAGGAGCTTTTTGCTGAATTATAGAACTTACTTGTTCAGTCAAGAATGCCTTTTTTGGAACATTAGTTTTTCTTTTCACCGTGCAAAGATCTTTCAGGAATTTTGAGTAAGCAGGTACTTGTTTGATAGCATCAAGAAAAGGGATGTTAATGCTTACTTGCTTAAACACCTCTAAAATGTCACTATATTGAGTACCTTTCTTATTTGATGCAAGTCTTTGAGGGAAAGGAGCTTTGGGGGCATAAGAAATCTGTTCACTTTTCTTTTCACTTGAGTCATTGGTTTGAGACTCATGTTGACTCTGTTCCTCATTTTCTGGCATATGAACATGATTATTAATGACCTTTCCAGATCTAAGGGTTGTCACAGACTTTACTTCTTCCTTAGGATTTGTTGATGATCCTACTTCAAATTGACCCTTAGGATTAGGAATAGGTTGACTGGGGAATTTTCCTTTTTCTCTCTCTCCTATAACATTGGCTAATTGACCCAATTGTGTTTCAAGCTTTGAAATAGCTTGAGTGTGAGATTGTAGGACTTGTTGGGTCGATTGCATGAATTGTTGCAAGGTATCCTCCAAAGAAGGTTTTCTTTGTTGAGATACCCCAAAAGGAGGAGCATGTTGAGAAACGTGAGGGTATGAATTGGAAGAGGCAAATTGTTGCCCATTTTGATTCATTGCAGGTTGATTTTGCCTCCATGAAAAATTTGGATGATTCCTCCAATTTGGATTATATGTGGGTGCAAATGGACTATATGATGATTTTCCATAAGACTGAAGATAATTAGCTTGCTCAGAAAATGCTTCTTGGTAAGCTGGTATGGATGGACAAAATTGTGCAATGTGAGATGTACTAGAACATAAGGCACATGCCTCTATCCTAGTATTGGTAGAAGGGTTCAGAGTATGACTTAAAGTTAAAGCTTCTACCTTTCTAGTCAGGCTAGCTAAGGCAATTCTCACATCTGTGTCATCACTCACTTCGTAAATTCCTCCCTTTTTTTGTATTTGAGACTTCTTATCCCTGGGATCTATGCAGTTCCAATGCTGAGAATTTTCAAATAAAGATCCTAAGGATTCCCAAGCTTCCCCCTCATTCAATTGTAAAAATCTCCCACCATGCATGCTTTGGATCATTTGACGGTTTGATGAAGTTAAGCCATCATAGAAATATTTCACTAATCTCCAAGTTTCAAAACCATGATGAGGACATTTTAGAAGAAGATCATTAAATCTTTCCCAACATTCAAAAAATTGTTCACCCTCTTTTTGACAAAAATCAGAAATTTCTCTCCGAAGGGCATCAGTTTTAGACATAGGGAAAAATTTTGCCAGAAACTTATTTACTAATTGGTTCCAACTAGTTATAGTTCCTGTAGGAAGGGAGTTCAACCAGGCTTTAGCTTTATCTTTCAATGAAAATGGAAACATTCTAAGTCTGATTGATTCATCATTGAAATTCTGGAAGCGAAAGGTCGAGCAAATTTCAAGAAACTCTTTAATGTGCATGTATGGATCTTCTCTTTCCATACCATAAAATGATGGTAAAAGTTGGAGTATGGCCGGTTTGAGTTCAAAATGAGTTGCAGTAGTTTGTGGTAAAACTATGCAAGATGGAGTATTGGCTATGACAGGTGAGAAGTACTCCATAAGACTTTTATTATGCACAACTTGTTCTTCCATTTTTAATGGTGATCCAGCAGAATCTAATGTCTCTATTGTACACTCAATGGTTGACCCTAAACTTTTCCTAACCAACCGCTTATCTTTATCACGTTTCCAAGCACGCATAAACTAAAAAAAATTGCTTCCTAATTATGAAAAAGTATCTAACTACACAACGGCTACAAAATGCAAATACCACAAAATAAAAATCACAAAATTATACAAACTCTTTTTTTTCAAAGTGTTAGTAATAATGGGTAGTATTTAATCGGTAGACTCCCAGGAAAATATGGAGGAATCACAATGGTTTCTCTTAAAACCCATACTCCTTAGGCGCTTTTAGCCTTGTTGACAGAATCAACCAATTTTATACACCCAAATTACTACACCAATTTTCAGGAAACAATTCTAAAGAAAAATTTCTATACACAGAATAAACAAATGTTCTAACTATAACTAGTGGAAGAAACGTACTTACCTAGATCCAAATAGCTTTTCCATCGCAATCCCCGGCAACGGCGCCAAAAACTTGTTGTTGTTTTAATTAAAACTCGCAAGTGCACGAATCTATTGGAGTATAGATTTAGTGGTATGCAAGGTCGATCCCACAGAGATTGCCAATTGAGAGAAAATTCTAATATAGATCCAAAATAAATACTTCTAACCTAGTTCCCGATGTCTCGTTTTGTGAGAGGAATATTGAACAAAATATGCAAAGAACTAATATACTGAAATTGAATGAAGATGTATTCAAGGTAAAGAAGCATGCTAAGGTTAGGAGATCCACTCTTGGTATATCGAATAAAAATAAATTTAACTCTTCTATTACTCAATTAGAATCTTTACACGAATAAAGTTCTAATCGGATGATATGTTAATTTAAGCTCGACTCTGTTTATACATGAATTATATTTACCTCCTTTCTAATAATTAAAACATTCTTGTAAAATGGATTCAAGCGTACATTGTGCCAATCAATATATTGTCTACAATAAATCAAGAGTGATTCAAGTATTTATTGTGCCAAAAATTGTCTACAATGTATCAAGGTTCACACTTCACAAGATTAAAAATAAAAAGATGCAAAAGATAACTTGTAAATGGATTCAAGCATAAATTGTGCCAATCATTATATTGTCTACAATATATCAAAATTCACATTTTACAAGATTAACTTATGCAAAAAATGAAAGGTAGAAAATTAATTAACATAACAAAATAAAATGAAATAGAATAGGTGGCAAAGCCAACCAATAGTAAAATAAAATAAAGTAGGTGGTAAAGCCAACCATGAAAATAATAAGAGATAGGCGGTCTAATAAAACCATCCAATAACATAACAAGAAATCGGCGGTATGATAAAACCAGCCATTAAGAAATAATTATGAGAAAAGAAATAGGAAGGTAAATACAATATCAAAGATAAACATTAAGATTAAGAGTTAGATAAATTATTATTCTCATACCAAGAGTTTCACCCTTTCACCTTAGCATTAGGAGATTAGTTCTCCATAATCAAGGCAAGAAAATGAAATGAAAGATGAAGAAACATGATAATATTACGAAAAAAAAATGAAAAATACAAGATGTCTAAAGAGAGAATAACATTACAAGTTCGTAGAATTCCAACAAAGCTTTCCCAAGCTCTATCCAAAGCTCTCCAAAAACTCTCCTTAACTCACCCCTCAAGCCCTCTATTTATAGATACAATTAAGTGTGGTTGGTATGGTAATTGTCAAAATTGTTAGGTAGGAAGTTGTACAAAGTTGACAATTTGAATTCCATATGTGCACCGAAATTGATCCTTGAATATCGTCTTGAAAACCGCTGAATTTTCTGACTTCATCAACACAAACGTTGTAGACAATTTCATTAGCTTTCCGTCAAGACAAATTGTGGACAAATTGGATACGTAATGTGTGAGTTATGGTCAAAATACTAGAGCAAAGTCGGGCTAGACTGCAGCAGTAGTCAGATTCTCTTCTAGCCCACTTTTGGCCCTTTTAATGTCCGTATTTTCTGACCACTTGAACATGAAAGTTGTACCCAATTGTGTCAGCTACACACCTACCAAATTGTATACATATTGGATATGCATTTTCAGAGATATGGCCCATGTACTACAGCAAGGTTGGGCTGGACTGCAACCAGCAAACATATTCTCAACATTGGGTGCTTTGCCTTGAATCTTTATGTTTTAGTTCTTTTGGAAATGTGATCATAAATCAAGAATAAATTTGTGCATATATCCATTAGGATGCGTCTCAAGAGACAATATGATAATGCTCCTTACTCAGCCATCCTTAATGAATTTGTTTTATCTGCTTGATTTATAGACATCATTTCCAAAGAACCACAATTTAACTCTGATTCCTCCAATTAAGTCCATTTTCTACTCTTCTCTCCATCTGTAAGAAAGACACAAAACTAAAGACAAGTAAGGGAGATTGATGCTTAATTATGGCAAAAGATAAGATGAAAATATTTAATTTATGAGTATAAAACTCACTCATCACTGAACATGATATGGAAATATAGTGAGAATTAAATCCCAGTAAGTTCAACAATAAATCATCATCAATATAGCTCATCACATCATGTTCAGCTGTATAAACTACAGAAAATATCTTTGGTCACATGAATGCATTATATCTATGCACATAAGAATCATACAGTAATAATATGTATGACAGGAGTAACTATTTTTAGAATATCATATGATAGCCAACAACATATTCTCATTTCAAGCTACCCCAGTCATGGTGAGTATCCTCTACTCTCCGGTACGGGCTTTTCTCGCTCCGTCCGACATGGCACACTTTCTCTTTCTATTCTCGTAATCATAATCATAACTGTTCGTAGGGCGTCCCCTACTGGTGCACCAAACGGATTGCCATGTGACCGTGCTCATTTCTTTTCTTTTCACAATGATAGCCAAAAATATGCTTTCAATAACAAGTATGTTCATCAAAATATAACTATTACCATAAATCATTGGTAATCATGCTATGAACATAACCATTTTAAATATCACTTTATAAAATATTTCCATGTCAGAATTTCACACTTAAGATAGTAAGAAGTTCATACAATGGCAATGGCTATGGCATATACTAGTCATTTATTATTTTCATTTATAAGATTCGTCTTTTTTTTAATATTAATTTTATTTCTTTATTTCCTTGATGCAGGTTTTCATCATATCTAACATTCTCTTTATGCTTGGCCTTTAGTAATTTTCTTCTTATTTATATCATTTCCAACACATGTTCTTACAAATTTATAGAGCATTGTTCTCCAATTTGATTTCTACTATTACCCTAGAGTTAAAGAGGTTCATCTAGGGTAGAAAAATGTTGAAAATAGGCTTAACCAGCTTCCAACACGGTCTGGCCATGTTCCAAGACACGGTCTGGCCATGTTCCAGGACACGGCCATGCTTTAAAAATACTTCAAATGTACTCAAAAATAGCCCCGAACACGGCTAGCCTGTACTTGAAGCACCCAGAACACGGCCTGGCCGTGCTCTGTGACCTTTGCTCACTAATCAGAGCATAACTCCCTCATTTTAACTCCGATGGAGGTGATCTTGGTGTCTATGGAAAGCTAAGACAATTATCTAAACCTATTATGTTAATCAGCAACATAGTAATAAATCGTGGTGTTATTACTCCCTTAACGTCAATATTATTTCTTCTCGGGTAGGTTCTAACCTTTACTTACTAATCTGACTATATCTCCCACATAAGAATTCAAAATTAAGTGATTCCAGTGGCTAAACACTGTGACACAAAAATATATAATTCATATGTTAACTATTTATTTTAATTCCTTATAGAATTTTCCCAGAATTTAAAATACCGAAGCTATCCTAACATATTCTTCCCTGATTAACCATTTTCTGAGCTTTGTTTACTAATCGGAACATATCTTCCTCATATGAACTCTAAATGGAATGATTCTAGTGGCTAAAAATCCATGACAAATATATCTATAATTCATATGTTAACCATTTATTTTAAATCCTTATAGATTGTTCCCAGAAATTAAAACACCAAAGCTTAAAATTCTGCCACCATAGCCATACCCATGCAGAACTATCTACACCAACCTAAGTATTCAAACATACATCACATGCAAGATCAATATGTAACATGATATAGTAACATCATGACCAATCATAAAAGTTCTAAGATCAAAATCTCATATAAATATTATAAGTTTCAAAAGTTTTCTTCAAAAAGAAATATTGTTAAACTTACCTGGAGCACTTAGTCCCCTAGACTTCTCCTTCCTCTTTCTTCCTTTCTTCCTCTCCTTTCCTCACTCTACCTTGCTTCTATTTTTCCTCTCCCTCACTTGGACGAAATTATAATGTTGTAATGGTGGGTTTTCTTATATAGACCACCAAATAATTCACCTTTCATTATCATGGGTCTACCTTATCACAATTAGGATACACTTTGTTGAATTTTTGGAAAACAAACAACTTATGTTCTTGTCTTCCTCTTCCCTAGTCAAGATATGCATAGGAAAATGAGATTTGTATTTTGAAAATTATGATGATATGTTCTTAAGATAAAGGACAAGGTCCCTTTGATTTAGGGATTCTTTTCCATTTTCTTTTGTCTTAAACAAGTATGATAGGTTTTCCTTTTTAGGTGGAAAATTTCTAGCCCTTGAATCTCCATTATTTGGTTGATATTATTTGTGTGGGATAGGAATGTTTTGTCCTAATTCCATGTATTATCATACCACTTGCTAGAATTATGAGTGTAGGATATAGATGTTTTTGTCCTAAAGCCTTGTATTATCATGCCACTTGCCAAAATGATGAATGTAGAATCACACCACTTGCTAAATTTTTGTCTTAATGCCATGTAACCTAATCTTTATTATTACATTATTATATCATCACCTAATTTATTTTATTTTATTTTTCCTCTTAGATTTGGGCTTATTCCTACCCATTATGGGCTTATTCCTACCCATTTTCTTTGCTTTGGATAAAATTCTACCTTTCTTGGAGGGCTTGGTCACATTTTCATAATTTTTTGGCTATTGGTCCAATTACTATATCCTAGTCCAAGTCTATGTTTTATTTCTTGCTTAGGTTATCCAATGGCTTGCTAGAAACTTATGTGAAGTGGAAAAACTCTATATGAAGTGTCCATAGGTAAAAGCCCAATGTATGGGTAAAGATTTTAAACTTAGTAACTCTAGTTCTTGAATTAGGAAAAATTAACCTAATTCAATGTTCTTGAAATTTTAAGACCTTTACTTGTTTCTAAAAATTTATCTTCCTTATCCAAAAATTTTGCATCTCTTTAGTATGTTATTTCTAATTTCTTTCCTATTAGGTTTTCCCTCTTTATTTGTTCTCTTAATGTTAGAAACATTTTCTATGCATATACATAAGGTGAAGAATTTCTAAGGATTATATTTCCTTAGATATCTAAAATATTGTCTAATAAATTTTATTTCCTTAGTTAAATTTTTATGTACTTTTATCAATAAAAGAAACAAAATTAGGGATGTTACATTTCTCTCCCCCTAAAAGAAATTTTGTCCTCAAAATTTCAGAAATTACCTTATAAGAACAATTGCGGATATTTCTTCCTCAAGACTTCTTCCAGCTCCCAAGTTGCTTCTTCCGGAGTCAAACCTTCCCATAACACCTTAACTAAGGGAATGGTTTTATTTCTCAGTTGCTTCACGTCAGTGTCCAATATGGATGCAGGTACTAGCTGGTATGTCATGTTCTCTTTTATTTGGATTGGTTCATCCTGTATTATATGTGATGAATCTGGAAGATACTTCGGCAGCTGTGATACGTGGAAAACGTTATGCAGGTTGGACAAATTAGGTGGGAGATCAACTTGATATGCTGATGTCCCTACTTTCTTCAGAATTTGGTAGGGTCCCAAAAATCGCGGACTTATCTTTCTTGTTTTGAGAGACCTACAAACTCCAGTAGTCGAGGAAAGTTTCAGAAATACATGGTCTCCTTCCTCAAACTCTAGAGGTCTATGTCTCTTATCGTAGTAACTCTTTTGCCGACTCTGAGCTGTAAGTATTTTGTTTCGTATCATCTTGATTTGTTCAGTGGTTTGTTGAACTAGATCAGGACCCAACAAGTTTTTTTCTCCTACCTCGAACCAACATAGTGGAGATCGGCACTTTCTACCGTATAAAGCTTCATAGGGGGCCATCTTAATACTAGAGTGATAGCTATTATTATAAGCAAACTCTACTAAAAGTAGGTACTTATCCCATCCTTTACCTTGCTCTATCACACAGGCCCTCAACATATCTTCTAGGGTTTGAATGGTTCGTTCTGTCTACCCATCAGTCTGAGGATGGTAGGCAGTACTGAACCGCAACTGAGTACCAAAAGCTTCCTACAATGCCTTCCAAAACCTCGACGTGAACCTCGGATCTCTATCAGAAACAATATTTAAGGGAATCCCATGGAGTCTAACTATTTTCTAGACGTACAATTGGGCCAATTTATCCAGTGAAAAGTTAATTTTTATGGGCAAAAAGTGAGCAGATTTGGTTAATCTGTCAACTATTACCCAGATAAAGTCATGTCCCACTGAAGTCTTAGGTAAACCTACAACAAAGTCCATCGAGATACTATCCCATTTCCATTTAGGGATCTCAAGAGGTTGTAGGAATCCCGCTGGCTTTTGATGCTCCACCTTTACTTTTGGACAAATGAGACATTTTGCCACAAACTCGGCAATGTCCTTTTTCATCTCTGGCCACTAATACATCATTTTTAAATCCTGGTACATTTTAGTGCATCCAGGATGGACTGTGTATTTACTCTCATGCGCTTCCTGCAGGATCTTAGTCCTCAACTCTCGTTCTTGAAGGACACAAATCCTTCCCTGATACATGATTGCTCCATCTTCCATGACAGAAAAATTACCTTGGTCTTTATGATCCTGTAAGTATTGGTCGTGAGCTTGAGCCTCTTTGATCAGGGATCTAAGGTCACACCCTATACTTAAACCATTAATGGTTAGCTTCTTCGAGGAAAAAGTAGTGTCCAGCTTCAAATTCCGAAACTCCTCTAACATTTGCATCTCATACAACATCATCTGGCTCATGTGTAGAGATTTTCGACTTAAGGCATCAGCTACAACATTCGCCTTTCCTAGATGATACTTTATCTCAAACTTGTAGTCATTGAGAAATTCCACCCATCTTCGTTGCCTCATATTTAACTCCTTTTGATCAAAGAGATATTTAAGACTCTTGTGATCGCAATATACTTCAAAGGTTACTCCGTATAAGTAATGTCGCCAAATCTTTAAAGCAAACAACACCACCGCCAATTCAAGATTATGGGTTGGATAGTTTCCTTTGTGGGGTCTTAATTGTCTAGAGACGTAAGCAACTACTCTCTTGTCTTGCATTAGCACACACCCTAGCTCTTTCTTTGAAGCATCACTATACACTTCAAAATGTTTTGTGGGGTCTGGAATAATTAAAACTGGAGGAGTGGTCAGTCTTGTCTTAAGCTCCAGAAAACTAGCTTCACATTGATCAGTCCATTTGAAAGGACTTCCCTTCCTGGTCAATTTAGTCAATGGCAAGGCTATACGAGAGAAATTTTGTATAAACCTCCTGTAGTATCCTGCCAAACCCAGGAAACTTCTGACTTCCGTAACCGTCTTTGGTCTCTCCCACTGAATCAATGCTTCTGTCTTGCTAGGATCTATGGCTACCCCACTATTAGAGATGACATGTCCGAGAAACTTCACCGCTGACAGCCAAAATTCACACTTCTCTAATTTGGCATATAACTTTTTCTCTTTCAGCACTTGCAGCACGATTCGGAGATGTTGTTCATGTTCTTTCTCACTCTTAGAGTATATCAAGATGTCATCAACGAACACTATAACAAATTGATCTAGGTAGGGTCAAAAAATGCGATTCATGTAATCCATGAAAATTGCAGGTGCATTCGTTAACCCGAAGGGCATTACAAGAAACTCATAGTGCCCATACCTAATCCTGAAGGCAGTTTTTGGTACGTCCTCCTCCTTAATCCTAATCTGATGATATCCTGACCTCAAGTCAATTTTAGAAAAGATGGAGGCACCCTTCAATTGATCCAATAAGTCATCTATCCTAGGGAGAGGGTACTTGTTTTTGATAGTCACCTTATTCAGTTGTCTGTAATCTATACATAGTCTCAAGCTCCCGTCTTTCTTCTTAACAAACAATACAGGAGCTCCCCAAGGTGATACACTCAGTCTAATGAATTGCTTGTCTAATAGTTCCTCCAACTGCTTCTTTAGTTCTTGTAGTTCCTTCGAGGCCATTCGATATAGTGCAATAGAGATAGGCCCTGTCCCAGGTAGGAGATCAATAGAGAACTCTATCTCTCTCTTGGGAGGTAAGCCTGGAATATCTGATGGAAATACTTCAGGAAACTCGTTGGCTATTGGGATTTCATCAAGCTTCGATTCGACTTCTAGGTTTGATAAATACAAGAGAATGTATCCAAGTACTCCATTCTTCAACTCCCTATTAACTTGATTGGCATTTAGCATCAATAATTGGACCTCCTCTTTTGAAGTAGGAGGTAGAAATTCAACCGTCTTGTTACAACAATTCAACAAGACTCGATTTCTAAACATCCAGTCTAACCCTAGAATGACCTCAATACCTCTTAAAGGTAAACAGACGAGGTCTACCGAAAAAGTTCTCTCCTGGATGGTGACTTGACAGTCCTTACATACAGAGGAAGTAAATACCCGTTCCCCTATAGGGGTTACTACGGATAGCTTATAGGGAGTTTCAGAAATAGGGAACTGAAACTTCTTAATACATTCTTCCGATATAAATGAATGACTAGCACCAGAGTCAAATAACACCATAAGAGCAAATCCATAGATATAGCATGTACCTTGAATCATTCTAGAAAATTGGGCTGCCTCTTGGCCGCTCAGGGTGAAAACCTTTCCTTTCACCTGAGGCCTCTGTTCTAGTTGCTTCCCTACATTCTGTGGGCAATTTTTTGCAATATGTCCCTTTTGTCTGCAATTGAAGCAGACATCTTGTCCCATGTAGCATGGCCAGTTACCATGCATGCGTCCGCACTTAGCGCACTTGACTGAGGCGAGGTCTTGTTGAAAAGGCCTAGGACCCGCAATCAATGGCTTCTTATCAGCTCCATATCCACTTCTTCTCACGTTCTTTCTAGGGTTAGGAAAATTTTTCTTCCTTTTCCATAGGTTTCGCCTTTGCTTTTCGTCCTCCACTGCCTTTAAACTCTTTTCCAGGAGTCTGCATTTATTTATCGGAGAAACAAACTCCCTGATCTCCATAGCTATAACAGCATTCTTTATCTCCGAGTTTAGTCCCGCTTCAAACTTAACCGCCTTCCATGCTTCATCTGGATTATATCGCAGATAAGAGGAGAACTTAGACAGCTCCTCGAACCTTGTGATATACTGGTCCACGGTCATTCTGCCTTGCCTGAGTTGGAGAAATTTGATCTCTTTCTCTGCCCATACAGTACTTGGAAAGTACTTTTCAAAAAAAATGTCCTTGAACACTTGCCAAGTGATTTGTCTTCCCTAATGAGCTAAAAGTTCTCTAGCTCCACGCCACCAGTATTCTGCTTCATCCTTTAACATATATGCAGCAAAAATAATTTGCTGCTCTTCAATACAGCCCATCACTTCAAAGATTTTCTCTAATTTCCTAATCCACTTTTCGGCTACCGTTGGGTCATAGCCACCTTGGAAACAAGGTGGTCTAGTCCTCAGGAACTCGGATATGCCATTATCTTTTCCAGCCATCCGGTTGTTAGCACCATTCTCACCATTTGGGTTATTAGCATTCTGGAGATATTGTAAAATTTGGTTGGTGGTCATGACTTGGTCTCAAATTGCCGTGGCCAGGTTGTGCAGGGTTTTCTCTGCATTGGTTGCTGGATTCCTCCTTGGTGGTGCCATTTCCTACTATGGAAAAAACAAAGTTATGCTGCTATTCAGGTGATCAAGCCCAATAGTTAGTTCAAAAATATTTAATAGCAGTCATAACACTACCTCGGCATATAGATAGGAAACACTAGTAATTTCTTACCTATATGAATCATTGATCCCCTACACAGCACAACCACAACATACTCAAGACACTATAAGATCGATTCAGATAACCATCCACCCACTGACCATCTAGGATCGACCTCCTCTGTTACCAATTATGTAACAACTCCATTTAAGTATCAATTTTTTTTTTAAAATACCATGAAGTTATTACCTCGTTACAACTTAACTCAATATAACATTTATTTAATTTATACAATACAGAGTTCACATACATGTCATTAATCAAAACATACGTAAAACATATCAAACACATAAAAATCTACATCTTATTTATTCTGGTTGACCAATTTCGAAAATACAGGTGCGGGTGGTTGCACATTCACCGGGATCTAAGTCAACTCGACCACAAACATTTTATTTGCTTCTGGGATATGCCCAACATAAAGTACTCGATCCAACGTGCACTAAAAGCCAGAGCTATAGAAAAATCTGCATAACTAATTTTCTGAACATGATATGGAAATATAGTGAGAATTAAATCCCAGTAAGTTCAACAATAAATCATCATCAATATAGCTCATCACATCATGTTCAGCTGTATAAACTACAGAAAATATCTTTGGTCATATGAATGCATTATATCTATGCACATAAGAATCATACAGTAATAATATGTATGACAGGAGTAACTATTTTTAGAATATCATATGATGGCCAACAACTTATTCTCATTTCAAGCTACCTCGGTCAGGGTGAGTATCCTCTACTCTCTGGTATGGGCTTTTCTCGCTCCGTCCGACATGGCACACTTTGTCTTTCTTTTCTCATAATCATAATCATAACCGTTGGTAGGGCGTCCCCTACTGGTGCACCACACGGATTGCCATGTGACCATGCTCATTTCTTTTCTTTTCACAATGATAGCCAAAAATATGCTTTCAATAACAAGTATGTTCATCAAAATATAACTATTACCATAAATCATTGGTAATCATGCCATGAACATAACCATTTCAAATATCACTTTATAAAATATTTCCATGTCAGAATTTCACACTTAAGATAGTAAGAAGTTCATACAATGGCAATGGCTATGGCATATACTAGTCATTTATTATTTTCATTTATAAGATTCGTCTTCTTTTTTAAATATTAATTTTATTTCTTTATTTTCTTGATGCAAGTTTTCATCATATCTAACCTTCTCTTTATGCTTGGCCTTTAGTAATTTTCTTCTTATTTATATTATTTCCAACACATGTTCTTACAAATTTATAGAGCATTGTTCTCCAATTTGATTTCTACTATTACCCTAGAGTTAAAGAGGTTCATCTAGGGTAGAAAAATGTTGAAAATAGGCTTAACCAGCTTCCAACACGGTCTGGCCATACTTTAAAAATACTTCAAATGTACTCAAAAATAGCCGCGAACACGGCTAGCCTGTACTTGAAGCACCCAGAACATGGCCTGACCGTGCTCTGTGACCTTTGCTCACTAATCAGAGCATAACTCCCTCATTTTAACTCCGATAGAGGTGATCTTGGTGTCTATGGAAAGCTAAGACAATTATCTAAAACTCTTATGTTAATCATATTAGCAAACTAGTAATAAATCGTGGTGTTATTACTCCCTCAACTTACTAATCTGACTATATCTCCCACATAAGAATTCCAAATTAAGTGACTCCAGTGGCTACACATCCGTGACACAAAAATCTATAATTCATATGTTAACCATTTATTTTAATTCCTTATAGAATTTTTCCATAATTTAAAATACCGAAGCTATCCTAACATATTCTTCCCTGATTAACCATTTTCTGACTTTTGTTTACTAATCGGAACATATCTTCCTCATATGAACTTTAAATTGAATGATTCCAGTGGCTAAAAATCCATACCACATATATCTATAATTCATATGTTAACCATTTATTTTAATTCCTTATAGATTGTTCCCAGAAATTAAAACGCCGAAGCTTAAAATTCTGCCACCCATAGCCATACCCATGCAGAACTATCTACACCAACCTAAGTATTCAAACATACATCACATGCAAGATCAATATGTAACATGATATAGTAACATCATGACCAATCATAAAAGTTCTAAGATCAAAATCTCATATAAATATTATAAGTTTCAAAAGTTTTCTTCAAAAAGAAATATTGTTAAACTTACCTGGAGCACTTAGTCCCTTAGACTTCTCCTTCCTCTTTCTTCCTTTCTTCCTCTCCTTTCCTCACTCTACCTTGCTTCTATTTTTCCTCTCCCTCACTTGGATGAAATTATAATGTTGTAAGGGTGGGTTTTCTTATATAGACCACCAAATAATTCACCTTTCATGATCATGGGTCTACCTTATCACAATTAGGATACACTTTGTTGAATTTTTGGAAAACAAACAACTTATGTTCTTGTCTTCCTCTTCCTTAGTCAAGATATGCATAGGAAAAGGAGATTTGTATTTTGAAAATTATGATGATATGTTCTTAAGATAAGGGACAAGGTCCCTTTGATTTAGGGATTCTTTTCTATTTTCTTTTGTCTTAAACAAGTATGATAGGTTTTCCTTTTTAGGTGGCAAATTTCTAGCCCTTGAATCTCCATTATTTGGTTGATATTATTTGTGTGGGATAGGAATGTTTTCTCCTAATGCCATGTATTATCATACCACTTGCTAGAATTATGAGTGTAGGATATAGATGTTTTTGTCCTAAATCCTTGTATTGTCATGCAACTTGCCAAAATGATGAATGTAGAATCACACCACTTGCTAAATTTTTGTCTTAATGCCATGTAACCTAATCTTTATTATTACATTATTATATCATCACCTAATTTATTTTATTTTATTTTTTCTCTTGGATTTGGGCTTATTCCTACCCATTATGGGCTTATTCCTACCCATTTTCTTTGCTTTGGATAAAATTCTACCTTTCTTGGAGGGCTTGGTCACATTTTCATAATTTTTGGGCTATTGGTCCAATTACTATATCCTAGTCCAAGTCTATGTTTTATTTCTTGCTTAGGTTATCCAATGGCTTGCTAGAAACTTATGTGAAGTGGAAAAACTATATATGAAGTGTCCATAGGTAAGCTCACCCAGAGATCATGTCTTCTAACTGGTCAACTATCTGAAGGGAAAGGACCAAACTCTATATCCTTATTTGAAAAACATATCAACAACGTGTAGTGAGTTTTACAACTCAGTGAGTAGATAATACCTCCTATGACCTCTTAGGTCAACATATGTATGTACTCTTTATTTTAAAACTTGTCACATTGAAAATCACAATTCATGAGTACATCCATATGGGACCCGCATTTCAAATAATCTCTATTCAAATTCATATTCATATTCAATTCATAAGTAATGCTGTAAGAATGATAATAAAATCATGGTATGCATCAACATAATTCTTATGAAAACATTTGGAGGATCCCATATCAGAACCACCATATCATGGATTATATTTCTTTAGATATCTAAAAATTGTCTAATAAATTTTATTTCCTTAATTAAATATTTATGTATCTTTATCAATAAAAGAAATGAAATTAGGGATGTTACTTTGAATACTCTAGTACTTTTATTATTACATGAAACAAAATTAGGGATGTTACAAGAATTAAATCTCAGTAGCTTCAATAATAAAACATAATTATCGTCAATATAGATTATCACGTCATGTTCATCTGTATAGATATCATGTCATGTTCATCTGTATAAGTTACAGCAAATATCTTAGGTCACATGAATGCACTTTATCTATACACATGAAAATCATATAGTAATGACATGTATGGCATGAATAACTATTTTCATATTACTATACGATGGTTATCAACTTATTTTCCTATCAAACTATCCCGGTCAGGATGAGTGCTTTCTACTCTCTTGTATAGGTTTTTCTCGCTCTGTCTGACATGGCACACGTTCTCTTTCTTTTCTCATTAACATAACCATAGCCGTTGGTAGGGCATCCCCTACTGGTGCACCACACGGACCGCCATGTGACTGTTCTTATTTCTTTTCTTTCTTTTCTTTTTTCCTTAATAGCCAAAAATATGATTTCAATAACAAGTATGTTCATTATACTCACATGCCATAATTTTTATCAAAATATAATCATTACCAAAAATCATTGGTAATCATGATATGAACATAATCGTTGCAAATATCACTTTATAAAATATTTTCATGTCAAAATTACACACTTAAGATGGTAAGGAGTTCATGCAATGGCAAAGGCTATGGCATACATTAGTCATTTATTATTTTCATTTATAAGATTCTTCTTCTTTTTTAAATATTATTTTTATCTCTTCATTTTCTTTATGCTTGGCCTCTAGTCACTTTCCTCCTACTTATATTATTTTCAACACATGTTCTCACAAATTTAATATGGCATTCTTCTTTAATTTAGTTTCTATTTATATCCTATAGTTAATGAGGTTCATTTAGGGTAGAAAAATGTTGAAAATAAGTTTTATCAACTTACTACATGGCATAAACGTATCCTATAGCACAGCTTGGCCAATTTCCTGTAAAATAGCCATACTTTAGGCTTCAAAATGCCCTTTCTAGCACAAAACACGGCCATGCTTTATGTTGTGTTAATCCATGATGAAGGTTTTTGTCCTACCTAACCTTCTTTCACTAATCAGAGCATAACTCCCACATTTTAACTCCGACTTAAATGATCTTAGTGTCTATTTAAAGATAAAAAAATTATCTAAAAATATTACGTTGAGCATTTTATCAAAATATTAAGGAATCTTGGTGATATTACTACCTCAAGTTAAACGTTATTTCTTCTCAGGTAGATTCTGACATTTACTTACTAATCCGACCATTATGAACTCCAAATTGAGTGATTCCAGTGGCTAAATTTCTGTGAGACATATATATATATATATATATATATATATATATATATATATATTATGTTAACCAGTTATTTTAATTCCCTACATTATTTTCCCAGAAATTCAAACACATAAACTTTTCTAACAAATTCTTCCCTGGTTAACCATTTTCTGACAACTGCTTATTAATCTGACCATACCTACCTCATATGGACACCAAATAGAGTGATTCCAATGGTTAAAAATCCATGAGACATATATCTATATTTTTCATATTAACCATTTCTTTTAATTACTTACCAATTCTTTCCAAAATTTGAAAAACAGAAGCTTCTCTAGTTACTCCGAAATCCAGTTTTCTGACCAAATATTTTCTAAGGTTTTAGTTTATCATTTTATTATGTCCTCTTCCATTTTCTTCTTAATTTACATCAAATCATATTTCATCAATTTTTCACCACATTTAAATATATAAAATAGTTGCATAAAAATCTTAAAATTTTATCACCTATAGCCATACCTATGCAGAACTTTCCACACCAACCTAAGTATTCAAAAATACATCACTTGTAAGATCAACATGTAACATGATATAGCAACATCCATGGCCAATCATCCAGGTAACAAATATAGTAAATTTCATCAAAGTTCTAGGATCAAAATCTCATACAAATATTATAAGTTTAAAATATTTTCTTCAGAAAAAGATATTGTTAAACCTACCTAAAGATCTCCCTAACTCACTTAGTGAATTCTTTTTCTTGTTTCCTCTTGAAGGAAGTAGCAAGATTCCTCCCTTCCTTTAACTTTTCTAGCAGCTTAAATAAGAGAAGGAGGTTGAATTTTTGAACCCTAAGAATGAAGAAGAAAGATAGATTCAAGTGGAGATTAAGCTAACTTACCTTGAGTACATAGTCCTCTAGACTTCTCCTTCCCCTTTCTTCCTCTCTTCTCCTCTCTTTCTCTCCTTTCCTCACTCTACCTTGCTTATATTTTTCCTCTCCCTCACTTGTACGAAATTATAATGTTAGAAGGGTAGGTTTTTCTTAAATAAACTATCATGTGGTTCACCTTTCATAACCATGGTTCTACCTTATCACAATTAGGATGCACTTGGTTGTTTTTTTGGGGGGAAAACAACTCATGTTCTTATCTTCCTCTCCCTTAGTCAAGATATGCATAGCAAAAGGAGATTTGTATTTTGATAATCATGTTAAAATGTTCTTAAGACAAGGGACAAGGTCCCTTTGATTTAGGGATTCATTTCCTTTTTCTTTTGTCTTAATCAAGTATGATAGGTTTTCCTTTTTAGGTGGCAATTTTTCAGCTCTTGAATCTCCCTTACTTGGCTGAAATTATTTGTGTAGGATAAGGATGTTTTGTCATAATTCTATGTATTATTACCCACTTGTTGAAATTATGAATATAGGATATAGATGTTTTGTCTTAAAGCCATGTATTATTACCTACTTTTTGAAATTATGAATGTAAGATATAGATGTTTTGTTTTAATGCCATGTGACCTAATCTTGATTATTATTACACTATTATTTCCTCACATGATTCTTATTTTTCCTTCTTAGATTTGGGTTCATTCTTACCCATTTCCTTTGCTTTGGCTAAAATTCTACCTTTCATGAAGGGCTTGGTCACATTTTCATGATTTTTGGGCTATCAGTCCTACATTTATATCCTAGTCCAAGTCTATGTGTTATGTCTTTAGTATGTTATTTCTAATTTTTCCTATTAGGTTTTCTCTCTTTACCTATTCCCTTAATGTTAGAAACATTTTCTATGCATACACATAAGGTGAAGAATTTCTAAGGATTATATTTCTTAGATATCTAAAAATTGTCTAATAAATTTTATTTCCTTAATTATTTATGTACCCTTATTAATAAATAACAAAATTAAGGATGTTACATAAGGTGTGCCAAGTAAGCCCCATTTCCCCCACGTAACCGCCAATAATAGGAGATGCATAACCTTTTTTGCAGGTATGTGACTGCATTTGGGTAAGTAGACCATCATGTTATGTGTCTCTAGTGTAACCAAGATTATGTATGTATGTATGGTCAGTGATTATATTTCAGTAAAATAAATTGAGATGTTTTAAGGAATGGAATGTATACTGTTTTTCTAAAAATTTTGCTAGCTATTGAGATTGTCATCTCATCTTTTTATGTCCAAATAATCACATTCCAGGTACTCTAGCAAGAGGTGAACAACAGGGGTCTCAAGGTTGACTCATCGAAATATGGATATGGATTGTATTTTCTTTGGTTTTGTAATATATGTGGGATGGCCTAGTTGAGTGCCAAGTCCCTTTTAGAAAGCTTATAATGTGGTGTAAAATAAGTTATGGACTGTACACTTTTCTTTATTGCGTGAGAGACTTTTTTTTGTAACTAATGCATATCATGCCTAGTTAGTTGCCTATAAGGAAATGAAATTTGAAAATACTTAGAATAGACTGAAGCATTTGTATGCTTATCCAAGAAAGATAACTAACAATATAAGTGAATAGGTGAATTTATGGGCTAGGTAGACATTGCTAAAAATTTACAGATAAGAAAAAAAATATAATAAGATAAAATATATAATACTAAAAGGTTCAAGGGGAATATTCTATTATGTGAACGTATGAAATAAGATGCTAGTCAGTAGATTTTGACACAAAATACAAAAGGGCTTGAACTCTGATATAGTGGTTCTAATATAGGATCCTCCTAATATTTTTGTAATAACTCCATTTATTTAACATTTATACATATATATATATATTTGTAAAATCCCATAAAGTCATTACCTTTTTACTTCTAACTATTTAACTCAAAATAACATTCAATTAAATTAATCAAGCATAATTAAGGTTTATGGTATACCAATAACACTGATATAATTCTGGGTTCACATACACATCATTAATTAAAAATGTGTGTAAAATAAAACAAACACATATTTGACCACATCTTATTCATCCATATTGACCAGTTCTAGGGATACGAGTGCGAGTGATTACACCTTCACCAGGATCTTAGCCAACTCAACCTAATGTACGCTAAAAGCAGGTAATAGAGACTATCTACATATTTAGTCTTCTAAACATGATATGGAAATATAGTGATAATTAAATCCCAGTAAGTTCAATAATAAATCATAATTATCATCAATATAGCTCATCATGTCCGACATGACACACTTTCTCTTTCTTTTCTCAATAGCATAATCATAGCCGTGAGTAGAGCGTCCCCTACTGGTGCACCACACGGACCGCCATGTGATCGTGCTCGTCTTTTTTCTTTTCTTCTCTTTTCACATTAATAGCCAAAACTATAATTTCAATGACAAGTATGTTCATTATACTCACATGCCATAATTTATAAACAAAGCATAATCATTTCCTAAAATCATTAGTAAAAATGCAATCATGCCATAAATATGATCATTTTCAAATATCACTTTATAATATATTTCTATGTCAAAATTACACACTTAAGATGATAAGAAGTTCATACAATAGCAATGGCTAAGGCATACACTAGTAATTTATTATTTTCATTTCTAAGATTCTTTTTCTTTCTTAAATATTATTTTTATCTTTTCAATTTTTTTATGATTGGCCTCTAGTTACTTTTTTTCTACTTATATCATTTCCAACACATGTTCTCACAAATTTTATAGGGCATTCTTCTCTAATTATGGTTTCTATTATTAACCTATAGTTAAATAAGTTCATTTTGGATAGAAAAATGTTGAAAATAAACTTTACCAACTCCCAACACAGCTTGGCCATGTTTCAAGACACATCCATGCTTGAAAAATACTTCAAATATACTCAAACATAGCCCTGAACATGGCCTACCCATGTTAAAGCAACCCAGAACACGGCCTGACCCTGTTCTGTAACATTTCCTCACTTATTCAACCATATCTCCCTCATACAACTTTCATATTTATTATTGCTTCATATTCCGTACGAAATATTCCAAGAAAATAAAATAAAAAACTTTTATATTTACCACCCTAGATTTTAGACTGATTCTGACCTCTACTCATTAATCAATCATATCTCCCTCATATGGACTCTAAATTAAGTGATTTCAGAGCCAATAAATTCGTGAGATATATATATATATATTATGTTAAAAAATTTCTTTAATTCTCTACAGATTTTGCCCAAATATTCAAACACATAAGCATACTTAATAGATTTTTCCCTAGTTAGTTAGTTTCTGACCACTACTTACTAATCTGACAATATCTCCCTCATATGGAATCCAAATTGAGTGATTTTAGTACCAAAAACTCTGTGAGACATATATCTATATTTTTTATTTTAATCATTTCTTTCAATTCCCAACCAATTTTTCCCAAAATTTAAAAAACAGAAGCTTCCACACCAACCTAACCATATCCGATCAATTTTTTACCACATTTCAATATATATAACAGCAGCACAAACCCCTAAAATTTTGCCACCCATAGCCATACCTATGCAGAACCTTCCATACCAACCTAAGTATTCAAACATACATCACGTTCAAGATCAACATGTAACATGATATAGCAACATCCCTGGTCAATCATCAAATATTGTAAATTTCATCAAAGGTCTAGGATCAAAATCTCATACAAATGTTATAAATTTCAAAGTTTTTCTTCAAAAAGAGATATTGTTAAACCTACCTAAAGATCTCCTTAGCTCACTTAGTGAATTCTTTTTTTTATTTCCTCTTGAAGGAAATGGCAAGATTCCTCCCTTCCCTTAGCTTTTCCAGCAGCTTAAATAAGAGAAGGAGGGTGAGTTTTGAACCGCAAGGATTAAGAGAAAAGACAGATTCGAGTGAAGATTAAGCTAAATTACCTTGAGTACTTAGTCCTCTAGACTTCTCCTTCTTCTTCCTTCCTCTCTTCTCCTCTCTTTCTCTCCTTTCCTCACTCTACCTTACTTCTGTTTTTCCCTCTCCATCACTTGAACAAAATTCTAATGTTATAAGAGTGGTTTTTACTTAAATAAATTATCAAGTGGTCCTCCTCTTATAATTATGGGTCTACCTTATCACAATTAGGATGCACTTGGTTGCTTTTTTGGGGAAGACAACCATGTTCTTGTCTTTCTCTCCCTTAGTCAAGATATGTATAGCAAAAGGAGATTTGTATTTGAAAATCATGATAAAATGTTCTTAATACAAGGAAGAAGGTCCTTTTGATTTAGGGATTCATTTCCTTTTTCTTTTGTCTCACTCAAGTATGATAGATTTGCCTTTCTAGGTGGCAAATTCTAGGCCTTGAGTCTCCCTTGCTTAGCTAAAATTATTTGTATAGAATATGGATGTTTTGTCATAATGCCATGTATTATTACCTACTATATCATCACATGACTTGTTGAAATTATTAGTGTAAGATATAGATATTTTATCCTAATGCCATGTATTATTACCTACTATATCATCACATGGCTTGCGAAAATTATTAGTGTAAGATATAGATGTTTTGTCCTAATGCCATATGACATAATCTTGATTATTATTACACTACTATTTCATCACATAGTTCTTATTTTTCCCTCTTGGATTTGGGCTCATTCTTGCCCATTTTCTTTGCTTTGGCTGAAATTATACATCTCAACGAGGGCTTGGTCACATTTTAATTATTTTTGGGCTATCTGTCCAACTTCTATATCCTAGTCCAAGTCTATGTTATATCTCTTTCTTGGGCTATCGAATTGGCATACTAGAAACTCATGTGAAGTAAATAAACAAACTCTATGAAGTGTCCATAGGTAAAGGCCTAATGTATGGGTGAAGATGTTAAACTTAGTAACTCTAACTCTTGAATTAGGAAAAATTACCCTAATCTAATCTTCTTGAAATTTTAAGACCTTTATTAATAAAAGAAACAAAATGAGGAATGTTACAATTTTCATGAGAAATATTTTGATGCATATCAATATTTGATTAACAATCATACCGTATCATATATGGTTTCGAATATCTGAATGTGATTTGAACTAAGAATATTTAAAACACAGGTCTCATATGGATGTACCTCTGAATTATAATTTTCTATGTGATAAATTTTAATATATGAGTACATCCATATGCTGACCTAAGACGTCATAAGAAGTATTATCTGCTCACTGAGTAGTTAAACTCACCACACTATATTTATATTTTTTTTCAAATAAGGATATAGAGTTTGGTCCTGTAAATACGTAACCAACTAGGTGTCACACTCTCTGGGTGAGCCTACATTGCTTTCAAGACTCAGAGTGTTTAAATCATTATGTACTTGTAATGTAGATTATACTCTGTACGCCACAAGCAAGATCCTTGCTTCTACTATTACTTTGATATTATAGAGTTGGTCTTTATGTTGTGTATACATGGGAATACCTATATGAAAATTTTTCCAATGATAAAGGAGTGTATTTTACATGTTATGAAAAATATATATTTGTAAAGTATGTGTTTCATGTACCCTTAAATTAGAGGCATGACATTTGGCAGGCCTAATCTATTTTTCCAATGATAAAGGAGTGTGTTTTGCATGTTATGACAAATATATGTTTGTAAAGTATGTGTTTCATGTACCCTTAAATTAGAGGCATGACATTTGGCAGCCCTGATCTATCTTCATAATGTCTTTGATGTTGTTTTCTTCTTTGTGAAGAGATTCAACTAATGTTCTCATTTCTTGATGACTCTTTTGAATACATAATAATTCTTATTGGATGACTTGCATCCCTTAGCTAATAATTTTTTCAATATTAGTAATCCTCTAAATAATGTTTTGCTTAGTGTTCTCCTCCATGTGGGTTTTTGCTTAAATAATCTGCAAGAACATTATTTGTTCCTCTAATAACTTCAATATCAAAATCATAGACAGATAAAAATGCTTGCCATCTTATTCTTCTTCTATGTGCCATGGTTTCGAGAGGCTTATTTTTAATAAAATCTTTTACTTGGGTATTATCTGTTCTTAAAAAAATTTATTTTTAATTAACCATATCTCAAAAGTTTTTATTGCCCTTATTACTGCCAGTAATTCTTTTTCATTTATATCATAATTAATTTTTGCATTTCTAAAGCTTCCAGAAGCATATCTAGAAACTAGTTCAATATTATTTCTTTTTACTTTTAATATAGCACCCCAATATAAATAAGAGGCATCTATTTCTAAAATTAGGTCATCATTATCATTAGGTAAGGGTAATCGTTTTAATTTTTTACAAGCTTCTTTAATCTTTTTTATTTCTTTAGTATCCTCATTGGTCCGCTAAAACTTATTTTTCCCTCTTAGTTTCTTTTGTAGATTTTCTCTTAATTCTGATGTATCTTTCAGGAAATTACTAGCATAATTTAATAGTCCTAAAAATACTTGTAAATCTTTCTTTGTTTTACGTTTATCAGGAAAATCTAATATTTTTTTTGAGATATGTGCGGTTGTAATACTACCTCTTCTTTTTCAATTATTAATCCTAGATATTCTATTCTTTCTTTAGGTATTTCTACTTTTTTTTTGGATAATACTATTCCTTCTTGATAAGCTTCAAGGGCAAATAATAATAAATGTTTATTATGTTCTTTTCTTGTTTTTGAATAAATTAAGATATCATCTACATAAACTATTATAAAATGTGACAATTTTTTAAATATTTTATCTAGCCTTTCTTGAAATATACTAGGGGTTGTTTTTAGTCCCATAGGTAAAACATTCCATTCATAATGTCCTTGCGGAGCACTAAAAGCCATACATTCTTTACTTTCTTCTGTTAACATTATTTGATAGAATCCTAATTTACAAGTGAATTTTGAATATATTTTATTGTTTTTTATTTTTTCAAAAATAAATTCTTTTCTTGGTAGGAGGTAAGCATAATCTTTAACTACTTTATTTAATGGTCAATAATTTATAACCATTCTTGGTTCTCCTCTCTTAATCTCATAATGATTTCTTACTAGAAAACTAGCATAATTATATGGGCTTTTACTATTTCTTATTAATCCTAAATCTAAATGTTTCTAGATAATTATTCTAAAATCCTCTTCGTCTCTTCTATTAGATAATAAAGGTTTTTGTTTTATAGGAGTATTTTTTAGTAACTCTATTTTTGCTATATAATGTTTTTCTATTAATGAAAGCTCTAGGGTCTTCATTATAACATTTTTCAAGTAAATTTATTATTTTATCTTTCACTTTTTCTTCCACTTCTGTTATTTCATTTTTCTAAAGTACAAGGTCAAATGTGTGCATGTCTAATAAACTTGTGTATCTGGATATAATCATTCATTTGGCATTATAGGGTTTGCAAAATATGTTTTTCTAAAGTATTTGGCTCATTTTTGGTATGATCAATAACTTGATTTAAGCAAAAATGATTTACTCATTTGAAACCTAATCAATTATTTGATTTAGTAAGTATGAAAGTAATATCTATCAAAAGACTTACTAACTTAATTTTGATAAGTAAATAATTAAGCTTTCCTCTAAAAATTAAATTTTTGTTTTTATTCAAATTTTCATTAGCATGATATTGTAGACCTTAAGTGTTTAATGTTTTAATCTTAATTTCACATGTTCTCCGTGAATAGGATTTCCCTTCTTGTTTACAATTTTGGAATAAGAAAATATGCTCATAATAGATTATTTTGAAAGGATGTATTCTACTTTGACTATTTCATTTTTATCTTACTTCATTTTTTATTTTCCTACTAATATAACTTCTTAAGTCTGCAATGCTTTGAACTACCAGTTTTATTAAAACTTTATCATATTCTCTTATATTGTATTATTAAACTCTTTATATGATTTCTATAGTAAATCCTATAAGGTCACCTCTGTAAACTGTGTATACTTGTTTTTCATCAATATTTAACTAATTGTTTTAATGTAAAGTCCTTTACTTGAATTATAAATCTTGTTAAATGTATCATGGGACTTTGTTGAATTGATTTCTTTTAACCATATCAGTTTAGTTATAATTATCTTCATTCAATTTACAAACGTTGATAATCATGTTTTGGTTAAAGTATTTGCTAAACAACCTTTCTATTAAACGATGTGTTTGATATAAAATGATTATGATGTATTTTGATTTAGATTGGATTAATGGCTCCCTTCATATAAAGGATGGTTATGATGTAAATGGTCTTGAGAGATTCTATTTTGATAGAAACAAATTTTTTTTTAGAATGCGGATTTTGGGAAAACGCTTTGTGTAAAAGTATTATGCTAAGGAAATAGAGATACTGTCTTTTTGGTAAATGTATGAGTTGGTTTTCCTTTCTAAAATCATATTTGAAATTGATTTACAGTCCTGAGTATTGATATTGATCTAGATTGTATGTTTTGTGAAAAAACTCGTTTGCATGGCTTGTCATGTTCCATTATAGTATATGCTACCTGCTCACTAAGTCACAAGACTCAATCCTTCTTCTTTTTATGTTTTCAGATAATTTAGGTTGAAATCTAAGTGTTGTAAAGAGTAGGCTAATCCTTGTGTGTCAAAATTGTTCGCTTGGACCTTGTTTATTGTTTATCTATATAGGTATTTGTACTCTAGAGTATGCTCCATTCCCACAGGCAGGATCTTCACTTTTGACGCATATATGTTATAATAGTTTTGTGATAAATGATTTTATTTAAATTTGATAATATTGTTTTCAAACATGTTTGGATGTAAGTTTTAAAAACAAATATGTTTTCTGGAATGTTTAATTGCAAACTATGTATTAAGCTTATGGATATGTTTTATATATGTATTGGAAGTGATATCAAATAATGTTTTATGAGAAAGTAATCTTTTTAGTGCATATTATTTAAATGTTTATATCTTTGGTGAAAAATAGATTCCTATAAAAGTTTTAATGTTTCATCATTTTATTTAAACGAACATTTAATCTTTGTGTTGTGTTCTGTTAGCTTTAGGTTTACAGGATAAAGTTGTTCTCATTACTATGCTAGTCATGCACTTTGGAATTAGGGTCGTGACACATAACTAATAGATGATGCATAGAGCATGATTCAAAGGAAAGTTATAACATATTAAAGATCAAAATTATGCTTATCACGTAGAGTCAAATAAGTTGTACCCAAAAAAAAGTCAAATAAGCACACATACTTACAGCACATGACAAATAAGCACATATGACATCACAATTTTCATCATTGAAACCTATAACATGGAACTATAAGGTTAACAATTTTCTAAAGTAAAAAAAAAGGATGTGTCAAGTAACTTCATAGAATTAAAAAATTTAAATGTTACTTGTAAGGACCAATTTTTTTTGTCTCTTGAAATTAATATAAGATATTAAAGCACATCAAAGGATAACAATACAGGAGACAGTGCTTAAAACGTACATATATGTATATATTATTAGCTTGCTTCTAGAGCTGCATCAGAGGTTAGCTATATTTACACATATAACCCCAGTTACTAAGCATTACAACTAAAAGGCAAAGTATTATACAGTTACACCCCAAAAATGGATCAGTTCACTAGATACACATTCATACTCTAACTATACTCATGACTTGGGCCATCACCCCTGGGGTGCGAAGGGTGGAGGAGGTGGCACCGATGCTGATAGCTCTATGACATTTACCACTATTATATTGGTTATGATAGTAAATTGTTCTAAGTAAGGTACCTCGACCGTTTGCTGTAACAGCTCCATTTATGTAATAATTTTTTTTTATGTAACATCATGAAGTTATTACCTCATCTTAACTCACAATAACATTTATTTAATTATACAATACTAAGTTTACACTCACATCATTAATACAAACATTTGTACAATACATACATGTACATATAATCCCTAATCATCCACATAGACTATTTCCGGGGCCACTGGTGCGGGTGGCGGCACCTCCGCCGGAATCTTAGTCACTTTAACAACTGATATGTCCGCAATAATAGGTATTTGCCCAAGATAGGGCACCTCGATCATACGTACGGCAATAACAAGTCTCATTGAAAACAACTGCATAGCTAATTTTCTGAACATGATATGAAAATATAGTGAGAATTAAATCCCAGTATGTTCAACAATAATTCATCATCAATATAGTTCATCACGTCATGTTCAGCTGTATAAACTACAGAAAATATCTTTAGGTCACATGAATGCACTTTATCATGCACATGAAAATTGTACAGTTATGACATGTATGGCATGAATAACTATTTTTCGAATTTCATATGATGGCTATCAACTTATTCTTCCTTCCAGCTACCCCGGTCAGGGTGAGTATTCTCTACTTTTCGGTACGGGCTTATCTCGCTCCGTCCGACATGGCACACTTTCTCTTTCTTTTCTCATGAACATAATTATAACCGTTGGTAGGGCGTCCCCTACTGGTGCACCACACGGATTGCCATGTGACCGTGCTCATTTCTTTTCTTTACATATTAATAGCCGAAAATATGATTCCAATAACAAGTATGTTCATTATATTCTCATGCCATAATTTATCAAAACATAATCATTCTCAAAATTCATTGGTAAACTGAAATTATGCCATGAATATAATCATTTTCTAATTTTTACTTTATAAAATATGTCCATGTCAAAAATTTCACACTAATACCTCGATAACTGGATAGTAATTGTAGTCTGTAAACAGCGCATCAGGAAAGTTCCCAGGAAAGAGAGGTGGGTCACCAATGGACACGCTTAAGTACCAAGTCTTTCCTTGCCAGAGCTTTCCTTAGACATGCACTTTTCACAAATCACAATTTTTTTTCCAGTAACTAGAATAATTATTTTCTTATGTGGAAATACTGCAACCACGGAGCATACTAAGATTTTTCAAATAAAACCGGCACTTTCAAAACTTCTTGGAAATTTTATATGAGTACTAGGGTAAATTCCATGTTAAAAATTACACACTTAAAATGGTAGTAAGTTCATGCAATGGCAATAGCTAGGGCATACACTAGGCATTTATTATTTTCATTTATAAAATTCCTCTTCTTTCTTGAATATTATTTTCATCTTTTCATTTTCTTTATGTCTAGGCATTTAGTCATTTTATTTTTACTTATATCATTTCCAACACATGTTTTTACAAATTTTGTAGAGCATTTTTCCTCAAATTGATTTCTACTATTACCCTATAGTTTAAAAAATTCATCTAAGGTAGAAAAAATATTGAAAATAGGTTTTACTAACTTTTAACACAGCCTTTGCTTACAAATCAGGGCATAACTCTCTCATTTTAACTCCGATTAAGATGATCTTAGTGTCTATGAAAAGTTAAGACAATTATCTAAAACTATTATGTTAATCATATCAACAAAATAGTAAGATATGGTGGTGTTATTACTCCTTTAAATTTAGTATTATTTCTTCTCGTGTAGGTTCTGACCTTTATTGACTAATTAAACCATATCTCCCAAATTTGAACTCCAAATTGAGTTATTCCAGTTGGTAAAAATCCATGAGCCATATATCTATAATTGTTATGTTGGCGCGCTATTTTAATTCCCTACAGAATATTTCCAAAAATTCAAAAACTAAAGCTTTAATAACATACTCTTCCCTAAATAAATATTTTCTGACCTCTACGTACTAATCGGATCATATTTACCTCATATGAACTCCAAATTGAGTTATTCCAGTTGGTAAAAATCCATGCGCCATATATCTATAATTGTTATGTTGGCGCGCTATTATAATTCCCTACAGAATATTCCCAAAAATTCAAAAACTAAAGCTTTAATAACATACTCTTCCCTGAATAAACATTTTCTGACCTCTACGTACTAATCGGATCATATCTACCTCATATGAACTCCAAATTGCATAATTCCAGTGGCTAAATTTCCATGAGACATAGATCTATAACTTTCATGTTAACCATTTATTTTAATTCCTTACCGATTTTTCTCAGAATCTTAAAAATAGAAACTAAAAGTTTTACCGCCCATAGCCATACCTATGCAGAACTATCTAAATCAGCCTGAGTATTCAAACATACATCACATGCATGATCAATATGTAACATGATGAAGCAACATTCATGACCAATAATCAAAGTGCTAAGATCAAAATCTCATATAAATATTACAAATTTCAAAACTTTTCTTCAAAAAGAAATATTGTTAAACTTACCTAAAAATCTCCCTAGCTCACTTAGTGAATTGGTTTTCTTGTTTGCTCTTGAAAGAAGTAGCAAGACTCCTCCCTTCCCTTAACTTTTCTAACAGCTTAGTTGAGAGAAGGAGGGTGAGTTTTTGATCCTCAAAGATAAAGAAGAAAAAAAATGGATTCAAGTGGGGATTAAGGTAACTTACCTTGAGTATTTAGCCTTCTAAACTTCTCCTTCTTTTTCCTTCCTTTCTTCTCCTCTCTTTCTCTCCTTTCCTCACTCTACCTTGCTTCTATTTCTCTCTCTTCCTCACTTGGACAAAATTAAGATGTTATGGGGTGGGTTTTTCTTATATAGACCACCAAATAATTCACCTTTCATGATCATGGATCTACCTTATCACAATTAGGATACACTTTGTTGAATTTTTGGAAAACAAACAACTTATGTTCTTGTCTTCCTCTTCCTTAGTCAAGATATGCATAGGAAAAGGAGATTTGTAATTTGAAATTTATGATGATATGTTATTAAGATAAGGGACAAGGTCCCTTTGATTTAGGGATTCATTTCCATTTTCTTTTGTCTTAAACAAGTATGATAGGTTTGCCTTTTTAGGTGGCAAATTTCTAGCCCTTGAATTTCTATTATTTGGTTGATATTTTTTGTGTGGGATAGGAATGTTTTGTCCTAATGCCAAGTATTATCATACCACTTGCTAAAATTATGAGTGTAGGATATAGATATTTTTGTCCTAAAGCCTTTTATTATCATGCCACTTGGCAAAATTATGAATGTAGAATCATACCACTTACTAAATTTTTGTCTTAATGCCATGTAACCTAATCTTTATTATTATTACATTATTATATCATCACCTAATTTATTTTATTTTTCCTCTTGGGTTTGGGCTTATTCCTACCCATTATGGGCTTATTCCTACCCATTTTCTTTACTTTGAATAAAATTTTACCTTTCTTGGAGGGCTTGAACACATTATCATAATTTTTTGGGCTATTGGTCCAATTTCTATATCCTAATCCAAGTCTATGTTTTATTTCTTGTTTAGGTTATCCAATGGGCTTGCTAGAAACTTATGTGAAGTGGAAAAATTCTATATGAAGTGTCTATAGGTAAAAGCCCAATGAATGGGTGAAGATGTTAAACTTAATAATTCTAGTTCTTGAATTAGGAAAAATTACTCTAATCCAATGTTCTTGAAATTTGAAAACATTTACTTATTTCTAAAAATTTATCTTCATTATCCAAGAATTTTACATCTCTTTAATATGTTATTTCTAATTTTTTCTCCTATTAGGTTTTTTCTCTTTATTTGTTTTCTTAATGTTAGAAACATTTTCTATGCATATACATAAGGTGAAGAATTTCTAAGGATTATATTTTCCTTAGATATCTAAAATATTGTCTAATAAATTTTATTTCGTTAATGTACTTTTAACGAAATTAGGGATGTTACATTTTACATGGCTACTACTATTTTCAAATGCATATTAGATTCCATTTGCTTGAAAGTAGAATTGCTCTAATGAGAAGTTGAACATTTTCAGCTCATACTTTGGCACCAAAAAGATGTTTCACATATGCACAAGTAATTTGGAAATGGGTTGTAAGGGAAAGAAACTATGACACCATACCAGTGACAATTGGAAATTTGGGATAATAGCCTTTCTTAGCGTACTAGTCCTTGATACTAGCAAGTAATGACTAATAAGTCACAATATGAAAAAGGAACTCATAATATGATGATGAACTACTTGCATATAGTTGTAGATATTAATAAATTCATTTATGGGCCTTTTTCTAATGGCATAATTTTTTGGGATGAAATGGTTCTTGACATGGGAGTAGTGCCTCTATGATCAAGTAGGTAGGAGTTCAATTTTTGTCTTCCCTTCCTCTTATTTTGAATCTAAAATTTTCTTTGCCTTATTTTTAACCATGTGGTTATCTGAAGGTGCTCTTATATGATTTGTTCCCATCGGTTGCTATATGCAAGACATGTCTCAAGTTAGAAATTATTTAAATTTCACATGCTTTAGATTGTGCATCCTTCACCCATAACTAGCCTTAATTATTACATTAATTTAGAGGCTTTGAATGAAGTATTTGGAGCAATATTTAAGTTGTTTACTTTTTTTTCTTATTTGTATAGGTAATTATGAATTCAGAGGATGAGTTTGAGATTATGTCATATCTGCTTATGGAGGAAATGTTTATAGAGATGATTGAGATGTGTTTTGCAATTTTCATTACAGTGAGTCTTTCTGTAATGTGGTTTTATGAAAATCATAGTCTTAGAGAACAACCAAGGGTTAGGGATGGTTTAAGGAGAGAACTTTTGGAGGGATTGATAAATCAAGATGATGTTACAACTATCGATCATCTTCGCATGGATATTAGGTCATTTCGTTCATTATGCTTTCTCCTTCGTACTGAAGGTAGATTAAGAGATGATGGACTAGTAAGTATTGAAGAACAAGTGGCTATGTTCTTACACATATTGGCACATCATTCTAAGAATCGGGTTATTAAGTTTTTTTTTAAAAGGTCTGGGGAAACAGTTAGTAGGTACTTTAATAAAGTGTTAAAAAGTGTCTTACGATTGCAAGAAACACTTCTTAAAGGACCAGATCCTGTTTCACAAGAATGCTTAGATGAGAGATGAAAATGGTTTAAGGTACGATGTTTGTGTTATAGAATACATTAATAATTGCACTGTAGTTTGTTAAACATTAACTTTTTGTTTGTATTTTATATTTATATATAGAGTTGTCTTGGGGCATTAGATGGAACACATATTCAAGTTAATGTGCCAGCAATTGATAAACCAAGATATCGTAATAGAAAAGGAGATATATCGACCAATGTCTTAGGCGTATGTTCAAGGGATATGAACTTGATATATGTGTTACCTGGATGGGAAGGATCAGCATCAGATTCAAGAGTATTGTGAGATGTTATTTCTAGGAGGAATGGTTTAAGAGTCCCAACAGGTAAAAAAGATTTACATGGTAAAGATGCATTAATAGTAATTAATGAGTAATTATTAATATGTTAAATTAACAATTTTATTTTATTATAGGGTATTATTACCTTGTGGATGCTGGGTTTACAAACAGTGAAGATTTCTTGCTCCATATAGAGGATATCGATACCATCGCAGTGAATGGAGATGCGGATACATACCATCAAATAAGGAAGAGCTTTTTAATATGAGACACTCAATGGCAAGAAATGTGATAGAGAGAACTTTTGGGTTATTAAAAATACGTTGGGCTATACTCAGAAATTGGTCTTTTTACCCAATCAAAATCCAAAACTACGTCATTATTGCTTGTTGTCTCTTGCATAATTTTATTAGAAGAGCAATGCCTACTGACCCAATGGAAAATCAATTGGATGCAGAATTGGACGTAAGCCTACAAAATGAGGATATGGCACATGCTTATCCTATTAGCACAATTGAAACAAGTAATGAGTGGTCTGCTTGGAGGGACAATATAGCAACACAAATGTGGAATGAATGGCTTGCTAATAGACATATGGGTTGATTATTTAGTTGTTGGTTCCTTATTTGTAATTTTATTTTGTCTGGTTGTTTGGTTTATGTATTTCTTGAAAAGATTTGAAACATCTACAATGTCTGTAATTTATAATTTCAATAAATACTTTGTGTGTAATTTTATATTGTATGGTTATTGGATTTGACACGTTTTATTTTTACTTTGTCTTTTTCTTTATATACACGTGTTATTTGCACTTTGTCTTTTTCTTCATATATTGCATACTTGATTTGTAATTTATATTTTGGTAATGAGATAGGAATGGAATCTGAGAGCAGTATGCAACAAGCTATCAGGAAAAGGAGAGATCGTAGGCAATGGACAAATCAAGAGGACGAAGCCCTCCTTGACATATTGATTGAACCCGCGAACGAAGGCCATAGATGTAACAATGGACAATTCAAGGCGCACACCTTGAAAATGGCTGAGACAAAGATGGAGCAAAGGTTTCCTGGATATGGAATCAAAGTGAAACCAAATATTGAGTCTGCAATGAAGAGGTTAAGAGCTATCTATGCAATAATTTATGATATGCTAAATCAAAGTGGATTCGGGTGGGATGACAAAAAAAAATGATTAAAGTAGACAGTGATGATGTGTGGATTGAGTATATAAAGGTTAGTGTTTATTGTTTTTCCTCTCTTATGAATTATTTTGTTTCACTTTCTACTTATGATTAATTCAAGTGTTTTCATTTTGTGTAGAGTCATCCAAATGCAAAGGATTATAGATATACACAGATCTTGCTGCTTGATAAGCTAGCCCTTGCTTTTGGGAAAGATCGTGCCACTAGTAAAGGAGCCGTTGCCCCTGCTGATACTGTTGAGGATTTAGATAAAGAGCTTGAAGAAAATGATGATGAAGAAGGGGAGAAAGATTTGACACAGTCAACATCTGTAAATCAAGCTCAATCTAAGAGAAAGGGTGATGGCTTGAAAAGTCATTCAATGAAAAAAAATAAAGGAGCAAACATAATTGCCAGCAGTATAAATGAGTTAGGGAAGAGTTTTGGGACGTGGCTAGAACAGACTTCAGATTGGCTTAAGACAGTTGCAAATTGCATTGGAACAGCCAAGGATGTATTTGATAATTCTAGGAATCTTTTGAATGAGTTGGGTAAAATGAATTTGACAAATGAGGAGTGTTTTGTTGCAGCAGACAAAATACTATCGGTGTCACATCGGTTGCATATCTTTTGGGGTGCTAATGATGTTAAACGTCTTGTCTTTGTAAAATCGTTGTAATAGTTGTTTTAATGGAGTTTACTCTTTTCTGTAACTTTGTTTTCCATCGTGGTTTGATGTATAAGTGAATGATGGCCTATTTTGGTTGGATAAAACTTATGGATGTGAATGATGGCCTATTCTATTTTGAGAACTTATATTTATAATTTTCACTATTTTGGTTGGATGTAACTTTGTTCTGGTTTTTATGGCATGGCATGCAATGGGAATGAGTATATTATAGTTTGAGCTTGAGGTGGTTGATTTTTGCTTCTGATTTGCATTGTTTCCCTATTTAGTTCTGGTTTTTGTTGTTTATCAGGCCAAATTTGTCAATCAATGTATGTGATTAGTTATTTGATTATAATTTTTTTGGCGTTTGGAAATTTGCTAGGGCATTTGAGTATGAGTATATGTATGTGTTGATCTGGCTAGTGGAGGAAAATCTATCAGGGCATTTGGTTTTACTTGTATGAGAATACATCTATTTTTAAGGCATTTGTTTTTTGTTTTTTAATGCATGCAATAAGAATATGTTTTTAGGACAATGAGAATTTATCAGGGAAATTTTGTTTTTATGATCTTGTTATTAGATTGATTTGATGTTTATACTTTAATTGTAATTTTGTAGGTATTGACTATTTTAATTATAACCCAATATTGAGTTTTGTAAATTAAATTTGCTTATTTTGGCTTATTCGAACTCTTTTTATTGTGCATTTTTTTTTTTGCTTTGAATTTAATTTTGTATGTTATTTTATTGAATGTATTGAAAATAGAATTACATTTTTTTTATAAAAAAAATAAAAAAGAAAAGAAAAGAAAAGAAATTTTCTTGGTAAATGGGTAAAGAGATAAATAAAAAAAATTTCACTAATATTATGGATATTATTTTGTTAATTATATATATATATATATATATATATATATATATATATATATATATATATATATCAATGTATAAGGGTAGTTTTGTCATTTTATTCCATTTTTATCATATCCTATCATTATCTGATTTATTCCAAACACATGATATAATAGTTCTTATCCTATCCTATTGCACATCAAACACAGGATAGGATAGGAGTTATGTTACTGTTATCCTATCCTATCCTGCTATCATATCCTATCCTATTATATCCTATCATATCTTGCTCTCCAAATGAGTTATCCTATCATATCCTATTATGTATTTGATGTGCAACAGGATAGGATAAAAACTATCATATCCTGTGTTTAGAGTAAATTAGATAATGATAGGATATGATAAGAATAATATAAAATGACAAAACTACCCTTATAATAAAATTGCATATATACTTGTTTAAAATTAATTTTAATACACTTTTTTTGATTACTTTATACATTGATATATACATTGATATATATATATATATATATATATATATATATATATAAAATTAACAAAATAATACCCATAATATTAGTAAAAATTGATTTGAAAAATTGTTCGGTTAAAATCGTAGTATTCTCCGTTTTGAATCTAGTGATACCCTCAGTTTTGAAATTGAAAATCAATAGGCACTACAAATCTAAAGAGAAAACATAGAGATACTATTCACATTATTCATTAAGTTTTGCAGATACCTCTCGGTTTGTCTTCCCCTCTCCATTTTCTCTTTTTTTTTTTAATTATTATTTAATTTTATTTTAATTTTATTCTATATATATTCATATAAATACCGTTTTTCATGCTAAAACATCTCAAATTTTTTTAAAAAAATTATATTCTTACAAAACTTTAGTTAAATTCTTAAATTATGACTTTTTTTTTAGAAAAATTCTAATAAAACAAATTACAAAATAAATATTTTTATACATAATAAAAGAAATAATATTTCTAAAAATAAAACAAAAATTTATTAGAGACCAATATAATTATTTAAAAATTACGGGATGTTACACCATTCGCCGTTATGTCAAAGTTAATTCCACCGTGACACTGAAACAAAATTAATATATTATAATTTAAACAATTAATAAAAATTATTCTATATAGAGTGAATATTTGATGTACAAAATAAAATGTATTATTTTCTTAAATAAATACGTGACATTATCTAGTGCATTGTTGGTAGAATTTTCTTTTTTATGTATTGATCTAACAAAAACAATTTCAAGTATTCATTAAAAGAAAATTACTTTAATAAAATAAATAAATTTAAATACATTGTAGGTTTTTATAGTTTGGACTAATTTTGAATTAGGTCTCTAAATTTTTTTTCTTAATTTATCATCTTTATAATTTGAAAATATTTTAAATGAATTCCTGCCGTTAACTTCTATTATAACTCTATTAGTTTGATAATGATGTGATAAATAGAATAATTACATGGTATTAAGGAAAGTTAACGTGAATTAAAATAGTTAAAATATTTGCCACTTCAACAAATGCACATGATGTACATGTGAGTGAATTTAATTTTCTTTAAATTGGAGGAAATAAGGGTTCATGACAAAATTGAAACTTACCATCTCTAAAATGCTGTTAAAGTTTCACAATTTTATTGTATTTAAATTTGCACGTAGTAATTCTTTCTTTGATTCCAAATTCAAAATATAAAAGTAACTCCTTGATATTTTATTTCAACCAAATACTTTTAATTTTGGTAGTATCACGAATTCTTGTTAACTTTGTGAATACAGTAACATATCACAACTTTAATCTTTCACATTTTTCACCTTCCATGAAAAACTTTCCAAGTTTCCATAATGCCACCTAAATATTCTATTTGTCATGTTAGCACAAAACTAATGGAGATGTAATAAAAGTTGATAGCAAGAACTTAATTAAAAAAATTTTAAACCGTAATGATGACAAATTAAGAAAACAATTTATAAGGATTTAATTTAAAATTAATAAAAAATATAGGACCTACAGTGTATTTTTCTTTTAAAAAAATTAATTATTTTTACAATTGGTTGAAAAGCAGTACCATCTAGAAACCCTAAAGACTTTTTTGGTGGTTAAGATAGGATAGGATAACAGTAAGATAGGATATGGGCCTGATAAACTCTTAGAGGTCGTTTGGAGTATCAAATAAGAGTAATAGGATAGGATATATTATCCTATCCTATTATTATATTATGTTTGGGAGCCAATCGGATAGGATAAGAGTTATCTTATGTTGTATCCTATCCTCCTCTCCAGTTCAATCTTCTATCTTGTCTCTACCCCTGGGTTAGAGACCGGATAAGATATCGCTTCCTAGCCTCCCCCAAAATCGTGCCTGATACCCGAGCTCCCTCACCCTCACGGCCTCACACTTCGCCCTTCGCCTTCACTCCTTCTCCTTTCGCCCTTCGCCCTTCGTCCTTCGCGCTTCGCCCTCACCCTCACCCTCACCCTCACCCTCACCCTCACCCTTCGCCTTCGCCTTCACCCTCACCCTCAGTTCTCTAGCCTCCCTCGCCCTCACCCGAGCTCTCGAGCTCCCTCACTCCGAGTCGTCGTCCTTTGCCGTTGATTCGTCTTCCCTCGCCGTCGAGAAGGCTCCCCTCTTCACCCTCCCTCGCCGTCATGCCCAGGTATGCCATTTTCCCCTTTCCCTGCATCTGTTTGTGGTTTCTGCCTTTGGGTATAGATTTTGGGTATCAATTTACCCCTCATCAGCATCGATTTCTGCCTGTATATGCTTTTTCCCTTTTCCCTTTCCCTGCATCTGTTGTTTTTTCTGCTTTTAGGTATCGATTTATCCTTTGTCATTCCCTGCATCTGCGAATCACACATAAGCTGTGGTTTCTACCTGCATCTTCTCTGTCATTGGTTTGTCATTCTCTACATCGATTTATCCCACTAATTGATGAATGTTGGATTTTCAGGTTGATTTGTGGAGGATTAGATTTGGTGGAAAGGAGAAATAGCTCAGGTAAGGATTTTGCACTTCCTTCTACACAAATTAGACATATTTGAAATGCTTGGGCTGATATAGGGATATGATATATGCTACAGTATATATGCTTGATTTCCATCTCTGGTATCGATTCCCTCTGCTTGATTTCTGCCTGTGATTTGCAATGTTTCCCTCTCTGTCATTTGTTTTGGTTTTTATGGTATGCCATGACATTTGTTCTGCTATAGGCTATGTATGCATGTTTACCATTTATACTGGTTTTTTGTCATTGGACTTGTCCTAATAGAGTTCTTATATACCCAAAAGGAGAGTTCTTATAATCTGTATATATGTTGTTTTAATTTTCATGGCCTAGCTCCAAAGAATACGGCAGTGAGAGACCAAGATGGCAGAACAATTTCTGCTTCCATAACGAGGAACAATTTGTCTTATACACTCACATTGCTTTGGCAGAACAATTTATAATCTATGTATGCATGTTTACCATTTTTAAGGCACTCTGTAGAATATAAATTTTGGAGTTTCTGATTTGAATTGCTTTTTTAGTTATTTGATGAATAGCAGTCAATAAACTTACTTTTCCCCTATGATTAGTTAAGATTTTTAGCAGCATGTCTTCTTTTTCAGATTATCAGAAAAACTGCTGAATAAAATTCTTGTCTTAGTATTACCTCCTCTGAATTTAATTTTACTTCAAAATTGAAGTGTCTGAATTGAAGCTCAAATCTTTCACCAGGATTTGTGTTTATTGTGGTTCTGCTCTGTAGAATAGCTTCCCTGAAAATTGTTTCCTCTTGTATATGTGATTGGTAAGTCAGAAACCGTTAAAATTGCATTGTAGTTAATATGTATGGAAAAGCTCCTACCAAAGCAATGTGAGTATTTAAGAAAAGCAAGCTATCATAAGGAGTGCCTCCCCCCTTTGCTGGATGGGTTTGTTATGATAGGGGATCTTTGTTGCAATTCATTACTCAATTTGACATTATTATCACTTTCTTGAATAGTTATTGACTGGAAGGAAAATAATTAATCAGACTGGTCTGCTCAAGGTTTTGTATATTATACATAGTGCATTTAAACATGTCAAGGGAATTTTATTTTAACCAATTATGACAATAGATGCCACCTAATAATTCTGTAAATCCTTTTTTAGTAATTTTTGAAGAAATTTTTTTAATTGCTTTCATATTATAGTAAATGCACATTGTAATTGGCCTCTTGTTTCATTATTAATTACTGATTTCTTATTTTTATTTTCATGTTTCTATGTTCTGATTAAAAAAAAAAGCCCTCTGACTCTGTATGATTGGAAAGCAAGGATTGCAGCTGCGGAATTGGCGAGATTAATGGCAGCAGCGCTAGTGGGAGCAGCAATGGTGGCTATGATTTCTTGGGATTGAAAAGTGTTGTTTTGGATTACAGAAGCTTGGAAATGAAATGAAAGGGAGATGTGCACGTATAAGAAGGAACAGAGTGTTGAGAAATGAGAGAATGAATATTTAATTTTGAAATCTCTCTTATTTTCTTTTTTTCTCTAATTTGTATAAGTAAATTACTGATGCATAGGATATAGTATCGGTACAGTTCAACATTATTGGCCAATATTTTCCTCCATTTTCTCTTCTCCTAATTCTTCCCTTTTTCTCTCTATTAATTTTCTTCATTTGTATATAATTATTTTTCTTACAAGCAATATAGTATCCGAGACTAGATGATGATAAATAATATAATAATATTGTATAAAAAATTCAAAATTTTCTTTGTCTTCTAATTAATTTATTTACATTCTAGGCTTCAACTATATGATTTGGGTGGGTACAATTAGCCGCAGCTTCATATGCATCCATCAAAACAATTGCCCCACAAATCTTTACCTAAACTTATTTTGTTGGGTTTTTGTTTTTCAATTTTTTTTCTCCTATTAAAATAGGTAATTTTAGATTCCTGAGAACTTGAGAGACTTTTGGGTTTGTCTTTTATTAAAAGAAGAAGGAATAGATTAGCTTATTTTAATTATAATTCAATATTGGGTTTTGTAAATCGAATAGAGAGATAAATAAAAAATAAATAAAATTTTTTTACTAATATTATTGATATTATTTTTTTAATTATATATATATATATATATATATATATATATATATTTATATCAATGTATAAAGTAATCAAAATAATTGTATTGAAATTGAATTTAAATAAGTATATATGTAATTTTATTATAAAAGTAGTTTTGTTATTTTATTTCATTCTTATCCTATCCTATCATTATCTGATTTATTTCAAACACAGGATATGATAGTTCTTATCCTATCCTGTTGCACATCAAACACAATATAGGATAAAAATTATCCTGCTGTTATCCTATCATATCCTGCTATCCTATTATATCCTATCATATCATGTTCTCCAAACGAGCCCTTATCCTATTTTGTGTTTGATGTGCAACATAATAGAATAAGAACTATCCTATCCTGTATTTAGAGTAAATTAGATAATGATAAGATATGATAAAAATAGTATAAAATGACAAAACTACCCTTATAATAAAATTATATATATATTTATTTAAAATCAATTTTAATACACTTTTTTTGATTACTTTATACATTGATATAAATATATATATATATATATATATATATTTAATTAATTAATTAACAAAATAATATCCATAATATTAGTAAAAATTTATTTGTTTTTATTTTTTATTTATCTCTCTACCCATTTGCCAAGAAACTTTCTTCTTCTTTTTTTTTTTATAAAAAAAATGTAATCCTATTTTCAATACATTCAATAAAATAACATACAAAATTAAATTCAAAACAAAAAAAATGCACAGTAAAGAGTTCGAATAAGCCAAAATAAGCAAATCTGATTTACAGAACCAATATTGGGTTATAATTAAAATAAGCAATGCCTACAAAGTTACAATCAAAGTATAAACATCAAATCAACCTAATAACAAGATCATAAAAAAGAAAAACAGATTCCCCTGATAAATTCTCATTACCTTAAAAACATATTCTTACTGCATGCATTAAAAAACAAAAAACAAATGCCCAAAAAATAGATGTATACTCATACAACCAAAACCAAATACCCTGACAGATTCTCCTCCACCAGTCAGATCAACCCATACATATAATCATACTTAAATGCCCTGACAAATTTTCAAACGTAAAAAAAATTACAATCAAATAGCTAATCACATACATTATTTGACAAATATGGCCTGATAAACAGTAAAAACCAGAACTAAACAGGGAAACAGTGCAAATCACAAGAATCAGCCACTTCAAGTTCCAGCTATAGTATACTCATTCTCATTGCATGCCATGCCATAAAAACCATAACAAAGTTACATCCAACCAAAATAGTGAAAATCAAACATACGTTTCAAATCATAAATGTATAGGTTCTCAAATCAAAATTGGCCATCATTCACATCCATAAGTTTCATCCAACCAAAATAGGCCATCATTCACATATACATCAAACCAAGTGGAAAAACAAAGTTACAGAAAATAGTAATCTCCATAAGAACAACTATAACAATAATTTTAAAAATGCAAGACGTTTAGCATCATTAGCACCCCAAAAGATATGCAACCGATGTGGCACTGATAGTATTTTGTTTGCTGCAGTAAAACACTCTTCATCTGTCAAATTCATTTTACCCAATTCATTTAAAATATTCCTAGAATCATCAAATACGTCCTTGACTGTTCTAATGCAATCTGCAACTTTACTCTGCCGTTTTGAACTCTGTTCTAGGCATGTCCCAAATTTCTTCCCTAACTCATTTATGCTGCTGGCAATTACGTTTTCTCCTTTATTTTTTTTCATTGAACGACTTTCCACATCATCACTTTTTCTCTTCGATTGAGTCTGATTTACAGATGTTAACTATGTCAAATCTTTCTCAACTTCTTCATAATCATTTTCTTCAAGCTCTTTATCTAATTCCTCAACAGCATTAGCAGGGGTAACGGCTCCTTTACCAGTGGCACGATCTTTCCCAAAAGTAAGGGCAAGCTTATCAAGTAGCAAGATCGGTGTATATCTGTAATCCTTTGCATTTGGATGACTCTACATAAAATGAAAACACTCGAATTAATCATAACTAGAAAGTGAAACAAAATAATTCATAAGAGAGAAAAAACAATAAACATTAACATTTATATACTCAGTCCACACATCACCATTATCTACTTTAATCATTTCTTTTCATCATCCCACTCGAATCCACTTTGATTTATCATATCATAAACTATTGCATAGATAGCCCTTAACCTCTTCATTGCAAACTCAATATGTGGTTTCACTTTGATTCCACATTCAGTAAACCTTTGCTCCATCTTTGTCTTAGTCATTTTCAAAGTATGCGCCTTGAATTGTCCATTGTCACATCAATGGCTTTCGTTAACGGCTTCAATCAATATGTCAAGAAGGGCTTCGTTCTCTTGATTAGACCATTGTCTAGGATCTCTTCTTTTCCTGATAGCTTGTTGCATACTGTTCTTGGATTCCATTCCTATCTCATTACCAAAATATAAATCACAAATCAAGTATGAATATATGAAAAAAAAAATGAAGTACAAATAACATATGTGTATATAAAGAAAAAGACTAAGTACAAATAACACTTGTCAAATCTAATAAACAAATAATATAAAATTACACGCGAAGTACTGATTGAAATTATAAATTATAAACATCATAGATGTTTCAAATCCTTTCAAGAAATACATAAACCAAACAACCAGACAAAATAAAATTATAAATAAGGAACTAGTAACTAAATAATCAACCCATGTGTCTATTAGCAAGCCATTCATTCCACATTTGTGTCGCTATATTTTTCCTCCAAGCAGACCACTCATTACTTGTTTCAATTGTGCTAATAGGATCAGCATGTGCCATATCCTCATTTTGTAAGATTACATCCAATTGATCTTCCATTGGGTTAGTAAGCTTTTCTTTTCTAATAAAAGTGTGTAAGAGACAATAAGCAATTATAATGTAGTTTTGGGTTTTGATTGGGTAAAAAGACCGAGTTCTGACTATAGCCTAACGCATTTTTAGTAACCCAAAAGTTCTCTCTATCATATTTCTTGTCATTGAGTGTCTCATATTAAAAAACTCTTCCTTATTTGATGGTATGTATCCACATCTCCATTCACTGCGATGGTATCGATATCTTTTATATGGAGCAAGAAATCCTTCACTGTTTGTAAACCTAGCATCCACAAGGTAATAATATACTATAATAAAATAAAATTGTTAATTGAACATATTAATAATTATTCATTCGTTACTATTAATGCATCTCTACCATGTAAATTTTTTTTACTTGTTGGAACTCTTAAACCATTCCTCCTAAAAATGGCATCCCGCAGTATTCTTTAATTTGATGCTGATCATTTCCATCCAGGTAACACATATATAAAGTTCACATCCCTTGAACGTATGCCTAAGACATTGGTTGATATATCTCATTTTCTATTGCGATATCTCGGTTTATCAATTGTTGGCACATTAACTTGGATATGTGTTCCATCTAATGCCCCAAAACAACTCTATATACAAATACAAATACAAATACAAATAAAAATTTAATGTTTAACAAACTAGAATGCAATTATTAATGTATTCTATAACGCAAACACCGTACCTTAAACCATTTTCATCTCTCATGTAAGCAATCTTGTGAAACAAGATCTAGTCCTCTAAGGAGTATTTCTTGCAATTGTAAGATACTTTTTAACACTTTATTAAAGTACTTACTAACTGTTTCTCCAGACCTTTTAAACAAAAACTTAATCACCCGATTCTTAGAATGATGTGTAAATATGTGTAAGAATATAGCCACTTGTTCTTCAATATTTACTAGTCCATCCTCTCTTAATTTGCCTTTAGTATGAAAGAGAAAGCATAATGAACGAAATGACCTAATATCCATGCGAAGATGATCGAAGGATGTAACATCATCTTCATTTATCAATCCCTCTAAAAGTTCTCTCCTTAAACCCTCCCTAATCCTTGGTTGTTCCCTAAGACTATGATTTTCATAAAACCACAATGCAGAAAGACTCACTGTAATAAAAATTGCAAAATACATCCCAATCATCTCTAAAAACATTTCCTCCGAAAGCATATATGACATAATCTCAAACTGTTCATCTGAATTCATATTTACCTATACAAATAAGAAGAACAAATAAACAACTTAAATAGAGACCATGAAGCCAAGAAGATTGCAATCAAATAGGTAAATAAAAGACTTGAGATATAGTCAAACAATATTAACTTATACTCAAGATTTAAAACTTTTTTATTTAGTGAAAAGCCACAGAACATGAGTGCGTGTTATTGGAATGGTAGGGAAGGTTGTAAAGATGTGTGATAGGATGCTTTGATCCAAAATGCATGCCTCAATTCATTCTAATCTTCATGGAAAAGTAGACTGTTGTATCTAAAGATAAAGAACCTTCACTCTACTATAAATGTATGTAACACAAGCCTCCCAATATATCAAGGCCTTTCAAAGCATTCTCTCTCTTTCTTTTAATTTTCACATTATCAATTATAATTTTTTCAAAGAGATTGGTAGGATGTGCATCCAAACGCTTTACACCATCCTTGTTCAGGGAGGTGCCATAAAACACAAAGCTTACAAATAAAATGTAAAGAGCTAGGAGAAAGAAAGACACTCACATAATCTTAGAACAAGACACATACACACAGATTATTTAATATGTTTACGTATTTCTACATATCTTATTTTTCTTTTTATTATAAAGCATGCATTTACATCTAGAGAAACAACCCCATATTGGCTAGCACAACATTTAATTTTCAAGTGATTGTTCATTGCTGAAGTGGAATCATATAAAAAAGAGTAAACCTGAAATAATAAAAGGATTTATAATTTCTATTAAAAATAACATACAATGAAAGGTTAATTCAAGCAGATACACTTTCAGAATAAACAACTTAGCCCAATTCTAATAAAAAGGGGTCGATTTATTTAACCATCCTAATTATGGTTTTGGCAGGCTTCTAAATGAGTCCAAGAAATGGGAGTAAAATGCTACTAAACATAGTCTCACAATCTTTTTTTATTTTATTTGGTAAATTAGGAGCACAATGCATCGTGAATAAATAAACCTGACAATAAGCCATCTTATGCTTAAGACCAAATCATAAGCTTGGTCTCTCATTCATCAACACTTTCTCTGCATCTTCAAACAACACATGGGCATCAAGCTATTTGTTTTATCATCTGTTTCTCATTGGAAAGATTATTCATATGTTTGAGACAGGACTGAATTCCTTAAAAGAATGTTGAATTATGTGTATTTTCACCATAAATTGTTATTGACTTGTATATGCAAATACATTTATTTTTCTTGTGTGTACTCTTGATAAAAAATTGGCTAGGGCATCATGTCTACTTGGACATATTGCAACATGGGTATTAGAGTCTGAGTTGGGTTTTGCATTTGATATAACACCATCAGATGGTGTGCCCAAGGCAGAAAAAAGCAGAAGGGAGCAGGGAGATTTGAATGAAATGTGTAAAATTCTTGGTGATAAGTGGTCAAAGGGACAACACCAAAAGCTTAGATAGCTCTCTCCAAGCCTTTTCAGAGCTGAAAGTGCATTGCCTATAGCACTGGTGATAGAAAGTTACCTAAGTGCAAAAACACATTTCATTTCACCAGCAGTAATAATCTCATTGCCATACACAACACAGAGAAACACAGACACAAGAACAAAGGGAAGTTAAAGTGACTAGAGGCAGCTAGGCCTGCACCTACTTTTATAATAGGTCAACAATTCAAATTAGGAAGATTTTGGGGCTTTACAAAGAAATGTGGCTTGCAACAGCCTAAATCAATTTCAAGTTAAACGAATTATAAAGGTCTGAATAAGAATACAAAAAATTTCTTATCTGATGACACTCCAAGTCCAATTAACTAAGGGTCCGTGTCTCTGAAACTTTGTTGATGACCCAGATCATGCTAGTGCCTACTCAAAGCCTTATACTAGTATTTTATTAATTAATTCAACTCCAAAATGTTGACCCACAATCTTTTAAATTGTCAATCAAAATTTCTTGATTCTTTCATTTCTCACTTCATCATACTAATCATATATATGTCAAGGATAAAATTTTAATTTTTATCTACCTCTACTTTAACTAGCAAACTTGGCAATTTTGTTGACTTGTCTAAGTAGTCCACCACAGAATTTTACAAGCAACTTCAATCCAACCAACATGGAACTTGTCAAATGCAAAGCATCACGACAGGATTATTATCTCAAGGCACCATGATTCAACAAAACCTTCTCCACATTATTGAGACAAAAACTCCATTAAAAACACAATCAGGGTCATCTAAAATTTGCAAACAGCCATCACTAATAAGATAAATTACCCACCTACGTAAAATATCTTGAGGTACACAATCCACCCTATATCCCATAAGCTATCACAATCTACAGTCCACCATACAACCTTTCCCACCACTACTCATGTAAGGGCATAATTATAAAACACATCTTTGCTTGAAATACAGTTGGATCACATTACTTCAAATGACAGAGAGGAACCATAAATCAGAACAAATGACAGAGAGAAAATCGATACCCAAATTTAGGCAGTCAAACCAATCTAAAAAATTCTTATACAACCATAAATAAGAACAAATGACAGAGAGAAAAACAGTGGAAATCATCTTCAACAGAGGGAGTTGATGCTTACCTTGATGATGGAGAGCTTGGGTGAGCTGGAGGGAACTCGGGTGAGGGAGATTCAAGGGTAAGGGAGCTCGAGTGAGCTGGAGAGAGCTTTGAAAGCTCGGGTGAAAGAGATCGATGTGCGAGGAAGATTGATGGGTGAGGGAGATTGATGAGTAGAGTGCTCGGGTGGGTGAGATAGCTCCGATGAGGGGGAGAGATTTCGGTGAGGGCTTTGGAAGATTGAGAACTCGAGTGAAGGGGGTGCTCGAGAGTGAGATGGTCGAGGGTGAGATAGACAAGATAAGTCGTGGGTGTGTGAGTCAGTTATCTGGTCAGTATCTTAGGTATAGTGACATGATACAATTTTTCACTAAATAAAATGATAGGATATGAAATAAAATAGCACTATCTTATCTTGAAGATCCTTCAAACATGAGATAGCAATAAAATAGGATAATATATCCTATTTTGTTGCTCTTATCAGGTAGTCTAAAATAGGATAATATATCCTATTTTGTTGCTCTTATCAAGTAGTCTAAACAGGCCCTAATATCTATAGAGATGGCTATTTTAGCACACCAATTTACATATGTTGTTCCGACTTCTCCACGAGACGAAATTATACTTTCATATTTACTCTCAACCTATGCATTAAATAATAATATTAATTAATTCATGTAATATTATTTTATAATAAGAAACTAACAAATTAATTCAGGTACCTGAGCAATAATTATGGGACCACCGAATTTCAGTAAGAACAACTTTTTTGTCATGCTCTTTAAAAAAATAAAATGAAATAACATTTTTACCACGAAAACCAGCCAAACTGTATCGGGCATTTGGGCTTGAAATAACTTTTAAAATTTTTATTTTGAACGCAATATAACTGTCAAGTCAAATACTATGCTTAATTTTGGCTTTTTATTTAGGCTCAAGCTCAAATAAAATTATGCGTCCATGAGCTTTTTTTGTTTTGTTTTTTAAAGTATTTTTATAGAAATATTAGTATTATAAATGTATTTTTGTTGTCAAATTTTATTATGATAAAATTCAAACTTACAACTCTTACTTTCAAAACATTAATTATTTACCATCACACTCAATAGTCATTATATGTTTTTCAAACTTATTTTGGTCCGTGCATGAGAAAAAAAATGATAAATGATTTTAGAAAGCTTGTAAAATATATACAATGAAAAAATTTGAAATAAAAATACAATAATAATTCTTGTAGTAACAAAAATGAATTATGAAAATGACAGCAAATAAATTTAAAAAATAATTATACGCAATATTCAAAACATTAGCTCGTGATATTACGGATTCAATATTGAAATAGTTTTATTTACATTAGAGTATAAAAACTCTCTATCTCGCGAAATATTGGCTTCAACTTACATTGTTTTTGATATGATTGATTCACTAAGAGTAAATTAAAATTTATACAAATAAAAATTATTGCAAGTATTTAATTTAATTAATTTTGTTATTTAAATGAATAAATAATAACATTTTAATTTTTTATTGGTACAAATATTTACTCTTTTTGATAAATCTTTCTTATGGCAGATTTGTCAATACACTAGCCTCATCCTCCCGCCTTCTTTTCGCCCACACCCTCTGGGCACCATGGAATCTCATCTACCATAAAGATTTTCAAACTGGCACTTGAATTTCTCAGAAGTCAGAACCCCATTATTTCTTCTATTATTTGCTTTTCGAAAGTTCGGAGGTCTGAGTTTGTGGCACAGAAAGTTCGTCCATGTCGATAACTTGAAGCTTGCAACGAGTTTCCAAAAGCACCCAATGGCGAGCATTTCCACATGCTTGACTGTGATACCCAGTTCTCGATTCTACAGTCACTCTCAGATTTGCCTTAAATCTTCAACTTTTGCTAAGCCCTCAAGCCTTTTCCCAACTGTGCAAAAGCCAATTTTCCGGGGAATTCCCAAAAGGGTTTGGGACTATAGGGTTTTAGTGCCCGTTGCGAGAGCGACTGTTGATGTGGATCAAGGGATTAGACCAGGAGGCGTTGTGGAAAGCGATAAGTTGCCATCTGATGTGAGAAAGCGAACGATGGATGCTGTGGATGCATGTGGAGGGAGGGTGACTGTTGGGGATGTGGCTAGCCGAGCTGGTCTCAAGTTGAATGAAGCTCAGAAGGCTCTGCAGGCTCTTGCTTCCGATACCAATGGGTTCTTAGAGGTATCTATTTGAAAGCTTATGACGTTGGGCAGATGTTGGATGGTTTGGAATCAGACTGTCTATGCACTTGTTCATTTAGGCCTATTTTAAGTTCTTGATTTCGCGAGTACAATTTTTCCAAGATGGTATCTGCAGGTTTCTGAGGAAGGCGACATTCTGTATGTGTTCCCAAAAGATTTTCGGTCAAAGCTAGCAGCCAAGTCATTTAGGATTAAAGCTGAACCTTTAATTGAAAAGGCAAAGGTATCGGACATTGTCACCTTGTCCACTAATTGTTGCTGATGTCGTGCTTTGGTTTTAAATGTTATATGATGACATTGACTTTGACAGGCCACAGGAGAATATTTGATAAGAGTTTCTTTTGGGACAGCACTTATTGCATCCATTGACTTTTAGGACTTTCATACTTTTCACAGACTTTGTTGGCATGATCGCTCTTTCTGGCTAATTTTCCAAGTTACCATGTGCTGCGTTGACTTTTCTTCTCACATTCCATTCTTTGTCGTCACATGCTCCTTTCCCCCATTAACCCTGCTGTTAAGATAAGAGAAAGGCTCCTCCACTTCCTTGTTTTGTTGTTTTGTCTCACTAGTAATAACATTTACCACCAAAGTCTGTGAAAAATATGAAAGTCCTACCACAGACGCTATTCTGCGCTACGTTCATACCATCCTGAAAAACAATATACCCCCCGAACGAGACAGTGGTTTTTGCATATATGGCTGCTGTATGATCGGCCCATTTCTCTGATTGCACCATGTTTTGTTCTTCTCAATTTGGGTTGTTAAATTTGGGATGAGAATTACTTGGTTTTGTTTTAAAATTAAAAGGAATTTGGTTAAAATATTATTGGATGTAACTTAATGAGAGCCTCACACTGCTTTTCTTCTGTCAAGTGATTCGCTTAGTTATCTTTTATTTCAATTTTGCCTAGTGAATCAATGTCTGAAAATTCGAAATTTTGTCTTATACTTGAATGTTGTGAAGCATACTTTTATTCAAAATTTATACACAAGATACATTGATTTCAATCACTATTTCCCAGAGTTTGAATGAATTAATTTATTTTTTCTTATTTTGCGTTAGAGCACAATGTGATAAATGAGAAGAAATTTGAGAGTTCATGGAAGTTGTGGATTCTTACATTCTACGATGGATTTGAAGAAAGTATATATATGCACTTGAATTTTTATTTTTTATGTTTATGAAATTTTTTTTATAATGTATGACTTGTTAATAATCTCTCTATTAATTTTATTTATAATAGGTTATTATAACATCGTTTAATTCATATAATCAACTCTACCTAATAAAAAAATATTTAGTTGTTTTTTTGTTTGTATTATTAATTTTATTGGTCACAAAAAATATGTGCCATTGAGGTTTGTATGTTTTTAATTTCTTTTTCTTTTAAACTTATCACATGAGACCTTGAGCATTCATAAACACGTAGGTGTTGATCAATAGGTCTTGTGAGACATTAAATCTTTTAAGTACCAACATTGATTATGATGAGGGATCACCTACACTTCAAGTTCCTACATTTGAAGGTCCTATCACTAGGGCAAGGGCTAAGGAGATCCAACAAAAATTAGACAAGGTGATGACTTTTTTCTTATCCAAGGAGCCTTCCATGTTAACAGCCTTCTTCGAGCCATCAATCAAGGATCTGTCCATCAAGTCAATGGTGGCCATTGCAGCTCATGAAGACCCTAGGGGTGAAGAGAAAACTCCATGAAGTGATTGGATGTTTTGCTTGTAGTATTTTCTGTTTTAAGACAATTTCCTTATTTAACTTTTAATATTTCGTTTTTATAAAGGGAGGCCAGCACTAGGACTATAAAAGGCCCTCCTTAGCATGTTTTTAGCATATTAGACATTTTGTAACTCAGATACTTATTTTTCCTTCTATCAAAAGAGTGCTTTTGAGAGAAGAGAGCATTGCTGATTGATCTTGCTTAGTTGTTTTTGTGTGTCAATCTCTCTAGAGATTGGTGTTCTCAAGCCTCCATAAGCCTCCTCCTTGTGCTTGGCTGCCATGGCCATTGTGTAAGGTTGTACTGGTAGGGTTTCTTCATCATTTGGTTCAGTTCTTGATTCAGAGAACAAGGGTTGTTCCATTGTGTGAATTGGTTCTACTTCTATTCCTTTTATTTCTGTTTTCTTCTATTTTCAGATTTAACCTCTATTGTTGTCTTCTTTGAGTTCTGTCAAGGTTTGGTGTCTAGATCTAGAGTTTGTGGCTTACTCCACATCAAATTGGTATCAGAGCAATGTGACACCTTACCGTCACCACATCACCACCAAAGCACTACCGCTGGTTAGCTTTGTTCATCTGGAGTCTTTGCCATTTCAGTTTTCTGTCATTTTCGTTTTTGAGTCATTTCTGGTCTTTCATTGTTGTGCTTTGCTTGAATTGCTTGTGGTTTTGGAGATTTGAATACATTCCCTCACCTACATCATCGTGAACCACCATAGAACACTTGCTGCAACCTTGTTCAACCACCAACCACCATTCCTAGCCTTCACCATCCAGAAAAACGTCCATGACTTGCTGCAATAGCCAGATTTGATTTCTAAGGCTGAACATTAGCTGCTCCCTACAAATCAGGCTGCATTCCTTTATTGCAACAACCAGGTTTGACTTCCATGGCTGAGCATTAATTGCTCCTAAAAATCAGGGATTTGTTTTTGTAGCTGTCATAATTACTCCATAAAATAAGGGATATTTGATTTTCAGCGTTATAATTGCTCCTAAAATCAGGGGATTTGATTTGTAGCTATTATATTTGTTCCTCAAATCAGGGAGATTTGATTTGCAGCTGTTATACTTGTTCCTTAAAATCAGGAAGATTAAGTCCAATTTGCTATTAGAAGTTATTTTTGAAATTTAAATTGAAATTCCAGGTGTTAATTTCTTATTTTTGATATTCCAAGTTTCATTTCTGTATTTTATTTATTCTTGAGACAAAAAGAAAAAAAAAACGAAAAAAAAAACGAAAAGAAAAGAAAAAGAAATTCAAGTCTCATTTCAGCATTGCATTTGTATTTCATACTATCCTAAGTTGTAATCATTTCATAGAGGTAGTTTGTACTTAGTCATTTCTCAAGTGAAGCTCAAAGGGATTGCCAAGAGCCTTCAGATACACCAAGGAGTCCTACAAGCCCTAGCCATACCTTAGCCTTGTCCCACACTTAGCCAGATTTCGAACCTCACCCTTCTAATTTCCATTGGTACAAGTTGAGACAAGTAAGGTACAATTCTTCCTTCTTGAGTTCAGATTGATTGAGTATACTTTGTCTAATTGCATTACCTTCTTGTAATTGTCTTGTTCAATCTTATTTTCTTTCTTTTTCTGAGTCATTTGCTTGTTTAATCCTCTGCCGAACTTATCCTTTCTATAATTCACCATTTCTTGGCGATTGTTGGCTTAGAACACTCTGTTCACGTGGGTTATTTGATCCATACAAAACAATCCATTAAAAAAAAAGAAAAAGAAAAAACGTACATCAACAACAATTATGAGAGAGAGATCAAACACAAGAGTGAAACACTAGTGAGGTGATTTTGATTTCTCTAATCTGACTTGTTTAGGTGTTAGTCTTCTTTTGAACATGTCTAGGTCACCAAGTCCTCCACACTCAAGGAGTTCCTCACCAATACCGCCTGAGATGTTCAACATGCTCAAGACCATGTCGGACAACTTAGCCCACTTGACTGCTCGGATGGCTGTTTTGGAGGCAAGGCCAGCACCACCCGCCCTCGTCCCTCTAGGCACCTATGCTGAGGATGGAGGCCCTTCCAATGTCGCCGCAAGAGCGCCCCTACCAGATCAAAGGAGTGCTTATGATGCAGCTCGAGGCGCACACCAACAAGTCCCTCCAGGCACCGCTTCTCACCTTGGAAGATCAGAAGGCGCTGCCCCACATCATGGCACTCCAGTCCATGCTCACAATGAGCAACTCTCTGTCCATAACTCTCCTTTACATAGACGAAATCATTATGCACCTAATCGTTTTAATACATTTCAGGGTTACCAAGATGAGGAATTGGAGTATGAAGGCTGGCAAACTGAGCCACCTAGGGGATACCAAGCTAGAAGAGGACGTGAGCCAGAGCAAGATGGCATTGGGAAGATCAAAGTGAAGATCCCAAGTTTTGAAGGCAAGTGTGATCCAGATGCATACATGGAGTGGGAGACCAAGATAGAACAAATCTGGTCATGTCACAACTTTGCTGAGCATAAAAAGGTCCAGTTAGCTGCATTGGAGTTCAATGGCTATGCCCTCATATGGTGGGACAACCTGGTCAAGGAAAGAAGAAGAGTACTTGATCCAGACGTGGCCACATGGGAGCAAATGAAAGCTTTGATGAGGGCTAGATTTGTGCTTCAACATCATACAAGGGATTTAAGGCAAAGATTGGAGAATTTGAGACAAGGGTCAATGAGTACAGAAGAGACCTACAATGCCATGCAAGTGGCAATGGTGAAAGCTAATGTGATTGAAGATGAAGAGACAACCATGGCCAGGTATCTTAGAATTCTCAATTCATTTCTGGCTAATGAAGTCGACTTGTATCCATACAGCTCTATGACAGAATTGCTACACTTAGCAATCAAAGTAGAAAGAAAGACAAGGGCTAGGAACCAAGGAAACAAGAGCTCAAGTGGAACATCCAACACTTAGAGAAACCAGCAAGGACGTAGCTCTCAATCCTATGGCCGGGAGTCTTCACAAAGAGAGCCATACTTAGAGCAAGTCGGACAGAAAAGAAGTGCACCACCTAGTGCCACACCCTACCCTCCACGAGCCACAACTGGTTCCTCTAATGGATCCAAAGGGAGTACCTCTAACCCTACTCTTAGAACTAGGGACATTGAATGCTTTAAATGTAGAGGAAGAGGTCATATGATGAAGGATTGTCCTAATAGAAAAACGCTCATGATTAACCACTTAGGACAATATGAATCTGAAAGTGACAAAGAAGATAATGAAGAGTGTGTTAATGAGGTGAATGAGCATGAATCTGGTTTTGATAATGAGGATGAGATTGAGTATGAGCATGGAGAGTCTTTAATTTGTAAGAGAACATTGCATGTACAACCTGCCCCTTGTGAGGATAATCAAAGGGAAAACTTGTTTCATACTAGATGCTTAGTTAAGGGAAAGGTGTGCAACATGATAATTGATGGAGGTAGTTGTTGCAACATTGCTAGTACTGAATTGATTTTTAAGTTGCAAATTACTACTTTTCATCACCCTAGGCCTTACAAACTGCATTGGATGAATGATTGTGGAGAATTGAAAGTGAATAAGCAAGTTAAAGTTACTATCACATTAGGTCACTATGAGGATACAATTCTGTGTGATGTTGTTCCTATGCAAGCTTGTCACATCTTGTTAGGAAGACCATGGCAATATGATAGAAGAGTCATGCATGATGGTCACACTAATAAGCATTCCTTTACATTTAATGGCAAGAATGTTGTTTTAAAACCTATGTCTCCTATGCAGATTGCCGAGGCCTATGAAAGGAAGAAGGAAAACGACAAGGAACAAGGAGAGGAGAAGAAGCAAGGCAAGAGCACAACTCGGCAGCAAGTAGGCACCCCCTCAAAGCCAAGCCAAGCATTAGCAATACAGCCTTCTAGTGTCTTATTAGCATCCAAAAGTGAGCTACAAGGTGAGTATCTACCCCTAGAAACTACCCTCATGCTTTTGTGCAAGAAACTGGCCATGCTAAGTGAAGAAACTAAGGCTGCCCTACCCCCTCCTATCCAAGCCCTTTTAGAAGAGTTTAAGGATGTATTTCCGGATGAGATACCCCCTGGCCTACCCCCTTTGAGAGGCATAGAGCACCAAATAGATCTTATTCCCGGAGCCACCTTACCAAATAGGCCAGCTTATAGAATGAACCCTAAGGAGAGCCAAGAAATCCAGACCCAAGTGCAAGAGCTCCTAGACAAGGGTTATGTGAGAGAGAGCCTATCTCCTTGTGCCGTGCCAGTCCTACTTGTGCCAAAGAAGGACAACACATGGAGGATGTGTGTTGACTGTAGAGCCATCAACAACATCACCATCAAGTACCGCCATCCAATTCCGAGGCTGGACGACATGTTGGACGAGCTCCATGGTGCCACCATCTTCACAAAGATTGATCTAAGGAGTGGATATCATCAGATTAGGATGAAAGAAAGAGACGAATGGAAGACTGCATTCAAGACCAAGTTTGGTCTCTATGAATGGCTTATGATGCCATTTGGTTTGACAAATGCTCCTTCTACTTTCATGAGATTGATGAACTATGTTTTGAGGAACTTTATAGGGAAATTTGTTGTAGTATACTTTGATGATATACTCATCTATAGCAGATCCCTAAAGGAGCATGAAGAACACTTAAGGGAAGTTCTTTCTACCCTTAGAGAAGAGTACTTGTATGCCAATTTGAAAAAGTGTGATTTCTGCACTAATAAAGTCACATTTCTTGGTTTTGTAGTGAGTACACAAGGGCTGCAAGTGGATGAAGAGAAGATAAGAGCCATTCAAGATTGGCTAACTCCAACTTCAATTGGACAAGTGAGGAGTTTTCATGGACTAGCCAGCTTCTATAGGCGCTTTGTCAAGGATTTTAGCACCATTGCTGCACCCTTGACTGAAATCACCAAGAAGCATGCTCCATTCGTGTGGGGAGAGGCACAAGAGAGGGCCTTCAACAATCTGAAGTGGAGGCTCACCAAGGCGCCACTTCTAGTGCTCCCAGATTTTACTCGCCCATTTGAAGTAGAGTGTGACGCTTCTGGAATTGGTATTGGAGGTGTACTCATGCAAGAAGGTAAGCCTATTGCCTTCTTCTCTGAAAAATTGAAAGGTGCATGTCTTAACTACTCTACTTATGACAAAGAGTTGTATGCTTTATATAGAGTGCTTAAGACTTGGCAACATTATTTATGGCCTAGAGAGTTTATTTTGCATACTGATCATGAGTCTTTAAAGCATTTTAGGAGTCAAGATAAACTTGATAGGAGGCATGGTAGATGGATGGAATTCATTGAAACATTTCCATATGTCATTAAGTATAAAAAGGGAAAAGATAATGTTGTTGCTGACGCACTTTCTAGGAGACATGTTTTGTTGACCACATTAGACTCTAAGGTGTTAGGATTCACTTACATTAAAGAGTTATATGCAGATGACATTGATTTTGGTGCTACTTATAAGCATTGTGTGCAGAAAGGTTCCTTAGATAAGTTTTACTTGTTTGAGGGATTTTTGTTCAGAATTGATAAGGTGTGCATTCCTAGGTGTTCCTTGAGGACGTTACTTGTCGAGGAAACCCATAAGGGAGGTTTAATGGGACACTTTGGTAGGGATAAGACATATCATATGCTGCATACACATTTCTTTTGGCCACACATGCTTAGGGACGTAGAACACTTAGTGAAGAGATGTTTAGAGTGCCTAAAAGCCAAGTCTAGAATTAAGCCACATGGTTTGTATACTCCTTTACCTATTCCTACAGCCCCTTGGGAAGATATTAGTATGGATTTCATTGTAGGGTTGCCTAGGACTAAGAAGGGGAGAGATTCTATATTTGTGGTTGTTGATAGATTTTCTAAGATGGCTCATTTTATTGCTTGCCATAAGACTGATGATGCTTCTAATGTAGCTAACTTGTTCTTTAGGGAAATAATTAGGTTACATGGAGTGCCTAAAACTATTGTGAGTGATAGGGATGTGAAGTTCCTTAACTATTTTTGGAAAACTCTTTGGGGAAAACTAGGGACTAGATTTTTATTTTCTACTTCTAGTCATCCACAAACTGATGGTCAAACTGAAGTGACCAATAGGACTCTCACAACTATCTTAAGGGCTATCATTAGAAAGAATCTGAAGGCTTGGGAAGATGCATTACCTCATGTAGAATTTGCATATAATAGGGCTGTTCATTCTTCTACTTCTCTAAGTCCTTTTGAGTGTGTTTATGGTTTGAATCCTTTAACCCCACTTGATCTTACGCCGTTGCCTATGAAGGAACGAGCAGATTTCAATGCAGGAAAACATGTGGAGTTCATTCGGGAGATGCATGAAAGAACTAGGGCAAAGCTACAACAAAAGGGAGAGTACAATGCTGCCAAGGCAAACCAAGGAAGAAGGAGAGTGATCTTCAAACCGGGGGATCATGTTTGGGTTCATTTGAGGAAGGAGCGTTTTCCTGAAAAACGCAAGTCCAAGCTTTCACCAAGAGGAGATGGTCCATTCAAGGTTCTGAAAAGAGTTGGAGATAATGCTTATGTGCTGGAGCTGCCCGGGGAGTATGGCGTGAGTGCAACCTTCAATGTTGGAGACCTTACACTTTATGAGGGACATGATGAGGAGCTGAATGATTCGAGGTCGAATCCTTTTCAAGAAGGGGAGGATGATGAGGGATCACCTACACCTCAAGTTCCTACATTTGAAGGTCCTATCACTAGGGCAAGGGCTAAGGAGATCCAACAAAAATTAGACAAGGTGATGACATTTTTCTTGTCCAAGGAGCCTTCCATGTTAACAGCCTTCTTCGAGCCATCAATCAAGGATCTGTCCATCAAGTCAATGGTGGCCATTGCAGCTCATGAAGACCCTAGGGGTGAAGAGAAGACTCCATGAAGTGATTGGATGTTTTGCTTGTAGTATTTTCTGTTTTAAGACAATTTCCTTATTTAACTTTTAATATTTCGTTTTTATAAAGGGAGGCCAGCACTAGGACTATAAAAGGCCCTCCTTAGCATGTTTTTAGCAGATTAGACATTTTGTAACTCAGATACTTATTTTCCCTTCTATCAAAAGAGTGCTTTTGAGAGAAGAGAGCATTGCTGATTGATCTTGCTTAGTTGTTCTTGTGTGTGTCAATCTCCCTAGAGATTGGTGTTCTCAAGCCTCCATAAGCCTCCTCCTTGTGCTTGGCTGCCATGGCCATTGTGTAAGGTTGTACTGGTAGGGTTTCTTCATCATTTGGTTCAGTTCTTGATTCAGAGAACAAGGGTTGTTCCATTGTGTGAATTGGTTCTACTTCTATTCCTTTTATTTCTGTTTTCTTCTATTTTCAGATTTAACCTCCACTGTTGTCTTCTTTGAGTTCTGTCAAGGTTTGGTGTCTAGATCTAGAGTCTGTGGCTTACCCCACATCAGATTAAGTTACAAATCATTTTCAATTTAATAAGTTTTTTAGTTCCTTTAGCCCACAACTATCCAAGTTTAGGCTCAAATGGCTCATACTTTTAATACTTGAGTTCCAACTGCACATAGCCAATTGTTTCTTCTTCTTTCTTTTTTCTTAGGAAACACATTTTCCCCTTTTGTTACCAAAAAAGGCATATTTCAAAAATAAGAATTTTAATTCATTGTCTTACTCAAAATTTTTTATTCAAAAATAAAAGAAATAGAAAATTTATTTTCAAAGTATACAAAAACATTGAAAAATTGTATTCAAAAAATCTAAAAAAAATAAAAAGTAAAAAAAATGAAAGATAAGTAAAGTGAGATTAATCAAATTTCAAAACAAAATTAAATCATATTTCAAATTTTTTTTTCTTTATGGAATTTTTTATCCATTACAATTAAGGCAATATGAAAATTCTTGCACAACTTACTTCGAAGAACCACTCATATAAGCAAGTGATATGGAAGAGTTGTAACAACTCCAATTTTTTTTTTACACATATATATTTGAAAAACCTCATGAAGTCATTACCTCTTTATTTCTAACTATTTAATTTATAATAACATTCGATTAAATTAACCAAATATAATTAAGGTTTATAGTATAGCAATAATACTAATACAAATCTGAGTTCACATACACAACATTAATTAAAAACTTCCGTACAAAATCAAACACATATATGTACATATCTTATTCATCCCTATTAACCAATTTTGAAAATATGGGTGCGGGTAGTTGCACCTTCACCAGGATCTTAACCAACTTGACCTAACGTACGCTAAAAGCCGGTCATAGAGAATATCTGTATATTTAATCTTCTAAACATGATATGAAAATATAGTGAAAATTAAATCCCAGTAGGTTCAACAATAAATCATAATTATCATCAATATAACTCATCATGTCATGTTCATTTGTATAAGCTACAATAAATACCTTAGGTCACATGAATGCACTATACACATGAAAATCGTACAATAATGACATTGATGCCATGAATAACTTTTTTTAAAATATCATATGATGGCTATCAACTAATTTTTATGTCAAGCAACCTCAGTCAGAGTGAGTACTTTCTACTCTCTGGTATGGGCTTTTCTCGCTCCGTCCGACATGGCACAATTTCTTTTCTCATTAACATAATCACAGTCGTTGGTAGGGGCGTCCCCTATTGGTGCACTACATAGATAGCCATGTGACTGTGCTTATTTCTTTTCTTTTCTTTCATCATTAATAGTCAAAAATATAATTTCAATACCAAGTATATTCATTATACTCACATGCCATATTTTTTTATCAAAATATAATCATTACCAAAAACATTGGTAATTATGACATGAACAAAATCGTTTCAAATATCACTTTATAAAATACTTTCATGTATAAAATACACACTTAAGATGGTAAGAAGTTCATGCAATGGCAATGGCTATGGAATACACTAGCCATTTATTGTTTTCATTTATAAGACTTTTCTTTTTTTTTTAAATATTATTTTTATCTCTTCATTTTCTTTATGCTTGGCCTTTTGCCACTTTCCTCCTACTTATATCATTTCCAACACATGTTCTCACAAATTTAATATGGCATTCTTCTTCAATTTGGCTTCTATTAATATCCTATAGTTAATGAGGTTCATTTAGAATAGAAAAATGTTGAAAATAAGCTTTACCAGCTTCCAACACAACCTAAACGTATCCTATAACACGGCTTGGCCATTTCTTGTAAAACTGCCATGTTTTAGGCTTCAAAATGCCCTTTCCAGCATAGAACACGGCCTGGCCGTGCCTTGGAACATGGCCATTCTCTATGTTGTGTTATTTCCTGATGCAGTTTTTCGTCCTGCCTAACCTTCTCTCACATATCAGAGCATAACTCCCTCATTTTAACTCTGAATTATGTTATCTTGGTGTCCATTTAAAGTTAAAACAATTATCTAAAACTAGTATGTTGAACATTTTAGCACAATCTTAAGAAATCTTGGTCATATTACTCCCTCAATTTAAACATTATTTCTTCTTAGGTAGGTTCTGACATCTACTTACTAATCTGACCATATCTCCCTCATATGAACTCCAAATTGAGTGATTTTAGTGGCTAAATTTCCGTGAGATATATATCTATATTTTTTATGTTAACCAGTTATTTTAATTCCCTATATAAGTTTTCCAAAAATTCAAACACAGAAACTTTCCTAACAGATTCTTCCCTGGTTAACCATTTTCTAACCACGGCTTATTAATATGACCATATCTACCTCATCTAGACTCCAAATTGAGTGATTACAGTGGCAAAAAACCGTGAGACGTATATTTAAATTTTTCATGTAAACCATTTCTTTTAATTGCTAACTGATTCTTCCCAGAATTTAAAAAATAGAAGCTTCCCTAGTTACTTTGAAATTCAGCTTCCTAACCAGACCTTTTCTAAGGTTTTAATTAATCATTTTATTATGTCCTCTTCCATTTTCTTCCTAACTAACACCTAATCATATTCCATTAATCTTTCACCACATTTTAATATAAAAAATAACAGCATAAAAATCTTAAAAAAATTTCATCCATAGCCATACCTATGCATAACTTTCCACACCGACCTAAATATTCAAACATACATCACATGCATGATCAACATGTAACATGATATAGCAACATCCATGGCCAATCATCAAAGTTACAAATATTGTAAATTTTATTAAAGTTCTATGATCAAAATCCTATATAAATGTTTCTAATTTCAAAGCTTTTCTTTTAAAAAAATATATTGTTAAACCTACCTAATGATCTCCCTAACTCACTTAGTGAATTCTTTTCCTTGTTTTCTTTTGAAGAAAGTGGCAAGATTCCTCCCTTCCCTTAGCTTTTCCAAGAACTTGAATAAAAGAAGGAGGGTGAGTTTTGAACCCTAAGTATGAAAATGAAAGATAGATTCAAGTTGAGATTAAGTTAACTTACCTCTAGGCTTCTCTTTCTTCTTCCTTCCTCTCTTCTCCTCTCTTTCTCTCATTTTCTCACTCTACCTTGCTTCTATTTTTCCTCTCCCTCACTTGGAAGAAATTCTCATGTTATAAGGGTGGTTCTTTCTTAAATGAACTATCAAGTGGTCCTCCTTTCATAATCATAGGTCTACCTTATCACAATTAGGATGCACTTGGTTACTTTTTGAGGAAAGACAACTCATGTTCTTGTCTTCCTCTCCCTTAATCAAGATATACATAGCAAAAGAAGATTTGTATTTTGAAAATCATGATAAAATGTTCTTAAGATAAGCAAAAAGGTCCCTTTGCTTTAGGGATTCTTTTTCTTTTTCTTTTGTCTTACATAAATATGATATGTTTGTCTTTCTGAGTGGCAAGTTTTTAGCCCTTAAATCTCTCTTACTTGGCTAAAATTATTTGTATAGGATAAGAATAGTTTGTCCTAATGCTATGTATTATTATACCACTTGCTAAAATTATGAGTGTAGGATATAGATGTTTTGTCCTAATACCATGTATTATTATACCACTTGCTAAAATTATGAGTGTGGAATATAGATATTATCACACCACTTACTGAATTTTTGTCTTAATGCCATGTGACCTAATCTTTATTATTATCACATAATTTCTTTTATTTTTTTTGTTTTCCTCTTGGATTTGGGCTCATTCTTGTCTATTTAATTTGCTTTGGCTAAAATTCTACATCTCATAGAGGGTTTAGTCACATTTTAATGATTTTTGGGCTATCGGTCCAACTTCTATATCATAGTCTAAATCAATGCTATATCTCTTGTTTAGGCTATTCAATTGGCTTGCTAGAAACTCATGTGAAGTGGAAGAAAAAACTCTATGGAGTGTCCATAGGTGAAGGCTCAATGTATAGGTGGAGATGTTAAACTTAGTAACTTTAGTTCTTGAATTAAGAAAAATAATCCTAATTCAATCTTCTTGAACTTTCAAGATCTTTACTTCCAAAAAAATTTATCTTTCTTACCCAAGAATTTCGCCTCTCTTTAGGATTTTTTTTTCCTATTAAATTTTCTCTCTTTACCTATTCCGTTAATGTTAGAAACATTTTCTATGCATACACATAAGGTGAAGAATTTTTAAGACTTATATTTTCTTAGATATAAAAAAGAAATAAGTTTTATTTCCTTAAATATTTATGTACATCTACTAATTAAAGAAACAAAATTAGGGATGTTACAAGAGTAACCACTCTTATAAGCGAGTGATATGGGATTTTAATCCATTTTTCTCGATCAATGGACTCTCATACCTTTCTTAATTTGTAGACCCTCCTCAAAATTCTTTTTCAAATTTTTTTTTATATTTTTTCTTCCACAATACACATTGCATATTTTCTTGTGAAATAAGTGTGACATCACTTTGAACAACTAACTTGAAATTAAAAGATTTCATGTATCATTGTCTTCACTATATAATTTAAAATTTGTCACAACTGTCAAAATTAGCTTGGTTTATAGGCAATCTTATAAATTAAATGAGATGAATTGGTATATAGACGAGATATTTTGACTTAGAACCTTTAGTCTAGCTCAATTCAGCAAATATGGGCTTTCATTATTTTTTTATTTTTTTCTTTCTTTCTTTTCAACACTTCCAAAACATATTTATATTAAAATTTGGGTTGAAAAAATTATGGCAGACAAAGAAGTTGAAGCTTGTGAACATCTGTTGGCACACCATATAATGGATCCAAAATAATGTAAATGTACAGGTAGGTTGCGAGTGTGCTTTTCACAATTAAATACAAGCTTGGGCTTGCAGGGGCAATGGCTTCAACAATTTTGGCAAATTGGATTCCTAACTTTGGTCAAATTATACATTACATGTGGATGGTGCAGTTTTATGGTGAGTTACTTCTCTATGGTGCAGTTTTATGGTGCAGTTTTATGGTCAAATTATACATTACATGTGGATGGTGCAGTTTTATGGTGAGTTACTTCTCTATCAGCTAGTGGGTTCAATTCTTCTTCGAAACGTAGCAATTGCTAATTGGATTTCAATGTTCTTCTCACAGTCTTGAGCTCTGGTACAACACAATATTGGTTCTCTTAACCTGAAGCATAAAACTGCAGAGATTAAAATCGATGCTCTATCTATATGGTAATCTTTTTGTATTCTCACTTAATGTGAGAGATTTAGCCAATAAAAAAAGGAAAAAAATTGAAAAAAAAATATGCCAGAAAAAGGAGTGGGCTGGGCCAGCATATCCAATGCCATTTCAAGGTTGGCTCAAGCCCAGCCCAGCACAATGCAACCCCATATTGACAATTTCAAAATTTGTTAAGAAATTATATTATAATTATTCAACTTAGGGGAAATTGCAATACTACTATAGTAAGTACGAACAAATTACTACTAAGCTTATAATATAAGCTTCGTTTTGTCCAAGTAGTCCTTCAATATGTTAGCATCTTCACCATAAAAAATGAAAATATCTCATTTTTTAAAATTTTAACCTTAGTAACTTTTATAAATATTAATTATATTTTTTTGTTTATTTTCAATTATCATATCAAATATAAAAATCTCAAATATCATCATATCTTATACTAGAATATCAATAAATATAGAATAAAATGATTTATCCTCCCCTTAAGTTATCATTAAATACACTTATCTGTTGTATTTTAAAAAAATACACAAATGTTTCTTATATTTTAAAAACACATTATAATTAGTCAATTTTTTTTAAATAATATTGATGTAAAATTTATAGAAAAACAATCAAAGAACTATCTGAAATAATTAAATAATATGTATTTTAATTTTTGGGGCAACTATTTTATTATTCTAAATCCATATAAATAGGTAACTAAAATAATATATCCTAATCCTAATGAATTATTGAAATTTAAATTATAATCCTAATAAAAAATGAAGGGATAATAATTCTCTAAACTAAAACACTTAAACAATAACTACCCAAATAAAATAAAACAAAAGGATAATAATTTCCTAAACATAAACATCTAAATGATAAATATCTATTATTTCTAAAGCTACTCAAATATACTTAATTAAAATATCATAAATTTCAATGATAATTACATCAATATTAAATAATAATAAAAAGCATAATTCTATCTTCTCATCCTCCATTATTCTCCCCTTATTGGAAAAACTTATTTTCAAGTTTTGTAATAAATAAACCACACAAAAATATAGGCAGGCCAACCACCTAGTTGCATTTCTAAGGACAACTAGCCCCCCACCAGTTGCCTAGCGAAGAGGCTGGTTGCCCCTGAAAAGGCAACTAGGCAATTGGCTAAACCACCAAGCGCCTGGTTGCATTTCTAAGAGCAACCAAGCACCACACTAAGTGACTATCCTTATGGCTGGTTGCCCTTGGAAAGGCAACCAAGCGGCTGGTTCTTTGGCTAGTAACCTGGTTACTTCTCTTGTGCCACTAATTTCATGTCCACCAGTCGACTGGTCCATAAGACAGTCGACCAGTTAGAGTATAAGGTGGTCATCCTATTTTCGTAAAATTTTCGCTCTAAACCAAAATGTAGTGTTCTATCAAAATATGTATTTTGCTAACGTAACATAAAATGCACAAGCACATTATAGCAGAAAATTATATGGAGTTAGTGAAAGAATGAGTGAAGACCACTGATGTAATCTTAATTAAGCATGATATTAATACCTTTAAACTTACTTTTTTTTTATTTTAGTAAAATATGATTAGGTATTAGCTTAGTTTTGTGTTTTATGCTGTAGGAACAAAGGAAGAAGAAAAGAGAAGAAAAATATAAGAAATTCATAAAAAAATGCTACATTGCAGCAATTCCAAACCTTCAGCACTGTTTAGAACATATCTCCCTCTTATGAACTCCAATCAAAGTGATTCAAGTTTCTGTGAAACGATAACACAATTATCTACAACCTTTATGTTGAACACTTTGTCAAAATCTAGATATTTCATAGCGTTATAGAGCTCACAAATCAGAATCATAGTGCAGCAGGATGAATTCTAACCTTTGGTCACTAATTTTAGCATATCTCCTTCAATTTAGATCGGATTAAGGTGATTCAAGTGGATATGGAAGGAAGAGACATAGAGTTACAACTTTTGTGTTTGGCACTTTTGGCAAATTCTGGATTTGTTTGGGCACCGCGGCGTTATGTCATTGCAGGTTTGGAGGGCCGCGGCGTTGGATGCCCAGAAGCACCAAGCACCGCAGCAGCCGAGGGTCAGAACCAGAGTGCCCCAACGCTAGCTCAGGCACCATGGCGCCTGTGTAGCGCACCGCGGTGCTCACCGCTACACCAGGTTGCTAAGTTCACAATTTTTAGGCCTTCTTGACTCCAATTGAAGCCCAATAGGCCGAGATTTGACCTAGAAACACTCCTACTTTGATTAGGAGGAGTGAATCTAAAAAAAGAGAGGAAAGCAAGCAAAGAATTCATTCATTCAATCATCCAAGTTCTTAATTACATTCTTCAATTCTTCTTTAGAGTTTCTTATGGTCCTACGTGGCTAGTTACTTTTAGTTGGTAGAGGTAGATTAAAACCTCAAGGGATCTTCATGCATTGTGATATTTGGATTTGATTTTATTATTTCAATCTTAATTGAGTATTGATTATTCATCTGCTCTTCTTCTCAATGATTATTCATATGATTGCTAAGAGGCCTACTAGTATATTGTCTGTCTTAATCTACCGTTAAATTATGTTTTGAACAAAGTCTTTAATTCTGTGATTCATGAGGCAAATAGGTTTGAGAATTTTGGATTATAAATCATTGAACCTATGATGAATAATTAACTAAATTAGATATAGCCGATGTGTTTATATTTGGTTAGCTCTGTTAGTTTCTCTAGTTCTTCATGCGGTTAATAAGCTATGCTTTACCGATATGCTAAAAGATTGCTTGTTAATTAGGGTTTAATTAGTGCGATTTTCATGAATTTACTAGACTTAAGGAGGAATAGGGTTAAAAACCCAATGATAGATATTCAATTACAGATTGATTATGTTGTCAATGATCAATGCAATTCCTTGACGGTGGATATCAACCAAAACCAACGACTTTCTTATTAATTACTCTCTTAATTATTTTCATTATTGTTTACTTTACTTAATTTGCAATTATCAATCCCCCATTTTTCTAATTACATAAGGTAATACCAGTCTTTGTGGGATCGACCCTTACTCCTACTACTACAGATTAGTTAAGAGGTAAGGTATCAATTTGGGTGTACCTGCTACAGTACGCACCAACCACCGAGTAATGGAGAAGAACGAAGTAGAGTACGGGAAAATGAAGGTCCTCACGGGATAGCCAAGAGAAATGGTAGTGTTCAGTGAAGCACGAGTAGAGCAAGTGGGAATAGAGACACCGGAGGAAACAGTAGAAGAGCAAAGGGAAATGGAGTTTCTTAATGACTCGATTGTGGAAGCAGAGTAGCAGAAGATGGACCATTCCATGGAGTGTGATTTGAAGCCTAAACTAGGTATGGATTTTGATAGTGTAGAAACTGCTTGGAAGTTTTGGGTGGACTATGAAGTAAAAATAGGATTTGGAGTTAGAAAACATTACTTAAATTGTAATAAGAAAGATGAAAATATAACTTCATACAAATTTTTTTGCTGTAAGAAGGGTCTCAGAAGACTAATAAAAGAGATTGTTTGACTGTACATCCTCAACTTGAGACAAGAACAAATTATAAAATAAGAAAGGAAGTGACTCGTGACATGCTGTAATTTAAGCATGTTGTTAGCATTATTTTAGTTAGTTTTTACTTACTTTAAGTAGAAAATAGATATGAATTAATTGAGTTTTGTGTTTTATGTTTTAGGAATAATAAAGAAGGAAAGAAGAGGAAAATAGAGAAAAAATTATGAAAAAATGCTGATTTCTGACCCTTCGTCACTAATTGAGGCATATCTCACTCATTTAGACTCCGATTGGGGTGATTCTAGCAGCTATAGAAAGAAGAGACATAGCGCTACAAGTTTCGTGTTTGGCACTTTGACAAAATCAAGAAGATTCTGGGCGCTGTGGCGCTCACAAGAGAGAGCCGCAGCGCCTCGAGAAAAGGCATTTGGAGTGCCAAGGCGCTAAGCTACCCAAACAAGGGCGCCGCGCCACTCAACCCAATGCGCCGCGGCGCCCGAGCACATTTGATTCTGTCTGCCGTGGAGCTACACGGTTGCCGTGGAGTTGCACGGGTGCTGTGGCGCTCACCACCGCATCAGTTTGCCGAATTCGCAAATTTTAGGTCTTTTTGACTCCAATTGAAGCCCGATGAACCGAGATTTGACCTAAAAACACTCCTACTTCGATTAGGAGGAGTTAATCTATAAAAAGAGAGGAAAGCAAGCAGAGAAAGCATTGAATTATTAATCCAAATTCTTAGTTACATTCTTTAATTCTTCTTTAGATTTTCTTATGGCCCTACGTGGCTAGTTCCTTTTAGTTGGTTAAGGTAGATTGAAACCTCAAGGGATCTTCATGCATTGTGAGATTTGGATTTGATTTTATTATTTTAATTTGAAATGAGTATTGATTATTTATCTGTTCTTCTTCTCAATGATTATTTATATGATTGCTAGGAGGCCTACTAGTATATTGTCTGTCTTAATCTACCGCTGAATTATATTTTGAACAAAGTCTTCAATTTTGTGATTCATGAAGCAAATAGGTATGAAGATTTTGGATTATAAATCATTGAACCTATGATGAATAATTAACTAAATTAGATATAACCGATGTGTTTATATTTGTTTAACTTTGTCAGTTTCTCTAGTTCTTCATGCAGTTAATAAGTTATGCTTTACCGATGTGCTAAAGGATTGCTTGTTAATTAAGGTTTAATTTGTGCGATTGTCATTAATTTACTAGAATTAAGGAGGAACAGGGTTAGAAACCCAATGATAGATATTCAATTACAGATTGATTATGTTGTCAATGATCAATACAATCCCTTGACGGTGGATATTAACTAAAACCAACGTCTTTATCATTAATCACTCTCTCTTAATTATTTTCATTATTGTTTACTTTACTTAATTTGCGATTATCAATCCCCCCTTTTTCTAATCACCTAAGGTAATACCAGTCTCTGTGGGATCGACCCTTACTCCCACTACTACAAGTTAGTTTTAAGGTAAGGTACCAATTTGGGTGTACCTGCGATAGTACGCACCAACTCGAGAGAATGATAGATATAAAATCAACGACTTAGTTTATGAACATAATCATCCATTACATCTTCTTAAAACTGTACACATGCTGGTTTCATAACATAAACTATCTGAAGTTCAGGGGTATGAAATTGAGTTAGGTGAGGATTCTGGACTTCAACAGAAAACTTGTTTTGATCTAATGAGCAGGCAAGTGGGAGGAAAATCTAATCTTAGCTATACTCGATTACATGCAAAAAATTATATTCAATCAAAAAGGCAGAGAAGTTTGGCTTATAGAGAGGCTGGTTGTCTGCTACAATATTTTCAGTGTCAGTTGTTGAAAAATCCATCTTTTTTCATGCTTATCAAATAGATATGGATGAACAGATAACTAAGGTATTTTGACGGGATGCAAAAATTTTAATTGATAATAGTTATTTTGGTGATATGGTATCTTTAGACACAACATACAACACTAACAATGCACACTGACCACTTGCATTATTTTATGGATTCAACCATTTTAGAGGAGTGGTGATCTTTGGGGCAGCTTTGATGTATGATGAAATAGTGAAATCATTTAATTGGTATTTTGAAACTTTCTTAGAGGTACACAAGCAAAAAAAACCTCATACTAGTTTTACCGATCAAGACCAAGCAATGTCAAAAGCATTGATTAAAGTGATGCCAGAAACTTTCCATGGGCTATGCACATGGCATTTGATGCAAAATGCCACTAAACATCTCAGCAACTTGATGAAGGATGGCTCTCATATCTTGACGGACATAAAAAAGTGCATGTATGAATATGACAAAGAAGTACAATTTGAGGCGACATGGGTTAACTTATTGTCAAAATATGGTGTTCAAGAGAATACTTGGCTGAAATATTTGTATAAAATAAAAGAAAAGTGGTTTGCTTGTTATACAAAAAAAACTTTAATGCTTGGCATGCGTGTACACAACTTAGTGAAAGCTTAAATTCAGACTTCAAGAGTTGTATGAAACTAGAGTTAGATATACTCCAGTTCTTCAAAAAATTTGAGAAAGTTGTAGAAGATAAGCGCTACAATGAGTTGAAACATGAATTTGAGTCACGCCATAAAATACCTAGATTGAAGATGGAAATTCCATTATGCTACAACAGCTTGCTCAGATCTACACTTCTACCATATTTGACTTGTTCCAAAAGGAGTTTGATTTATATGCGGCTGCATGCATAAAAAGTAGAAATGAGAGTCAAGCATTGCATGAATATATTGTTATGATGGTTAATCGAGGGGTTGATTATAGAGTTCAGTTCGATCCTATCAACATGTCCATTTCTAGTAGTTGTAAGAAGTTTGAAACTCATGGTATATTATGTTGTCATGTTTTGAAGGTGTTTAATGTATGAGATGTTAAAATACTTCCCATTCAATATATACTAAAGAGGTGGACAAAAGAAAATAGGACAAGTGTGGTCTATGATATAAAGGAAAATGAAATTGAAGCATATCTTAAGCTTTAGATAATATTGGCAACTGAAGTGTTTGACGATTTAGAAACTTTTTTAATGGTAAATAAAACCATTGATGATCTGAGCAAGCAAGTTATGGAACTTCGTTTAAGACACAAGTGCCCCGAGCAAGATACCACAGAATGTGTCACACAGGCGAAGGGATTGAAGAAAAAGATAGGCATAAAGAGTAAGAGACGCATAAAGAGTTGGGTTGAGGTACAGTCTTAAAGAAAAAAGAAGGTCTTCAGCATCAAATGTATCGCAGGTACGTGAAATTACACATTTAAATGGGCTCTTGATTTTCATTTGTTGAGACATTACTAATTTCTTATTATCCTACCAGGATCGTCGGTCGCACAGTCAGGAATATCTTCCTTCACACCTTCATCACTCTCTACACATACCCAACCAGAAGAAAGTGATTTCAGTTTTACTAGAGAGGTAAGAGTTTTCTTTATCTTTTAATAAATTATAAGAACTGTTATAATATTTTCAATTAGAAGCTGTGGTGATAATTATTGTGTTTTTGTTATGTAAGGACCGCTTGATCACCCCTTGCAGTCACTTGATCACCCCATGTAGTCACTTGATGCAATAGAGGTTTCTAGAATTTTATAAAGTATATTATACAAGCCAGTCAACTAGAAGTGAACATTTTGTAAATATGACTAGTGTAGAGTTCCTCCAGCTATCTCATATGCTATCACAATTATAAATGCTATTAGTACTTCTTTTTTGTATATGCTACTTATGAAAATGTATAAATGAAACTTATGTGGCAATGAAAATGTGAAAAATACTACAAATGCATCAACAACTCTGTGAATGTGGCAATAAAACTCACAAATTCCCTTCAATTCATATATTCATTGTATTGAAGATTAAAATATAGTATAATTGGTAGACATGTAAACTTGGCTAAGACTCCCCTATGTCATCAACAAAAAGGGGGAGCAATACAAAAATGGAGAGTAAAATAAGACTCCCCTATCTTATCAACAAAAATGCCAATATTATACAGAATTTTCACACACAAAAAAAAACAAAACAATGAAAATAAACTATCTAGGGTAGATGGTTTTGATATGGTTCTTCATCCCCTACTTCTTGGTTTGGTTCTTCATCCTTTACCTCTTGGTTTGGTTCTTTGTCCCTTTGCTCTTGGTCCGGTTTCTCATGCACTACATGTCCATATTATGCTTTAAATCTGCCTAATCTCACAAAAAATTCAGCCATATTTTGTTCTATACTTATCACTCGAGTGCTCAAATCAGTAACAATGTCATCCATCTTGGTTAACTTGAAATTTGTGGTCTCAAGCAAACCAACTATGTGTTGCATCATGAGATTGCCTAAATGATCAATTGACCTCTCTTGGGTTCTTGCATCTCTCTTGACCTCTCTTAGGTAATTGATAACTCTAATTTATTAGAGTTTTTCTAAGCTTTTCTTAGGTTATTTACTCTGCATTTTGTTTTATTAGCATTAATGCCCCTCTGATTTAATAGTATGTTTGAGCCTCCTATGAGTGTAAAACCACCCATTACGTTTGCTATCAAATTTAGTATGCATATATGGAAATTGAGGCAGAAAACCAAGTGATTGTGGTCCTGTTAATATGATGCACATGATTGGAAGCTGATCTTTTGTGATACGCTGTAGGTGGGAGTGATTCATGGCTGCTGCAACAGGTGCAGCTACGACTAACCAGCATGGAGGAAGCAGCATGCAGCTGACACAGCAGAGTGCTGGGATGCAGAAGCGCAAAAACTGTCTCCATTACTGAAAAGGGAGAAAGAGGCGCTGGCAGAGGTACTAGCCAAGAAAAAGAAAAAGAATGTTGCAGCCAAGCTACCTCATCGAGACCACAAGTCTTGCCTATAAAAGGTAGAAAGGAGAAAACAAAAAGGGATATATACACAGAGGGATAGAAAATAGATAGGGGAGCCCAGAGTCCTAGACGGGAGTGGGCTATAAGGAGATATTATCCCCTTGGGAACCTACCCAGAAGAAGTAGCTGCTGGACGTGAAGAAGAGAATCCTTTCTGAGAATTCCCTTCTGTGCTTTATTGTTTAGTGCTGAACTATATTTTTCCTTAACTGTATCACTCTTCTTTGCATAATGGTTGTCCTGATACTTGTAACTTGTTTGAATATGAAGCTGGGTTAAGTTCCCAGCTAGGGTTGTAGATGGGTTGCAGTGAACTCTTGCACATTTTAATACATGGATGATTTTGCTGCAGTTTTGCTTTTGTCATCTAACTGCTGTGCATTTCTTAACTTTCTACTGTTAACTGAACTTTAATAGTAGAAAACTGAGGCTGACAATGACCTGGAAGGGTGGTGAAGGCTGGAATAGGGTTGGATGTTATGGGTTAGTTAAAAGACCAAAGTAAAACTAATATAGGAATATATAGTTGTCCCATATGACCCAACAGTTGGGACTTCAAGCATAACTCCGTGGCTTGGATTTATACAGGAATGTATGATTGAACCCCAGAAGTGCAAGGAATAGTAGTCTCGAAAGATCCCATTCTAGAGGAAACTGGTCACTTGAGCAATTGCTATAGCAATTTCTAGAGCAAAATGAGTGCAGAAGTTCATGGGAACCCTGAAGCAACCCTAGTTCCCCTAATATCTGTTTGACCTAACCTAGTGTATCTCAACTTGTTTCAACCTTTGTTAAGTTCGTTTAGCCTTATTTGTACTTGAACCTTAATCTTGTGAACCAACAAAGTTTTGCTACAGCATTTCACGAATCAAAGAATTTTATAGTAATTTCTAGTACACTTCCTCGTGGGACGATACTCACTCATCATTATATTACTTGGTCACGATACGTGCACTTGCATTCGAACATTGCATAAATACCTTGCAACCAACAATTTTTTGACGCCGTGGCCTGGGAGTGTCAACTTGAAAATTATTATTAGATATTTGACTTTGTGAATGACTTTTATCCCTTAGTCACTCTGGTGTTATTTTGGGTAGGTGAACTCAATACATGAGCAGGTCCGATAGAGAGCTATTGCCTCTAGATCCTGAAATAGAAAGGACTCTTCTGGATGACCGAGATAGAAGGAGAGGACTGTTGGGACCTGAACAAGAAGCAAAAATGGCTAACCAGAGTGGAGCAGACAACATGGATGACCGAGATAGAGTTTTGAATGCTTATGTTCAACCAAATCTGAATGGGTTGAACCCAAGCATAGTACGACTAGAAATTAAAGCTCTTCACTTTGAGCTCAAGCCTGTAATGTTTCATATGCTATAGACTGGGGGACAATTCAGTGGAATGCCTACAAAGGACCCTCACCTTCACTTGAGAGTGTTTATTGAAGTCACAGATGCATTCAAAATGAATGGGGTGATAGATGAGGTTCTAAAGATGAAATTGTTCCCCTACCCATTAAGAGATCGAGCTAGAGCATGGTTAAACTTTCTGCCACCTGATTCTATTGCCAACTGGAGTGATTTGGTAGAGAAGTTTTTGCTAGAATACTTCCTACCTACCAAAAATGCAAGGCTGAGGAATGACATCACATCCTTCCAGCAACTAAACGGAGAATCACTATATGATACCTGAGAGAGGTACAAAGAACTGCTACGAAGATGTCCTCATCATGGAATCTCGTACTGCATCCAGATGGAGACCTTTTATAATGGTCTCAATGCTCAAACCAGAACCATAGTAGATGTAACAGCTAATGGGGCACTTTTATCCAAAACCTACAATGAGGTGTATGAGCTGCTCAAAAGGATGGCTAGCAACAATTATCAATAGCCTATGGACAGAGTCTCAATTGGAAAGAAAACTGCGAGTATGCATGAAGTGAGTGAAATCACTTCTCTCACAGCCCAGATAGCTTCATTGGTAAATGTTTTAAAAAACCAGCACCCGACTCGCCTTCAAGGGGCTAATGCAGCCCAGGAAATTGGAGTGTCTTGTGTTTTGTGCAACAGAACTCATTTATTTGAGAGTTGCCCTTCAAATCGGAGTCAGTGTGTTATGTGGGAAATATGCATCGCAGCAACAATCCCTATTCAAATACGTATAACCCTGGTTGGAGGCAGCATCCCAACTTTTCTTGGAGTAGCTTCGGTGATGGCCAGGGAAGCAATTCTGCCCCTCAAAGACCACAAGCTCCCCCAAGATTTCAGTAGCAGAAGCATCAGCCTAATGAGACTCCCAACTCATTGGAATCTTTTCTTAAGGAATACATGGCAAGAAATGATCCTGTGATCCAGAGTCAAGTTGCATCATTAAGAAATCTAGAAAACCAAGTTGGGCAGCTTGCCAATGAATTAAAAAATAGACCTCTAGGGGCACTTCCAAGCAATATTGAAGTCCCTAGGAGAGAAGGGAAGGAGCACTGCAAGGCCATAGCTCTTAGGAGTAGAAAAGTAGTGGAAGCACCCCAAGTAAAGAGGCAAGATCAAAACGACCCTGCTGTACCACTAGATGAGAAGGAAAATAAGCAGGGGCAGGCTGAGAAGGTGAGTGAGAAAGCAGGAATCTCTGGAGAAAAGTCTGCAGTTTTGCCGTAACAAAATATGCAGCAGACCAAGCTACCTCCACCATTCCCTCAAAGATTCCAGAAATAGCAGAATGACCATCAGTTCAGAACATTTCTAGATGTCCTCAAGTAGCTGCACATTAACATTCCCTTGGTGGAAGCATTGGAGCAAATTATTAACTATGTCAAGTTCATGAAGGACATCTTAACTAAGAAAAGAAGGTTTAGGGAATTTTCGATTGTTGCTCTAACACGAGAATGCAATGATGTGTTACAAAATAAGCTGCCTCCCAAACTCAAAGATCCAGGTAGCTTCACCATTCTTTTTTCCATTGGAACCTTGTATTTTGGCAAGGCTCTTTATGACTTGGGAGCAAGCATCAACCTCATGCCGATGTCAATATTCAAGAAGCTGGGGATTGTGTAACAACTTTTTTATTTATTTATTATACAATATAAAGTTCGCATACACATCATTAATCAAAACGTACGTACAACATTTCAAACACATAAATATCTACATCTTATTTATTCTGGTTGACCAATTCCGGAGATTCGGGTACGGGTGGTTGCACCTTCACCGGGATCTGTGTCAACTCGCCCACAAACATTTTATTTAGGATCCGCCCATCATAGAATAACTCGATCTAACGTGCACTAAAAGCCAGAGCTATAGAAAAATCTGCATAACTAATTTTCTGAACATGACATCGAAATATAGTGAGAATTAAATCCCAATAAGTTCAACAATAAATAAATATCAATATAGATCATCACGTCATGTTCAGCTGTATAAACTATAGTAAATAACTTTGGTCACATGAATGCACTATATCTATGCACATGAGAATCGTACAGTAATGACATGTGTGACAGGATTAACTATTTTCAGAATATCATATGATGACTATCAATTTATTCTCATATCAAGCTACCCTGGTCAGGGTGAGTATTTTCTACTCTCTGGTACAGGCTTTTCTCGCTCCGTCCGACATGGCCCACTTTCTCTTTCTTTTCTCATTAACATGATCATAACCGTTGGTAGGGCGTCCCCTACGGTGCAACACACGGATTGCCATGTGACCGTGCTCATTTCTTTTCTTTTCACAATAATAGCCAAAAATATGCTTTCAATAACAAGTATGTTCATCAAAATATAACTATTACCAAAAATCATTGGTAATTATGCCATGAACATAACCATTTCAAATATCACTTTATAAAATATTTTCATGTCAAAATTTCACACTTAAGATGGTAAGAAGTTCATACAATGGCAATGGCTATGGCTATACTAGTCATTTATTATTTTCATTTATAAGATTCATCTTCTTTTTTAAATATTAATTTTATTTCTTTATTTTCTTGATGCAGGTTTTCATCCTATCTAACCTTCTCTTACTAATCAAAGTATAACTCCCTCAATTTAACTCCAATGTAGGTGATCTTGGTGTCAATATCAAGATAAAACAATTATCTAAAACTATTATGTTGAACATTGTAGTGAAATATTAAGCAATCAAGGTGATATTACTCCCTCAATGTAAAGGTTATTTCTTCTCAAATAGGTTCTGACCTCTACCAACTAATCTGTCAATATCTCCCTCATAAGAATTCCAAATTAAGTAATTCTAGTGGCTAAACATCCGTGACACATATATATATATATATATATATAATTCATATGTTAACCATTTCTTTTAATTCCTTACAGAAGTTTCCCAGAAATTAAAACACCGAAGCTATCCTAACATATTCTTCCCTGATTAACCATTTTCTGACCTTTGTTTACTAATCAGAACATATCTACCTCATATGAACTTTAAATGGAATGATTCCAGTGGCTAAAAATCCGTGACACATATATCTATAATTCATATGTTAACCATTTATTTTAATTCCTTATATAATGTTTCCAAAAATTAAACCACCGAAGCTATCCTAACATATTCTTCCCTAATTAACCATTTTCTGACATTTGTTTACTAATCGGACCATATCTACCTCATATGAACTCTAAATTGAATGATTCCAGTGGCATAATATCCGTGAGACATAAATCTACATTTGTTATGTTAACCATTTGCTTAGATTACCTATAGAATATTTCCAGAAATTAAAACACAGAAGCTTAAAATTCTGCCACCCATAGCCATACCCATGCAGAACTATCTACACCAACCTAAGTATTCAAACATACATAATATGTAACATGATATAGCAACATCCATGACCAATCATCAAAGTTCTAAGATCAAAATTCCATATAAATATTTCAAGTTTCAAAACTTTTCTTCAAAAAGAAATATTGTTAAACTTACCTGGAGCACTTAGCCCCCTAGACTTCTCCTTCCTCTTTCTTCCTTTCTTCCTCTCCTTTCCTCACTCTACCTTGCTTCTATTTTTCCTCTCCCTTACTTGGACGAAATTCTAATGTTGTAAGGGTGGGTTTTCTTATATAGACCACCAAATAATTCACCTTTCATGATCATGGGTCTACCTTATCACAATTAGGTTACACTTGGATGAATTTTTGGAAAACAAACAACTTATGTTCTTGTCTTCCTCTTTCTTAGTCAAGATATGCTTAGGAAAAGGAGATTTGTATTTTGAAAATTATGATAATATGTTCTTAAGATATGGGACAAGGTCCCTTTGATTTAGGGATTCATTTACTTTTTCTTTTGTCTTAATCAATTATGATAGGTTTGCCTTTTTAAATGGCAAATTTCTAGCCCTTCAATCTCAATTATTTGGTTGAAATTATTTGTGTGGGATAGAAATGTTTTGTCCTAATGCTATGTATTATCATACCACTTGCTAAAATTATGAGTGTAGGATATAGATGTTTTGTCCTAAAGCCTTGTATTATCATACCACTTGCTAAATTTTTGTCTTAATGTCATGTCACCTAATCTTGATTACACCATTATTTCATCACTTTAAATTTATTTTTAATTTTTATTTTTCCTCTTGGGTTTGGGCTCATTCTTGCCCATTTTATTTACTTTGGTTAAAAGTCTACCTTTCATAATGGGCTTGGTCACATTTTTATGATTTTTGGGCTACCAGTCCAATTTCTATATCCTAGTCCAAGTCTATATTTTATTTCTTCATTGGGCTATCCTATTGGCTTGCTAAAAATTTATGTGAAATAGAAAAACTTTATATGAAGTGTCCATAGGTGAAAGCCCAATTTATGGGTGGAGATACTAAACTTAGTAACTTTTGCTCTTAAATTAAGAAAAATTACCCTAATCCGATCTTCTTGAAATTTTAAGACATTTACTTACTTCACAAAAATTTATCTTCCTTACCAAAGAATTTCACCTTTCTTTAGCATGTTTATTTCTAATATTTCCTCTTAGGTTTTCTTTCTTTACCTATTCCATTAATATTAGAACATTTCTATACAAACACATAAGGTAAAGAATTTCTAAGGATTATATTTCCTTAGATATCTAAAAATTGTTTAATAAATTTTATTTCCTTAATTAAGTATTTATGTACCTTTATTAATAAAAGAAATAAAATTATGGATGTTACTTTGAATACTTTTGTACTTTTATTAATACGTAAAACGAAATTAGGGATGTTACAGATTGGTGAAGCATGGCCTACCATGGTTTCACTACAGTTGGCAGACAAATCCATAGCACATCCAGAAGGGAAAATCGAGGATGTCTTAGTTAAGGTGGATAAATTCATTTTTCCAGTAGATTTCATAATACTGGATTATGAAGCAGATGCAAATGTGCGAATCATTTTAGGCAGGCCATTCCTAGCCACTGGCCGAACCTTAATTGATGTTCAAAAAGGGGAATTAACAATGAGAGCTCAAGATGAGCAGGTCACATTCAACGTATTTCAGTCCATGAAATTCCCTAGCGAAGTGGAAGAATGCTCAGTTATTTCTATGATAGACACATTAACATCGGAACAGTTCAAAAAATGCTGCAGGGGCCCATCACCAGTTGTGTGGCAGGATAGCTCAGATTCAGAGGTGGAAAACGATAAAGAATGGGCCTGGATAGAAGCAAAACATGGCACTGGGAAGCAAGGTCTAATGAATGAGCCGTTGGATAAGTCCTTACGGGAATTAAAGCTACCAAAGGCATCGATAGAGGAACCACCAACCTTGGAATTGAAGCCATTACTAGCACACCTAAAATATTCTTATCTAGGTGAAACAACCATCCTTCCTGTGATCATTTCAGCGCTTTTGATAGAAGAGAAAGAGGAGAAATTAGTCGTGACATTGAAAAAATTCAAAAGAGCTATTGGTTGGACCCTTGCTGATATTAAGGGTATCAATCCCTCATTCTATATGCATAAGATCCTGTTAGAGAATAATGAAGGAGGGTCCATTGAACCTCAACGGAGGCTCAATCCAATAATGAAGGAGGTGGTAAAGAAGGAAATCATCAGGTGGTTAGATGCTGGAATTATTTACCCCATATCAGACAGTTCCTGGGTTAGTCCAGTCCAATGTGTTCTTAAGAAAGGGGGCATGATTGTGGTGGAAAATGAAAACAATGAGCTCATCCCCACCAAGGTTGTGACTGGTTGGAGGATTTGCATGGACTACAGGAAGCTAAACAAAAGCACCAGAAAAGACCATTTCCCCTTGCCATTCATTGACCAGATGTTAGACAAACTTGCGGGAAGAGAGTACTACTGTTTCCTAGACGGGTATTCAAGCTACAATCAGATTGCTATAACACCCGAGGACCAGCACAAGACCACATTCACATGCCCTTATGACACCTTTTCATTTCAGAGGATACCGTTTGGGTTATGCAATGCTCCAGTAACTTTTCAACAATGCATGATGGCAATTTTCACAGAAATGGTGGAGCAATTTATGGAGACTTTCATGGATGACTTTTCAGTTTTTGGGGATTCTTTTGACTTGTGTTTGGGAAACCTCGCTAAGTTCCTTCAAAGGTGTGAGGAAACAAACTTGGTGTTGAATTGGGAGAAGTGTCAATTCATGAGGAAACAAACCTATGGACACTTCATATAGAGTTTTTCCACTTCACATAAATTTCTAGCAAGCCCATTGGATAACCTAAACAAGAAATAAAACATAGACTTGGACTAGGATATAGAAATTAGACCGATAGCCCAAAAATTATGAAAATGTGTCCAAGCCCTCCAAGAAAGGTAGAATTTTATCCAAAGCAAAATAAATCGGTAGGAATAAGCCCAAATCCAAGAGGAAAAATAAAATAAAATAAATCATGTGATGATATAATAAAGATTAGGTTACATGGCTTCAAGACAAAAATTTAGCAAGTGGTATGATAATACAAAGCTTTAGGAAAAAACATCTATATCCTACACTCATCATTTTAGCAAGTAGTATGATAATACAAGGCTTTAGGACAAAACATCTATATCCTACACTCATAATTTTAGCAAGTGGTATGATAATACATGACATTAGGACAAAACATTCCTATCCCACACAAATAATTTCAACCAAATAATGGAGATTCAAGGGTTAAAAATTTGCCACCTAAAAAGGCAAACCTATCATAATTGATTAAGACAAAAGAAAAAGGAAATGAATCCCTAAATCAACGGGACTTTGTCCCTTATCTTAAGAACATATTATCATAATTTTAAAAATACAAATCTCCTTTTCCTATGCATATCTTGACTAAGGAAGAGGAAGACAAGAACATGAGTTATTTGTTTTTCAAAAATTCAACCAAGTGTATCCTAATTGTGATAAGGTAGACCCATGGTCATGAAAGGTGAATTATTTGGTGGTCTATTTAAGCAAAACCTACCCCTATAACATTAGAATTTTCGTTCAAGTGAGGGAGAGAAAAAATAGAAACAAGGTAGAGTGAGGAAAGAAGAGGAAGGAGAAGTCTAGAAGACTAAGTGCTCAAGGTAAGTTTAACAATATTTCTTTTTGAAGAAAAGTTTTGAAACTTGTAATATTTATATGGGATTTTGATCTTAGAACTTTAATGATTGGTCATGGATGTTGTTATATCATGTTACATATTATGTATGTTTGAATACTTAGGCTAACGTAGATAGTTCTGCATAGGTATGGCTACGAGTGGTAAAATTTTAAGCTTCTATTTTTAAAATTCTAGGAAGAATCGGTAAGGAATTTAAAGAAATGGTTAACATGAATGATAATTGCATTTCATTATAGTTTCTATGTGCTGTCCATGTTGTTTTACTGAATTTTTCTGGTGTTTTAAGCACTCTTACCCCCCTGATTTAATTAAATGGGATGACTCTTCTGGATATAACGTTAGTTACCTCATTGCTGCAGCATTTCAGTAAGCATATGTAGCAATGATAGCAAAACCCCGGGTGATAGTGGGTAAGTTACTCCCTCTTTCCTGCAATACGCTGATACTATTTGATATGGTGCAGGTGGCAGAGCTGCGCAGCAGGAGCAGCCACCATGGAGCAGGGGACAGCAGCAGGGACACTGTAGGCTGCTGGTACAGGACTGCCTCTACTACTGAAAGTGAAGAGGAAAAAGCTGCACAACAAGGGCGCCGACTGCAGAGCAGAAGGAATGTCAGCAACCCAGGGACTTTACTGGGACCACAAAAGCTGCCTATAAAAGGCCATAAAGCAGCTATAGGAAAGCGTAGAGAGACGGGAGGAAGAGGAGAGAATTGGAAGAAAACAACGCCATAGCCTAGAGTGCTGCTGACACCGGGAGGTGCAGCATGAAGGGATAGAGCGTTATTTTAGAAAAGAATTTTGATCTCTGTTGTTGTTTTTACTGTTTTATCAAAAAAGCAAGAACTGCACTTTGTAATTTTATATATATCACTTAGGATGCATCCCAATGTTTTGGGAATTTTTGTAACCAGTGTACCCATGAGGCTTGGCTAGTTTCCAGCTGGGGTTGCACAAGGGTTGTAATGAACTGAGCACATTTTTATTGTTAATCCATTTTGTTACAGTTGTTGTTCACCATTCAATTGTGTTTCCTGTTAGTTTTTCTTTCCTTAATAACGGAAGTTTGGAGGAAGAAAACCAAGGCCACCACTCACCTGGAAGGGTAATGGAGGCTGGAAAAAAGTTGAATGTAAGGGGTTACCTCATATAGGGATATACGGGTACCCCATTAGTCCCATAATGAACTTCATGTACAATTTGGAGGTGAGGACTGATGCAGGAATGCGAGTCTGAACCTTGGAATTGTAAGAAATGGCAGTCTGGGAAGACTCCATTCAGGACTGAATTTGGCACTCAGAACAATTGCTGCAGCAAAGCCTAGAGCATATATGAGTGCTGTAGTCCATGACAACCCTGAGCAACCCTAGTTCTCCCAATATAGTTTCCTCTTCTATTTCCAATTACTCTTTATTTTAGTTATAGTTAAAGTCAGTCAACCCACTTTTATTCCAATTTTGTGAAACATCTTAATGTTGCTACAGCATTCATACAGCAAGAGTCTCTAAACAGTTTTAGTTCACTCCTCGTGGGACGATACTCACTCATCACTTTATTACTTGGTCACGACACGTGCACTTGCATTCTGACATTGTATTCATCTTGCATGAATCACACACCAACAATGAAAAATATAGATATATGTGTCATGGATTTTTAGTCACTGGAATCACTCAATTTGGAGTCCGTATGAGGCAGATATGGTCTGATTAGTTTGTAATGGTCAGAAATTGGTTAATCATGGAAGAATATTTTAGGATAGTTTCTGTGTTTTAATTTCTAGGAACATTCTGTAGGGAACTAAAATAAATGATTAACATAAAAATTATTTCTATATTGTAACAGAGTTTTAGCCACTGGAATCACATAATTTGGAATTCGTATGAGGGAGATATGGACAGATTAATAGGTAGAGGTCAGAACCTACCTGAGAAGAAATAACATATACTTTGAGGGAGTAATATCATCTTGATTTTTTAATATTTCGCTAACCTGTTCAACATAATAGTTTTAGATAATTCTTTTATCTTTAAATTTACACCAAGATTATCTATATCGGAGTTAAATTGAGGGAGTTATGCTCTGATTAGTAAGAGAAGGTCAGATAGGATGAAAACCTGCATCAAGAAAATAAAGAAATAAAATTAATATTTAAAAAAGAAGAAGAATCTTATAAATGAAAATAATAAATGACTAGTATATGCTATAGCCATTTCCATTGTATGAACTTCTTACCATCTTAAGTGTGAAATTTTGACATGGAAATATTTTATAAAGTGATACTTAAAATGGTTATGTTCATGGCATGATTACCAATGATTTTTGGTAATAATTATATTTTGATGAACATACTTGTTATTGAAATCATATTTTTGGCTATTATTATGAAATGAAAAGAAATGAGCACGGTCACATGGCAATCCGTGTGGTGCACCAGTAGGGGATGCCCTACCAACGGTTATGATTATGTTAATGAGAAAAGAAAAAGAAAGTGGGCCATGAGAAAAGCCCGTACCGGAGAGTAGAAAATACTTACCCTGACCGGGGTAGCTTGATATGAGAAGAAATTAATAGTCATCATATGATATTTTAAAAATAGTTAATCATGTCATACATGTCATTATTGTACGATTCTCATGTGCATAGATATAGTGCATTCATGTGACCAAAGATATTTGATGTAGTTTATACAGATGAACATGACGTGATGAGCTATATTAATGATGATTTATTGTTGGACTTACTGGGATTTAATTCTCACTATATTTCCTTGTCATGTTCAAAAGAATAATTATGCAGATTTTCTCTATGGCACTGGCTTTTAGCATATGTTGGATCAAGTTACTCTATTTTGAGCTGATTCTAGTAATATATATGGTGTCTATGGTCGAGTTGACTAAAATCCCAGTGAACGTGCAACAACCCGCACCAGTATCTCCGGAACTGGTCAACAAGGATGAATAAGATGTAATTATATATGTGTTAGACTTTTGTACGGATGTTATTGATTAATGATATGTATGTAAACTCTGTATTGTATAAACTAAATAAATGTTATTTTGAGGTAAGTTGTAATAAGGTAATAACTTCATGGTATTTAAAAAAAATTTGTTACTTAAATGGAGTTGTTACAATAGAAGGTTTATCAAGGACTTCTTCAAGATTGCTAAACCTCTATGCAATTTGCTAGAGAAAGACAAAGTCTTCTACCTCGATAAGAACTGCATGGCAGCATTCTGTTACCTCAAGGAGAAATTAAGTACAGCACCTGTTATTGTGGCACCAGATTGGACTTCACCATTTGAGCTCATGTGTGACACGAGTGAAGCAACATTGGGAGCCGTCCTTGGGCAGCGTAGGAACAAAGTTTTTCATTCCATATATTACACAAGCAAGACGCTACAAGTGGCCCATTTCCACTACACAGTGACAGAGAAGTATCTGCTTGCTATGGTGTTTGCTTTTAAAAAATTTAGATCCTACTTGGTAGGTGCAAAAGTAATTGTGCACACAGACCACTCTGCCATCAAACCACTAATCAAGAAGAAGGATTCAAATTCTAGACTCATCCGATGGGTGCTCTTGCTACAAGAATTTGATATGAAAATTTGGGATAGAAAGGGAATTGAGAATCAAGTAGCTGACCATCTCTCTATACTAGAAGGTAGCAGTGAAATTACAGAGGAAATCAACGAGAATTTCCCAGATGAGCAACTCTTTCTCATGTCCCAAGATGTTACGCCATGGTATGCTGACTATGCGAATTACCTGGTAAGTGGATTGCTCCCACCAGATCTGACTTCGCAACAAAAGAAGAAATTCCTACATGACATGAATTCATATTACTGGGATGAACCGTACCTCTTCAAGCAGTGTGCTAATCAGATGATAAGAAGATGCATTCTAAGTGAAGAGATTGAGCAAATCCTATAGCAATACCATGCTTCACCCTATGGAGGCCACTTTGGAGGAGTTAGGACTACGAACAAGGTGCTACAAGCAGGGTTTTACTGGCCTTCTTTGTTCAAAGACTCCCATAGTTTTGTGTTGAAATGTGACAGGTGCCAGAGAGTAGGGAATATATCCCGAAAACACGAAATGAAACAACATCTTGGAAGTGGAATTGTTTGATGTATGGGGAATTAACTTCATGGGACCCTTCCCTTCGAGTTTTGGGAACCAATATATCCTGGTAGCTATTGACTACATCTCAAAATGGGTAGAAGCAAGTGCGTCTCCAGCTAATGATGCAAAGGTAGTGACCAGATTCCTTAAAAAGAACATTTTCACAAGATTTGGAACTCCTAGAGCCATCATCAGTGATGGAGGATCTCACTTCTGCAACAAGCAATTTGGGGCACTGCTGGTCAAATATAGAGTAAGACACAAGGTTGCAACACCATACCATCCTCAAACCAGTGGTTAGGCTAAAATCTCCAATAGAGAAATTAAAAGGATACTCAAAAAAACTGTTGGCCCAACTAGGAAAGATTGGTCCTCAAGGATGGATGATGCATTGTGGGCTTATCGAACAGCCTATAAAACATCGTTGGGGATGTCACCATACAAGTTGGTGTTTGGTAAGGCTTGTCATCTGCCAGTAGAGCTTGAGCATCAGGCATATTGGGCAATCAAGGATTTAAATCTAAATTTGGGAGCTGCTGGTGAAAAAAGGATGCTGCAACTAAATGAGTTGGATAAATTCCACGATCAGGCTTATGAGAATGCCAAGCTATACAAGGAGAAAGTGAAGCAATGGCATGACAAGAAGATACAACTGCGGGACTTCGAGGTGGGACAGAAAGTGTTGCTGTTCAATTCCAGGTTGACCTTATTCCTTGGAAAACTGAAATCCCGCAGTCTTTCCTTTTGGAGCCATTGAATTGGAAGAAAAAAAACAGGGAGAACATTCACGGTTAATGGACAAAGGATTAAGCACTACCTGGGAGGTGATGTGGAACGCCAGCACTCCTCAATCCAATTGCAAGAGGGATGAACAGGGAAAAAGTCAGGTTGTTGACTATAAAACAAGTGCTTATGGGAGGCAACCCATTTTTCTTTTAATTCATTCATATTTTATAGTTGTTAGGTAATTTGAATTTTGCCACTAATATCTTTTATGCTCATTTCGCAGGCCTAGGGAAGCATCAGAGTGAATTTCAATTTTTGTTGTCATTTACCATAGAACTTGTTGCAGCAAAAGCACCTACCCCTGAAGAAAGGAGTCCTCCCTTGGTATGGAAATAGCGCTGGACACAGGGAGAAATTTCAAAAAAAAAACAAGAAGAAGAGGCAGGAGACCCTTAAGAATCCTATAAGTCATAACCACACCCCCTTATTCCCCCTAGCCCACTCTTGTGTACCCAACAGCCCTCTGCCATTTTTGACTGTTCTTGTCTCCTGCATTCCCGTTCAACTTGTGCTTCGAGACCTCCATCGCACGAGATTGGACAGCCTTCTCCAGGAACCTCTACCAACAAGCCATGCCGAGGGTCAAGACTATTGAAAGAAAGGCAAGCAAGATGAAGAAGTTCACCTCTGACGAAAACTAGAGAAGACACGACGAAGAAACAATCCAGAGGATATTCTACGTTGAAAAAGGCTCTGCTTTTACCACATTTGAGGATATGGGTTTGCTGATGTACGTCACCACAATGGTGAACCAGAGGAGATGGGAGAGCTTCACAAAGCACCCTCAGCCTGCCGTTGTCCCACTGGTGAAAAAGTTCTATGCTAACTTCCCCAAGGATGACCAAGATTGGGTAAGGGTCAGCGAGACTCGGTTATTAATCGACCCAGTCACCATCAACAATACCTACCAGCTCACCGATGAGGAAGATGACTATGAGGAGCATCTGGAGGCTCTGTAAGATAAGGATTGTTACGAAATACTGGCACGAGTATGTGTCCCAGGCACCACCTGGGACAAATCTTCTTAGGGCACTGCAACGGTGAATAGAGCTTCACTACTACTCGTGGCCAAGGTGTGGTACCACTTCTTGAAGACCCGTCTTTTGCCCTCCACTCATGGAAGATTGTGAGCAAAGACAGGGTAGCCATGGTAAATGCCATAATTTCTGGGAGGCCCATCAATGTTGGACAAGTTATCGCTAACCAAATCAGAATTTGCGCAAGTCGTAAGAAGGGCAGTCTGCTCTTCCCTTCCCTTATCACCGTGTTGTGCTTAACAAGCAAGGTTCCCATCTCAATGGATGAAGAGACACTAAAGATGGGAGGCGCCATAAGCACTATCACTATAGCATGCATCGTGCAAGATAAAGGAGAGCCAAAGCCATCAGCCCCTGCCCAAGTGCTACCACCTCCCGAAAGCCAAGAAACCTCAACCTCAGCCCAACAATTAGACGACAAGATGTTACACTTGCTCCTACAGCAGTAAGCAACCATCCTGCAACAGCAAAGGTACTGGCAATACCAACACATGAAGGATATTTCCCTCCAGCAAACACTGGAGCATAACTTCAAGTAATTATTCCATTTTCCCAAATTCCCAACAAAATTATTCATCATAACATCTGGGGAAGAAAGGAGGGCACCAGGACCACAGCCTGGACAGGAAGAGGAGTCCCAAGACTCCCTCCACAGTAAAGAAAAGAGGATTCCTGTGGAAGATGAGTCCTCGGAAGACAACAAGCCAATTGCTAAAAGGAGGGCAGCCATTTAGAAGAGGAAGAGCAAACTCCTGAGCTCACCACAATTAACTCAAAAGAAGAGTGGGCTCCGCAGTGCGTCAAAATCTTGAAAGGGAAAATACTGCAAGGGTGCTACAGTAATCTTGCTGGCATCCTAGGAAAGTCCCCTTCACTACTATCTCATTTTTCTTCTTCTCAAGTTATAAATATATCATGCATACTGCTCTGCCTGCCTTTAGTCTACATAGTTTTTTTTTACTTCTTCTTCTTACTTTGCAATATGCTAAGCAGTGAGGACACTGCTCATGCTTAAGTTTGGGGGAGGAAGGTTTCGAGTGTTGGTTCTACTTTTATGATTTTGTTCAATTTTTGTTAGGTACCCGGTAGTTGTGTCCTATTTTAGTGTGTGTAAATACGGGCTCAGTGAGTAGCATTTAGGATGCTTTCATGCTTTTGCTAAAAAAAAGAGAAAGTCAGAGAAGTGCTTTGTTTCAGGGCCTTCTACTAGTTTTAGGAAGCTCCATGAGGAAGGGCTAGCAATTGTCTGTTGAATAATAGTAATGCTGCATGATAATCTCATACAACCAGAACTTCCCCTTATGAGCACAAGCTTTGGTTAGTTTTGGCAAGAAAAACTTGGAAATTTCTCAGGAAAAGGTCCTAGGATTGTCAAGTTAATGTTGAGAGTCTCTTAAAACAAATTTCTGGATGATCACAATAGGCATAAGCTTGAGGCTTAAGTTTGGGGGAAAGAGAGGAAGAAGAAAGAAATGGTTGCCACTCCAATGCCTCTGTTGTCCCTTAGTAACCAAGGGTATGCATGAGCCCCATGTGTACTTTTGTATAAAATAGTGACATAGAGGTATGAGTAGGATATTGCTTAAGGGTGATAATGCTGAGTAACCGAGTGCCTGCATCTCAAATGTTGGCATTCATGTCAAAAGGCACCAATGACCTTTGTCAAAAAAAACAAAAAACAAATAAGTAAGATCCACCACACCTTAATTTCCCTGGTTACTTTAGTTGCGCCTCTAATATATGCTATCTTGCTCTAGTTGAGGAGACTTGATACATTAAAATGAAAAATTATAGGACCTTGACTGATCTTGACCCAAATGGCTCTTGGGAAACTGTCCATATCACACACACAATTTCGAAGGAGGTTTCAGTTGAGGTTAACAAAAAGGAAAAAGGCATGTGGTATTTCCTATTTGGAAACAATTCTAAGAGTTGAGGGCTAGTAGCAGTGTTGCATGGAACATGGGGTGGAGCTTACTGTTTAGTAGGTATAGTAATTTGCTTGAGGACAAGCAAGACTCTAAGTTTGGGCGGAATTGATAACTCTAATTTATTAGAGCTTTTCTATGATTTTCGTGGGTTATTTACTTTGCATTTTGTTTTATTAGCATTAATGCCTCCCTGATTTAATAGTATGTTTGTGCCTCCCATAAGTGTAAAACCACCTATTACATTTGCTATGAAATTCAGTATGCATATATGGCAATTGAGGCAGCAAACCAAGTGACTGTGGTCCTGTTAATATGATGCATATGATTGGAAGCTAATCTTTTGTGATACGCTGCAGGTGGGAGTGATTCATGGCTATTGCAGTAGGTGTAACTACGACTAACCAGCGTGGAGGAAGCAGCACGCAGCTGACACAGCATAGCGCTGGGATGCAGAAGCGCAGAAACTGTCTTCACTACTGAAAAGGGAGAAAGAGGCGCTGGCAGAGGTACAGGCTAAGAAAAAGAAAAAAAAACGTTGCAGCCAAGCCACCTCACCAGGACCACAAGGCTTGCCTATAAAAGGCAGAAAGGAGAAAACAAAAAGGGATATACATAGAGGGACAAAAAACAGAGTGGGGAGCCTAGAGTCCTGGACGGGAGTGGGCTATACGGAGATATTGTCCCCTTGGGAACCTACGCAGAAGGAGGAGCTGCTGGACGTGAAGAAGAGGATCCTTTCCAAAAATTCCCTTCTTCCCTTCTATGCTTTATTATTTAGTGTTGAACTATATTTTTCCTTGACTGTATCACTCTTCTTTGCATGATGGTTATCCTGATACTTGTAACTAGTTTGAATATAAAGCTGGGTTAAGTTCCCAGCTAGGGTTGTAGATGGGTTGCAATGAACTCTTGCACATTTTAATACATGGATGATTTTGCTGCAATTTTGCTTTTGTCATCTAACTATTGTGCATTTCTTTACTTTCTACTGTTAACTAAACTTTAATAGTAGAAAACTGATGCTGACATTGACCTGGAAGGGTAGTGAAGGCTGGAATAGGGTTAGATGTTATGGGTTGGTTAAAAGACCAAAGCACAACTAATATAGGAATATATAGTTGTCTGATATGACCCAACCGTTGGGACTTCAAGCGAAACTCTGGGGCTTGAATTTATACAAGAATGTATGATTGAACCCCAGAAGTGCAAGGAATGGTAGTCTGGAAAGATCCCATTCTAGAGGAAACTGAGCAATTGAGCAATTGCTATAGCAATTTCTAGAGCAAAATGAGTGCAGAAGTTCATGGCAACCTTGAAGCAACCCTAGTCCCCATAATATCTATTTGACCGTAACCTAGTGTATCTCAACTTGTTTCAACCCTTGTTAAGTTCGTTTAGCCTTATTTGCACATGAACCATAATCTTGTGAACCAACAAAGTTTTGCTACAGCATTTCATGAGTCAAAGAATTTTATAGTAATTTCTAGTACACTTCCTCGTGGGACGATACTCACTCATCATTATATTACTTGGTCACGATACGTGCACTTGCATTCGGACATTGCATAAATACCTTGCAACCAACAATAATCCAAATACTTTAGTAAATAGATCCTTATTGAACGTAAAATTGACCCCTCTAACCTGTTAGCTAAACTCCAATTCATCACCCCTATAGTTCAAATTTGTATAAAATGCTCTAATTATAGATGGTGAATATGGTGTATCATATGTAAGAAACTATTTCATTCCCTGATTTTTCACTAGCTTGCTCAATTCTAATTTTTCCCTAGCCAAAAAATCCAAATTCAGATACATACCCTGCACTACGATTTTATCTAAGAATGTCTTTTGTTCCTTCGCTCTTGCTCTACCGAGGTGAGGCGTGGTTGAGAAGTTTGAGATGAGTTGGATATGGACCCCCCTCCAGGTACCCTTAGTCTTTTGAAGAATGTCTTTAGAGCCATTTACAGCTATCGGGGCTAGATATCAACGAAACAAATTGAGGAAATCCTAACTACGATTTCGGGGATTTCTTGGCCACGCGGTGCCGTATCTCGAGATTTTTGCTGGATTTTGGTTGGGGGTTTTGTTATAAAGGATGTTTGCAACCAATTCATCGATGGTATTTGACCGAAAATTAAGAATGGGGGAAGTGAGATTTAGGGAATCGAGAGAGCATAGTGATGCTGCCGAAAATAAATAAGGGAAATTTGGGGGATTTTTGGTTCAAGGGTGACCACCAGTCAACTGTCTTATGAACTAGTCGACTGGTGGACGTGAAATTAGTGGCACAAGAGAAGTAACCAGGCGACTGGCCAAAGAACCAGTCACCTGGTTGCCTTTCTAGCGGCAACCAAGTGCAAGGCCAGTCAACCAATAGACTGGCCAAACCACCAGGCACCTAGTTACATTTCCAGGGTCAACCAGGCACCATGCCAAGTGACTGGCTTAGGCCTGGTTACCCCTAGAAAGGTAACCAGCATAGATCAAGCGACTGGTGAATCAATCAGTCGCTTGGTTGCCTTTTCAGGAGCAACCAAGCCTAAGCCCAACCAGCATAGATCAAGCGACTGGCTGCCTTGCGAAGGGACTGGTTGCCCTTGGAAAGGCAACCAGGCGACTGGTTGATTCACCAGTCGCCTGGTCTATGCTGGTTGCATTTCCAGAGGCAACCAGGCTCAAGCCAGTCGCTTGGAAAAAGGACGGGTTGCCCCTAGAAATGCCAAGAGCTAAACCAATCGACTGGGGAATTAACTAGTCGCCTGGCCTTTATTCTAGGCCTCCACTAGGTGCCTAGCAGCTTGGAAGGAAGGAGCCTTGGTTCTGGGTCCTGGCCCCCACTAGGCGATTGGTTATTTTTACCAATCGCCTGGTGGGGGAATGATGGTGTGGGGGGCTCGCCATATGGCCCAAACGCACAGTTTTAGTAAGTGAAACGGTGCGTTTGGCGTGCTGTGCCCCTCCCCCTCCCCCTCCCCCAAAGCAGAGGATCCAGGTCCGTGGTAGTGGGGGTGAAAAGAATATCAACAGCAATACTTTAAGATTAATATATTCTTCACAAATTACAAACTCAATAATTTCAATATATATAAACTTACCAACAATTTCAATATTATTGATCTCTTCAATTTTTTTAGCTTTAAAATTAATAATATTAGTATTATTAATAATATATTTAACAAACAACACAATATTGTTATCCTTTTTAACAACCTCAACTTTGATAGGTTATAACTCTTCAAACTATCTCTTTAAGATCAATTTTTGCAAGTTGTATCCTTATCTATTTATTATATTTCTCCGTATGTTAAACATTTCCAACAATCTTCTCCAAGTCTTCACATATCTCATTAAGAGATTTTTTTTCATATCCATTAAAATAGCATAGGTATTATTTTTATGAGAATAGTTTTTACTATCACACTTATTACCTGAATAATTAGAATTCGAAAAAAAAAATTGAAATAAAAAGTCAAACATAGTCATTATTGTAAAATCTTTGTTATTATGATTGATTATAGCTTGAATTAAAACTTCTAATAGGAAAAGAATCACTTATTTGATTGTATCTTCTGTCTTTTATACTCGTCATGTGTAACATCCGTAATTTCATTTCTTTTTTTAATAAAGGTACATAAATATTTAATTAAGAAAATAAAATTTATTAGACAATTTTTACATATCTAAGGAAATATAAGCCATAGAAATTCTTCACCTTATATGTATGAATAGAAAATGTTTCTAATAATAAAGGAATAAGTAAAGAGAGGCGAAATTCTTGGGTAAGGAAGAAAAAATTTTGGGAAGTAAGTAAAGGTCTAAAAATTTCAAGAAGATTGGATTAAAGTAATTTTTCCTAATTCAAGAGCTAGAGTTCCTAAGTTTAACATCTCCACTCATACATTGGACTTTCACCTATGGACACTTCATATAGAGTTTTTCCACTTCCACTTCACATGAGTTTCTAGCAAGCCAATTGGATAGCCCAAGCAAGAGATAAAACATAGACTTGAACTAGGATATAGAAGTTGGACCGATAGCCCAAAAATCATCAAAATGTGACCAACCCTTCCATGAAAAGTAGAATTGTAGCCAAAGCAGAAGAAATGGGTAAGAATGAGCCCAAATCCAAGAGGAAAAATAAGAACCATGTGAAGAAATAGTAGTGTAATAATAATCAAGATTAGGTCACATGGCATTAGGACAAAACAACTATATCCTAGATTTATAATTTTAGCAAGTAGGTAATAATACATGGTATTAGGACAAAATATATATATCCTATATTCATAATTTTAGCAAGTAGGTAATAATACATGGCATTAGGAAAAAATATCTATATCCTTCATTCATAATTTCAGCAAGTAGGTAATAATACATGGTATTATGACAAAACATCTTTATCCTATACAAAAAATTTTAGCCAACTTAAGCACTGGAAATTTGCCACTTAGAAAGGCAAACCTATCACACTTGAGTGAAACAAAAGAAAAAGGAAATGAATCCCTAAATCAAAAGGACCTTATCCCTTGTCTTAAGAACATTTTATCATGATTTTCAAAATAAAAATCTCTTTTTGCTATGCATATCTTAACTAAGGGAGAGGAAGACAATAGCATGAGTTGTCTTACCTCAAAAAATAACTAAGTGCATCCCAATTGTGATATGGTAGACATATGATTACGAGATGTGAACAACTTGATAGTTTATTTAAGAAAAACCCACCCTTATAACATTATAATTTTGTCCAAGTGAGGGAGAGGAAAAACAAAAGCAAGATACAGTGAGGAAATGAGAGAAAAATAGGAGAAGAGATGAAGGAAGAAGAAGAAGAAGTCTAGAAAACTAACTACTCAAGGTAAGTTAGCATAATCTCCACTTGAATACATACTTTCTCTTCATCCTTGAGGTTCAAAACTCACCATCCTTCTCTTATTTAAGCTGCTAGAAAAATTAAGGGAAGAGAGAAATCTTGCTACTTCCTTTGAAAGGAAATAAGAAAAAGAATTCACTAAGTGAGCTAGGGAGATCTTTAGGTAGGTTTAATAATATCTCTTTTTGAAGAAAAGCTTTGAAATTTGTAACATTTATATGAAATTTTGATCTTAGAACTTTGATGAAATTTACAATATTTGCTACTTTGATGATTGGCCATGGATGTTGCTATATCATGTTACATGTTAATCTTGCATGTGATGGATGTTTTGAATACTTCGGTTGGTATGGAATGTAACACCCCCAATTTAAGGGCATATAAAAAAATATTTTTTTTTGCAATCAGATATTTACCATAACATACATAGAACTATTCTTTGTCATGGAAATAGATGCATATAGGTACTCTCATGTATACAAATTATATAGACTAAGTTATAAATACCAAAGTAACAACAAAAACAAGGATGCTGCCTACAGTATTCAGAGCGCACTCCATAATACAAACACAGTAATATTCAAAAACTGTGAGCCTTAAAAGCAACGTAGACTTACCCCGAGAATATGTCACCTAACTTATCACCTATCTGCAGGATCAAACTCTGTATTCTTATCTAAAAAATGTGGAAATATCGTGTAGTGAGTTTGACAACTCAGTGAGCAGATAATACCTCCTATGACCTCTTAGGTTAACATATGGATGTACTCATATTTTAAAATTTATCACGTAGAAAATTATAGTTCAAAAATACATCCATATGGAACTCGTATTCAAATATTCTCAAATCAAAGATATTTAGATATCTAAAACCATATATTGTATTGTATGATCATTAAAAAAATGTTGTTACGCATCAAAATATTTCACATGAAAACATTAGGAGGATCACATATCAGAACCATCAAATATTCCTAAGCACACATCCAAGGATGATGTTATGCCCAGCTGTATAAGGTATAGTAAAATATTAAGCTTTTGAGATAAAGTCATCACTTTTGTTGATGCATAATTAACATACTATATATGCATTGAAAATCCATTCTTTTTACATAATGCTCAAGCATGTTATAGCTCTCAATACACTCGATTCACCCATTTGCTATACACATAGTGACCGATTGACTACAGCCACAATAAGTGATCAAGGAATGTGAGTTCATCACCCATCTTCCTCCTCACATTACCATTGTCATATAGTTGGAGCGGCCCTCCCTTGACTCACTCAAGTTAATAGGGCACCCCTTACTCGGTATCGTCTCTAGCCATACAACTCGTCATATTCCATTCATACATATAAATGCATATTCATCAAATGCAATGTATTATTATCAAGTAACTCGCCATGAACTTTACACTTGTCATTCAATCATAATCAGCAACTTTATAACTTTATAGATCAATGCCTCGTGCACATAATATTCACTTCACCAAATAATGATAAAGACATTTAAAACCATATATTCAATAAGTTTCAAATTTTATTTGTAAAACCATACTCTTCTTGAACTATGTGCTAGTTCATAAGCAAAACAGATATTTTAATACATTTCATAAACTTATAATAGCATAAATAATTTGTAAACAGAATCAATTATACATTTAAAGTTCAAGAAGAGCATAGAGTAAGTCATAGAAAGAATTATCTACTCACAGGGTCAGGGCTCTAGGTTGAACAGCCTCAAATGTATTATTCCAAGCCAAATCTGATCAAATGGACCTCAAAAACGAATCTGGAGGGTTCAAAAACTTAAGAAATGACTCCGGAATCGCAAAATTTGGCCTCTGGGAGCTTGGTCGATATTGGTCAACTAAAGGGGGTAATATTCACAGTCAGAATTACTATTCACCGCCGAAATCACTATTCATTCTAGTCGAATTTATTGATCACGACGTACAAAAAGTTATCAGATGACTGAAAAATTTTATATCCTAAGATTTATGTATCTCCTGAATCTATCTATGGTGTCAGATTTTTAATTTGAAGTCTCTAAATAGGAGTTTCAGATTTTACTTTTTTTTAAGATTTTCTACTTCTGATCTACGGCTGATTTGAAAAATTATTCAGCCAATATTGTAGTACTCTTCGTCTTGAATCCAGTAGTACCTTTAGTTTTGAAATCGAAGGCTCAAAAGTACTCCAAATTTAGAGATAGAAAGTTACTATTTACTATGCATTCGCGTCGAAAACCTTTATGTCTCTCTTTTTTTTAATAAATGATGGAGGAATAATTAGCAATTAACTAATTATTAGAGGAAGTCCTTGCAAATTTCATTATTTATATTTTGACCCCTAAACTTTTAGAAAATTATAATTTGACCCCGAAAATATTAACAAGTTTTCATTTTCATCCTTAAAACATCTCAATTACATCCTTACTCCTTTATTTCTTTTATTAATCCATATATAAATGATAATTACTAATTTTTTTAGGGATATTACATTCTTCCCCACTTAGGAAATTCGGTCCTCGAATTTCAAACCATCTTATCACAAGTAAGAAATGAAACCAAAACATAAATTACAATTATTATCTTCATTACTTAAGCTACTGAGAATATCTCTTTTGTATATCATCTTTTCTTTCTAAAAATTCTCTTCCCTTGAGTGACTTTGTCATATAACCTTAACCATAGGAATTTCCTTCAACCACAAGTTCTTCACTTGTCGATAAACAATAGACATTGGTTTTTCCTCATAATTAAGCCAATTTTTTGTCCAATTGAATTTCTTGAAATCTAACAACATGAGAAGAATCTGATAGGTACTTCCTTAACATTGATACAAAAAACACCGTATCAACATCACTTAATCCTAATGGCAAGACTAGACGATATATACTATGCCTACTTTATTCAAAATTTCAAAAGAGCCTATGTACTATAGCTTAACATTTTCCTTCTTTTCAAATCTCATTACCTCTTCCATGGGTGATTTCTTCAAAAATATTTGGTCACCAGCTGATAAGTTATAGTGCTTAACTTTCATGGTCCTTATAGACTTTTGGCTTATATTGAGTAGCTTGTATTCTTTTTCTAATCAATTTCACTTTATCAATGGCATCTAACAATAAGTCTGACTCCATTGAATCATTTAACAGAAATTTAGTAACATCTCTTACATAAGGTTTTAAGTCATCCAATATCACTTTATTATAGGCGAATTTTGCTAAAAGATCTCTCACCAAACTAGCATCATCAATTTAGGTTAGTCATATTCTATCTATTGTATGTTATTTCAAATTAGATTCCTAAAACTTAACATTACTCAACTCACTCACCTATTAGGAGACCTAGGATATTTCATGTAAAACCTCAAATGGTGCTATTTGTATATTGGCATGATATCTACTAATATGGGTAAGTTCAACTAAAGACAAATAATTTCTCTCAACTTTCATCAAAATTATATAAAGATACCTGAATTATAACTTCTATTACGTAAACATATCATTTAGATTTACTATCAGCTATACTATAATCTAACAAAGATCCTTAGGCTTCCTAAATAGCTCTCCTAAAACAATATATTCAATTCTTACTTGTTGACACACCAAACAACGAAAAAATATTACTTGTATCTTTTTTTACCATTATACTAGTACACTTCTTTCATATCATAATATATACTTATTATCTTGGAGTTATCCATATTCACAATCTATGGCTTCTTCTGAAATCTCCTTTCCCTACTCAACTACATTAGATAAACTTGGGTGTTCTTCATACCTTAGTACTCAATCAGTATATACTGTAAACTCATTATTCTTTCTAATTTACACATGGTCTGCCAACTTACATAATTATACATACTTGATATAAAGATTTTTTTAAGTACGTTCTTTGGTAGATAAATCCTTTCAAAATATCCATTACTTTAACCTACTAACCACTTGAACACCATAATAACTGAGTTTCAAAGAAAAGAAATTAACTTTCCTTGTAATAAGGAAAAAGAACCTTATATTTAATGCCAAACATTAATGAAGAATGATGCAATAGAAAAAAAGGAATACATAATAGAGTATGGTGCTAAAATAGAAAGTCAAAAGTTTAGACAAAACATTAAAAGAAAATTAAAATCGATGGTCGTAATTCTTGAAAAACTATCAACAAAATCTAGCTGCTATATTCGGCAAGAATCAGTGGCTGCAAGTTTTGAATATATGTACCAAAATCTAGTTACTATTATTCGATGGAAAAATAGTACATGGAAAAGAAATATTTCTGAACTTATAAAAGTTTGTAAAGAACAAAGAGCACGTAGTTAACTGGTAGGATGCAGTTGGTTGCTTGAAAACAGATATAATCAATCAACTGTAAAATAAACTAGTCCAAACTAAAAATTCTCAAAATAGCAAATCGACTTAATAATACCGATAGTCGACTAATAAGAACATTGGGAATATAAGATAAATCATTTGATTGTCCCTCTTCAACAATTAACCAATTTGCATTTTCACTCTTTTTTTTTACCATGATGCCTATCACTTATAACTTCCTTAAAAGAATTAAGACATCAATGCTTCATCAAGGACAACAAGGAAAAGAAAAATTTCTGGTGATATCTTAATCTTATTCTCTTTATGTGCTTAATATGAGCCACAATCACAACTATTGTACATATGCACATGTGCAATAATTAATTTTTTTTAAAATTTTCACCTTTAATTTAGTTTATATCCACCAATTACTCACATAGTTGTTCTAGTTATGTCTGGTCTATTTGCATAGCTATTATAAGTATGCACTTCTCTGAGTTCTATAAATACACACATTAGTATTTTTACCTTCATACTCAAAGTTAGGGTGAGTGCGATTATGGAGGGAACTGTATTCCGTCAGTTTCAAAATATTTGTGTCTTTTATGGTTCTAGTCCTGGAAAAGATAGAGAGTATGTGAAAGCTGTAATGACTGGTTTTTTTATTATGCATTAGACCAACATTCACCCAAAAGATATGCATCTCATCTTATATATATACACACACACATATAGAAGTTTACATGCATCAAAGATTAACAATGTATATACACATGTAACTCGAGGTACTAAGCATTCATCCCAAAAGGCAAAGTACCGTGGGGTTACATCAAAATAATTGGGTTAGCCCATTTACATCAGATTATACACATAATACTATCATACTATCCTTCCCCTAGCCATCAACCCTGGGGTACTACTGGTGGAGGAGGCGGGCCGAGAGCAGGAACCTCTACCATACTAATGACTAGCAAGTTCACTATAATATTGAACTGTCCCAAGTAGGGGATGTCCACCGTCTAAAGCTCCCGTAAAATGGTCATCACAACGAACGGCATTTTACTGATTTGAACATAACACCATAAAACATACAGAGATATGAAATCCCAGCAAGGTCAGCATCCAATAAATACAAGCATAATGAAAACTTATGTGTCATGTTCAGCTGTATAAACTATAGAAAACATTTTCTCTTTTGTACAATAAAGGTACAGTAAATACATGTAGGATTTTTATAGGTTATGCATCAATATCATGCAAATTTAACAAACCGTGATGTATTAATAAAGTACCTATACATTGCTCATAGTGGCTTATTATCTGATAATTTCGCAATTTTCCAAACCTCAGTGTTGTGTGAGCCCTTACCCTTACTGCTACTCAACCACCACTGAGTGCCTTGGTCCGAGCGGTCCTTCCCACATTGACCACTCTGGGCTATAGGGCATCCCCTATCATGGTACCGTATCACAGCCACGACTCTTCAGTCGCCTTACCTCCATAAGGTGCCGCATACCGATGGATCACCTTAATGGGTAAAGGTCATCTTGGACTTGTTAGTCTCCTCAATACAGCAAGGGAGACACATATTGCTAGGTCACCCTGCCTCAAAGAGGATCATCTTGACCGTCAATAGCCTCAATACAGCAAGGGTGACACCTGTTGCCAGGCCACCCTGCTTTAGACAGGGTCTTCCTGACCAAGCTCATGTCTTTTACATATTTTTCTAGCCACTTATCTTAATAAAAGCATATACATTAATAATCATCATGAGCATAAACCACATTCATTCTCATGCGTACCATAACCACTCATCATAAACATACATGCTCTTGCATCCTTCCATAATATTCACACATCATTTACTCACTTATCGCTGCACTTACAAGTGATCTATAGTATTCAAATATAGCATTCATGCATCATTCCTTCATTTTTTCACAATTAATTCAATAAACATTACATAACCAATTAAATATTAACATATTTCTTTAACATATATGACTCATAAACTCCCATTATCACTACATAAATATTGATAATTAATTGGGATTTAAAAAGAAAACAAAAATAACTAAAAAAAGGTGAGGCAGCATGAAGCACGACCTAGCCATGTCACCAAGCACGGTCGTGCTTCAGGCCTGTGCTTCCTTCCCGTGTTTCCCTCATAACATGGCCATGTTTCTACCAAACCTACACCAAGCACAGCTTTACCGTGTCACAAATCACGGGCGGGCTTCGTGCCCGTGCTCCTATTTTAGTCACCCGTGATTCCCTTTTCTAGCACCAAGCACAGCCTAGCCGTGCTTCGAGCGCTATAACCTCAAAACTCTCGTTTCTTCTCCCAAAACACCCACCAACCATATATTTCTAGGCATATAAAATCCAAGTTAAAGACCACATTTATCCACTAAAACATGAAACATACCCTTCAAAATAATTCATAAGAGTTATAAACATACTTCCCTCACTCTTATTTATGGCAACCAACCTCCATCATCATTGAAAATTCATCATAGCATTCATCTACTCTACTAATGAATCATTTTTTCTAATAGTCACAAGAAAACCTAATCCTCTGATACCAACTTGTAATGCCCCCCATTTAAAGGCATGTGGAAAAAAACATTTTTTTTCTTTTTTCCGCAATCAGATATTTACCATAACATGCATAGCATTATTCTTTGTCATGGAAATAGATACATATAGATTCTCTCATGTTTACACATTATACAAACCAAATTATAAATACCAAAGTAACAGTAAAAAAAATGGATAATACCTATAGCATTCAGAGCACACTCTAGAATACAAACACAGTAATATTCAAAAATTGTGAACTTTGGAAGCAACATAGACTCACCTAGAGAATATGTCACCTAACTGATCACCTATTTGTAGGATCATACTCTGTATTCTTATTTGAAAAATATAAAAATATCGTGTAGTGAGTTTGATAACTCAGTGAGCAGATAATATCTCTTATGACCTCTTAGGTTAACATATGTATGTACTCATATTTTAAATTTTATCACGTAAAAAAATTACAATTCAAAAGTACATCCATATAGAACCCGTATTTCAAATATTCTAAAATCAAAGGATATTCAAATATCCAAAATCATATACTGTATTGTATGATCATTAAACAAATGTTGTTATGCATCAAAATATTTCACATGAAAACATTAGGAGGATCACATATCAGAACCATCAAATATTCTCAAGCATACAACAAGTGATGATGTTATGTTCAGCTCTATAAGTTACAGTAAAATATTAAACTTTTGAGATAAAGTCATAACTTTTGTTGATGTATAATTAACATACTATATATGCATTAAAAATCCACTCTTTCTACATAATGGTCAAACATGTTACAGCTCTCAATACACTCAATCCACTCATTTGCTATACGCATAGTGACCGATCGACTACAATCACAATAAGTGATCAGAGAATGTGAGTTTATCACCCATCTGCCTCCTTACATTACCACTTTCACCCGGTTGAAGCAGCCCTCCTTTGGCTCACTTTGGCTAATAGGGTGACCCCTACTCGATACCATCTCGCTATACAACCCGTCGATATTCATTCATACATATAAATATATATATATATATATATATATATATATATATATATATATATATATATACACATGCATGTTTATCAAATACAATGTATAATTATCAAACAACTCGTCATGAGTTTCACGTTTACCATTCAATCATAATTAGCAACTTTATAGCTTTATAGATCAATACCTCGTACACATAATATTCACTTTACCAAATAATGATAAATACATTTAAAATCACATATTCAATGAGTTTCAAAATTTATTTGCAAAACCATACTATTCTTAAACTATGTGCCAGTTCGAAAGCAAATCAGATATTTTAACATATTTCAGAAACTTATGACAGCATAAATAATTTGCAAAATAGAATCAATTATACATTTAAAGTTCAAGAAGAGTATGGGGTAAGTCATAGAAAGAATTATCTACTCATAGGGTTAGGACTCCAGGTTGGACAATACCAAATGTATTTTTTCAAGTCAAATCTGATCAAATGGACCTCCAAAACGAGTCTAGAAGGTCCAAAAACCTAAGAAATGACTCCAAAATCGCAAAATTTGGCCTCTGGGAGCTTGGTCAACACTTGTCAACTAATGGGAGTACTATTCACGGTCGAAATTACTATTCACCAACTAAATCACTATTTATGCCAGCTGGATTCACTGTTCAAGATGAACAAAAAGTTGTTAGATGGTTGAAAAATTTTATATCCTAAGATTTATTTATCTCCTAAATCAATCTACATTGTCAGATTTCTAATTTAAAGTCTCTAAATAAGAGTTTTAGAATTTACCTTTTTCTAAAAAATTTTACTTCTGATCTGCGACGATTCTACAGCTGATTTAAAAAATAATTTGGTTAATATCATAGTACTCTTCTTCCTAAATCCAATAGTACCTTTAGTTTTGAAATCAGAGGCTCAAAAGTACTCTAGATATAGAAAACGAAAGTTACTATTTACTATTCATTCGTATCAAAAATCTTTCTGTCTCACTTTTTTTTAATAAATGATGGAGGACCAATTAGCAATTTGCTAATGATTAGAGGAAGTCCTTGCAAATTTTATTATTTATATTTTGACCCCTAAACTTTTAAAAAATTACAATTTGACCCCATAAATATTAACAAATTTTCATTTTCATCCTTAAAACATCTCAATTTTATCCTTACTCCTTTATTTCTTTTATTAATCCATATATAAATGAGAATTACTAATTTTTTAGGGATGTTACATGGAAAATTCTTCATAGATATGGCTATGTGTGGCAAAAATTTAAACCATTTATGCTGCTGTTATGTATATTTGAATATGGTAAAAATATATGGAAGATGGTTAGGTTGGTAAATGATGAGTGAGTTTTATACTCATAAATTAAATATTTTTATCTTATCTTTTTGCGTTAATTAAGTATTTATCTCCCTTATTTGTCTTTAGTTTTGTGTATTTTTTATAGATGGAGAGAAGAATAGAAAATAGACTCAATTGGAGGAATTGGTGCGTACTGTCGTAGGTACACCCAAATTGATACCTTACCTCAAAACTAACCTGTAGTAGTTGGAGTAAGGGTCGATCCCACAGAGACTGGAATTACCTTATGTGATTGAAAAAGGGGGGATTGATAGTTGCAATTAAAATAAAGTAACTAATAATGAAAATAATTAAGAGAGTAATTGATGAGAAAAGCGTTGGTTTCGGTTGATATCCACCGTCAAAGGATTATATTGATCATTGACAACATAATCAATCTGTAATCGAATATCTATCATTGGGGTTCTAACCCTGTTCCTCCTTAAGTCTAGCAAATTAATGACAATCGCACTAATTAAACCCTAATTAACAAGTAATCCTTTAGCACATTGGTAAAGCATAACTTGTTAATCGCATGAAGAACTAGAGAAACTAACAAAGCTAAACAAATATAAACACATCGACTATATCTAATTTAGTTAATCATTCATCATAGGTTCAATGATTTATAATCCAAAATCCTCAAACTTATTTGCCTCATGAATCACAGAATTGAAGACTTTGTTCAAAACATAATTCAGCGGTAGATTCAGACAGACAATATACTAGTAGGCCTCCCTAGCAATCATATGAATAATCATTGAGAAGAAGAGTAGATGAATAATCAATACTCAATTCAAATTGAAATTGTAAAATCAAATCCACATCTCACAATATAAAATTCCCTTAAGGTTTCAACCTACCTCAACCAACTAAAAAGAACTAGCCACGCAGGGCTATAAGAAAATCTAAAGAAGAATTGAAGAACTTGGATGAAGGATTGGATGACTTCTCTGCTTGCTTGCCTCTCTTTATATAGATTCCTCACTCTTAATCGAAGTAGGAATGTATTTAGGTCAAAATCCCCATCCATCAGCCTTCAATTTGAGTGAAAAAGACCTAAAATCGCGAAATTAGCAAGTCTCTACGGAATTGGGCGCCGCGGTGCTATGAAAAACATGTCACGGGGCGCCGCGGCGCGATGTGGTGAGTGCCGCGGTGCTTCCTCCTGGGTAGCTCCGCGCCACGACGCTCCAGATTTGTCTTAACGTGGCGCCATGGTGCTCTTTTGTGAGTGCCGCGGCGCCCAGAATCTTCTAGATTTTGCCGAAGTGCCGAACATGAAAGTTGTAGCTCTATGTTTCTTCTTTCCATAGCCACTAGAATCACCTCGATCGGAGCTCAAATGAGCGAGATATGCCTCCATTAGTGATGAAAGGTCAGAAATCAGCATTTTTCATGATTTTCTCTCTATTTTTCTCTTCTTTTCTTCTTTATTATTCCTAAAACATAAAACACAAAAATTAATTAAATCCTATTTATTCACTATTTAAATAAAATAAAAAGTAACATAAAGTATGCTAAATACATGCTAAAATTATAGCATGTCAGGAATCAAAGTTAAATTGTGATTCTTTAGAAATAATATCTATAAATCAAGCAGAAAAAATAAATTCATTAAGGATGGCTAAATAAGAAGCATTATCTTTTTGTCTCCTAAGAAGTATCAACATGAATATATGCATCAATTCAATCTTGATTTATGACCACATTTCTAAAAAAATTGAAACATAAAAATTCAAGGTAGAACGACCATTGTTAAAAATTTGTTTCCTGCTTACTTTTCAACTTGATCTTACTAAAGTATTTTGGCCGTATCTTAGTAAATACGTATATATTATGTACAAAATTTGGTAGATGAATAGCTGACATAATTTCACACAACTCTCATGTTTATGTGATTAGCAAATTCAGACATCCAAAGTTCCAAATTTGGGTTAGAACAAAACATGTTTACTGTTGAATCCAATCCAACCTTACTGTAGTATTTGGGCCATATTTCAAAAAATACATATTCAATGGATACAACATTTGGTTCATGAATAGAAAATATAATTTGATACAACTTTCATGTTCCAGTGGTCAACAAATTCAGATATTAAAAGGACAAAATCGGGCTACAAGAGATCATATTTACTGTTGTAGTCTAGCCTGACATTGCTGCAGTGTTTTGGCCATAAATCACAAAATACGTGGCCAATGTTTCTCTACCTTATATGACAGGAAAGATAATTAAAATAGCTACAACTTTTATGTTGATGGGATCAGTAAATTCAATAGCTATCAAGGAGATATATAACGATGAATTTTGGGGAACATAATGCAACACAACTTATCAACTTTAGTGCAATTTGCTACCCACCATTTTTGTCACCTACTCCCCTTGTTTTGTCTATAAATAGAGATATCTTGTGAACTAGAGGGAGGGCAGAAAAGCTTAAGAGTGAACTTGAAAAAAGTTTGTTGGAGTTCTAAGTGTTTGTAATATTTTTCTCTCTTTATACATTCTGTATCTTTAATTTTTTTTCATAAATTTTATCATGTTTCTTCATCTTTCATTTTACTTTCTTACGTTGATTATGGAGAACTAATCTCCTAATGTTAAGGTGAAAGGGTAAAATTCTTGATATGAAAATAATAATTTATCTAACTCTTAATTTCAATGTTTATACTTGATGTTGTATTTATCTTCTTATTTATTTTCTTGTTATTTACTTTCTTATATGATGGTTTTGTTGCCCATCTGTTATTTATTTTCTCTGTTATTATTTTCTTATTATTTTTCTTTTGAAAGGACGACTATGCCGTCTCTTTGTTATTTATTTTCTTAGTGGATGGCTTTGTTGCCCCTCTGTTATTTATGTTCTACCCTTTTATTATTTATTTTTTTGTTATTTACTTTCTTAAAAGATGGCTTTGTTGCGCTTCTGTTATTTATTTTCTTATTATTTACCTTTTGAGAGGATGGCTATGCCACCTCTCTATTATTTATTTTCTTGTTATTTATTTTCTTAGATGATGGCTTTGTTGCCCCCCTGTTATTTATTTTTTGCCCTTTTGTTATTTATTTTCCTATTATTTTCTTTCTTAGAAGATGGCTTTGTTGTCCCTTTGTTATTTATTTTCTGCCTTTTTGTTATTTATTTTCTTATTATTTTTTTCTTAATGGTTGATTTTACCGCCTACTTTATATTATTATTATTGACTCTGTTGTTATATTTTTCTTCCTTTTACATCTTTTGAACTTAAATTTTGTAAAATGCAAATCTTGATACATTGTAGACAATTTTGGCACAATAAATGCTTGAATCATTCTTGATTTATTGTAGATAATATAATGATTGACACAATGTATACTTGAATCCATTTTACAAAAGTTATTTATTATTAGTAATACAGTAAAAAGAAAGAAAATACACTTCATCTGTAAACCAAAGCGCGTTTAATATAACATATCTTCCGAATTGAACCTCATTTATGTGAGGATTCCATTTGAGTAATAAAATAGTTAAAATTTATTATTATTTGATGTACCAAGAGTGGATCCCCTAACCTTAGCATGTTTTTTTACTTTGAATACATTTATATTTAATTTCAGTATTTTAGTTCTTTACATACTCTGTTCAGTACTCTTCTCACAAAATAAAAATTTTGGCAACTAGGTTAGGAATATTTATTTTGGATCTGAATTAGATTTTCTCCCAATTGGCAATCTTTGTGGGATCAACCATGCATAACACTAAATCTATACTCCAATAGATTCGTACGCTTGCAAGTTTTAATTAAAACAACAATGGTAAATTAAGTATGGCCTTAAACAACTAAGGGAAAACCATGAAAATTTTCTATTAAGAAACACCCTTAGTGATGCATGATTTGATTCTTTTTTTCTTTTGAAGTGGATGATGGAATATGTTAAATTAAGTAAGAAATATAATTAAATGTTGAGATGAGTAATTATATGGTTAGGTGGAAATTTTGAAGAAAAATGGAAGATAAATTAAAAAAAGGATGAACTAGAACTTTAGGAAAGGCTAGGCTAAGAAAATCAAATTTCGAAATAACCTAGGAAGCTTTTGTTTTTGAAATTCTAGGAAGAATCGTTTAGGAATTAAAAGAAATGGTTAACATGAAAAATATAGATATATATCTCACAGATTTTTAGCACTGGAATCACCCAATTTAAAGTTCAAATAAGGGAGAGATGGTCCAATTAGTAAGCAGTGGTCAGAAAATGGTTAACTACGGAAGAATCTATTAGGCAAGTTTCAGTGTTTGAATTTCTGAAAAAAATCTATAGGGCACTAAAATAAATAATTAACATGAATATATATATATATATATATATATATATATATATATATATATATATTCATGTTAATTATTTATTTTAGTGTTTTTAGCTATTGGAATCATTCAATTTGGAATCCATATCAGGAAGATATAGTCATATTAGTAAGCAGTAGTCAGAAACTAGCTAACGAAGGAAAAATCTATTAAGTACGCTTCTGTGTTTGAATTTTTGGGCAAAATTTGTATGGAATTAAAAGAAATTTTTAACATAATAAATATAGATATATTTATCACGGATATATAGGCTCTAAAATCACTTAAGTTGGAGTTAATATGAGAGAGATATAGCTGATTAATGAGTAGATGTCAGAATCAGTCTAGAATCCAAGGTTGTAAATATAAGCGGTTTTGTTTTTTATTTTTTTAAGAAAAATTTGTAAGGAATATGAAGAAATGATAAACAAGAAAGTTATAGATAAATGTCTTAACATTTTATAGGTTTTGGAATCACCTCAATTAAAGTTTGTATGAAGGAGATATGGTTGAATAAGTTAGGAAATAGCACAGAACACAGTCAGACCGTGTTCTGGGTTGCTTCAACACAGGTAGGCCGTGTTCAGGGCTATTTTTTAGTATGTTTGAAGTATTTTTCAAGTTTGGCCGTGTCTAGGAATATGGCCAAGCCATGTTGGGAGCTGGTAAAACTTATTTTTAATATTTTTCTACTCTAAATGAACTTCATTAACTAAAAGGGAATAATAGAAATCAAATTGGAGAAGAATACTCTATAAAACTTGTGAAAACATATGTTGGAAATGATAAAAGTAGGAGGAAAGTAACTAGAGGCCAAGTATAAAGAAAAGGAAAAGATGAAAATAATATTTAAAAAAAAAGAATCTTATAAATAAAAATAATAAATAACTAGTGTATGCCCTAGCTATTGCCATTACATGAACTCCTTACTATCTTAAATGTGTAATTTTGACATGAAAATATTTTATAAAGTGATATTTCAAAATGGTTATGATCATAATATGATTGTATTTTATCAATAATTTTTTGTAGTGATTATGCTTTGATGATAAATTATGGCATGTGAATATAATGAATATACTTGTTATTAAAATCATATTTTTGCCTATTAATGTGAAAAGAAAAGAGACAAGCACGGTCATATGGCAGTCCATGTAGGGCACCAGTAAGGGAAGTCTTACTAACAGCTATGATTATGCTAATGAGAAAAGAAAGAGAAAGTGTGCCATGTCGAACGGAGCGAGAAAAATCCGTACTGGAGAGTAGAAAACATTCACCTTGACCAGAGTAGCTTGATATGAAATTAAGTTGATAGTCATCATATGATATTTTGAAAATAGTTATTCATGTCATACATGTCATTACTGTACGATTTTCATGTGCATAGATAAAGTGCATTCATGTGACCTAAGATATTTGTTGTATTTTATAAAGATGAAAAATCCGTACCGAAGAATAGAAAACATTCACCTTGATCAGAGTAGCTTGATATGAAATTAAGTTGATAGTCATCATATGATATTTTGAAAATAGTTATTTATGTCATACATGTCATTACTGTACGATTTTCATGTGCATAGATAAAGTGCATTCATGTGACCTAAGATATTTGTTGTATTTTATAAAGATGAATATGACATGATGAGTTATATTGATGACAATTATAATTTATTGTTGAACCTACTGAGATTTAATTCTCACTATATTTTCATATCATGTTCAAAAGACTAAATATGCATATATTCTCTATAACCAGCTTTTAGCGTACGTTGGATCGAGTTGGTTAAGATCTCGATAAAGATACAACTATCCACACCCGTATCTCTAAAACTGATCAATATAGATGAATAAGATGTAGACATATATATGTTTGATTTTTGTACATAAACTTTAATTATACTTGATTAATTTAATTGAATATTATTATGAGTTAAATAGTTAAAAAAAAATTTCATAGAATTTTAAAATATATATATATAATAAAGTTGTTACATCATACTACTAGTGATAATAATGATGATAATTTGACTAGTAGTGATAAGCCATAGAGTCTAGCACACTATAACCAATTAGTAAGCAGTGGTCAGAAAATGGTTAACTACGGAAGAATCTATTAGGCAAGTTTCAGTGTTTGAATTTCTGAAAAAAATCTATAGGGCACTAAAATAAATAATTAACATGAATATATATATATATATATATATATATATATATATATATATATTCATGTTAATTATTTATTTTAGTGTTTTTAGCTATTGGAATCATTCAATTTGGAATCCAGATCAGGAAGATATAGTCATATTAGTAAGCAGTAGTCAGAAACTAGCTAACGAAGGAAAAATCTATTAAGTACGCTTCTGTGTTTGAATTTTTGGGCAAAATTTGTATGGAATTAAAAGAAATTTTTAACATAATAAATATAGATATATTTATCACGGATATATAGGCTCTAAAATCACTTAAGTTGGAGTTAATATGAGAGAGATATAGCTGATTAATGAGTAGATGTCAGAATCAGTCTAGAATCCAAGGTTGTAAATATAAGCGGTTTTGTTTTTTATTTTTTTAAGAAAAATTTGTAAGGAATATGAAGAAATGATAAACAAGAAAGTTATAGATAAATGTCTTAACATTTTATAGGTTTTGGAATCACCTCAATTAAAGTTTGTATGAAGGAGATATGGTTGAATAAGTTAGGAAATAGCACAGAACACAGTCAGACCGTGTTCTGGGTTGCTTCAACACAGGTAGGCCGTGTTCAGGGCTATTTTTTAGTATGTTTGAAGTATTTTTCAAGTTTGGCCGTGTCTAGGAATATGGCCAAGCCATGTTGGGAGCTGGTAAAACTTATTTTTAATATTTTTCTACTCTAAATGAACTTCATTAACTAAAAGGGAATAATAGAAATCAAATTGGAGAAGAATACTCTATAAAACTTGTGAAAACATATGTTGGAAATGATAAAAGTAGGAGGAAAGTAACTAGAGGCCAAGTATAAAGAAAAGGAAAAGATGAAAATAATATTTAAAAAAAAAGAATCTTATAAATAAAAATAATAAATAACTAGTGTATGCCCTAGCTATTGCCATTACATGAACTCCTTACTATCTTAAATGTGTAATTTTGACATGAAAATATTTTATAAAGTGATATTTCAAAATGGTTATGATCATAATATGATTGTATTTTATCAATAATTTTTTGTAGTGATTATGCTTTGATGATAAATTATGGCATGTGAATATAATGAATATACTTGTTATTAAAATCATATTTTTGCCTATTAATGTGAAAAGAAAAGAGACAAGCACGGTCATATGGCAGTCCATGTAGGGCACCAGTAAGGGACGTCTTACTAACAGCTATGATTATGCTAATGAGAAAAGAAAGAGAAAGTGTGCCATGTCGAACGGAGCGAGAAAAATCCGTACTGGAGAGTAGAAAACATTCACCTTGACCAGAGTAGCTTGATATGAAATTAAGTTGATAGTCATCATATGATATTTTGAAAATAGTTATTCATGTCATACATGTCATTACTGTACGATTTTCATGTGCATAGATAAAGTGCATTCATGTGACCTAAGATATTTGTTGTATTTTATAAAGATGAAAAATCCGTACCGAAGAATAGAAAACATTCACCTTGATCAGAGTAGCTTGATATGAAATTAAGTTGATAGTCATCATATGATATTTTGAAAATAGTTATTTATGTCATACATGTCATTACTGTACGATTTTCATGTGCATAGATAAAGTGCATTCATGTGACCTAAGATATTTGTTGTATTTTATAAAGATGAATATGACATGATGAGTTATATTGATGACAATTATAATTTATTGTTGAACCTACTGAGATTTAATTCTCACTATATTTTCATATCATGTTCAAAAGACTAAATATGCATATATTCTCTATAACCAGCTTTTAGCGTACGTTGGATCGAGTTGGTTAAGATCTCGATAAAGATACAACTATCCACACCCGTATCTCTAAAACTGATCAATATAGATGAATAAGATGTAGACATATATATGTTTGATTTTTGTACATAAACTTTAATTATACTTGATTAATTTAATTGAATATTATTATGAGTTAAATAGTTAAAAAAAAATTTCATAGAATTTTAAAATATATATATATATATAATAAAGTTGTTACATCATACTACTAGTGATAATAATGATGATAATTTGACTAGTAGTGATGAGCCATAGAGTCTAGCACACTATAACCAATTAGTAAGCAGTGGTCAGAAAATGGTTAACTACGGAAGAATCTATTAGGCAAGTTTCAGTGTTTGAATTTCTGAAAAAAATCTATAGGGCACTAAAATAAATAATTAACATGAATATATATATATATATATATATATATATATATTCATGTTAATTATTTATTTTAGTGTTTTTAGCTATTGGAATCATTCAATTTGGAATCCAGATCAGGAAGATATAGTCATATTAGTAAGCAGTAGTCAGAAACTAGCTAACGAAGGAAAAATCTATTAAGTACGCTTCTGTGTTTGAATTTTTGGGCAAAATTTGTATGGAATTAAAAGAAATTTTTAACATAATAAATATAGATATATTTATCACGGATATATAGGCTCTAAAATCACTTAAGTTGGAGTTAATATGAGAGAGATATAGCTGATTAATGAGTAGATGTCAGAATCAGTCTAGAATCCAAGGTTGTAAATATAAGCGGTTTTGTTTTTTATTTTTTTAAGAAAAATTTGTAAGGAATATGAAGAAATGATAAACAAGAAAGTTATAGATAAATGTCTTAACATTTTATAGGTTTTGGAATCACCTCAATTAAAGTTTGTATGAAGGAGATATGGTTGAATAAGTTAGGAAATAGCACAGAACACAGTCAGACCGTGTTCTGGGTTGCTTCAACACAGGTAGGCCGTGTTCAGGGCTATTTTTTAGTATGTTTGAAGTATTTTTCAAGTTTGGCCGTGTCTAGGAATATGGCCAAGCCATGTTGGGAGCTGGTAAAACTTATTTTTAATATTTTTCTACTCTAAATGAACTTCATTAACTAAAAGGGAATAATAGAAATCAAATTGGAGAAGAATACTCTATAAAACTTGTGAAAACATATGTTGGAAATGATAAAAGTAGGAGGAAAGTAACTAGAGGCCAAGTATAAAGAAAAGGAAAAGATGAAAATAATATTTAAAAAAAAAGAATCTTATAAATAAAAATAATAAATAACTAGTGTATGCCCTAGCTATTGCCATTACATGAACTCCTTACTATCTTAAATGTGTAATTTTGACATGAAAATATTTTATAAAGTGATATTTCAAAATGGTTATGATCATAATATGATTGTATTTTATCAATAATTTTTTGTAGTGATTATGCTTTGATGATAAATTATGGCATGTGAATATAATGAATATACTTGTTATTAAAATCATATTTTTGCCTATTAATGTGAAAAGAAAAGAGACAAGCACGGTCATATGGCAGTCCATGTAGGGCACCAGTAAGGGACGTCTTACTAACAGCTATGATTATGCTAATGAGAAAAGAAAGAGAAAGTGTGCCATGTCGAACGGAGCGAGAAAAATCCGTACTGGAGAGTAGAAAACATTCACCTTGACCAGAGTAGCTTGATATGAAATTAAGTTGATAGTCATCATATGATATTTTGAAAATAGTTATTCATGTCATACATGTCATTACTGTACGATTTTCATGTGCATAGATAAAGTGCATTCATGTGACCTAAGATATTTGTTGTATTTTATAAAGATGAAAAATCCGTACCGAAGAATAGAAAACATTCACCTTGATCAGAGTAGCTTGATATGAAATTAAGTTGATAGTCATCATATGATATTTTGAAAATAGTTATTTATGTCATACATGTCATTACTGTACGATTTTCATGTGCATAGATAAAGTGCATTCATGTGACCTAAGATATTTGTTGTATTTTATAAAGATGAATATGACATGATGAGTTATATTGATGACAATTATAATTTATTGTTGAACCTACTGAGATTTAATTCTCACTATATTTTCATATCATGTTCAAAAGACTAAATATGCATATATTCTCTATAACCAGCTTTTAGCGTACGTTGGATCGAGTTGGTTAAGATCTCGATAAAGATACAACTATCCACACCCGTATCTCTAAAACTGATCAATATAGATGAATAAGATGTAGACATATATATGTTTGATTTTTGTACATAAACTTTAATTATACTTGATTAATTTAATTGAATATTATTATGAGTTAAATAGTTAAAAAAAAATTTCATAGAATTTTAAAATATATATATATAATAAAGTTGTTACATCATACTACTAGTGATAATAATGATGATAATTTGACTAGTAGTGATGAGCCATAGAGTCTAGCACACTATAACCAATTAGTAAGCAGTGGTCAGAAAATGGTTAACTACGGAAGAATCTATTAGGCAAGTTTCAGTGTTTGAATTTCTGAAAAAAATCTATAGGGCACTAAAATAAATAATTAACATGAATATATATATATATATATATATATATATATATATATTCATGTTAATTATTTATTTTAGTGTTTTTAGCTATTGGAATCATTCAATTTGGAATCCAGATCAGGAAGATATAGTCATATTAGTAAGCAGTAGTCAGAAACTAGCTAACGAAGGAAAAATCTATTAAGTACGCTTCTGTGTTTGAATTTTTGGGCAAAATTTGTATGGAATTAAAAGAAATTTTTAACATAATAAATATAGATATATTTATCACGGATATATAGGCTCTAAAATCACTTAAGTTGGAGTTAATATGAGAGAGATATAGCTGATTAATGAGTAGATGTCAGAATCAGTCTAGAATCCAAGGTTGTAAATATAAGCGGTTTTGTTTTTTATTTTTTTAAGAAAAATTTGTAAGGAATATGAAGAAATGATAAACAAGAAAGTTATAGATAAATGTCTTAACATTTTATAGGTTTTGGAATCACCTCAATTAAAGTTTGTATGAAGGAGATATGGTTGAATAAGTTAGGAAATAGCACAGAACACAGTCAGACCGTGTTCTGGGTTGCTTCAACACAGGTAGGCCGTGTTCAGGGCTATTTTTTAGTATGTTTGAAGTATTTTTCAAGTTTGGCCGTGTCTAGGAATATGGCCAAGCCATGTTGGGAGCTGGTAAAACTTATTTTTAATATTTTTCTACTCTAAATGAACTTCATTAACTAAAAGGGAATAATAGAAATCAAATTGGAGAAGAATACTCTATAAAACTTGTGAAAACATATGTTGGAAATGATAAAAGTAGGAGGAAAGTAACTAGAGGCCAAGTATAAAGAAAAGGAAAAGATGAAAATAATATTTAAAAAAAAAGAATCTTATAAATAAAAATAATAAATAACTAGTGTATGCCCTAGCTATTGCCATTACATGAACTCCTTACTATCTTAAATGTGTAATTTTGACATGAAAATATTTTATAAAGTGATATTTCAAAATGGTTATGATCATAATATGATTGTATTTTATCAATAATTTTTTGTAGTGATTATGCTTTGATGATAAATTATGGCATGTGAATATAATGAATATACTTGTTATTAAAATCATATTTTTGCCTATTAATGTGAAAAGAAAAGAGACAAGCACGGTCATATGGCAGTCCATGTAGGGCACCAGTAAGGGACGTCTTACTAACAGCTATGATTATGCTAATGAGAAAAGAAAGAGAAAGTGTGCCATGTCGAACGGAGCGAGAAAAATCCGTACTGGAGAGTAGAAAACATTCACCTTGACCAGAGTAGCTTGATATGAAATTAAGTTGATAGTCATCATATGATATTTTGAAAATAGTTATTCATGTCATACATGTCATTACTGTACGATTTTCATGTGCATAGATAAAGTGCATTCATGTGACCTAAGATATTTGTTGTATTTTATAAAGATGAAAAATCCGTACCGAAGAATAGAAAACATTCACCTTGATCAGAGTAGCTTGATATGAAATTAAGTTGATAGTCATCATATGATATTTTGAAAATAGTTATTTATGTCATACATGTCATTACTGTACGATTTTCATGTGCATAGATAAAGTGCATTCATGTGACCTAAGATATTTGTTGTATTTTATAAAGATGAATATGACATGATGAGTTATATTGATGACAATTATAATTTATTGTTGAACCTACTGAGATTTAATTCTCACTATATTTTCATATCATGTTCAAAAGACTAAATATGCATATATTCTCTATAACCAGCTTTTAGCGTACGTTGGATCGAGTTGGTTAAGATCTCGATAAAGATACAACTATCCACACCCGTATCTCTAAAACTGATCAATATAGATGAATAAGATGTAGACATATATATGTTTGATTTTTGTACATAAACTTTAATTATACTTGATTAATTTAATTGAATATTATTATGAGTTAAATAGTTAAAAAAAAAATTTCATAGAATTTTAAAATATATATATATAATAAAGTTGTTACATCATACTACTAGTGATAATAATGATGATAATTTGACTAGTAGTGATGAGCCATAGAGTCTAGCACACTATAACCAATTAGTAAGCAGTGGTCAGAAAATGGTTAACTACGGAAGAATCTATTAGGCAAGTTTCAGTGTTTGAATTTCTGAAAAAAATCTATAGGGCACTAAAATAAATAATTAACATGAATATATATATATATATATATATATATATATATATATTCATGTTAATTATTTATTTTAGTGTTTTTAGCTATTGGAATCATTCAATTTGGAATCCAGATCAGGAAGATATAGTCATATTAGTAAGCAGTAGTCAGAAACTAGCTAACGAAGGAAAAATCTATTAAGTACGCTTCTGTGTTTGAATTTTTGGGCAAAATTTGTATGGAATTAAAAGAAATTTTTAACATAATAAATATAGATATATTTATCACGGATATATAGGCTCTAAAATCACTTAAGTTGGAGTTAATATGAGAGAGATATAGCTGATTAATGAGTAGATGTCAGAATCAGTCTAGAATCCAAGGTTGTAAATATAAGCGGTTTTGTTTTTTATTTTTTTAAGAAAAATTTGTAAGGAATATGAAGAAATGATAAACAAGAAAGTTATAGATAAATGTCTTAACATTTTATAGGTTTTGGAATCACCTCAATTAAAGTTTGTATGAAGGAGATATGGTTGAATAAGTTAGGAAATAGCACAGAACACAGTCAGACCGTGTTCTGGGTTGCTTCAACACAGGTAGGCCGTGTTCAGGGCTATTTTTTAGTATGTTTGAAGTATTTTTCAAGTTTGGCCGTGTCTAGGAATATGGCCAAGCCATGTTGGGAGCTGGTAAAACTTATTTTTAATATTTTTCTACTCTAAATGAACTTCATTAACTAAAAGGGAATAATAGAAATCAAATTGGAGAAGAATACTCTATAAAACTTGTGAAAACATATGTTGGAAATGATAAAAGTAGGAGGAAAGTAACTAGAGGCCAAGTATAAAGAAAAGGAAAAGATGAAAATAATATTTAAAAAAAAAGAATCTTATAAATAAAAATAATAAATAACTAGTGTATGCCCTAGCTATTGCCATTACATGAACTCCTTACTATCTTAAATGTGTAATTTTGACATGAAAATATTTTATAAAGTGATATTTCAAAATGGTTATGATCATAATATGATTGTATTTTATCAATAATTTTTTGTAGTGATTATGCTTTGATGATAAATTATGGCATGTGAATATAATGAATATACTTGTTATTAAAATCATATTTTTGCCTATTAATGTGAAAAGAAAAGAGACAAGCACGGTCATATGGCAGTCCATGTAGGGCACCAGTAAGGGACGTCTTACTAACAGCTATGATTATGCTAATGAGAAAAGAAAGAGAAAGTGTGCCATGTCGAACGGAGCGAGAAAAATCCGTACTGGAGAGTAGAAAACATTCACCTTGACCAGAGTAGCTTGATATGAAATTAAGTTGATAGTCATCATATGATATTTTGAAAATAGTTATTCATGTCATACATGTCATTACTGTACGATTTTCATGTGCATAGATAAAGTGCATTCATGTGACCTAAGATATTTGTTGTATTTTATAAAGATGAAAAATCCGTACCGAAGAATAGAAAACATTCACCTTGATCAGAGTAGCTTGATATGAAATTAAGTTGATAGTCATCATATGATATTTTGAAAATAGTTATTTATGTCATACATGTCATTACTGTACGATTTTCATGTGCATAGATAAAGTGCATTCATGTGACCTAAGATATTTGTTGTATTTTATAAAGATGAATATGACATGATGAGTTATATTGATGACAATTATAATTTATTGTTGAACCTACTGAGATTTAATTCTCACTATATTTTCATATCATGTTCAAAAGACTAAATATGCATATATTCTCTATAACCAGCTTTTAGCGTACGTTGGATCGAGTTGGTTAAGATCTCGATAAAGATACAACTATCCACACCCGTATCTCTAAAACTGATCAATATAGATGAATAAGATGTAGACATATATATGTTTGATTTTTGTACATAAACTTTAATTATACTTGATTAATTTAATTGAATATTATTATGAGTTAAATAGTTAAAAAAAAATTTCATAGAATTTTAAAATATATATATATATAATAAAGTTGTTACATCATACTACTAGTGATAATAATGATGATAATTTGACTAGTAGTGATGAGCCATAGAGTCTAGCACACTATAACCAATTAGTAAGCAGTGGTCAGAAAATGGTTAACTACGGAAGAATCTATTAGGCAAGTTTCAGTGTTTGAATTTCTGAAAAAAATCTATAGGGCACTAAAATAAATAATTAACATGAATATATATATATATATATATATATATATATATATATATATATATATATTCATGTTAATTATTTATTTTAGTGTTTTTAGCTATTGGAATCATTCAATTTGGAATCCAGATCAGGAAGATATAGTCATATTAGTAAGCAGTAGTCAGAAACTAGCTAACGAAGGAAAAATCTATTAAGTACGCTTCTGTGTTTGAATTTTTGGGCAAAATTTGTATGGAATTAAAAGAAATTTTTAACATAATAAATATAGATATATTTATCACGGATATATAGGCTCTAAAATCACTTAAGTTGGAGTTAATATGAGAGAGATATAGCTGATTAATGAGTAGATGTCAGAATCAGTCTAGAATCCAAGGTTGTAAATATAAGCGGTTTTGTTTTTTATTTTTTTAAGAAAAATTTGTAAGGAATATGAAGAAATGATAAACAAGAAAGTTATAGATAAATGTCTTAACATCTTATAGGTTTTGGAATCACCTCAATTAAAGTTTGTATGAAGGAGATATGGTTGAATAAGTTAGGAAATAGCACAGAACACAGTCAGACCGTGTTCTGGGTTGCTTCAACACAGGTAGGCCGTGTTCAGGGCTATTTTTTAGTATGTTTGAAGTATTTTTCAAGTTTGGCCGTGTCTAGGAATATGGCCAAGCCATGTTGGGAGCTGGTAAAACTTATTTTTAATATTTTTCTACTCTAAATGAACTTCATTAACTAAAAGGGAATAATAGAAATCAAATTGGAGAAGAATACTCTATAAAACTTGTGAAAACATATGTTGGAAATGATAAAAGTAGGAGGAAAGTAACTAGAGGCCAAGTATAAAGAAAAGGAAAAGATGAAAATAATATTTAAAAAAAAAGAATCTTATAAATAAAAATAATAAATAACTAGTGTATGCCCTAGCTATTGCCATTACATGAACTCCTTACTATCTTAAATGTGTAATTTTGACATGAAAATATTTTATAAAGTGATATTTCAAAATGGTTATGATCATAATATGATTGTATTTTATCAATAATTTTTTGTAGTGATTATGCTTTGATGATAAATTATGGCATGTGAATATAATGAATATACTTGTTATTAAAATCATATTTTTGCCTATTAATGTGAAAAGAAAAGAGACAAGCACGGTCATATGGCAGTCCATGTAGGGCACCAGTAAAGGACGTCTTACTAACAGCTATGATTATGCTAATGAGAAAAGAAAGAGAAAGTGTGCCATGTCGAACGGAGCGAGAAAAATCCGTACTGGAGAGTAGAAAACATTCACCTTGACCAGAGTAGCTTGATATGAAATTAAGTTGATAGTCATCATATGATATTTTGAAAATAGTTATTCATGTCATACATGTCATTACTGTACGATTTTCATGTGCATAGATAAAGTGCATTCATGTGACCTAAGATATTTGTTGTATTTTATAAAGATGAAAAATCCGTACCGAAGAATAGAAAACATTCACCTTGATCAGAGTAGTTTGATATGAAATTAAGTTGATAGTCATCATATGATATTTTGAAAATAGTTATTTATGTCATACATGTCATTACTGTACGATTTTCATGTGCATAGATAAAGTGCATTCATGTGACCTAAGATATTTGTTGTATTTTATAAAGATGAATATGACATGATGAGTTATATTGATGACAATTATAATTTATTGTTGAACCTACTGAGATTTAATTCTCACTATATTTTCATATCATGTTCAAAAGACTAAATATGCATATATTCTCTATAACCAGCTTTTAGCGTACGTTGGATCGAGTTGGTTAAGATCTCGATAAAGATACAACTATCCACACCCGTATCTCTAAAACTGATCAATATAGATGAATAAGATGTAGACATATATATGTTTGATTTTTGTACATAAACTTTAATTATACTTGATTAATTTAATTGAATATTATTATGAGTTAAATAGTTAAAAAAAAATTTCATAGAATTTTAAAATATATATATATATAATAAAGTTGTTACATCATACTACTAGTGATAATAATGATGATAATTTGACTAGTAGTGATGAGCCATAGAGTCTAGCACACTATAACTCAACATTATGAAAAGGGGGGGACACTTCGTCACGCACATGCGCTAAGCCTTTAGTGACGAATGAAAAATTCTCTAAAGCTAAAAATTTAGGGAGTAGACTAGTAACAATGTACCGATCATCTTTACACGATTAAAAGTTAAAAAAGTACCTTAAGTGACCGGATCTATTGATCGAATCTATACTAGATTTATAGTGGTTTATGAAAGAAAATTTACTGAATAATTTTTATTTTGTATTTATAAAAAATTTATAATTTAAGTAAAAATATGAATATAAATTTAAGTAAATAATAAATTATTTTATTATAAATATGTAATTGTTATATTTGTTTCTTATTTTTAGAAAAATTTAATATATTATTTTACGATAGAAAAATTTAAATCTTTTAGCAATTATTAAGTCAAACTCTTAGTACAAATTAAGGTTAACCATTAAAATTAAAGTCAGGCTATAAGACCAACCCTGAGTCTTTGTAGGGCTACTCTGTTCAAATAAAATAGCACTACATTTTATAAAATTGACTTTCCAGCCTAACCCTATTTAGCCATAGGACTAACAAAGGTAGAGCTGGATTAGGCTTATCTTAATTGACAGCTCTAATTAAAATAAAATAAAATGATAATTTTAATAAAATATTAAAAATTAAATTCAAATCTTAATGAAATAAAATGAAAGAATAACAATTCCATAACTAAAACACTCAAATAATAACTACCCTACTTAGAAAAAATAAAATAATAGTTTCTTGAACTCAAACACTCAGATGAGAATTACTAACTAATCTTAGAGTTACTTTAATATCAGTGTCATTAAAACCAAACCGAATTGACCAATTTGACTGAAAAACTGTTAAATTGACCTAGTCATCGGTGTAGTCATATACCACAAACCAATTAGCTATTAAACCGATCAAAATTGAGTTGATGTGCGAAAAATTAATGCTAGGCACTAAGGATGAAACGGTAATACAGTTTCCACTATGCCATGCCTCTGTCTTCAATTATATAATGTAAATTATATTATATTATATGTAACCTAAATAACATAATATCTCATTAAATATTTTTATTAATAAAATTTATTTAATTAAAAATCTTATAAATTCATTCTCAAAAGATTATTAATACTTATTTTTTTCAACTTAAATCACTTCTTAAATTTATTTTCATATATCATTTGTTGTATATTATATAATATATAAAATCAAAAAAATATATAAATTTATTTTAACTACCAATTCAACTGCTATTAAATCAATAAATTGTAAATCACTCTATTCACTGATTCAATCGATTTAGTTCTTAAAATATTACTTAATATAATTAATTATAATATTATAAATTCAATAAATAATTATATCAATATTAAATAACAAAATAAACCATAATTTTACCTTGTTATCATACTTTAAATGCTTAAAATAATTGTTAAGCTAAAACATTTATGGCCAATCAAATATTAAATTTATTGATCAAATGCTTAAACACCCATGATTTATATAGTATATTTTAACTTTAAACATTACTCTATCCATTTGAAGATATTGAGAGTGAAATCATTTATACTTTTCATATTGAAAACTTGTTAGACTTTCAAATATAGTTAGCCAAAGAACTTTTAACAATTAAACAATTATGTTGAACATCCCTTTAAAAAGGATTAAGTAGTAATATATGTTAAAAATATAAAGGTGTTTGATATATAATTTTAAAATAGAAGAAAGAATGTATATTTAATGCAAAATTTGAGTCAAAATATTTCTTGCAAAAAATAAAATACCAATGCACCAAACAGCTCTAAAATGGCATGAAGAGGCACCGTCCCCTCGTTGACCCTTACATACCTCGTCATTGACCCTTACATACCTTCTCGTAGCATGCTTCCTCAGAGCTACAATCAATCATGCGGGTGCTACATTCACATCTTTAGTTTTTAATGTCAGTTTACAGAATTCATTCAGAAATTAACCTTAAAAGGAGTCTTACAACGAGCGGGCATGAATTTTTGACGCACTGTGGCCCCCAGCATCACAAACTCCGGCAAATCAGTGTAAGGCAATTAAAGTCACAAGAAACAAAATTCAACACTAACAGGCAAAGCGTTTCTTTTCCTTGCTACAATCGCTAGAAATATTATCAGAAACGCTGCTCGTTCCTACATCTCATACATGGCCAAATCACTACTCAACCACAGCCAATAAGTCACTCGCTTTACAGAAGCAGTGTTTTGCATCAGTCCCCAAATCCACCTGACATACAATTACACTAAATTTTAATGGTGACAAAAGCAATTGTTACATAGCATGAAAAGCGCAGGATATTATTTTCAAGGTAGATGTGGCAACCAACATTCCTATTCTAGTGACCATACAGCAACATTCATTTCACCAATTCAAAATTGAACACACTAGCATATATTTGAAGAAAAGCCATGATAGACTAGTAATTTATAAATAGCAACAATAGCTTCAATAAGATGCACCAAAAAAGTAGGAAAAGGGAACAACCCATCAAAGAAACAGATAACAGACACAGACCGTTCTCACTTCATCAGACCATCAATGATTTCATCAAATATTTGGCTGTCACCTCTAGAATTTAGGCGAGGTTTGGAAACTTTTGCCATGCCAAAGGACCTCAGAAGATGGTTTTGTCACTTTTGTGTGATATTAGTTCCTAATTAATTTCCATATTCTCTGAAGCATAGACACAGGTAGATAATATATCTCCCACAAGTTGTCTGTCAGATCTAATATATTTTCTTCAGTCAACACATAAAATAAAAAATTTAAAAACACTTTTGACCAGTTAGCTTTACAACTAAGAAGATTATCAGATTGGTCACCTAATTTAAGTACAAGCTTAAAGTGAGGATAGTTGTGCCACTTACCTCATAAGCATTTATGTCTGAGAACAAAACCTGCAAAAGGATAATTGTTAGCAACATAAAAGGCACATTCCTACGTTTTTTCTATTAAAAAAATTTCTTCATTTTGAGGCCAAGTCCAAGCCTAGTCCATTAGGTCCAACCATCCCAGTCTAGGGGCTAAAACCAGGGCCAGGCCAAGGACCTCACCTACGGTCCAGGTCCAGTCTGATGGCTTGGTTCTTGTGACCAAGTCTAGTCCAGTGGCTGAAGACTGGGTTTGGGTCTGGGTCTGAGTCCAAGTCTGAGGTTCGAGTTCAGGTTTGGTTTTGGAGCTGAGAGACCAGCCTGGTCTGTTTCAAACCCAGCTAGTATAAGGAAATTGAAAGAACTTGCAACCTTAAAAAAATTTGAAATTCTATTTTTGACAAAACAATTCCATGATTAAATTACTTAGAATTTCTAAAAGTCTATTATTAGTTATCCAAACAAGTATTTTGTGTTAGGGGAACTTCAATACTCTATTATGGAGAATAACGCTAGAAAAGAGATAAAATAATGCTTCCAGTTTCATATATTCAAACGGGAGAAACTACCGGGATTTATATACAAATCTAAAATTTCTAAAAGTCTATTATTAGTTATCCAAACAAGTATTTTGTGTTAGGGGAATTTCAATACTCTATTGTGGAGAATAACGCTGGAAAAGAGATAAAATAATGCTTCTAGTTTTCATATATTCAAATGGGAGAAACTATCAGGATTTATATACAAATCCTGAACAATTAGGAATCCCGAACAAAAAGGGATTAGGATATAGTAAAAGAAGCAATACGATAATTCCTAATAGAAGCCAGAAACATAGGCCTAAAAAATAGGAAACAAGAAAGTAGGAAATAAGATAAATTCTAATAAAACAGAATAATAATAAATAAATGCAATATCTCGGATTGCATGGGCCAAATTGACTTATTCTTCAACACTCCCCCTCAAACTGGATTGTAAATATCAAACAAACTCAATTTGTAAGTTATTCTTTCAAATATGGGTCTTGATAGAGCTTTTGTAAGAACATCTTATGTTTGATCTCTTGAGGCCACATATGGGGATGCAAATAGTTTCATCTTCAATTTTTTCTTTTATGAAATGACAATCGATTTCTACAAGCTTTGTTCTATCATGATGAACTGGGTTATGAGCAATACTAATGACTGCTTTGTTATCATAATACAGCTTCATAGGTTCTTCTCTTTTAATTTTAAGTTCTTCTAGAAGTAGCCTCAACCAAATTAGCTCACTAACTCCATTAGCTAAAAATCTGAATTCTGCCTCAACACTACTTCTAGCCATCACATTTTGTTTCTTACTCTTCCATGTCACAAGATTTTCTCATACATATGAGCAATAACCTGATAAAGACCTCCTATCTGTTAATGATCTTACTCAGTCAGCATCAGAGTATGCTTCAATATCCCGTGATTGTCCCTTCTTAAAAAGCAACCCCTTTTCTGGACATCCTTTAAGATACTTCAAAATTCTAATGACAGCATCCAAGTGTTCCTCATGTCCAAGTGTTCCTCATGTAGATCATGCATAAATTGACTCACCAGGCTAACAGGATATACTATATCAGGCCTAGTATGAGCTAAATAAATAAGTTTACCAACTAGTCTCTAATATCTACCCTTGTCCACTGGAGTGCTTGTCTTTTGATCTCTAAGTTTAATACTTGGATCAGTAGGAGTATCAACTGACTTGCGCTCAAGTAGTTTAGTTTCTTGTAATAAGTCAATTGTATATTTCCTCTGAGAGATAGAGATTCCAAATTTATTCTTAACAATCTCTATTCTCAAAAAATATCTTAGTATACCCAAATCCTTGACTTCAAATTTCTTAGCCAATTTCTCCTTTAATGATATTATCTCCATAACATCATCACTTATTACAATAATATCATCAACATAAACAATCAGAATGGTGGTCATATCACCTTTATGTTTAAAGAAGAGTGTATGATCAGAATGAGCTTGCTTATATCCAATTTGAAGGATAACTCTAGTGAACCTCTCAAACCATGCTCTAGGAGATTGTTACAAATCGTAAAGAGATTTTTTCAACTTACAAACTTGTCCTTCTTGACTTGGACTCTTGAAACCAGTTGGTAACTCCATATAAACTTCTTCTATTAGATCCCCATTAAAAAAGGCATTTTTTATATCAAACTGATGAAGAGGCCAATCAAGATTAGCAGCTATGAAAAGAAGAATACGAATAGTATTAAGTTTAGCAACTGGAGCAAAAGTCTCGTGGTAATTAATTCCATAAGTCTAAGTAAAGCCTCTTGCCACTAAACGTGCTTTATACCTCTCAATCTCACCATTGGATTTGTATTTTACAGTAAACAACCACTTGCAGCTTACAGGTATAGCATCTCTTGGTTTTTTAACAACCTCCCATGTCTCATTTTTCTTGAGAGCTTGCATTTCTTCTTTTATGGCTTCCCTCCATTCTGGTTTAGTAAGAGCTTCTTCAATGCTCTTTAGAATTTGAGTTTCTTCTAATTTTGATACAAAAGCCTTCATGGAACCAGAAAAATGACCAAGCTAAACATAGTTAGCTATGGAATGTTGAGTACATGTACGGGTTCTTTTTCTCAAGGCAATAGGTAAATAATGAGTCTTCCAAAAAAACTAGAATTAATATCATTACCTGAGTTTGGATTGGATTCATGGCAACTTTCAGGAGCATTGGGGGCTGGTTGATGTTTCCTTCAAGTATACACACGCAGGTCAGTTGTAGGCTGATTTTTCTGGAGCTGGGCATCACAATTTTGATCACTGGTTTGGATTTCTGAGTTGTTGTCAGGGCTGTCAACCGGGTTACTAGTTTCAAGGCTGCTGTTTTCTGGTTTTTCAGATAAAAAATCCAGGTCTAGGTGGTCTTTTGTTTGTTCAACGTGTTGAATTAAACTAGGGATTAAATCAAGGGTAAAAACAGGGATAGATAAGCTGTTATTTAGGTCAATAATAGGAGAGGAATTGTCCAGAAAATTTTCTTTATTGTTTTCCTCTCCCTCAAGGGAATTTTTTGGAAAGTAAAGTATATTTTCAAAAAAGGTAAGGTCCATACAGCACCAATTTTCTTCTACTTTCTTCCCTTCTCATAGCTGCAAACACCTCTTCAACCTGTGGCAATGGGCGAATTCCTAAGATTCTTCCCCTAACCTCATCCAACTCTTTATTCAACCCAGCAAGAAAGTAATAGGTGCGAATTTTTTCAACCAATTTGATGTACTTGTCTTGGCATTTATCACACCAATCATTGGGCTCAAATAGGTCTAATTCTTGCCAAAGCTTGGTGAGAGTAGCAAAATATTCTATGACACTCAAGTTTCCTTGTTTAAGGTCTCTAACCTTATCTCTCAACTCACAATTGTGCTGAGTTTTCTAGATCAGAATAAGCAATCCTCACCTTATCCCAAATATCTTTGGCTATTGGATAGATGAGATAAAGAGCTCCAATATTCTCTTCCATGGAATTAATGAGCCATGACATAACAAGAGCATTTTGGGTATCCCAATTATAATATTTTGGGTCTACGGGAGCTAGTTTCAAAATGTTCACTTCAAGAAATCCAATCTTTCCCTTTCCTCGGATAACAATTTGGACCGATCTAGACCATTGCAGAAAATTCTTCCCATTGAACTTATAGAGGTGATTGAGTGAGAGAAAGTGTTGATAGAGGTAGTAGAATAGTTTGAAGGAGCTGGGTTGATTGTAAGGCTTCGGGCAATGGAGGACTCTTCCTACCCGTCCTTGCTCAACCCTGTAAATGCCTGCCTATAGCTGGCCATTATCTCCTCTCAACGGCGCGGCTCTGATACCATGTGGAGAATAACGCTGGAGAAGAGATAAAATAATGCTTCCAGTTTTCATATATTCAAAAGGGGGAGACTACCGGGATTTATATACAAATCCTGGACAGTTAGGAATCCCGAACAAAAAGGGATTAGGATTCAATAAAAAAAAACAATATGATAATTCCTAATAGAAGCCGGAAACATAGGCCTAAAAAATAGGAAACAAGAAAGTAGGAAATAAAATAAATCCTAATAAAACAAAATAATAATAAATAAATACAATATCTCATATTGCATGGGCCGAATTGACTTATTCTTCAACATCTATAAATTAATTTTCCCCTCAGATTACTTGATCCAAAACAAACACTAAGGGGTTATTATTTTCCTGTAGTGCAAAGTCAAAGAATCCCCAACTTGTGGTCCAATTGGCCAAGAAGCCCCATAGAAAGTTGCTTTTTCAATTGTATTATGAGAAAGGTGATGCAGAACTAAAAGAAAAGAATCACCACTCTGCATTAACACTCTAGATAAGAGAATTCACTCTAAAGAAAAACTCAACTTTTATTAATCAATAATCAAGGGTATCAATAATAACAAACTAGAGCCATATTTATAAGCATAATGATAGGTTTCCTATTTTTAATAGGAAACTAAAACCCTAAGACCAACAAAAACGCTTGAAAGAAAACAACTCAATAACTAAATCCTAATTTTCAAATTAAAAAACCTAATTAAATCCTATGTTACTTTAATTGCCCAATTACAATATCATAAATGCCAAGGATAATTACATCGATATTAAATAATAAAACATGCCACAATTCTATATTCTTATCCTGCATCATTCCCCCATTGTTGGAAAAAACTCTTCCTCAAGTTTTGTAATGAATAAGTAACAAAAGAAAAATGCAAGTAAGCTGTGGTGATGGTGGTAATACTTTGGATTAATATAATCTTTAGGGATAACAAATTCAATAATTTCAATATCCATAAGTTCATCAACAACTTTAGTATTGTCGATCCCTTCAACTTCTTTAGGTCTAAGATTAACAACATCAATATTGTTAATCTCTTCAACCACTTATGGAATAACAACTTCAGTATTGTTATCCTCTTCAAAAACATTAATTGTGATAAGCTCTAACTCTTCATATTTTATTTCTTTAAGATCAATTTTTGCAAGTGTCCATAGTCGTTCATTAGTTTCCCCAAATTGTTGAACCTCTTAAGTGATCTTTTTCACATCTTCATGCATCTCAACAAGTAATTTTTTCTATATCCATTAAAAGAGCATAATTATTGTCTTGATGAGAACATTCTTTATCATCACAATTATTACACGAATAATTAGAATTCAAATAACAATTGTGATAATAAAAATTAAAATGATCATTATGAAATCTTTGTGGCTATGGTCGATTATAGTTGGAATTAGAATTCCTAAATGAATCATAATCCATTTGATTATACCTTCCATATCTTCTATAATCATCATACTATTGATAGCCCCGATAATAATGATGATAATGGCTTGGATAGTAGTGATGAGCCATAAGCTCAACACACAAACAACTCAATCCTACTCAAAAGTAAGGGAATAATGCATCACGCGTAGAAAATTTACCAGCATGGCATCGCGTAAAGCTTTATAAAGCTAAAACTTGAGGGGGACAAAAATAAAATTGGAAGGCTCAATGATTGTGTAGGCAAATCAATGTCAAATTGTGATACTAATTTGATGTAAAACCAAAAGAAACATTACATAGAATCACCCCTCTACAGCAACACTCAAAGAATCACCGTTATGAGTTAAAGAATCCACTATGAAAATAACTCAATTTTTATTAATCAATAATCAAGAGCTAATGGTAATAACAAACTAGAGACATATTTATAGACATAATACCAGAATTTCTATTTTTAATAAGATACTAACATACAGTCTTATAAATCCTAGACCCAACTAAAACACAAGAAATAAAATAACTAACACCCAAACAACTTAACTAATTAAACCCTAATTCTCAAATTGAAAACTCTAATTCTCAAATTGAAAACCCTAATTAAATTCTAAGTTACTCAAATTGCCCGATTACAATATCATAAATCCCAAAGATAATTACATCAATATTAAATAATAAAACATACCACAACAAATATATATTCTCAAATGTTCGGTCTAAAACAAGCCTACCTTTCTCATACCAAGAAATTGCTTCATTTTATTGATGCATAAGCTACTCAGCAACCCTCATGACATATACTAACAACTATAACAATAATCAAATCTTTTTTCACTAGATGAGGTTGGCTATATAGATCAAACAATGTCACAGTGACCTATTATAAACAAGATCAATAAATAAATTATTAAATATTAAATATTTCTTAATAATTTTACTTATTATTTTTTTTGGCCTCCCTCTACCTCTAACTATCGAACTGCTCTCTGATATACTATTTTCAGTAGGACATCTGCAGGTCTTCTCCACACATGGCCAAACCACCTTAAACGAGATTCCACTATCTTCTCCATAATAAGTGCTACCCCCACTTTCTCTCTAATGCACTAATTTTTAATAATATCTTTTCTAGTGTGTCCACACATCCAGCACAACATTCTCATATCCGCGACATTGAATTTATCTTCATGTTGTCTTTTAACCACCCAATATTTAGTACCATACGATATTCTACAACAACCAAGCCTTCTCGCACTAGATGGGGTAAGCTACATAAATCAAACAACGCTACAATAGCATATTATAAATGAGATCAATAGATAGATTATTAATTATTAAATTTTTCTTAATAATTTCACCTATTATTTTTTTTAACTTCCCTCTACCTCTAACTAACGGGCTGCTCTCTATCTTATCTATTCTCCTCAATAAGGCTTTTACAGGTCTTCTCCACACATGGTCAAACTACCTTAAATGAGATTTCATCATATTCTCCACAATGGGTGCTACCCCCTACACTTATTTCTAATCATATCTCTTCTAATGTGTCCACACACTCAGAGTAACATTCTCATCTTTGCAAAATTGAATTTATCTTCATGTTATCTTTTAACTGTCCAACATTCAGTACCATTCAATATAACAAGTCTTATAGCTGTGCAGTAGAATTTTTCTTTAACTTTGAGCGACACTTTTCTATCACAAATGACACTCGAAACCTTCTTCCATTTTATCCATCCCACTTGAATCCTATGTTTTACATCCTCCTTTACTTCTCCGTCATTTTGTATAATGGACTCAAAATATTTAAAACTTATGACTTGTTTTAATATATGATTTTCAAGTTTTACTTCTAAATTCGTATTTGTTCGCCTTTTACTAAAATTACATTCCATATATTTTGTTTTATTTCTACTTATACGAAAACCATGTGTTTTCAAAGTTTATCTTCAAGACTAGCTTCATATTTATTTCTTTATACGATTCAACTAAAACTATACATCAAGACCCCAATTTTTAACTGCATCCAAAATCAAGTTAAAAAAATATGGACTCAGAGATAACCCTTGATGTAGTCCTGTAGTTGTGAAAAAATCTATGTGTCCCCATTTTGTATTCTCACGCAAGTCGTGATCCTATTGTACATATCTTTGATTGCTCGAATATGTGCAATACGTACTCCTTTCTTCTCTAAAGCCTTCCATAAAACCTCTCTCAATACTCTATCATATGCCTTTTTCAAATCAATATGTAAATCTTTTTGCTTCCTTTGATATCTTTCTATTAATCTCTGTAGCATAGAAATCGAAAACGCACGATTCACGGTTTGAATCGTGCGTTCCAACACGATTCGTATGGCCACCGATACAAATCGGTAGCCAAATCGCAAGTGAGGGTGAATCGTTGCCAGAAACGCACAGATCGGTGCGATTCCGGCAAGAATCACAGAATCAGACGATTCTGCGATTTAGCTGTGACATCGCGTAGCCATGGCTGCTGTGCGACTACTATTTATTGTCTCCCATCTTCGCTGAGCTTCTGTTTTTTTTTAAGGGAAAACAGAAACACTACGTTTAGCTTATGGCCTTATGGGAGGGAATGGGATCAAGTCAAGAGTCTTACGGGTTAGTGGTTACGGCTTACTTGCTAGGAGGCTGAAATATTTATTTAGTTATTTTAAATAATATTTTTAAAATTATAAAAAATAACTTGGGATAATTTTTTAAAATTATAAAAAATAACTTATTTTACAAGCAATTTTAATCCTAATCAAACACAAATACCTAAGCTTTAAATAAACCTTTTCTCTTAAGAATTTTACACTTATTATCAAAAGGCTCCCTTTTCTCTCTACAATTTAAAATTTATTCATGACACAAAGGTGAGTTTAGCAAAGCATAAAAAAAATTTTGTGTCAATCTTCTTTTTCTTCTAATTAGCAAAGGTGAGTTTCTTTTAACTCTCAATCTCAAATTTCAACTCCTATCTTTTTAAATTTTTTAAATTGTTAAAAAAATTTATAGTTTACATTTATATTTATTTTTGCAGTGTTGTTATCATGTCTCCTAAAAAGAAAGTTAGAAAGGATATTACTTGAGATTATTGTACATCTCTAGAAAATAGATTACACATCAAGTGTAATTATTGCCCAAAAACAATGTGAGGAGGTGCATTTAGATTGAAGCATCATTTGGCAGGAACACGCAAAGAAGTTGCTCCATGCGAACAAGTTCTCGAAGATGTTGAAAATTTGTTTATAAAAATTATGAATGACATGCAAAAAAAAGATGAAGATGTTATTGAGTATTTTGAAGAAAAAAAATAAAGAGGAAAATATTCAAAGAAAAGGAACCATAGATGCTTTTGTTATGAAAGGAAAAGGGAGAAGCACATCTAACATGATGAGACAACAAACTTTAAATGAGATAGTAAAAGATAGAGAATTAGTTGTCAAAGACATATGTAGATGTATATATGGCAATGCATTGCCATTTACTCGTGAAAAGTCCCTTGTTTATCAATGTGTTGAAATCGGTGAGTGAATATGGTAGAGGTTTGAAGCCACCAACTTATCATGAAGTTAGAGTTTCATATTTAAAAAAAAAATTTGATCTTGTGCATCAAAATTTAGAAAAATATAGGAGTGAATGGAAAAAGACAAGTTGCACATTGATGTCAAATGGATGGACTGATGGAAAAGGTAGGTCTCTTACTAATTTTTTTGTCAATAGTCCAAAAGGGACTTATTTTATTAAATTTGTTGATACTAGTAGTTTTATTAAAGATACTGAAAAAATATTTGAATTGCTTGATGATATGGTGGAGGAAATTGGGAAAGAGAATGTGGTTCAAATAGTGACTGATAGCGCTTCAACCCTTGTATTTGCTAGAAGCAAGTTGATGGAGAAAAGAAAGCAATTCTTTTGGTCTCCTTGTTCAATCCATTGTCTTGACTTGATTCTTGAAGACATTGGTACTATTCCAATTTTCTATAACACAATTGGAAAGGCCAAAAAAATTACAACTTTTATTTATAGCCATACTTGGTTGCTCAATTTATATAGGAGTTATTCTAAAGGTAGAGAGTTAGTAAGGCCAACAATTACAAGATTTGCAACCTCTTACCTAACAAAAAAATCCATTTTAGATCAAAAGACAGCTCTTAGATCTATATTTGCATCAGAAGAATGGGTTACAAGTTCTTATGCTCTTAGAAGTGAAGCTAAAGTCATAAAAAATATTGTTTTAAGTGACCAAAGATTTTGGATATCTATAAAATATTGCTTGAATTGTGTGGGTCCTCTTGTGAAAGTGTTGAGACTTGTGGATGGAGATTCAAAGCCAGCCATGGGTTACATATATGAAGCCATGGATAGAGCAAAAGAACAAATAGCAAAGAATTTTGATAATGTAGAAAGCAGATACAAAAATATATGGGAGCTTATTGATAAGCGTTGGGATTATCAACTCCATACACCTCTTCATGCAGCAGGATATTATCTTAATCTTAAGTGAGTATTATTTTCATATAATTTTTATAATAATTGTATTTGTTAACTAATTATAATTATTTTATTTATATTTAAAGTTTACTATATATTACTTTATTAATTTTATAGGTTCCATTATGATCCAAATTTCACCCCTGATTATGAAGTAAAAATGGGGTGGTACAAGACATTAGACAAGATGTGTCCAGATATAGACACAAGAATCAAAATTGATGCACAACTTGAGAAGTTCAAGAAAGCAGAAGGACTATTTGGATATACTTTAGCAATTGCAACTAGAGATAAGAAACAACCTGGCAAATTAAGTTATTTATATTTTTAACTTTTAAGTAACATTTTAATATTAATTTTAATATTATATATCTCTCTCTTTTATAGCTTTATGGTGGAATAGTTATGGAGATAAGCGCAAAGAGTTACAATTACTTGCCATTCGCATTTTAAGTCTCCCTTGCAGTGCTACCGAATATGAGAGAAATTGAACTGTCTTTGATCATGTGCATTCTAAGAGAAGAAATCGGTTGGAGCAACAAAGATTGAATGCTCTTGTATTTATCAAATACAATCTTCAACTTGAAATAAGACAAAAGCATAGAGTAGAGAAAGGAGATACATATGACCCTATTTGTTTATCAGATGTGGAATCTGACGATGAATGAATTACTGAAAAGGAAGATCCTTACTTGGGGGAAGATAACTCTTGGATGGATGTTCAAGAGTGCTTTGACATTGACGAAGGAGCTCCAAATAAAAAGAGAAAAAGAGGTATTCTAAATTTGAAATTTTCTTACTTAATCCATTCTTTCTTACTCCTCTATATTCCTAATTATACTTTCTCACTTACATATATATATATATATATATATATATGTTTAGGTCCAAGAAATCTTAATGCTATTATTAATGCAAACAAGAAAGGCAAAGGAAAAGCAGTTGAGACACAAGATGAAGTTGAAGAAACTGGAGATGACGGTGTTAGTGATAACGAAGAGGAAGAGAATGAAGAGTTGGTCATGTTAAATGACAATGATGATAGCAATAGTGATAGTGACACTGATATCAATCTTGAGGAATGAGTAAGATTATTAGATTTTACTAGTTTATTTTAGTTTTTTAGGTCCAGAAATTTATGATTTTGAGTTAAGTATGTTTTGCTAAGACTTATAGTTAATTATCTTTAAAATTATTAAGATAAATATATTATTTTAAATATTTTGTTTATGTTATCTACTTATTTATGTTATATTATATTTTTTAAGTTATTCTTCAACGTGTTCGTGAATCTTACGATTCGATACAATTCACGATTCACAATTCAAAAATAAGCTATCCGATTCACAATTTGAATCGCAATTTGACTACTATGCTCTGTAGTAAGTAAATTGCTTCCATAGTTGACCTTTGATGGAACCCAAAGCCAATGGGGCCAATTGATGGACCAATCCAATGGGGGCCCAAGAGTGTCTAGGGTATATACTAGAAGAACGAAGGGAGCACGTGGGAGGAATGACGAAGGGAATTCTGTTATGCATGTTGAGGTTGTTACGAGAGGCAGAGGAGGATTAGCAGTGGAGGAAAGGGATAAGAAGGGGGGAGGAAAACTAAGTAAAGAATCGGCTTAGTCTAGAGGAAACGTCTCTGCTCTGGGAGTGAGAGGTTTCAACAACCTTCTTGACATAAAACCAAATTGATTCTCATGACTTGAGTCTCTTGTCTTAATCTCTACTCAATGACTTTCTTCCATAACTTCATAGTATGACTCATGAGCTTAATCTTCCTATAGTTGGCATAATTCTATATATCTCCCTTATTTTTATAGATAGAGATTAAAGTACTTCTACATTCATCCAGTATTTTTTTAGATCTCGTCATAACATTAAACAATTTAGTGAGTCAACTTATACCTTTCTTGCCTAGACCTTTCCACACATCAATAAGTATATTATCAGATTTTATTGCTTTGCCAATTTTCATTCTCTTCAAAGCCTTATCTACTTCAAACTCCTGAATTCTACGATAAAAAGTATAATTGCAATTTTTATCTGCAATATTTAATCTATCAAAGTAACATATCAACTCACGTCTATTGTTAAAAAATCCATGAAAATAACTTTTCCGTCATACTTGGATATTTTGTTCCCTTACCAAGACGTTACTTTCTTTATCTTTAATACATTTCACTTGGTCTAAGTCTTTTGTCTTTCTTTCTCTAACCCTTCGCAAGCATGAAATTTTTTTTTTCTGATGGAGACCTAGATCTCTATTAATCTGGAAAAGGCATATGACAGAGTGTTAAGAGAGATTTTATAGAAGGCTTTAGAAAAGAAAAGAGTACGTATTGCGTATATTCGAGCAATCAAAGACATGTATGACAGGATAACGACTCGCGTGAGAACACAAAATGGGGATACAAAAGATTTCTCCACAACTATTGGACTACATCAAGGGTCTTCTTTGAGTCCGTATCTTTTTAATTTGATTTTGGACGCAGTTACTGAACATATACAAGAGTTGGGGCCTCAATGCATGATTTTTGCAGATGATATAGTCTTAGTTGGTGAATCGAAAGAGGAAATAAATATGAAGTTAGAGTCATGGAGACAAATTTTAGAAACACATGGTTTTCGGATAAGTAAAAATAAAACAGAATATATAGAATGTATTTTTAGTAAGAGATGAACAAATACGAATGTAGACATAAAACTTGGAGACTATATATTAAAATAAGTTACAAGTTTTAAATATCTTGGGTCTATTATTCAAAACGACGGCGAAATAAAGGAGGACGTAAATCATAGGATTCAAGTTGGATGGATGAAATGGAGGAAAGCGTCGAGTGTTATTTGTGATAAAAAAGTGCCGCTCAAAGTTAAAGGAAAATTCTACCGTACGGCTATAAGACCTGCTATATTGTATGGTACTGAATGTTGGGCGGTTAAAAGACAACATGAAGATAAACTCAACGTTGCAGATATGAGAATGTTGCGCTAGATGTGTGGACACACTAGAAGAGATATGAAATGAGTGCATTAGAGAGAAGGTTGGGATAGCACCTATTGTGGAGAAGATGGTTGAATCTCGCTTAAGGTGGTTTGGCCATGTGTGGAGAAGACCTACAGAAACCCTGGTGAGAAGAGTAGATCAGATGGAGAATAGTCTATTAATTAGAGGTAGAGGGAGGCCAAAGAAAACAACAAGTGAAACTATTAAAAATGATTTAATAGTTAATAACTTATCTATTGATCTCATCTATGACAGGCTACTATGGCGCCGTTTGATCCATGTAGCCGACCCCACCTAGTGGGAAAAAGTTTAGTTGTTGTTGTTGTTGTTTGGAGACCTAGATCTCTATCTAAAATTCACTAAGAAAGTAGTAGAGGAATGCTAGAATCAATACTGAAATACTACAGAAAATAACAAAATAAACCAGAGTTGTTCATGAAGGAACTAACACAGTAAGAAAACAATACAAAAGAAAAGGAAAAGATGAACACACAAAACACTACCATTCCTGGCACTAGGCAGCCAGCAGCCCAATTCCCAATTCCATTCTTTTCATGCCTCACACCTATGCCTTCTCTCTCTATTTATAATCTCCATTCTAACTAATCACTCCTATTATAATGTGCCATCTGTCCTTACTCAATAAAAACCCAAAATAGCCCTCTTATTTTTCCCTTTGACAATGGTTCCATCATTACTCGGCCCACGAAGTTTCACATTGCCCTCAAGGTGAGTGGCAAAACTAGAAATCGGTGTCTTTTTTCCTGTGTAGAGTTGTTTCCTCTTCCTTTTCCCCTTGATCTTCATCCTCTTTTTCTTTTTCAACTAAAGAAGCCTCAAATTCTTGGTTATTTGCATTGTCTAGGCCGAACTCCCAAATCCAAAACCCTTGAGTTAATTTTTCAATCCGCCCAAATTTTGTCTTAGGCCCAACAGACTTCTAAAAATATTCAGAGCATCCTTTTTCAATTCTTGCTCTAGCCCACTTTGCTTCTTTTTTAATCGCCTAGATCAATTAATAGATAAATATTTGGGGTCCAAACACCTTAAGCCCAGCTCTAATGTCTTCCAAATATTCTTCTTTTTGCACTTGGACCATTTTCGTGGGGTTTCTATAGTTGTTGTCCAATCTCCAATTCCAAAAGCCTTTAAAAAAAATTTCAGTAAGCCCATGACTTACATTAGGCCCAATATAATTAAAACAATTTTCAGGGCTTCCTTTTACTTCAGCCCATTGCGTCTCTTCTTTTCTAAAGGCTTGAATCAAATTATGAGTAAATATTTTCGGCCCAAACACCTCAAATCCAACCTCAACACCCCCCAAATATTTCTTCTACATGTTATCACTTTCTGACCGATCTTCCCTGGGCAGCCTCCAGCGTTGCTGTTCGTTTCTCCAAGTTTGTCCCAAGAAGTCTCGCCTTTATCCCAACATCTTCCCATCCCTTCTCTCGGTTGCCTTCTTTTTCTAGATATGCATCCTTCTCTACATCTTTTTCTTCCAACTCCTTTCTGAGAGCACCTTCATCCAAATTACCAGGCACATCAAATTCTTCCCCGTTCATCTTCTTCCCATCTTTCCCTTCATTAAATGGTAGCCTCTAGTCCTCCCACACTACTTGACGATCTTCCCAATTTGTTCCAGCCAGTTTTGCCTTTACCTCATTGCCAATGCCTCTGCTTTCTATTTCCCTCTCCACGACATCGTCTCCACCTCCTTTCTTTCCTACTACAATTTCTGCATCTTGTTTGTTGTCCATTGCTTTGGGTTCCAATTTTCCCTCTGCTTCAGCCTTGAATAGCCTCCTTATATTCCCCATTACCCTCCAGTGATGGAGACACTGAAGAACCAGTGATTGTCGCATCACTTCTATCAAGCCTAGCCAAAGAAGTCTACGCTATGGGTCTGGCCGGTTCTGAATGAGTTGATATGGATTTATCCCCAAGCGGCCTTCTTAACTTGTATTTGGAGTTTCACTTAGATTGAAGAGCATTGCAGGCAGACCCAAACTTCAAGAGCTAAAGACCTCCAAAAAACTCAGCCCACTCTGCCCTTGATGTCTCATCATCTCCCTCTCTGATGCTCGCCCAAGACCACCTTTGGTATTCCCTACGTTCATCCCTTCTTCCTCAAAATTTCGTGTTCCTTCTATGATCACTCTTGTCTCTCTGTTTTTTTCCAAAACATTATTCCATTCCTCAACCTTGTGGGTATGTTCCATTAATTGCTTAAGATTAGCAATCCTACTCATAAAAATGTCATCTCTTATTTCCCTTTTCAAGCCATGTTTAAATGCCTCCATTAATACTTCTTCTCTAGCATTTTTCCATGAAGAAGAGAGCAGCTTGAACTGTTCACAATACTCCATCACAGATCCTTCTTGCTTCAATGCCCACATCCCAACTTTTTTCCCTTCTAGATTTTCAATCTCATCAACCTTTCTCTTAGTTTAGTTTGAGTATTTGCTCCCTCACTAGCTCCACTTGTCCTTTTACTTCCTTCACCTCCTTCTCCAATTTCTCTACTCTTCCCACCATACCAAATCTGAGCATTCCCACAAAGGAATCCTGCTCTAATACCATTTGATGGAGAACTAGATCTCCATCTGAAATTCACTAAGAAAGTAGTAGAGAAATACTAGAATCAATTCTGAAATACTAAAGAAAATAACAAAATAAATAAGAGTTATTCGGGAAGGAACTAACAAATTGTAATTTTTTTATTACGACGAAATCTATTTGAGAGTTTACTCCTCCACTTTTGTACATAGATGTTCTACCCACTTCTTAAAGTAAATGTTTGTTATTGTAAAATCAAAGGTTAAAAAAAAATCCAATATAGTTTTACCCTCTTCATTTGCTTTTCCTAACCCAAAACCTACATGTATACTTTTGTATCCCTTGGATAAACACTCTATATGTCCATTTAGATCCCCTCCTAAAAAACTTTTCTCCTGAAAGTATTTTATAAACCAAACCTTCTAAATCCTGCCCTTGTGATGCTCTTCTAATAGAATTTGTGGTGCATATACACTAATCACATTAAAAGTATCTCACTCTACTACAAATTTTAAAACTATAATCATATCTTCTAATATTTTTACATCTACCACATTGTTCTTCTACTTCTTATTGACTATGATGCCTAAACCATTGCAATTTCATTGTTATACTGCATAATTATATATTACTCTATTAACATCATTTATAATAAGTCACTGTGGCGTCGTTTGATTCATGTATCCAACTACATTTAGTGAGAAAAGGCTTAATTGTTGTTATTGATTAAAAAATAAAGCCAGTGTTTGTCATCCTATGCATTTTATATATAAAATATTGTTGTGCATATCCCAATCAAATACTTACGTTAAATCACATAACCATATTTTTCCCAACTAATATACAAGGCTGGACCTCCTATGGTCTCCATTTTCTTTCTTTCAGATTCTATTTACTTATTATTTTGATAATATAAAAGAAAGTAAAGCAGTTCAAATAGAAACACTAAAACATTTGACAGAAACCTACTAAGAAAAAATTGAGAAAAAATAACAATTATTGATGTCTTAAAAGCATGTTTTAACACATGGGCAGAAGCCTCTCACATTTGGTCGAACAAATGACCAAATGGTTAGACCAATAATGTGATACTTATCATACTACATTAGAGACAAGACTGTTTCATGATAATGAAATCCTTACCTTCTTCCCAGCCTCTACTTCTCCAACCTCTGCACCAACAGAAAGAATCTGAAACAAAGATGAAGAAAATGATCAAATATAAAGGTAGACTATCCAAAACACAGTTCTCAAAAAGAACTAGTTTTTGGCCCTTAAAACACCACGGCAATCAATATCTGCTTACTTCTCCCATAAGATATCGCTCAAATTTAACAGCTGACTTTGGCAACAAAACTCCTCCAGCTGTTTTCTACGCCAAAATACATTCACACATTAGATACACAATATGGAAATTGTAGTATGTTTGTCAAATGGAGAAAACCTACTGTAAATATCTAAAAATTGCCCGACAACTCATCTAAACCAATTATAAAAATTATGCCAAAACCAATTAGTGAAACAGATTATCTGCCACTCAAAATGCAGAGTCATTCACAAGTGAAAAATTATTGGCGCAACTAGTCTAGACAATAGACATTATTTTTTATTATATTATTTCAATTTTCAATTTTCCTAATGAATAAACGAAGCACTGGATACTACTTCAGATAATGTAGATACATGGCTAAAATAATATGCATTTTGCAACTCACCTTTAATCTATTCTACTTATTTATGATTTATTAGTAGCTTGAGGGATAATGTAACTTAACTAAGTTTTTAATTAGGTTGCAAAAATTGGACCTGACTTGATATCTTATAGTTACATGTTCAACTAAATGTACAATTGTAGTACGCTTAATATACAGCACAGCTGGTCTACTCATACCTAGAATGTTTACAGTTAATTCTAGAATTGAATGTGAATTTTCTAGAATTATTTGTAATTATTCTTGGATTAAATATGCAAGCTGTATTATGAGGTTTATATACAAAAATAACTTTTTATGGAAAAAGAACAAGATAAATACTCTAGCTACAAAACTCTATTCACAAGGAACCCTCTATGACAGTGCACCAAAAGAAAGGAAAAGCTTTGCAAAGGAATAGCAGCAAATAATCATCCTAGCAGTAAATTTAGAAGAGAAGAATAAAAAATTCATTGCACCACTCCAACAGTAGGATCAAAACCCAAAACACATGATACTCTATCTGCATACTGCTATATAACTATATAAAGTGGTAGCTATAAACTTCGCCCACTCAAAATATATATATTGCAAGCAGCATACAATGCCTGTTTTTTTTTTTTTTTGGGTGACAACATACAATGCCTTTATTAAGATATATCTCTCCTAACTAGAAATTCAGGAATTACAATAGAATAAAAACAATAATATGCAGTAACAGTAACACAAGTACAGAATTCTATAGAAAAATTAAGAGAAAATGTCTCCTAACCTAGCAATTCGAGAATGCTGGAAACTCCCAAATTCCAAATGCTTCTCTGCCTTTTTTTCCCCGCCAGCCAGCCCCCTATATTTCCCTTGTAACTGTTTTCCCATAAAAGCCAACTGCCCAACTGCCTTATTTTCTCATAATACCCATTGTCCAACAGCCCTGCTACACACCCAATTGCCTAAATACCCCTGTAACTGCCTCTTTATGGCCTGTTTTAGTATTTCTCCTCTTAGAGACCTAGTGTATCCTAGGTTGGACACGCATAACATTAACCCCACCCTTTTAGAGAGTCACCTTGTCCTCAAGGGGTAATTGGGGAAACTAGTCAGCAATTAAGGCATAACTTTCCCAAGTACATTCAAAGGATGGTAAGTCTTTCCTTGGCACCAGCACTCCCACTGTGCCATCTTGAACGGATCAAACAATAAGCACCTTTCCAAGTTGCAGCAATAGATCCGTATCCTCATTCAAACATGCAGGTAAGGGTTGACTTGTAATTGGAGGACCAAGCCACCACTTCAGCTGAGGTACAAGGAAATTGGGTGGATTCCAGCTATTTGAGCAAGATCAAGGCGGTAAGAAACTTCAAGAAAACATAGGCGATAGGGCTGTATTTTGAAAAAAAACCCAATCCCCCAAAACCAAGTGAACCTCACCCCTTTCGACTAGCATACTTCTTCATTCTACTTAGTTTTGGCAAGGTTGTCTTTCAATTGAGCCAAAACAGAATTTTTGTCACTAATGTGTTGATTTACCCCCTCCACCTGAGTCTTCCTCCTCATACTTGGATCTCACTAGCTTTGCAAGGTTTCATGCCTGCTGCACTGTAATAGGAAGTGTTAAACAAATATTCTACCCATGACAGCCATTTATGCTACTGCCAAGAATGAGCCCCCATAAAACATCTTAGGTAGCCCCAACTGTTCAGTAATCTTACTATAACCTCAAACAAATTTTCAATAATAACTAGTGAGACCCAAAAACCCACCTAACTCTTGTAGATTTGAAGGAATGGGCTATTCTAGCATGTTCACTTTGGTAGGAACCATAGTTACCCCTTTCAAAGAGATTATGTGGCCTAAATACTCAATTTGTGGCTGATGGGGGCCTAAACAAGCAAGGGAAACACTCCCTTAGAATTGGCTTGTAAGGGGGAAGACTCCGCCCCTAACCACCATATGAATTACTCTAGGCTCCCTGATGTGAGACTCCACCATAGCACTGGCCCTAAAAAGCCAACGTCCTCGGCAGTTGCACTCTGTAGCATTCACACTAGTTCAACACTATCTAGGGTGCTCACACTAGTCAACAAGGTCCAAACATTGAGTCACCCCTTCCCCGCAGACTCGCCAAGTAAACCATTTTAAAGAGGTCAGTCCAACTCTGATACTAATTGATAGAGACTTAAGTAAGCAAGGAGAACCCTCCCTTAAAACTAGCTTGTAAGGGGGAAGAACTCATCCCTCAAGTATTATATGAATTACCCTTGGCTTCTTGATGTCTGACTCCATCAGTGGCTCTCCAATGGAACATTTCTTTCGATTGAACACCAACTAATTACATAATAGTTAAGAGTTGTATTGAGATCATTCAAGTGTAATTCCCAATCTTTGATGTACACAAATATGTCATCACAAAACACTAAGATAAATTTTCGTAGGTGAGGCCTAAAAATGTCATTCATAAGGGATTAAAAAGTAGATGATGCATTAATCAACTCAAACGCATGATTAGAAACTCATAGTAATCATAGTGAGTCCAAAAAGTTGTCCTTTCCACACCTTCTCTCACCCAAATTTGGTGATATCCAAGTTTGAAGTCCAATTCAAAAAATAAGGAAGCCCTCTTAATTCATAAGTAATTCATCTATAGCCAGAATTGAAAACTTGTTAAGAATAGTACTTTGACTAAGTGCTCAACAATCCACACAAAATCTTCATCCACCATTGTTGACCCCATTAATGTCCCATTCAGTGGTTTTGATGATAACATATAAAGTAAAAAGAGTATTTTAGAAAATAAAAAAAGTTTGGAGAATTTGCATCAAGAGCTTTCATGAAGATATCAAAGGATGCATCAAAAGTTTGCGTGGAACATGGGCTAAGCAACTAAACTTTGAAGGTGTTTGTCTCTTTAGGTTTTCCTAACCTTTAGTTTTGTGTAAATGAGAGAATTTCAAAAGGCTTGAGCTCTTAGATGTGTTTAAAATGTTTAGTTAGTATTGAATAATAAGGGAGATTATTTTATGATTGTTTTATTTTCATATTAACTTATCTATTGATCTCATCCATGATAGGCCACTATGGCGCCGTTTGATCCATGTAGCCGACCCCACTTAGTGGGAAAAGGCTTAGTTGTTGTTGTTTTATTTTCATATTAACTCTGCCTATATTTGTATAGCCGGTCCTAAGTACTGATAAAAGAGGAGGATTGTGTTAAGTTTGGGACAGCCAACGTAAAATTTTGTCGTATCTACATTAACATGTATCAACAAAACGAAAGTATTATGACTAGGTCATTGCCCAAAAGCAATACACTGTATAGTTCGAATAAAGTGTCAAAAGAGCAAAAACCGCTATATCAACGTCTGGGGGTGTAGTGAAAAATATGCAAGGATTCCTACACTTTAATGAATGGGTTTGGGTAAAGAAGTTAGTTTATGAGGGTAGGATCTGTTTTGAAACTTGAAATGTAAGCACGCTTACAGGAAATCAAATCAATAGAAATAGTTGATACCATGATTAAGAGAAGGATCAACATCATGTGCTTACAAGAAACTAAATGGGTAGTAGAAAAGACAAAAGAATTAGATTCTGAGTTTTAAACTTTGATATACTGGCAAGACAAAAACTAGCAATGATGTAAGAATAATAGTCAATAAAGAGTGGAAGAACAATGTGGTATATGCAAAAAATTTAGGAGATATGATTATAGCTTTAAAGTTAGTAGAGGAGTGGAACACTTTCAATGTGATTAGTGTATATGCACCACAGGTTGGATTAGTGTGAGCACGAAAGTATGAAATCATGTGTATATTATTAAGTCAGAGTCGATACATATATACATGAAAACGCAACAGAAAAACTACAATTAAGGAGAAAAATCTGAAAAAGAATCCTAATGGATTACGGATACTATGCTATCCTAAAACATCGTAATCCTCCTACAAAAACGACAACCATATACAGAAAACATATCCTCATAAATATTCGGTCAAAGGATAGGATCACGATCACACTCCCGCTCAAGTTGGATCATAGATATCTATCATGTCCAACTTGCTAACACATTCTTCAAAACATTGTCTTTGAAGCCTTTTTGTAAACATACTGACAATTTTCCGCTTGGTTGGTATATAGGTCAGACATACAGTTCCATCCTCAATGTTTTCTTTGATAAAATGTCAGTCTACCTCCACATACTTAGTTCTATCACGATGAACAGGATTATGAGACATGATGATAGCGGCTTTGTTGTCACAGTAGTGCTTTATAGACGTCTCACAGATAATTTGTAATTCTGTCAACACCCTTTTTAACCAGAATCCTCCACAGATACCCTTTGTTACAGCTCTGAATTCAGTTTTCACACTGCTTCTAGCTACTACCTTCTGCTTCTTACTTTGTCATGTGATTAAGTTTTCCCATACAAAGATAAAATATCCAGTGGTTGATCTTTTGTCTTCCACTGAACTTGCCCAATCAGCATTTATATAAATCTCTATGGTCCTCTATTCTCCTCTCTTGAATAGTAACTCCTTTCTTAGTGTACCCTTCAAGTATTTTAAAATCTTATAAACTCCCTCAAAATGCCCTTCATTTAGAGAATGCATATAACTTATCACACTTACAGAGAAAGCAATGTTTGGTCTAGTATGTGATAAGTAGATTAACTTTCCAACAAGTTTCTAATATTTTTTTCGATCAACCAGTTTTCTATCACCCTCAAATTTAGTATTCTCTAGGGGTGTAGTACATGATTTACATCCAAACATACCAATCTCTTTTAAGAGGTCAAAAATATACTTTCTCTGTGAGATATAAATCCCTCTATTTGATCGGGCAACTTCCATTCCTAAAAAATACTTCATTTCCCCTAGATCTTTTACCTCGAACTCCTTTGTTAGAGCTAACTTGAGTCTTTTCATTTCCTCTATATCATCACCAGTGACTGATGTCATCTATATAGACAATTAAAATTGTCTTCTTACCCTCTCTGATTCTGAAGAACATCATATGATCTATTTGAGCTTGAACATACCCTTCAGATTTCATAACTTTAGTGAACCTGTCAAACTAGGCCAGTGGAGATCGTTTTAAATCATACAAAGATTCTTTTAACCTACAAGTTCTATTTTCTCCCCTTTACTTGTCAAAGCCTGGAGGGAGCTTTGTGTAGACTTCTTCCTTCAATTCTCCATTTAAATATGCATTTTTTATGTCAAATTGTTGGAGAGGTCAATCTAAGTTAGCTGCCACTAATAGAAGAACTCTAATGGTATTCAATTTTGCTACGGGTGCAAACGTCTCCTTGTAGTCCAACCCATAGGTTTGGGTAAATCCCTTTGCTACAAGGCAGGCTTTATACCTTTCAATTGTCCCATTAGCATTATACTTTACTGTTAAGACTTACTTACACCCAACAAGCTTCTTTCTTTTTGGAATATCGACCTCCTCCCATGTCTCATTCTTTTTAAGTGCTTTCATCTCTTCCAAGACAGCTTATCTCCACTCCTTTACTTTAAGGGCTTCTAGAATGTCTTTGGATATTTCGATTCTGACCAAGTTAGCAATAAAAGCATAATATCGAGTAGATAAAGCATCATAAGACACAAATTTCTCAATTGGATGCATAGTACATGTTCTGGTTTTTTTCTCAAGCCAATAGGAAGTTCTAAGTCATTAGTCATCTCTTTTTCTGCATCACATTATTCTTCTTCACCAGGATCCTGTATTGGTTCAGGGCTTGGTACTGCCTCAAGTACGGAGGAGAATGTACAACTCAACTTTTTCTTCTGAGAGTAGACTTTCAATTCTTTATTTTCTGTCATCTTATTTGTGTCTTCCTCTTCATTAGAATTTACTTCTGTTTGAGGTATAAGAGAACTGTTTTAGGAATACATGAGCTATTTTCTGTAATAGGCTCAAAATAAGGATCCAACTGTAGGTTTAAAGACTGAGATTCACACTAAAACTCACTCCAGTACTCCCCATGAATCGAAGACTGTGGAAAAAAGATTTTCCTTCAGAAAAGGTGACATCACAGCTAACAAAGTTCTTTCTGTTTTAGGGTCATAGCATTTATATCCTTTTTGGGTAGCCGAGTACCCAAGAAACGAACATTTAACAGCCTTAGGATCAAGTTTATTATTTTAATAGCTATAAACAAAAACAGAACGTCAAAAACTTTCAAAGGGAATTTTGTTTTAAGATAGGGAACATGATGAGTTTCCCTAAATTTTTCAAAAGGAGATTTAAAAGACAATACATAGTTGGGCATCCTATTGATAAGATAAATGACAATAAGAATATCATCCCTCCAAAAATATTTAGGTACATGACTAGTGAACATAAGATCCCTTGCTACTTTAAGAAGGTGCCTATTTTCCTTAAAATATTTATGTACATGACTAGCGAACATAAGATCCCTTGCTACTTCAAAAAGGTGCCTATTTTCTTTTTCAACAATACCATTCTGCTGGGGACTATTGACAGAAGTACTTCTATAAACAATCTCATGTTCTTGTAAAAAATCATGAAGGTGTTTATTGAAATACTTAGTGTCATTATCAGCATGAAAAATTTGAATGCTGATTTGGAATTGAATTTTTATCATATTATAAAAGTTAATGGAAACAGAGGGAATTTCAGATTTTTCTTTCAGAAGATATACCTAACCTAAACAAGTGTGATCATCAATAAAAGTGATAAACTATTTTGAATTAGTGCGATTTGTAATATGGAAAGGACCCTAAAGATCACTATGTGCCGTAGAAAAAAGTGTGTTAGATTTATATTCAGATCTTTTGAAAAGTTCTCGTGTTTACCAAACTCAAAAACATAACAATGAATATGATATTTTTTATTCATAGAAATCTTAGGAAACATGTGAGACATATACTGAAAGTTTGGATGTCCCAACATTTTATGTCATAACAAAAGTCCATCATTCTTAAAAATAAAGACATTGTTACAAGAGTTTTGGGAATTAAAAGTTTAGGAAGAAAATGTATATGTTGGCTCACTAAGTTGTTTAATATGATAATGAAATTTAAGAAAATGTCGGATAAATGGAAGAGAAGTACTTTAATCCCTATCTATAAAAATAAGAGAGACATACAAAATTATTCTAACTATTAGGGGATTAAACTCATGAGCCACACTATCAATTTATGGGAGAAGATCATTGAGCAAAGATTAAGACATGAGACTCAAGTTACAGAGAATCAATTTGATTTTATGCCAAGAAAGTCAACTATGGAAGCAATTTATTTACTACGGAGATTGATGGAAAGGTATCAAAGAAGACAGAAAGATTTGCATATGATTTTTATTAATCTGAAAAAGGCATATGATAGAGTGGTAAGAGAGATTTTATCGAAGGCTTTAGAAAAGAAAGGAGTACGTATTGCGTATATTCGAGCAATCAAAGACATATACGACAGGATCACAACTTGCGTGAGAACACAAAATGAGGACACAAAGAATTTTTCCACAACTATTGTACTACATCAAGGGTCTTCTCTGAGTCTGTATCTTTTTAACTTGATTTTGGACGCAGTTACTGAACATATACAATATTTAGGGTCTTAATGTATATTTTTGCAGATGATATAGCATTAGTTGGTGAATCGAAAAAGGAAATAAATACGAAGTTAGTTATGGAGACAAGTTTTGAAAACACATGATTTTCATATAAGTAGAAATAAAACAAAATATATGGAATGTAATTTTAGTAAAAGATGAACAAATACGAATTTAGATATAAAACTTGGAGTCTATATACTAAAACAAGTTACAAGTTTTAAATATCTTGAATCCATTATATAAAATGACAGCGAAGTAAAGGAGGACATAAACCATAGAATTCAAGCTGGATGGACGAAATGAAGAAAAGTTTCAAGAGTCATTTGTGATAAAAAAAAATGCAGCTCAAAGTTAAAGAAAAATTCTATCGTACGGCTATAAGACCTGTTATATTGTATGGTACTGAATGTTGGACGGTCAAAAGACAATATAAAGATAAACTCAATGTTGCAAAGATCAGAATGTTGCACTGAATGTGTAGACACACCAGAAGAGATATAATTAGAAATAAATGCATTAGAGAGAAAGTTGGGGTAGCACCTATTATAGAGAAGATAGTAGAATCTCGCTTAAGGTGGTTTGGTCATGAAAAAGACCTGCAGAAACCCTAATGAGAAGAGTAGATCAGATGGAGAATAGTCCGATAGTCAGAGGTAGAGGAAAGTCAAAAAAAACAATAAGTGAAACTATTAAGAATGATTTAATAGTTAATAACCTATTTATTGATCTCATTCATGACAAGCCACTGTAGCGCCGTTTGATCCATGTAGCCGACCCCACCTAATAGAAAAATGCTTAGTCGTTGTCTTTAGTGAAGTAGTACACCCCCTTAGACTTCTCAACACTGCCAATTGTCTTCCCCAATGACAGGTCCTGTAAAACACAATGAGTAGAAAAGAAATGAACACTACAGTTAGCCTCTCTAGTCAATTAACTTACTGAAAGTAAGTTACATACTAAGTTTGGAACATGGAGAATCGAGTTTAAATACACAGAATCTGAGATTTTAATACTTCCTTTGAGATAAGGTACCATTAGCAATCCAGACATTCTCATGACCAACACAAGAAGAATAAGAGATAAAGAGATGAGGATCATCTGTCATATGACCAGACGCACCAGAATCTACTATCCATTTTTTTCTATCAGATATTGTATGTAAAGCTTGAGTAAAGGTGCATTTTATAGTAACATTAGCAGACTCACTCTTCTGTCCAAAACGTTGCATGTTATTTAACATCTCAAGTAGAGTTTTCTAGGAAATATTTTGGTCAATACCAGGCTACTTATGGTATTCTTTAACCTTTTCTGGACCAGTCTCATTTGAGACTTGATAGCCTCGTGCTTTCCCTATCCTGGACTTTCAATCAGGTGGCTTTCCATGAATCTCCCAGCATATCTCTTTGGTGTGACCACTTTTTTTACAATGATCACACCACTTCTTTTGTCCCTTGTAGCTCGGTTCACCTGTCCTGAAAACTAAGGCAAAACCTTCTGATGTAGAGTCAAAACAGGGACTGGTTGTTCCTGGAGCATCACCTTTTTTCTTGCTGCTTCCCTTCTTTCCTCAGAGAAAACTTCTTTTGTTGTAGGCAAGGGAACATGGCTCAAGATTCTGCCCCTTATATCATCAAAACTTGTATTTATTCTTGTTAAAAACTCAAAGACTCTCCTTTTCAATTTTTTGGCTATACATTACAGCATCCTCCTTGCACTTCCACGTTTCTTCAGTGAAAATGTCAAGTTCCTGTCACAATGCAACCATGTCAACCCAGTATTCTGTAACTTCCTTGTCCCCTTACTTCATCTGCCAAAGCTTCATTTTGATTTCATAGAGACATGAGGCATTTTCTCCATCAGAATAAGATTCCTTCACACCTTCCCATATCTCACGCGCAGTTGGCAGAAACATAAAGATCCGTTTAATCGATGGAATCATGGCATTGATAAGCCATAAAGAGACCATCGAGTTATCCATCTTCCATTGTCAAGTGGCTGGCAAATTGGTTGGGTCTGGAGTTGTTGTATCTCCGGTGATAATACTCAGCTTCCCACGACCTCCAATGGCCAGTTTGATGGCCTGTGCCTATTTCCGATAATTGGTGCTGTTCAATTTATCAATAATGATCACCACTGAGAACCCTTCGAGGCAAGAAATCGTCAATGATGGATTTCTGGTTTGGCTCGGGTTCATGGCAGAGGATCCCTCAAGGTCCGAACTAGGTTTGTCATTTTCTAGGATCAACTCCAATGTCCGTGTGGTACGCTCTGATACCATGTGAGCACGAGAGCATGAAATTGTGTGTATATTATTTAGTCAGAGTCGATACATATATATATATAGAAAACGCAACGGAAAAACTACAATTAAGAAGAAAAATCTGGAAAAGAATCCTAATGGATTACGAATACTATGCTATCCTAAAACATCGTAATCCTCCTACAAAAGTAGTAACCATATTCAGAAAACATATTCTCATAAATATTTGGTCAAAGGATAGGATCACAATCACAATTAGAGAAGAATCACATAATAATTTATTCAGAGGATTTAGAAGGTTTGGTTCAGAAAATACCTCTGGGAGAAAAAAATTTCTTAGGAAGGAATCTAAATGGACATGTAGGGAGTGAGTCTAAAGGATACAAGGATATAAATGGAGATTTTGAGTTAAAAGAAATAAATGAAGAGGTAAAACTATTTTGGATTTTTTTTACCCTTTAATTTTACTATAACAAACACTTCCTTTAAAAAGTGTATAGAACACCTTATCACATACAAAAGTAGAGGAACAAACTCTCAAATAGACTTCTTCTTAGTAAAAAAATCAGATAGAAAGTTTTGTACAGATTGTAAAATCATACCTAGAGAGAACTTGGCTAACCAACACAAAGTTTTAGTTTTTGACGTACAAATTAAGAGAAGAGTTGAAAGAAAGAGTAAGAAAATGATTCCAAGGATTAGGTGGTGGCATTTGAAGAGTAAACAACAAAAGAACTTTCGAAGAAGGGTAGAGGAAGAAGGCTTTTGTCAGGTTTAGAGAAATACTAATGATATGTGCGACGTAGTAGCCAAAGGGATCAGAAAAATAGTAAGAGAGATATTTGGAGAATTAAAAGGCGTTTAACTAAAGGTTAAAGAATTTTGGTCGTGGGATGCAGAGGTGCAAAATAAGATTAAGGTTAAAAGAGAGTAACAAAGTGTGACACCTATGTAAAGATAATAAAAATTGAAAAAAATATAAAATTGCTAAGAAATATACTAAGAAGGCTGCGAGTGAAGTAAGATCTAAAATTTTTGACAAGCTATATCAGACTTTAGAAACTAAGAATGGGAAAAGAAAAATTTGCATGCTTTCGATGGGTAGAGAAAGAAAGACAAAAGACTCAGACCAAATGAAATATATTAAAGATGAAGAAGGTAATGTCTTGGTAAGAGAGCAAAATATCCAAGCACGATGAAAAAATTACTTTCATGAATTTTTTAACGATAAACATGAGTTGACATGTTACTATAATAGATTAAATATTACAGATGAGGACTGCAATTATACATTTTATCACAGAATTCAAAAGCTTGAAGTAGATAAGGCTTTGAAGAGAATAGAAAATAACAAAGCAGTAAGACATGATAATATACCTAGTGAGGTGTGGAAAAGTCTAAACAGAAAAGGCATAAATTGGTTCACTAAGTTGTTTAATATAAAATGCCGGATGAATGTAGAAGTACTTTAATCCCTATCTATAAAAATAAGGGAGATATACAAAACTGTACCAACTATAGAAAAATTAAACTCACGAGCCATACTTTGAAGTGTTGGAAATCCCTCTTTTCTCGGCTTCAATCTTTCTAAGATCCCTGAATATATGTTTATTATATTATCTTATTTTCATCCTTATCTTTAGACGTTATATGTGTCGTTGTAATTTGTTTTTATTTTTCAATTTTCATATCTTTTTCTTATCCCTAACTTATCAAGATATATGCACCAAAATACTCCAATATATTTTCAATGCATCCCTGTATTTGATATAGCAAAATAATAAGACGTCAGTTCTTCTGCATCTCTCTTTCTCCTCTCCAGTAGTTCTTTGCACATGGTATCAGAGCTGGGATATCGTTGAGAGAAGGAACTATGGCCAGCTTTAAGCAAGCTCTTACCGGCTTAAGCAAGGACGGTCAGAGGGAGAATTCAACAAAATCTTCTCCTAGTCCAAGCCTTACAATTAACCCTGCTATACCATCACATACGATAGCGACTTTCGACCAGGTCCCCTTCAAATCATGTCCTACAAACTAAATGGACGCAATTTTCTCCGATGGTCACGAACCATCCAAATGGTAATAAGAGTGGGAAAAGATTGGATTCCTGGATGAAACAGAAGCAAAATCAGAACCGACCAGTCCCCTGAATGCAAGTTGGGATATTCAAAATGCCTTAATTATGTCCTATCTTATCAACTCCATAGAGGAGCATATTGAGTCCCTGTATCTCATCTCTCCCACCGCTAAGGATATCTGGGATAAAGTAAAACTTGCCTATTCTGATTTAGATAATTCTGTCCAATTATGTCAATTGAGAGATAGAGTTAAGAGTCTTAAACAAGAAAATTTGAGCACCACAGGATATTATACGTCCCTTACAAAAATCTGGCAGAAACTAGATGTGTTTGAATCCATAGAATGGTGTGATAAGTGTCAAGATAAGTATCTGAAATTTGTAGAAAAAACCAGGATATAAGAATTCCTTTCTAGTCTCAATCAAGAACTAGATGAGGTCTGGGGAAGGATAGAATCAAAGAAGTTTTTTTCTAAAGTTAGAACAGAGGAGAGCAGGAGGAAAATTATACTTGGAGAATCTAAAGAGTATGCCTAACCAAAAGCATCAACACTGGTAACCTCAAGAAACCATAAGTAAAATAAAAAGTCAGATCCCTCAAATGAACAGAGACACTTTAAAAAGCAGAACCTAGGGTGTGATCACTGTCAAAAGACCAATCATACAAGAGACACCTGCTAGAAGCTACATAGAAAGCCAACTAACAGAGAAACGACAAAACACTTGGTCACTTGCAAAGGGAAAACCGTGCCTATCAAACTAATGCTAAGCCCTCAAACCATAAGGGAGGAGAAGCTATAGGTAACCTTAATCTCAACAAGGAACAACTTGAAAGACTTTTCAAGTTGCTAAGCGCTGAAAAATCTGCTGCCACCTCATTAATAGCCTAGCTTTTTACTCTGCTTTAAATTGTAGTAAAGATGAAAAAAATTCCTGGATTATAAATTCGGGAACCTCTAACCATATGACTGGGTGTATGCAATTATTTTCCACATATCATCCTAATTACAGCCAAGCAAAGGTGAGAATTATTTATGGGTCTTTATCCAATATTACTAGTATTGAACAATAAAAATAAGCCCAACACTTGTGCTAAAATCTATTCTATAAGTTCCAAACCTATCATGCAATCTCCTATCAGTAAGTAAGCTATCAAATGACAGTAATTGCAGAATAATATTTTCACAAGAAAATTGTGAATTTCAAGATCAAGTTTTGGGGAAGAAGATTGGCAATGCTAAGAAAAAAGAAGAACTATATTACTTCGATGAAGATGGTAAAGAGACAAAGTAAGAACATACAGTTGACTAGGAATCCTCAAGACAACAAAAAGTCATATTATGGCACTTTAGATTAGGCCATCCAAGCTTTAGTTACTTGAGACATTTGTTCCCATCTTTATTTCAAATAAATGATAAATTTCAATGTAAAGTTTGCGAACTTTCAAAACACAAAATATCGGTGTTTAAACCTAAAGTTTATAAACCAACTAAACCTTTTTTTATGATCCATAGCGACATTTGGAGAACCTCACGGGCAAATAATATCTACTCAAAACAATGATTTATAACCTTTATAGATGACCATACCAGTGTATGTTGGATTAACTTGTGAAAAGATAAATCTGAGGCTGCCGACACTCATACCATGATAAAAAAATTAGTATGACACTAATATTCAAATTCTACACACTGATAATGATAGGAAATATATTAATCAGATTTTAAGTGCCTATCTCCAACAAAATAGAATTATCCACCAAAGTTAATGTCCTAATACTCCCCAACAAAATAGTATTGCTAAAAGGAAAAATAAACATCTTTTAGAAGTAGCAAGATCCCTTATGTTTACTACCAATACTCCAAAACACTTCTAGGGAGATGCCATCCTCATTGCATGCTATCTAATCAATCGAATACCATCACAAGTCCTCAATTTTCAAACTCCCTTAAACACCTCCAAATACTTTCCTAAAACCAGAACTATCACTAATCTGCCCCTAAAAGTGTTTGGTTGTACAGCCTTTATCCACAACCATGACATTCACCAAAATAAGCTCGATCCTAAGGCCATGAAAGGAATTTTTCTAGGATATGCTGCAAATCATAAAGGTTATAAATGCTATCTCCCAGACCAAAAAGAACTTATTGTGATTATGGACATTACAGTCTTTGAAAACACTCCTTATTACTCTAAAAATTTCCTTAAGGGGGAGAAGGATGATAAAGGTAATTTTTTTTCTTGCAGATGACAATTTGCCTATTAGCCTACCTGAAAACAGTGAGAAAATACCCGAAACAACACCTCCTCTTGGCCTAAAATAGAGTAAAGATGAGACTGATGGCAATGCATCTAAAGGAAAACAGAAGGGAGACAATACTGCCCTGGATCATCATGACGAGAAGAAAGGAAATCAATCTACACCCGAAATGATTGTCTACACTCGCAAAAGAAACAACAAAATAATATAGTCTTCCCAAATCCTAAAAGTTGCCATGAATCAGATTCGGACTCAAGTAAAAGACACTAGGTCACTTACTTTACATCCAATTGCTCACTTTGTTCAATATGGACATCTCACAAACTCTATGAAGGCTTTTGTCTCCAGTATGAAGAAAATAGAAGTTCCCAAAGATATTAAAGAAGCTTTATAAAGGCCGGAATGAAAAAAAACTATGGAAGAAGAAATGCAAACCCTAAAAAAAATGAAACATGGGAAATAGTAGAGAAAACTAAAGGCTGCATTCCAGTAGGCAACAAATGGATTTTTATAGTTAAGTACAATTCAAATGAAACCATTGAGAGATATAAAGCACAGTTGGTTGTAAAAGAGTTTACTCAAATATATGGTATAGACTACAACTGGCAAAACTGAATACCATTAGGGTCATTCTCTCTATTGCTACAAATCTAGATTAGCCCCTTCATCAATTAGATATAAAAAATGTATTCATAAATGGAGACCTAACTAAGGATGTTTATATGGAGGCTCCTCATGGAATTAAAAGTTTAGCTGGGCAAGTATGTAAATTAAAAAAATCTCTATATGGGCTCAAACAGTCACCCAAAGCATAGTTTGAGAGGTTCACCAAGGCTATCCTTCAACATAGATATAAGCAGGCACATTCTGAACATACTTTATTCTTTAAACATGAAGGAGGAAAATCAACTATACTCATTGTTTATGTAGATGACATTATAGTGACAGGAGATAATGATTAAAAAATAAACTCTTTAAGAAGACAACTTGCTAGTGAATTTGAAGTCAAAGACCTAGGGATGCTACGATATTTTTTGGGGATAGAAATAGTAAGAAACAAATCTAGAATTTCTATCTTTCAAAGAAAATATACCCAAGATCTTTTAAAGGAGACTGGACTCCTTGGATGTAGACCCATGGATACCCCTACTGACCCTAACATTAAACTCGGGGGTAACGAGTCCAGTACACAGGGAAGGTACTAGAGATTGGTTGGAAAACTTAACTATCACAAAGCCAGATATTAATTATGCAGTTAGCTTGGTAAGTCAATTCATACATTCCCTATGTATGTTCAGCAAAACAAACCACAGATATTCTCACTAAGGGATTGCACAGATCTCTCTTTGATAATATGGTATGCAAGCTAGGATTGTTTGATATCTACAATCCAACTTAAGGGAGAGTGTTGGAAATCCTTCTTTTCACGGCTTCAATCTTTCTGAGAATATATGCTTATTATATTATCTTATTTTCATCCTTATCTTTAGGCGTTATATGTGTCTTTGCAATCTGTTTTTATTTTTCAATTTTCATATCTTTTTCTTATCCCTAACTTATTGGGATATATGCACCAAAATACTCCTATATATTTTCGGTGCATCATTATATTTGATATAGTAGAATAATAAGACATCAGTTCTTCTGCATCTCTCTTTCTCCTCTCCGATAGTTCTTTGCATATGAAGTTATTGGAGAATGTCATTGAAAAATTAAGACAAGAGACTCAAGTCACAGATAATCAATTTAGTTTCATGTTAGGAAGGTTAACCATAAAAGCAATTTACTTACTGCAAAGATTGATGGAAAGATATCAAATGAAGCAAAAAGATCTACATATTGATTTAAAAAATGCATATGACAGAGTGCTGAGAGAGATTTTATAAAAAGTTTTAGAGAAGAAAGAAGTACGTATTTCATATATTCGAGCAATCAAAGATATATACGATAGAATTACGACTTGCATGAGGAATATAAAATAGGAACACAAAAAATTTTCACAACTAAAGAACTACATTTAGAGTCATCTCTGAGTCCATATTTTTTTTAACTTGATTTTAAATGCAATTACAGAATAGATCCAAGATTTGGAGCCTCAATGTATGATTTTTGCAAAAATATAGTCTTAATTGGTGAATCAAAAAAAAAATTTGAAGTTAAGAGTCATGGAGACAAATTTTAGAAACACATTATTTTTGTATAAGTAGAAATAAAACAGAATATATGGAATGTAATTTTAGTAAAAAGCAACAAATACAAATTTAGAAATAAAACTTGAAGACCATCTATTAAAACAAGTCACAAGTTTTAAATATTTTAAATCTATTATACAAAATGATGACAAAGTAAAGAAGGATGTAAATCATAGAATTCAAGCGAGATAGATAAAATAGAGAAAAACTTTAAGTGTCATTTGTGATAGAAAAAAGTCGTTCAAAGTTAAAGAAAAATTTTACCGTACAGCTATAAGACCTGCTATAGTGTATAGTACTGAATATTATGCGATTAAAAGATAATATGAAAATAAACTCAGTGTCACAGACACGAGAATGTTGCACTAGATGTGTGAAAACACTAGAAGAGATATGATTAGAAATGAGTGTATTAAAGAAAAAGTTAAGGTAACACCTATTGTGAAAAAAATGGTAAAATTTCGCTTAAGGTAGTTTAGCTATATATAGAGAAGATTTGTAAAAGTCCTACTGAGAAAAGTAGATCAGATAGAGAGCAGCCCGATAGTTAGAAGTAGAGCGAGGCCAAAGAAAACAATAGGTAAAACTATTAAAAAAGATCTAATAATTAATAATCTATCTATTAATCTCAGCCGACCCCACCTAGTGAAAAAAGGTTTGGTTATTGTTGTTGTTGTTTTATCTTCAGATTGGGTTGTTATCTTGTATCGTTTAAATTCAAACTCAAATTAGATGCTTATCTCTTGGAAGATAGGATAAATTATTTACCAGATTGCTAGGATTCTCATTGGTAATCTATGTATGTATATGTATATATATATATTTGTAACATATGCAATATACAAGTGAGAAAAATTTAGTTCCTAGGAAATTTACATGGTATCAGAGCATTAGAAGCCGTAAGGTAGGAAAGTCGTGAAACAGAGCCTCTTCGTGGGACTTCTTCACGCATAACCACCACCAACAAGCTACTCTGCCAGATGTCCTAAATCACTGTGCACACTACCTCGACACTCCCACCTTTGTTGTCTTGCTCCAAAACATGACGTGACACAACGTCTTACTCTTCTACTTCTACTCATGAAAAACAGAGACTCAACTGCACTCTTCTGCATTTAATCCTATATGTAGGAACTCAATCCCATTCCCCTGCTTCTGTTCTTACAAGCAAAGCCTACTCTCTGAATTGCCACATGACTGACAAAAAATGCAGCTCCACATCCAAACCAAAAATTGTCGCATCAATGAGCACCCATAGAGGAATCAAAAAACAGAGACTCCACTGCATTCTTCTGCATTTAATCCTATATGTAGGAACTCAATCCCATTCCTATGCTTCTGTTCTTACAAGCAAAGCCCACTCTCTGAATTGCCACATGACTGACAAAAAATGCAGCTCCACATCCAAACCAGAAATTGTCGCATCAATGAGCACCCATAGAGGAATCAAAAAACAGAGACTCCACTGCACTCTTCTGCATTTAATCCTATATGTAGGAACTTAATCCCATTCCTCTACTTCTGTTCTTACAAGCAAAGCCCACTCTCTGAATTGCCACATGACTGACAAAAAATGCAGCTCCACCTCCAAACCAAACATTGTCGCATCAATGAGCACCCATAGAGGAATCGAAAATCTCTCCCTGGTGATCCCTGGCCAAAAACTAAATGGTCACAATTAAGGGTTTCAATCTGTGATAATATACCTATGTGGAAAAGGTAAAGATGAATATATCACTGGTGAGATTACTGCACCAGACAAGACAGATCCTAAATATCGAGTATGGAAAATCGAGAATCATATGGTTATGTCTTGATTGATTAACTCGATGAACAATAATATAGGAGAAAATTTCCTACTCTACGAGACTGCCAAAGAAATATAGGATGCAGTAGAAGAGACCTACTCAAATTCTAATAATACATCAGAAATTTTTCAAATTGAAGCCACACTACATGACCTTCAACAAGAGGAACAGGTCGTGACCCAGTACTTCAATAACTTCTCCCGTCATTGGCAACAATTGAACATGTTTGAAGTCCACACTTGGAATGGCCCCAAAGACAATGCCCTCTGCAAGAAAATTATAGAGCAAAAATAGACATTTAAATTTCTACTTGGCCTTAATAAAATCCTGAATGAGGCTAGAGGAAAGGTAACGAAGACTAAACATCTTTCAGTCTACGTGAATCTTTTTCAGAGATACGTCGTGAGTAAAGAAAAAAATGGTGATGATGGGAGTTCAGAATTCTGTCCCATCTAAAGGTGCAGCCCTTCTTGTGAAAGCATCCCATCCCAATTCTAACCAGAAAAATGGGAGACTATAGTGTGATCACTACAAAAAAATAAGGATACACAAAGGAAATTTGTTTAAAAATTCATAGAAAACCAGCTGACTAGAAGCCATCCAAATCATGAGAAAGCCATGCTAATAATGCTGCTACCATAGAAGATAAATGCCATACTTCTGAATCCAGCCCTTTTACCGAAGAGAAACTTGATATGGTTAAGAAACTTTTAAGCCAACATTCCCCGTCACAAAGCAATAATTCAGGTACAAACATGGTAGCGCAAAAAGGTAATTATATGAATGCTCTTGCTGTTAACAAACAATACTTGAATTGACTCAAGAGCCTCTATCACATAACGGGAAATAGTACCCTATTCTATAAATATAGCCCATGTACTGAAAATTATATGATTTGAATTGCTCTTTATTTGAAGTTGCTGGAATTGGTTCAATTAAGGTGACTAATACCCTATACCTTAATTCTATATTATAAGTTCCTAATTTGGACTGCAATTTGCTCTCTATTAGCCAATTAACTTATGATCTTCAGTGTAAAACTAATTTTTCTTCAAATTTGTGTGAATTTCAAGAGCTGGGTTTGGATAAGATGATTGGTCGTGTTGAGATGAGTGTTGAACTCTATCTTCTCAAAGGTAATAATCCCCTAGTTAGACAAGCTCACGATGTCAGTTTCGAGTCCTTTGATTATTAGTTCAATTTAAATTATGTTGTTGATAAAGATAAGGAAATCACGTTATGGTATTACCGTCTTGGCCTTCTAAATTTCGTGTACCTTGAAAAAATGCTTCCATCTATATTTATCAATAAAAGTTCAAAGATTATTAAATGTAAAATATGTGAATTTACAAAACATTCTCGTAGTAGCTATCATAGTCTTCCCTACACACCATCTTACCCATTTGCTTTAATCCATAGTGATGTATAGGTCCTTCATGGGTAAAGAATATATTGGGAGTACGATAGTTTGTCTCTTTTGCTGATAACCATACGAGATTAACATGGGTCTCTCTTATGAAAGAAAAATCAGAAATTGCACAAATCTTTCGAAACATCAGCCACATGATTCAAACTTAATCTAATACTAAAATTCAAACCCTTGAGACTGACAATGCCAAAGAATACTTTAGTCATACCTTTCTTTCTAAACAAGAGATTATCCACCTAAATTCATATGTTGAGACCCCCCGACAAAATGACATTACCGAAAGAAAAAATAGACATTTGTTAAAAGTAGCAAGATCTCTTATGTTCTCTACAAATGTCCCAAAACACTTTTGGGAGAAAGCTATCCTCACAGCCACATACCACATCAATAGGATGCCATCTAGAGCTCTTAAATTTCAAAGTCCTAACAAAACCCTACTCCAGGCCTTCCCACGTACAAAAGTCATCTCATCCCTTGACCCTAAAATGTTTGGATGTTCAGTATCTGTACATATACACCAACAGCACCGTAGCAAACTAGAACCTAAAGCAATAAAATGTATTTTTATAGGATACTCTCCACAACAAAAATGTTATAAATGCTACTTTCCAATCACAAAAAGGACATACACCTCCATGGATCTAACCTTCTTTGAACAGCAAGGATATTTTACCAAAACTGGTATGCAAGGGAAGAATATCAACTCATATTAGCCTTGGGAAAATATCTTATACCATCCTACACCACAAATTGAGACTATTACTGCACCTACAAATATTGTATTGACACCAACTCCTACATCACAAATAGAAAACATTCAGCAACTTGAACCTGAACCCCTATCACACACTACAAATGATCAACTTCGTGTCTATACAAGGAGGAGAAAAAAGCCCAAGAGGACAATAGAGGAACTAGTTTCTCTCAAACAGGACCTAGAGTTCCAATTGAATCCAACTCCTACTCAAAGTCACTCAAGTAAAGAAATTAGTGATCAAATACCATTAGTAGATGACTTGAATATTCCCATTGCTTCAAGAAAATGTGTCAAATCTTCTACAAAACATCCTATCAATAGATTTATTTCATATAATAATTTATCATCACCATATCGAGCCTGTTACAGAACTTGATAGGATACAGGTCCCTAATACTATGCAAGAGGCCATTACTGATCCAGAATGAAAAAAAGCTATTAATGAAAAAATCAGTGCCTTCAAAAAGAATGGCACATGGGAAATGTTTGAACATCTTTTAGGAAAGAAATCAGCAGGATGTAAGTGGATTTTCACAGTTAAACACGAGTGATGGGAGTGTTTATAGTTTGAAAGAACGATTAGTTGCCAGAGGCTTACTCAATCCCATTGGATAGAGTATCAAAAAACATTTGCTCCAGTTAATGGTGTACAAAATCAAATAAAACTGATCGAATCAAACCGAACTATTCAAAAAGCAAAAAAAAGATCAATTTTCGGCAGTTTAAATCGATTTTTTAAAAGAAAAACTTAGCGGTTCGATTTGGGTTTTGGTTTAAAAAAATTTTCAACCCAACCGGACCGAACTAACTGTTATATCTCTATATTTTATTATTTTATTAATGTTATATTATTTTTATTGATATATATTTTTCTGATTTTCACTCAAGAACCGAAACCCTTTTCACTCTCCAGTCATTTCATACGTCTCTTGTGCAGTGAGCTCTGTGGACTTGCGTCTGCCTCACATTGGCTCCACGCCTACTTCACTGTGTTGCCAGTCGCATCACAGCTCCTCGAGCTGTGAGTTAGGACCTGGCTGACTTTTCTTTTTTGGGGATGGGAGGAGTTGAAAGTTTTTGTGGTTGGCTTCAGAATGGTTAATATATATTTATTTATTTATTTTCTCACCCAAAAATCGAAGCACCTCCCTGAGTGTCCCAATCATTTCGCACGTCAGTGACTGCTCTGTCTTACTCCTTTTAATTTTTCACAATAGAGACTTTAAAAAGAAAAAAAAATCTTTAGCCACTCAAAAAATGATTTGTGAATTTTTATTTTTTTTAAAAATCATAGTTTGAGAGCAAGTTGACTTTTTCATATTTATCTTTTCTTCAATTGAAAACAAATTGAAAATGAACCTGATGACAATACAACTGGAGGGAAACAGAACGGAGATGAGCAGAAGGGAGAAAATTGTGCCTCAGAAAATCAATCAACACCTGAGTTGCTTGTCTACATAGGCAGGAAGAAACAGCAAAGTAATATATTTTTCCCAAATCCTTAAAATTGCCATGAATCAACCCCATAACCAAATAATGCCTCTGATTTAACTCTTAATAATCATCCGGATGACTTACCTATTGTCTTGAGAAAAGGTACAAGGTCATGCACTTTACATCCTATTGCTCCTTTTGTACAATATGAACACCTTTCAAATTCTATGAAGGCCTTTATCTCAAATATGGAGAAAACAGAAGTTCTTAAAGATATTGAAGAAACTTTAAAAAAACAAGAATGGAAGAAAACTGTGAAAGAAGAAATGCAAGCATTGGAAAACAATGGAACATGGGAGTTGATGGAGGAACCTGTACTCCAGTAGACAGCAAATGGGTCTTTACAATTAAGTACAACTACAATGGAACCATTGAAAAATACAAAGCAAGATTAGTTGCAAAAAGGTTTACTCAAACATATGGCATAGACTACCAAGAAACATTTGCTGTAGTGGCAAAGCTAAATACTATTAGAGTTATTCTCTCTATTGCTACAAATCTTCATTGGTCCCTTCATCAATTAGATATAAAAAATGCATTCTTGAATGGAGACCTTATTGAGGAGATTTATATAGAGGCTTCTCCTAGATTCAAAAGTGCAGCTGGGCAAATTTGTAAGTTAAAAAATCTCTCTATAGCCTTAAACAGTCACTCAGAGCATGGTTTGAGAGATTCACCAAAGTTATTCTTTAGCACAGATACAAGCAGGCACATTCTGATCATACTCTATTTTATAAACATGAAGAAGGAAAATCCATTATACTCATAATTTATGTGGATGATATTATAGTAACAGGGGATAATGATTCAAAAATAAACAACAATAAAAACAAAGCCTTTTTCCAATAGGTGGGGTCGGCTACATGGATTCAAAAATAAACACTTTAAAAAAAATTAATTAGTGAATTTGAAGTCAAAAACCTGGGGATGCTACGATATTTTTTTGGGATAGAAATAGTAAGAAACAAATCAAGAATTTCTATCTCTCAAAGAAAATATACCCTGAATCTTTTAAAGACTGGACTTCTAGGGTGTAAATCTATAGATACTCCTACTAACCCTAACATTAAATTTAGGATTCATGAATCCAGTGCTCCAGCAGAAAAGGGAAGATGTCAGAGATTGCTTGAAAAATTTATCTATTTAGCTCACACAAGGCCAGATATTGCTTATGCAGTTAGCATAGTAAGTCAATTCATACATAATCCAAGAGAAGAGCATATGGAAGCTATGATCTGAATTTTAAAATATCTAAAAGGTAGTCCTAGAAGAGAATTATATTTCAAAAAGGGAAATTCACGAGATGTGGAGGTTACACAGATGCTGATTGGACTAGATCTATAACAGATAGAGGATCAACCTCTGGGTACTATTCATTTGTTTGGAGAAACCTTGTAATCTGAAGAAGTAAGAAACATGTGATAGTCAGTAGTAGTGCTGAAACTGAATTAAGATCTCTTGTAAATGGGATTAGTGAGTTAATTTGGGTTCAACATCTTCTTGTAGAACTTTAAGTGAAACAAGAATGTCCTATGAAGATATATTGTGACAAGGCTGCCATTAGTATAGCTCACAACTCAATACACAATGATTGTACTAAACATGTGGAAGTGAATAGACATTTTATCAAGGAAAAAGTGGAGAATGAGACTATCAACATTACTTATGTATGTTCAATAGAACAAATAGCGAACATTCTAACTAAGGGATTACATAGGACTCTTTTTGATAAGATGATATGCGAACTAGGATTGTTTGATATTTACAATCCAGTTTGAGGGGGTTAGAAATCCCACCTTTCTCGACTTAAATCCTTTCAAGATATTAAAGATATGTTACTGATCTTATTTTTTCCGTTATCATTATCTTTAGACGTTATATATGTTGATGTAATCTGGTTGTTATTTTTATTTTCATTCCTTTTTCTTATCCTTTTTCTTATCCCTATTCATCAAGATATTTGCAATGGAATTCTTCTAGTGCATACATGTAGTTTAATATAGCAGAAAATAAAGACATCAATTCTTCTGCATCTCTCGTTCTCCTCTTCGGTATTACTTTGCACAATATTATATCCCAATCCTTCTATCCTCCTTGTGCACAATTTAATACATAAACTTTGTTTGTCTTCAATGTATATAAAGACTGAGTGCGAAACCTATCTACAATAAGAGGCATATAAGTTTTCCTCAGCTCCATCTACGATACCTTAGTATTTCTTTTCTTTAGTCTGAACAGTGGAAACATAGCTTCCATTAGCAACTTCATATGAATTAGTTTGTATGTTGTTACATAAGCATATAATTGGATGCATATTGGCATTGAGTATTCCAACATTAAGTACCCAATTATAGGCAACTGCAATAGTCTTAAAAGGAGAAAGAAAATTGAAGTAAAACTAACATATGGATCAAACGGATATAGAAACCGAGAGCGAAATCAGAGAAAATGGAAGTTTCAAGACAAGGATAAGAACAATGAATAAAAGAAACTACAATACTCACTGAACTACATAATTTTTTTTCTTCGGGGGGGGGGGGGGGGAGAGGACAACAACGCATGTTACAAGGGGTGTTCATATAAAACAATAATGAATAAAAGAAAAGAGAAGAATTATCTTCACCCATTATGACATGCTTATTGTAGCTTTATCACTTATATCTTTCAGAATAATTTATTATATTTAAAAAAAAATTGATAATTTTCAAAAATACTTTTACAATTTTTCATATATTTGTAATTGTATATTTTATTATATTTTACTATTTTATTATTTATACTTTCAATTGCGCATGCAGACAAGCACACTGGATTATCAACAAGCAACATTACAGGGTGTCCACACTTGGCTACATTCGAACACTGCACAAGATCCATGCAAAAGGAAACGAAAGTCACGGTGTGGGCAGATAAACAGGTTCTGATTCTTTTGCGAGTAAACCTATCATATTTTTTACCATGGTTTCTATTTCTTTCAACTACCTAACTCCCAAAAAATTCAAGAAGAAGAAGAAAAATACAACCAATGAACCGAATCAAACCGGCCGATTTTTTATGGTTTGGTTTGATTCGGCTCCATAGACTTCAATCAAACCGAATAGATCTATTTTTTCTCAAAAAATGCATGCCTAGTTTGGTTTGCATCAATGCTAAGACCGAATCGAATCTTTGTACACCCCTAGCTCTAATGGCCAAACTCAGCACTGTTCGAGTCTTTTTTTCATTAGTAGCAAACTTAAATTGGCCATTACATCAACTAAATATTAAAAATGCATTCTTAAATAGTAACTTAGAGGAAGAAGTATATATGGAGATACCCCCGTGTTTTGAAACTATCACTAATCACAATAAGGTACATAAACTCAAAAAATCCTAGCATGGTTTCAAACAATAACCTCGGGCATGGTTTGGTAGATTTGCACAGTCAATTACAAAACAAAGATATATTTCAACGTCAGGCCAACCACACTTTATTTTTTAAGTTCTCTTCAAAAAAGAAGATATCAATCTTAATAGTGTATGTGGAAGATATCATCTTAATAGGTGATGATGAAAAAGCATTTAGCCAAGAAATTTGAAATTAAATACCTTAGCTATTTAAAATACTTTCTAAGCATGGAGGTGGCTCATTCTAAGAAAGGAATATTTGTTTTCTAAGGCAGATATGTCCTAGACTTGCTAAAAGAGTTAGATATACTTGGATGTAAGCCATTGATGCTTCAATGGATTTAACAAAGAAATTGGGAAATAAACAGGACAATACACCAGTTGATAGGGGGAGATATCATAGACTTGTAGGGCATCTCATATACCTCTCCCATACACGACCTGAAATTGGATTCTCTGTTAGAGTTGTCAATAAATTTATGAACAATCCAACAAAAGAACACATGGAAGCAGTAAATGGAATTCTAACATACTTGAAGATGAACTCTGGAAGAGGAATACTTTATCAGAAGAATAACATCAGAGATATTGACGTTTTCTCTTATACTGATTTGGCTGGAAGTGTAACTGATAGGAGATCTACTTCAGAATATTGTTCCTATGTATAGAAAAATCTTATAACATGGAGAAGCAAGAAACAATCTGTGGTTTCTAGAAATAGTGTAGAGGCAGAATTTAGATCTTTAGCTCCAGATATTTGGTAAGGAATGTGGATACAAAGATTGTTAAGTGAATTGAGAATCATGACAGGAAAACCTATTAAGATGTTTTGTGATAATCAAGCTGCTATCAGCATTGCAAAGAATCCAGTACATCATGATAGGACAAAACATATTGAAATAGACCGACATTTCATCGTTGAATAGATTGATAAGTCAATTACTCAGCTAATTTATATCCCTACAAAATCACATATTGATGATATATTCACTAAAGCTCTCCCTAGAACCAATTTTGAAGATCTAACTAGCAAGTTGTGCATGTACAACATGTATGGCTCAACTTTAAAGGGAGTGTAAAATAATAAGGGAGTTTATTGTATTATTGTTTAATCTTCACATTAGGTTGTTATCTTGTGTAGTTTAAATTCAAACTCAAATTAGATGCTTTAGAATTCTCACCGGTAATCTATGTATATACATACAGCTGTACCAATGGAGGCCCGATGACTTTCTAGAAAGCTTAAAATCTGGAATTACCACAATGACCAAGTGCCTATAGCCTAGAGTGGTTGCCTAGCGCAAAATTTGGGATTGATTTTATACCTTTACAACAGTCAAATTTTATTGATTTCAATCTTAAATAATCCCCAACGGCTAGAAACTTCATTTCCCTATAAATACCAAATGTCTTGAACATTGGAAGATGAGAATAACTTTGCATGACATCTGAATTTTCTCTTGAGCTCTTGTTTTCCTCTATTTTCTTATATAGGCTTATAGTTGTATATCATACACCCTGTAAGAGAGTCTTTGAACCACTTATATTGTTTCTTCCGAGAGATTTGAAGTCAAGGAGAGGTAACCTTGACAGTTTTTAGGTGTGCAAACCTAGAGTTGGTGTTGGATTTTGGTCGTACAGGGAGTGAACCCGGTATGTTCTAACTCGGTTGAGTTGTGTTGCTATAAAGAGACTTACAAGTGCCTAGTTAAACTTGCGGTATGGTGAAACTCTCAAGTTGTGGCTTGGAGAATAGATATAGGCTCAGTGATTGAGATAAACCAATATAAATATCATTGTGCCATCCCTACTCCCTTGCTTTTAGCTTTTGGTTTTTCTAAGCTCCATCTTATGTCTTTGCTTTGCTACTCTTGTGCTTTAATTTTTCATCTCCTGGCTTATTTACTTGTGTTTAAGTTTACCGTTTTATTTACCCTTCATCTAAAGTGGCTTTTTTTTCTACATTTACTAGCTGCTGGTTTTTAATAAAAAGTTTTAAAGAGTTTGAAAAAGTTTTTCAAACTGAGTTAAAAAAAGGACTAGTGCTAGTCTTGATAATGCTCATTGCCAACATTTCCTTCACTATCTCCTCCACTTTAGTAATTTGGTGATGTGGGTAACAATGAGGTCTAAAGGTGGGAGGTTAGGAGGTTGAGCCCCTTCCTTAAGCTTGATAGCATGGTCATGGTCCATCGTGAGAGGTACGGATTGAGAGACCTTGAATATAACAACAAACTGACGTAGTAAATTGTCTAATTCAGTATTGGTTGAATGATTAACCTATCTGCCGTAAAAATCACAGTTTCCAAATTCCGTCCAATAACCTTGCCCATCTTCCTTGACTAATTTAAGCCTTCTTTGAGAGAAACCATTTGGTGAGAGAAGGATCTCCCTGCAATTTCACTTTCGTGTTGAATTGCACAAAAGAGATAGATAGGGTACTCCAGTTCATGCACATTTCTCCTAGAGTACCCATCCATGCCACCGAATCACATCTACACTTCCCAATCCAAAGGGAAAGAAATTTTAAATCACTTCTAAACCTCGCATTTCAAATTTTACATCTTTGCAAAGCCATCAGCCATGACTTTGATCCCATTACCAACAATTACACCAAAGCTTCTAGTTCTTTCAATGGAATATTTACCTAAGAGCTAAGATAACACTTCCTTTGAGATCACATTATGAGAAGCCCCACTAGGAATCAACACTATCACTTCCTTGGAACCCAACTTACAGCATTGTTTATAGTCTTAGAGAAATTAATTCCCACAATCAAATTCATTGACAATTCGATTAGGTTTTCCTTTGTCACACCTTCTTTAACCTCTTCAACTTCAAGTTCCTCCTCCTCTTCAGCTTCTACAAACAAGACCTACAACTGCTTATTTTTTACATTTATGGTTAAAATTGTATTTGTCATCACATCGAAAACACAAATCTTCCTCCCTTTTAGCTTGATACTGAGCCTCAATAAGCTTTTTAAAATTATTCTCTTGCTTGAATTGCCCGTGTCAGTTTGCCTTACATTTGTTCACATTGCTTACATAGCTTCTGGTTGTCTTATTAAAGCCCAAAGGCTCAAGGGTTGCATCTTAGACTCCTTTACTCTCTCCAAAGATAAAAACTTGTCTTCAATTTTCTGAACCAACGACATTACATGAACTAAATTTCTTGGTCCAGTTAATCTTACCTCAACCCAATGTCTTTGTTCAAGCCATTAAGAAAGGCCCCATTAAGAACCTCATCGGACATATCTTGTAGGGAAGTCCCCCCTAGACCAATCTCGGCCTGCAACACATGCCCCCTCGGCCATTCTCAGCCATCATGGCCTGTAGCACCATCTCCAGCATTTGACCCACAGCCTTTCGTTGCATAAGCATGTCCTCCTCCATGGTTTGTCGACAGCGATAGTGGAGATTTTCCTCTTGCCTCTCTCCGTGCAAATGATTCTTTCAATTCTGCCTCGAATTCCCTCAAGGAACCCATTGTATGCTATTTATTTCCCAGCCTGTCTTTCAATTCTCTAACTTTCCCTCTCACGGTTGACAACTCCTGTTCCAAGGTATCTACTTTATTTTCCATCCTTGTACTAATTGTAGGCACAGAACCGAGTGCTCTAATAAGGATATATCTATCCTAACTAGCAATTCAGCAATTACAATAGAATAAAAACAATAATATAAAGTAATAGTAACACCAATATAGAATTCTTAAGAAAAGACAAGAGAAAACTTGGCAATTAGAGAATGCCTTCAACTTCCAAAGCCCAAATGCTTCTTTGCCTTTATTCCCTGCCAGCAACTCCTCTATACTTCCCTTGTAACTATTTTCCAACAAAACCTATCTGCCTGCTAGCATTCCCCACCCCACAGTGTCTGTGTCACTATTTAGTTATTTAGGTAACATTCAGGTAATTATATTAGAATAATTGTCCTGTCCTGTTAGGTTATATATAGGCTAGGAAAGTTATTGTTTACCTGTCAGTCAAGTTTTATTATGCCTATAAAAAAGATTACTATGTGTGTAATTAAAACTTATATTTTAACTTATGAATATAAATCCAAAGAATGTCCTTAATTCCTGGTAAATTCTTAGCTGCTACTCTACCCATTAATTTCTAGGTCGCCTATTAGAACAGTAGCTAGCACTGCTATGTGTTCCTAGCCACCTCTGTCCAAAATCAATTGAATGTCTAAACATTATTATGTTTTTATTGCTCAGTAGTGCACAGTGCGCACCCAAGCAAGATTAAGAAACTTCTCTCTACCCTCTTTCTCATTTCTGTTAGGCTTACTTCTATTCGACCCTCAATGCATGGCACGTCTGCATCTATAGATGGTGTTTGGTTAGTGAACTTCTAAATTTCCCACGTACGTGAAAACCTGTCTCTAAAAATTTTGAGGACGAGATACATGAAAAAATATATACCCCTATCTTGTTTAGGACATATAGAATAGAACATAGAAATCTTGAATTTTTCATATATTTTATGTCCAAAACCCCCCAAATATCTTATAAATAGGTTTCAAAGAATTTGGAAAATTCAAATGTCCATGTACCAAATGCCACCTAATAAACACACAGTAGAATGGCAATATCAACTATTATAGATCAAAAGGCATCCAATGACTGATAAATCACATTACATGCACATAGTGGCATATGCAGGTAGGTTCTCCATGAAAAATAGAGAGAATACTATGGTGCGAAACACTAATTTCTGTTAGCAGTACATTTGCACACCACGCTTGTCAAACGTTCTTGTTGAGGCTTTTGCAGATCACAATCGAAATATGTTTCTCAAAGCAAGATAAACATAACAAATTGAAAGATAGCGGAACAAAAAAGCCCGCAAACTTAGTACCAGTTCAAATACTCACCCCAATGCTTCGAACATGTGTAATATCTCTATATTGTACATTTATACTTGCAACTCTAGCTAGTAGATGAAAAACTAGAAACTAAAAACAAAAAGCATTCAACAGAAGTATAAACAAAGTTATATATTAAATAAAATGAAAAGCTTATAGCATACTTCTGCCAGCTCCTCCAGACGAATAAGAACTCTATCAGCCTGTGGGACCACCTGCAACCCACATTCACCAATACTGAGTTAAAAAGAAATTGATTTTCAAAAGCTAAATAGGATATAAATGATTATGGGTGTAGGCGTACTAGTTGTAGCCTAGAGCAACCAATTATTACTACCCCACAAACCACGAAAATTGCAAAATGTACATAAAAACCTTTGTAGGTTCCCATTTTTTTGAAATTGCATTAACTTTCAGAGAGTTCCTCCGCAGACCTTCATAATTCCCAGATAAGAAAACGTTTAGAAATTAGTGAAATGGAGAATTTGACAAAGAGAAGTGGAAGTTTGAATAGTTCTAAGTACCTATAAGTCTCAGGTCAAAGGAAGAGAAGACTCGGTTTCGGTAAAGAGAAGGTTTTGGTAAGGTGACGAACGCGAATGCCATGGATAAGGAGAGAGGGGAAGAGCCACTTAGCTGAGATAGAAATGAGACGGCAAGAAGAGTGGACAATAGAAGAGGCGTTAAACCTTGTTCCGTGAACCGTGCATTAACCTTAAACGGGTGTTTAAGAGAGTTCGGGAGTTGTTATTTCTTCTTCGTGTTTGGATAATTTTGTAGTTTGTATTTTAGGAATAACTGGAAATATAACCTTTATACTAATATAGCTATGTTTAATTCACTTCTATTTTTTTCTTTTTCTTTTTTTTTTTTTGAAAAGATCATTATTGAAACAAAAATAATGTAGTTAGTATGTATTTTGCTAGTCCTTGTTGAACATACCAAAATAATTATACCGTCAAAATTAGTATAAAAAAAAATTGATATGCTATTTTTTATGTAAGATTTCATATAGTGTGTATGATATTGAAAATCACTCACATGAATATATATATATATATATATATATATATATATATATATATATATATATATTGAATATAATGTGAATCTCTAATATAAATCTTACTAAAAGTAATAAAGCTCAAAATTAATAAGGGATCTAATTAAAAGATCATGTTTTAATTTAAATTTATAATAATAAAATTAAAAAATATCTTAACACATTATTTATAAAGAGATAAAAATCAATAATATAAGAAAACATTATAAACACAGCACTCAATAAAAAAAAAAGTAAATAATAAGTCTTACTTGAATATTATAAAAAAAATTAATAGTTCTTTAAATAATTAAAGAGAAAATACTCTCTTAAAAATATAATTCATCCACTAAAATCTAATTTATTAAAAAAAATACATGTCTATTTATAAAGACAATTTCCTAATCAAACAATAAACACTAAATAGAAAACTTGTACTTCACAAGAAAAACTAAAATGTGCAAGAGCCAAGTTTTTTCTTTTTTTTATATGCGTTCAGTTTTATGTTGGTTTATACTGTAAGTAAATTTCTTTAAATTTACTAAATTATAAGAATAACATACCACATATTTATATCATTACTCCACAAGAGGTTACATCAGTATTAAAGTTCTACAAGAGTAACACTAAATATTACTCATGACATCAAAATATAGAGACACTAAAAATTATTCTTCTAAAAATATATAGTGGTTATACTACATAATGTACATACTACTGACTAGGCCCTTACCTAGCACCACACCCCTGGGGTGCATGGGGTGATAGAGGGGGTGGTGCCGATACCGGGATCTTGTAAGACAGTGAACTGATCTAAGAGGGACACATCCACTACCTGTACCTTTAACATCAGTGTGGGCATCTCAATTGCTATTATCTGAACACATCACCAAAATTAATGAGAATAAAATCTCAATAGGTCTAACATTAATGATTTATTATGAAAGTAAAACAAGTGACATATTCAGCTGTATAGGCTACAGAAAACATTATTTAAAGTTATAATCAGTGCATATAATATAAAATGATTGAAATGCATACAACATGCATACACCAAAAATTTCTCAGTTTTTAATAGGTCACTGTCACTTGGTCGGAGTGGCCATAACCCATGGCTCACTCGAGACTAATAGGACGTCCCCTATCCGGTACCGTCTCACAGCCATTACGATTTCTCAGGTCACCTTACCACCATAAGGTACAGCATGTCGCCGAGTTACCTTACCACCATAAGGGTCATCTCAATATCTTATTTCAAAATATAGGTGTATCACTTACACATCACACCATCACATATGCCACTTATGCTTTTAAGCATTCATTTCATATGCATCACATACATCTTTGAGATCATGCATCTCATTAATATACAATTTACCCATATATCATACATGCCTTTCACTAGGTCATTCACTCTTATATTTTCATTAATGCAACATATATACAACACACACACATGCCTCATCTGCATATACCCCATCCATTTACCATGCATGTATTTCACACACGCACACACTTCTCATTCATATGCATCTCATCAATGCATCTTGTATACATCTCACACACATCTTATCTATATGAATATCATCAATGCATCATGCATCCATCTCACATACATCTCATCTATATAATTCTCATCAATGCATCATGCATCCATCTCACATACATCTTATCTATATGCAATATATGATTTAATTTCTCATAATAAAATGTTATAATTCACACTACAATGCATCATTAATAAGGTATTTATTTGTATTTTAGTTTTCATTAACATCATCCAGTCATTGGGGTTCATTTAGAGTCTTCAAAATACAAAACAGGGCAATTTCAGTCTCAAGCACGGCTTGCCCGTGTCCCAGGGCACGGCCATGCTTTAAAATTGTGCAAACCATGCTGTAGTATCTCAAAAAATCCCACAACACGGCCTGGCCGTGTCTTGAAATACAGCTGTGTTTCAGGCTGTAGTTTGGTGACCAGCCTGACCTTCCTTCACTCTCCAGGCCATAACTCCCTCATTTCAACTCCGATTAAGTCGATTTTGGTGTCTTTGGAAAGCGAAGAGAATTATCTACAACTTTTATGTTTACTAATTTTACAGATTTCAACTAGATTTAAATATAAAAGTATTACAAACCCAACATCGTGATTCTGTGCGTTAAATCTGACCTTTCTTCACTCGTTGAGACATAACTCTCTCATATGAGGTCGGATTAAAGTGATTCCAGAGGAGTTTTAACCATAAGACATAGATCTACAATTTTTATGTTGAGAAAATCTTCTAATTCGACATAAATCAGGAAATACAAATTTATTCATTCAGGCCATCGAATTTCATCCATCTAAAGCCAATTTTCAGTACAAAACATGCAATACACATGCATCCAAACCTTTGCTCTACATGGATATTCATATGATCAATGCAATACATGCATAAGATACGTCTATCAACAAAAACTTACAAGTATTCATACACACATATGTCATCAAGATTTCAAGCTTCATAGTCAATTAATGTTAAACCTACCTTAAGAACTCCTTGGATTCCTTCTTTTTGATGCCTTTCTCTCTTCTCTCTCTCTCTCTCCTTCTTCCTTCTTCCTCTTCTCCTTCTTGGCTACGTTTTTGTTTCTGATTCCTCTCCCCCTTTGATCAAATTATTGAGTCTTATCCCCAATATATTGATAAAATAGCATTCCTTTTAGAAGTTACTCCTTCTTATTCTTTACCCCTCATTTCTTTAATTATTACAAGATTGCCATACCATTAGAATATGACTTTGCCCTTCATTTCTCTAATTATTACAAGATTGCCATACCATTAGAATATGACTTTGCCCCTTATTTCTCTAATTATTACAAGATTGCCATACTATTAGCATACGACTAAAGCCTTATTTGGTTTCCTCCAATTCCTTAAATAAAACTTAGTATATCTTAAATATACCTTTTATTCATAATTCTAGCCCCTCTCTCACTACTTAATTCTATTTTAAGATGTTAGAAAATTAGGATTTCATCCTTCCTAATTTTTTTCCTAAAAAGAGAATTAATATTTTTCCCCCATCCTTTGAACCTAGAAAATAATGACATAACATAGAATTAATTAAGGGATGTTACAAAATGCAGGAATTGTTCTAATTAGATAAAAAAACTAAAAAAATATAGGAAACTTTCCTAATCATACTAACTAAAATATAAATAAAAAATAAGAAAAGCATGGCCCATACTAAGACAAAATAACTTTTTATTTTTAAATTCATATTCAATCTTTAACCTTTAGCCTTATTGTCTTTAGGCCTATATTTAGACTTTAATAACATAGACTGATATTGGTTCATCTTCAGTAGTGATGCCATTCTTTCTTTATCAGGCCTCCAAAATTAAATAATTAAATTTTTTTAAATTTTTTTTAACTCAAACTCTTATAATAAGTCCAACTGAAGCTTGAAAGGAGTCTGCATTTCATTTCCATTTTTTAGCCTTAGCCTTAACTTTATCAAAATTGTGTATGACATTAAAAATAACTAAATCTGTTTAAGAATGATTAAAAGATAAATTATTTGGATATGATTTATATTTAATATTACACTTGCTAATTGTAAAATATAGTTTGAGTGTCGCGATCCAGATTACTAAGCATGTGACTGGTACGAGAATGAGAATTAACTTACCCCATAAGTCTAAACATATGAAACATAGCATTAAAGTTCATTTCATTTAAACAATTAAAATCTTACTTTACTTTCTTTTTATTGTATTACTAATAATAATTAATTTATAAAATAGATTTAAGTATACACCGTGCCAATTATTATTGTAACAACCTTTTTTTTCTCTTTATTATTATACAATATTGAGTTCACATACACGTCATTAATCAAAACGTACATGCAACATATCAAACACATAGATATTTACATCTTGTTTATTTTGATTGACCAATTCCGGACATACAGGTGCGGGTGATTGTACCTTTACCGGGATTTGAGCCAACTCGACCTTAAACATCTTATTTGATTTTGAGATCTGCCCAACATAAAGTAACTCGATCCAATGTGCACTAAAAGCCAGAGCCATAAAAAAAGCTGCATAACTAATTTTCTGAACATGATATGAAAATATAGTGAGAATTAAATCCCAGTAAATTTAATAATAAATCATCATCAATATAGTTCATCACGTCATGTTCAGCTATATAAACTACAGAAAATATCTTTGGTCACATGAATGCATTATATCTATGCCCATAAGAATCATACAGTAATGATATGTATGACAGGATTAACTATTTTCAGAATATCATATGATGGCTATCAGCTTATTCTCATTTTAAGCTACCCCGGTCAGGGTGAGTATCCTCTACTCTCCGGTACGGGCTTTTCTCGCTCCGTCCGACATGGCACTCTCTATCTTTCTTTTCTCATAATCATAATCATAACCATTGGTAGGGCGTCCCCTACTGGTGCACCGCACGGATTGCCATATGACCGTGCTCATTTCTTTTCTTTTCATAATGATAGCAAAAAATATGCTTTCAATAACAAGTATGTTCATCAAAATATAACTATTACAAAAAAATAATTGGTAATCATGTCATGAACATAACCATTTCAAATATCACTTTATAACATATTTTCATGTCAAAATTTCACGCTTAAGATGGTAAGAAGTTCATACAATGGCAATGGCTATACTTGTCATTTATTATTTTTATTTATAAAATTCATCTTCTTTTTTAAATATTAATTTTATTTCTTTATTTTCTTAAAGCAGGTTTTCCTCCTATCTAACCTTCTCTTACTAATCAGAGCATAACTCCCTCAATTTAACTCCGATGTAGGTGATCTTGGTTTCAATTTCAAGATAAAACCATTATCTAAAACTATTATGTTGAACATTGTAGGGAAATATTAAGAAATCAAGGTGATATTACTCCCTCAATGTACGGGTTATTTCTTCTCGGATAGGTTCTGACCTCTACCTACTAATTTGCCCATATCTCCCTCATAAGAATTCTAAATTAAGTGATTTCAGTGGCTAAAAATCAGTGACACATATATCTATAATTTATATGTTAACCATTTATTTTAATTCCTTATAGAATGTTCCCAGAAATTAAAACACTGAAACTATCTTAACATATTCTTCCATGATTAACCATTTTCTGACCTTTGTTTACTAATCAGAACATATCTACCACATAAGAACTCTAAATGGAATGATTCCAGTGGCAAAAAATCCGTGACACATATATCTATAATTTATATGTTAACCATTTATTTTAATTCCTTATAGAATGTTTCCAGAAATTAAAAAGCCAAAGCTATCCTAACATATTCTTCTCTAATTAACCATTTTCTGACCTTTGTTTACTAATAAGAACATATCTACCTCATATGTACTCTAAATTGAATGATTCCAGTGGCTAAAACTCCTTGACACATGTATATTTAATTCTTATGTTAACCATTTATTTTAATTCCCTACAGATAATTCTCAGAAATTAAAACACATAAGCTATCCTAACATATTCTTTCCTGATGAACCATTTTTTGACCTTTTACTAGTAATCGGCTCATATCTTCCTCATATGGACTCCAAATTGAATGATTCTAGTGGTTTAAAATCCGTGACACATATATCTTTAATTCTTATGTTAACCATTTATTTTAATTCCCTACAGATAATTTTCAGAAATTAAAATACAGAAGCTTAAAATTTTGCCACCCATAGCCATACATATGCAGAACTTTCTATACCAGCATAAGTATTCAAACATACATCACATGCAAGATCAATATGTAACATGATATAGCAACATCTGTAACGCCCCTAATTTACGTTACGTAAAATAAACATTTTTTTTTCGTTTTCCATAAATATACATAATTCAATTCTTTATCATGGGAACAAATACATATAGGATCTCTCATGTATATACAATATACAGACCAAGTCTATAAATATCAGAGTACAACAGAAACAGGGATCTTGCCTGTAGCGTTCAGAGCACTATAGAATACAAATACAGTATAATTCAAAGACCGTGAGTCTTGGAAGCAACGTAGACTCACCTAGAGAATATATCACCTATTTGCCGAATCAGACTCTGATATTCTTATCTGAAAAATGTGAAAATATCGTGTAGTGAGTTTGACAACTCAGTGAGCAAATAATTCCTCCTATAACCTCTTAGGTCAGCATATGGATGTACTTATATTTTAAAATGTGTCACATAGAAAATACAGTTCAGAAGTACATTCATATGAGACCCGTATTTCAAATATTCTTAAATCAAAGGATATTCAGATATCCAAAACCATATGCACGATGATATGATCATTAAACAAATATTGTCATGCTCAGCTGTATAAGCTATAGTAAAATATTAAGATTTGGAGATAAAATCATCACTTTTAAAATGACCTGCCTCACTCGGCGATCTGATCCACTTAAATTTGAAAATGACCTGCCTCACTCGGCGATCTGGTCAATGCAATGCAATTTGCTATACGCATAGTGACCTCGACCCTAGTCACAATAAGTGATCAGGGAATGTGAATACATCACCCTCCTGCCTCCCCACATTACCACTGTCACCCGGTTGGAGCGGCCCTCCCCCGGCTCACTCAAGCTAATAGGGCGTCCCCTATTCGGTACCGTCACAAGCCATACAACCAGCCGATATGCATCAATACATATATATACATGTAAAATGTCAAGCAATTCGCCATGAGTTTTACGCTTGCCATTCAATCTCATTTATAATATGACATGCATAATTTTCAAAAATATATTGCTTTACAAAACAATGCATCGTGCACATAATATCAGATTATCAATTAATGATAAATACATTTAGAACCACATATTCAATGAGTTCCAAAATCCATTTCTAAAACTGTAACATCCTTAATTTCGTTTCTTTTATTGATAAAGGTACATAAAAAATTTAATTAAGGAAATAAAATTTATTAGACAATATTTTAGATATCTAAGGAAATATAATCCTTAGAAATTCTTCACCTTATGTATATGCATAGAAAATGTTTCTAACATTAAGAGAACAAATAAAGAAGGAAAATCTAATAGGAAAGAAATTAGAAATAACATACTAAAGAGATGCAAAATTCTTGGATAAGGAAGATAAATTTTTAGAAACAAGTAAAGGTCTTAAAATTTCAAAGAACATTGAATTAGGGTAATTTTTCCTAATTCAAGAACTATAGTTACTAAGTTTAAAATCTTTACCCATACATTGGGCTTTTACCTATGGACACTTCATATAGAGTTTTTCCACTTCACATAAGTTTCTAGCAAGCCCATTGGATAACCTAAACAAGAAATTAAACATAGACTTGGACTAGGATATAGTAATTTCACCAATAGCCCAAAAATTATGAAAATGTGACCAAGCCCACCAAGAAAGGAAGAATTTTATCCAAAGCAAAGAAAATGGGTAGGACAAGCCCATAATGGGTAAGAATAAGCCCAAATCCAAGAGGAAAAATAAAATAAAATAAATTAGATGATGATATAATAATAAGAATAAAGATTAGGTTACATGGCATTAAGACAAAAATTTAGCAAGTGGTATGATTCTACATTCATTATTTAGGCAAGTGGCATGATAATACAAGGCTTTAGGACAAAAACATCTATATCCTTCACTCATAATTTTAGCAAGTGGTATGATAATACATGGTATTAGGACAAAACATTCATAGCCCACACAAATAATATCAACCAAATAATGGAGATTGAAGGGCTAGAAATTTGCCACTTAAAAAGGCAACCTATCATAATTGATTAAGACAAAAGAAAAATTAAATGAATCCCTAAATCAAAGGGACCTTGTCCCTTATCTTAAGAACATATCATCATAATTTTCAAAATACAAATCTCCTTTTCCTATGCATATCTTGACTAAGGAAGAGGAAGACAAGAACATAAGTTGTTTGTTTTCCAAAAATTCAACAAAGTGTATCTTAATTGTGATAAGGTAGATCCATGATCATGAAAGGTGAATTATTTGGTGGTCTATATAAGAGAACCCACCCTTACAACACTTTAATTTCGTCCAAGTGAGAAAGAGAGAGAAATAGAAGCAAGGTAGAGTGAGGAAAGGACAGAAGAGAGAAGAAGAAAGGAAGGAAGAAGAAGGAGAAGTTTAGAAAGCTAAAGGTAAGTTTAACAATATTTCTTTTTGAAGAAAACTTTTGAAACTTATAATATTTATATGAGATTTTGATCTTAGAACTTTTATGATTGGTCATGATGTTGCTATATCATGTTACATATTGATCTTGCATGTGATGTATGTTTGAATACTTAGGTTGGTGTAGTTAGTTCTGCATGGTTATGGCTATGGGTGGCAGAATTTTAAGCTTCGGTATTTTAATTTCTGGGAACAATCTATAAGGAATTAAAATACATGGTTAACATAAGAATTAAAGATATATGTGTCCCGGATTTTTAGCCACTGGAATCATTCCATTTGGAGTCCATATGAGGTAGATATGGTCTGATTAGTAGTCAAAGGTCAGAAAATGAATCATCAGGGAAGAATATGTTAGGATAGCTTCGGTAATTTAATTTCTGGGAATTATTGGTAGGGAATTAAAATAAATGGTTAACATAAGAATTAAAGATATGTATGTCATGGATTTTTAACCACTGGAATCATTCAATTTGGAGTCCATATGAGGTAGCTATGGTCTGATTAGTAGTCAAAGGTCAGAAAATGAATCATCAGGGAAGAATATGTTAGGATAGCTTCGGTAATTTAATTTCTGGGAATTATTGATAGGGAATTAAAATAAATGGTTAACATAAGAATTAAAGATATGTATGTCATGGATTTTGAGCCACTGGAATCATTCAATTTGGAGTCCACATATGGTAGATATGGTCCGATTAGTAAGCCAAGGTCAGAAAATGGTTCATCAGGGAAGATTATGTTAGGACAGCTTTTGTATTTTAATTTCTGAGAATTATTTGTATGAAATTAAAATAAATGGTTAACATGAACCTTATATATCTATATCTCATGGAAATATGCCCACTGGAATTATGCAATTTGGAGTTCATATGAGGTAGATATGATCCGATTAGTAAGCAGAGGTCAGAAAATGTTTATTCAGGGAAGAGTATGTTATTAATGTTTTAGTTTTTGAATTTCTGGAAATATTCTGTAGAGAATTAAAATAGCGCGCCAACATAACAATTATAGATATATGGCTCATGGAATTTTACCAATTGGAATAACTCAATTTGGAGTTCAAATTTGAGAGATATTGTCTAATTAGTTAGTAAAGGTCAGAACCTAAACGAGAAGAAATAATGCTAAATTTAAAGGAGTAATAATACCACAATATCATACTATTTTGTTGATATGATTAACATAATAGTTTTAGATAATTGTCTTAGCTTTTCATAGACACTAATATCATCTTAATCGGAGTTAAAATGAGAGAGTTATGCTCTGATTTGTAAGCAAAGGCTGTGTTAAAAGTTAGTAAACCTATTTTCAATATTTTTCTACCCTAGATGAATTTTTAAGGTAATAATAGAAATCAATTTGAGGAAAAATGCTCTATAAAATTTGTAAGAACATGTGTTGGAAATGATATAAGTAGAAATAAAATGACTAAATGCCTAGACATAAAGAAAATGAAAAGAATTATTCTAGTTACTGGAAAAAAATTGTGATTTGTGAAAAGTGCATGTCTAAGGAAAGCTCTGGCAAGGAAAGACTTGGTACTTAAGCGTGTCCATTAGTGACCCACCTCTCTTTTCTGGGAACTTTCCTGGTGCGCTGTTTACAGACTACAATTACTATCCAGTTATCGAGGTATTAGTGTGAAATTTTGACATGGAAATATTTTATAAAGTGAAAATTAGAAAATGATTATATTCATGGCATAATTTCAGTTTACCAATGAATTTTGAGAATGATTATGTTTTGATACATTATGGCATGAGAATATAATAAACATACTCGTTATTGGAATCATATTTTCGGCTATTAATATGAAAAGAAAAGAAATGAGCACGGTCATATGGCAATCCGTGTGGTGCACCAGTAGGGGACGCCCTACCAACGGTTATGATCATGTTAATAAGAAAAGAAAGAGAAAGTGTGCCATGTCGGACGGAGCGAGATAAGCCCGTACCGAAAAGTAAAGAATACTCACCCTGACCGGGGTAGCTTGAAGTAAGAATAAGTGGATAGCCATCATATGAAACTCAAAAAATAGTTATTCATACCATACATGTCATAACTGTATAATTTTCATGTGCATGATAAAGTGCATTCATGTGACTTAAAGATATTTTCTGTAGTTTATACAGCTGAACATGACATGACGAACTATATTGATGGTAAATTATGATTTATTGTTGAACTTACTGGGATTTAATTCTCACTATATTTCCATATCATGTTCAGAATAATAAATATGCAGATATTCTCTATGACACTTATTATCTCTGTACGTTGGATCGAGGTGCCCTACCTTGGGCAACTTCCAGTTATTTCAGATATAACTGTCGTAGATGTAACTGAGATTCCGGTGGACGTGCCACCCGAACCAGTGTCCCCGGAAGTAGTCGATATAGATGATTAGAACTAATATGTATTTTTGTACAAATATTTGTAAAATAATGGTGTGTAGTTTGTAAAATAATATTGTGTATGGAAACTCAGTATTGTATAAATTAAATAAATTTTATATTAAGTTAAGTTGTAACGAGGTAATAATTTCATCGTATTAAAATTTACATAAATGGAGTTGTTACAAAAACCATATTCTTCTTGAACTATGTCCCAGTTCTAAGTATAACAGTTATTTTAACACATTTCAGAAACTTATAATAGTAAATAATTTATAATCAGAAACAATAATAAATTTATAATTCAAGAAGAGCATGGGGCAAGTCATAGAAAGAAATATCTACTCACCTGGGTAGAGCTCCAGATTGGACAGCCCTAAAATGTACTTTTCCAAGCTGAATTTGACCAATTAGACCTCAAAAACGTGTTCGGAGGGTCCAAGGACTTAGAAAATGACTCTGGGAGTTTGAGCACTATTCACCGCCGGGGAAACACTATTCACCACCACTATTCACGCCGGAATTTACTATTCACCGCCACATAAAAAGTTACTAAATAACCGAAAGAAATACATATCCTAATGTTTATCTAACTTCTGAATTCATCTATGGTGTCAGAATTTCAATGGGAGGTCTCTAAGTAAGAGTTTTAGAATTTACCTTTTTTTGAGATTTTCTACTTTAGATCTACGGCGATTCAACGGTGAATTTGAAAAACTGATCGGTCAAAACTGTAATATTCTTCGTCCTGAATCCAGAAACACCTTCAGTTTTGAGATTGGAAGCCAACAGACACTCCAAATCTAGAGAAAAAGTTGAATGTTACTATTCACTCACTTTTCACTCACTATTCACTCACTATTCATCCTCTCTGTTTTTTTTCTCAAATTTGCCTCCGTGCGTCTATTGCCTCCCCTCCCCTTTTATTTTTATTTTTTTAATTATATTTAATTATTATTATTATTTAATAATTAGATAATAAGATTTTCTTTATATAAATTCATATAAATTCTGTTTTTCATCCAAAAATATCCCAAATTTTTTTTAAAATATACATTCTCAATAACCTTTAGTTGAACTCTAAAATCATGATTTTTCTCAATAAAAATTCAATTTATTATTTAATAATTAGATAATAAGATTTTCTTTATATAAATTCATATAAATTCTGTTTTTCATCCAAAAATATCCCAAATTTTTTTAAAAATATACATTCTCAATAACCTTTAGTTGAACTCTAAAATCATGATTTTTCTCGATAAAAATTCAATAAAACAAATTACAAAATAAATATCTTTATACATAATAAAAGAAAAAATATTTCTAAAAATATGATAAAAATTCATTAAAGGCCAGTATAATTATTTGAAGCAACACAATAATTATTTTACTTAAAAATCTAATTACTTTTAGCAAAACATTGTCATGAAAAATATATTTGCTTATAGCAAAACATTATTATTTAAAAATAAAATTTATGGGATGTTACAACATCCATGACCAATCATCAAAGTTCTAAGATCAATATCTCATATAAATATTATAAGTTTCAAAACTTTTCTTCAAAAAGAAATATTGTTAAACTTACCTAGAGTATTTATTCCCCTAGACTTCTCCTTCTTCTTTCTTCTTTTCTTCTTCTTCTTTCCTCACTCTACCTTGCTTCTATTTTTCCTCTCTCTCACTTGGACGAAATTCTAATGTTGTAAGGGTGGGTTTTCTTATATAGACTACCAAATAATTCAACTTTCATGATCATGGGTCTACCTTATCACAATTAGGATACACTTTGTTGAATTTTTGGAAAACAAACAACTTATGTTCTTGTTTTCTTCTTCCTTAGTCAAGATATGCATAGGAAAAGGAGATTTGTATTTTTAAAATTATGATGATATGTTCTTAAGATAAGGGACAAGGTCTCTTTGATTTAGGGATTCATTTCCATTTTCTTTTGTCTTAAACAAGTATGATAGGTTTGCCTTTTTAGGTGGCAAATTTATAGCCCTTGAATCTCCATTATTTGGTTGATATTATTTGTGTGGGATATGAATGTTTTGTCCTAATGCCATGTATTATCATACCACTTGCTAGAATTATGAGTGTAGGATATAGATGTTTTTGTCCTAAAGTCTTGTATTATCATGCCACTTACCAAAATTATGAATGTAGAATCACACCACTTGCTAAATTTTTGTCTTAATGCCATGTAACCTAATCTTTATTATTATTACATTATTATATCATCACCTAATTTATTTTATTTTATTTTTCCTCTTGAATTTGGGCTTATTCCTACATATTATGGGCTTATTCCTACTCATTTTCTTTGCTTTGGATAAAATTCTACCTTTCTTGGAGGGCTTAGTCACATTTTCATAATTTTTGGACTATTGGTCCAATTACTATATCCTAGTCCAAGTCTAGTTTTATTTCTTGCTTAGATTATCCAATGGGTTTGCTAAAAACTTATTTGAAGTGGAAAAACTCTATATGAAGTGTCCATAGGTAAAAGCCCAATTTATGGGTGGAGATACTAAATTTAGTAACTTTTACTCTTAAATTAGGAAAAATTACCCTAATCCAATCTTCTTGAAATTTTAAGACCTTTACTTTCTTCACAAAAATTTATCTTCCTTACCTAAGAATTTCACCTTTCTTTAGCATGTTTATTTCTAATATTTCCTCTTAGGTTTTCTTTCTTTACCTATTCCATTAATATTAGAACATTTCTATGCAAATATGTAAGGTGAAAAATTTCTAAGGAAAATATCTAAAAATTACGGGATGTTACAATTATATTATCTACAATAAATCAAGAATTATTCAAACATTTATTGTGTCAAAGATTATCTACAATATATCAAGATTCACACTTTACAAAATTAAAAATGAAAAGATGTAAAAGGAAGAAAAACATAACAACAGATAGGTGGTAGTGTAACAACTCTATTTTTTTTTACATATATATATATATATATATATATATTTAAAATCCCATGAAGTCATTACCTCTTTACTTTTAACTAATTAACTCATAATAACATTCAATTAATTTAACTAAGTATAATTAAGATTTATACATCACTAATTAACAACATCCGTATGCAAATCAAACACATATATGTCTACATTTTATTCATCCATATTGATCAATTTCAAATATAAGGGTGCGAGTGGTTGCACCTTTACCGAGATCTTAGCCTACTTGACCCAACATACGCTAAAAGCCGATCATAGAGAATATCTGCATATCTAGTCCTCTGAACATGATATGAAAATATAGTGAGAATTAAATCTCAGTAGGTTCAACAATAAATCATAATTATCATTAATGTAGATCATCATGTTATATTCATCTGTATACGCTACAACAAATATTTTATATTTCTAATAGGATTCCTCTATCAAAATTATTATATGCACATATTTCATATCATTCAAAACAGAGCTTTCAGTATAATACAAAATTTTAGTCTCAATACAGCTCATTTGTCATAAATTTCTCAATCAAAGTTTATCATATATACATGACTTTTCTTGAGGCAATCATATAGCTTTATAAATCAATGTCTTGTGCATAAATATTTACTTTACCATTTAATAAAAAATACATACAGTATAAGATATGTCAGAAATTTATTTTCAAAATTATACTCTTTTTGAACTATATTTCAAATTGTAAACAATTCAGATAATTTAATCTATTTCAGAAGTATATAAAAGTGTAAATAACTTATAAATATAATCAATTACACATTTAAAAATTAAGAAGAGTATAGGGCAAGTCATAGAAAGAATCATCTACTCACAGGGTAAGGCTCCAGGTTGGACAGTCCTAACATATAATTTTTCAATCTCAATTTGACCAAATAGACCTCAAAAACGAGTCCGAAGAATCCAAAAACTTAAGAAATAACCTCAGGAGCTTAGTCAATGCTGGCCACTATTCACCGCCGAAAATCACTATTTATACTCGTCTGATTTATTGTTTACGATGCACAAAAAGTTGTTAGATGGCTGAAAAATTTCATATCTTAAAGTTTATCTAACTTTTGAATTCATATACGACGTTAGATTTTCAATTTGAGGTCTCTAAATAGAAGTTTCAGAATTTAAATTTTTAAAGATTTTTTACTTTCGATTTGCGGCGATTCTGTGGCTGATTTGAAAAATTGTTCAGTCAAAATCGTAGTATTCTCTATCATAAATCTAGTGGTACCCTTAATTTTGAGATCGGAAGCCAATAGGCAGTCCAAATTTAGAAATAAAAATAAAAATTACTATTCATACTATTTAACGATTACGAAAATTGAAATTTTCGCATTACTCGCTTTTGTCTCCCCTTCCCCTTTTTCTTTCATCATTATTATTATTATTTAATAATTAAATATTTAAATTATTTTTATTATATATATATATATATAAATACTATTTTTCATCTTAAAATATATCAAAAATTTCTAAAAATTTACATTTTTATAAAAAATTAATTGCACAATTAAATCATGACTTTTCTTAATAAAAATTTTAATAAAATAAATTACAAAATAAATATCTTTATATATAATAAAAGAAAGAATATTTTTAAAAATAAAATAAAAATTTGTCAAAGGACTAGTCAGTAGGATGTACATTATGTAGTGTAACCAGTGTATATTTTTGGAAGAATAATTTCATGTATTTTTTTATTTTGATGTCATGAGTAGTATCTGGTGTTACTCTTGTAGAACTTTAATACTGATGTAACCTCTTGTGGAGTAATGATATAAATATGTGGTATGTTATTCTTATAATTTAGTAAATTTAAAGAAATTTACTTACAGTATAAACCAACATAAAACTGAACGCATATAAAAAAAAGAAAAAACTTGGCTCTTGCACATTTTAGTTTTTCTTGTGAAGTACAAGTTTTCTATTTAGTGTTTATTGTTTGATTAGGAAATTGTCTTTATAAATAGACATGTATTTTTTTTAATAAATTAGATTTTAGTGGATGAATTATATTTTTAAGAGAGTATTTTCTCTTTAATTATTTAAAGAACTATTAATTTTTTTTATAATATTCAAGTAAGACTTATTATTTACTTTTTTTTTTATTGAGTGCTGTGTTTATAATGTTTTCTTATATTATTGATTTTTATCTCTTTATAAATAATGTGTTAAGATATTTTTTAATTTTATTATTATAAATTTAAATTAAAACATGATCTTTTAATTAGATCCCTTATTAATTTTGAGCTTTATTACTTTTAGTAAGATTTATATTAGAGATTCACATTATATTCAATATATATATATATATATATATATATATATATATATATATATTCATGTGAGTGATTTTCAATATCATACACACTATATGAAATCTTACATAAAAAATAGCATATCAATTTTTTTTTATACTAATTTTGACGGTATAATTATTTTGGTATGTTCAACAAGGACTAGCAAAATACATACTAACTACATTATTTTTGTTTCAATAATGATCTTTTCAAAAAAAAAAAAAGAAAAAGAAAAAAATAGAAGTGAATTAAACATAGCTATATTAGTATAAAGGTTATATTTCCAGTTATTCCTAAAATACAAACTACAAAATTATCCAAACACGAAGAAGAAATAACAACTCCCGAACTCTCTTAAACACCCGTTTAAGGTTAATGCACGGTTCACGGAACAAGGTTTAACGCCTCTTCTATTGTCCACTCTTCTTGCCGTCTCATTTCTATCTCAGCTAAGTGGCTCTTCCCCTCTCTCCTTATCCATGGCATTCGCGTTCGTCACCTTACCAAAACCTTCTCTTTACCGAAACCGAGTCTTCTCTTCCTTTGACCTGAGACTTATAGGTACTTAGAACTATTCAAACTTCCACTTCTCTTTGTCAAATTCTCCATTTCACTAATTTCTAAACGTTTTCTTATCTGGGAATTATGAAGGTCTGCGGAGGAACTCTCTGAAAGTTAATGCAATTTCAAAAAAATGGGAACCTACAAAGGTTTTTATGTACATTTTGCAATTTTCGTGGTTTGTGGGGTAGTAATAATTGGTTGCTCTAGGCTACAACTAGTACGCCTACACCCATAATCATTTATATCCTATTTAGCTTTTGAAAATCAATTTCTTTTTAACTCAGTATTGGTGAATGTGGGTTGCAGGTGGTCCCACAGGCTGATAGAGTTCTTATTCGTCTGGAGGAGCTGGCAGAAGTATGCTATAAGCTTTTCATTTTATTTAATATATAACTTTGTTTATACTTCTGTTGAATGCTTTTTGTTTTTAGTTTCTAGTTTTTCATCTACTAGCTAGAGTTGCAAGTATAAATGTACAATATAGAGATATTACACATGTTCGAAGCATTGGGGTGAGTATTTGAACTGGTACTAAGTTTGCGGGCTTTTTTGTTCCGCTATCTTTCAATTTGTTATGTTTATCTTGCTTTGAGAAACATATTTCGATTGTGATCTGCAAAAGCCTCAACAAGAACGTTTGACAAGCGTGGTGTGCAAATGTACTGCTAACAGAAATTAGTGTTTCGCACCATAGTATTCTCTCTATTTTTCATGGAGAACCTACCTGCATATGCCACTATGTGCATGTAATGTGATTTATCAGTCATTGGATGCCTTTTGATCTATAATAGTTGATATTGCCATTCTACTGTGTGTTTATTAGGTGGCATTTGGTACATGGACATTTGAATTTTCCAAATTCTTTGAAACCTATTTATAAGATATTTGGGGGGTTTTGGACATAAAATATATGAAAAATTCAAGATTTCTATGTTCTATTCTATATGTCCTAAACAAGATAGGGGTATATATTTTTTCATGTATCTCGTCCTCAAAATTTTTAGAGACAGGTTTTCACGTACGTGGGAAATTTAGAAGTTCACTAACCAAACACCATCTATAGATGCAGACGTGCCATGCATTGAGGGTCGAATAGAAGTAAGCCTAACAGAAATGAGAAAGAGGGTAGAGAGAAGTTTCTTAATCTTGCTTGGGTGCGCACTGTGCACTACTGAGCAATAAAAACATAATAATGTTTAGACATTCAATTGATTTTGGACAGAGGTGGCTAGGAACACATAGCAGTGCTAGCTACTGTTCTAATAGGCGACCTAGAAATTAATGGGTAGAGTAGCAGCTAAGAATTTACCAGGAATTAAGGACATTCTTTGGATTTATATTCATAAGTTAAAATATAAGTTTTAATTACACACATAGTAATCTTTTTTATAGGCATAATAAAACTTGACTGACAGGTAAACAATAACTTTCCTAGCCTATATATAACCTAACAGGACAGGACAATTATTCTAATATAATTACCTGAATGTTACCTAAATAACTAAATAGTGACACAGACACTGTGGGGTGGGGAATGCTAGCAGGCAGATAGGTTTTGTTGGAAAATAGTTACAAGGGAAGTATAGAGGAGTTGCTGGCAGGGAATAAAGGCAAAGAAGCATTTGGGCTTTGGAAGTTGAAGGCATTCTCTAATTGCCAAGTTTTCTCTTGTCTTTTCTTAAGAATTCTATATTGGTGTTACTATTACTTTATATTATTGTTTTTATTCTATTGTAATTGCTGAATTGCTAGTTAGGATAGATATATCCTTATTAGAGCACTCGGTTCTGTGCCTACAATTAGTACAAGGATGGAAAATAAAGTAGATACCTTGGAACAGGAGTTGTCAACCGTGAGAGGGAAAGTTAGAGAATTGAAAGACAGGCTGGGAAATAAATAGCATACAATGGGTTCCTTGAGGGAATTCGAGGCAGAATTGAAAGAATCATTTGCACGGAGAGAGGCAAGAGGAAAATCTCCACTATCGCTGTCGACAAACCATGGAGGAGGACATGCTTATGCAACGAAAGGCTGTGGGTCAAATGCTGGAGATGGTGCTACAGGCCATGATGGCTGAGAATGGCCGAGGGGGCATGTGTTGCAGGCCGAGATTGGTCTAGGGGGGACTTCCCTACAAGATATGTCCGATGAGGTTCTTAATGGGGCCTTTCTTAATGGCTTGAACAAAGACATTGGGTTGAGGTAAGATTAACTGGACCAAGAAATTTAGTTCATGTAATGTCGTTGGTTCAGAAAATTGAAGACAAGTTTTTATCTTTGGAGAGAGTAAAGGAGTCTAAGATGCAACCCTTGAGCCTTTGGGCTTTAATAAGACAACCAGAAGCTATGTAAGCAATGTGAACAAATGTAAGGCAAACTGACACGGGCAATTCAAGCAAGAGAATAATTTTAAAAAGCTTATTGAGGCTCAGTATCAAGCTAAAAGGGAGGAAGATTTGTGTTTTCGATGTGATGACAAATACAATTTTAACCATAAATGTAAAAAATAAGCAGTTGTAGGTCTTGTTTGTAGAAGCTGAAGAGGAGGAGGAACTTGAAGTTGAAGAGGTTAAAGAAGGTGTGACAAAGGAAAACCTAATCGAATTGTCAATGAATTTGATTGTGGGAATTAATTTCTCTAAGACTATAAACAATGCTGTAAGTTGGGTTCCAAGGAAGTGATAGTGTTGATTCCTAGTGGGGCTTCTCATAATGTGATCTCAAAGGAAGTGTTATCTTAGCTCTTAGGTAAATATTCCATTGAAAGAACTAGAAGCTTTGGTGTAATTGTTGGTAATGGGATCAAAGTCATGGCTGATGGCTTTGCAAAGATGTAAAATTTGAAATGCGAGGTTTAGAAGTGATTTAAAATTTCTTTCCCTTTGGATTGGGAAGTGTAGATGTGATTCGGTGGCATGGATGGGTACTCTAGGAGAAATGTGCATGAACTGGAGTACCCTATCTATCTCTTTTGTGCAATTCAACACGAAAGTGAAATTGCAGGGAGATCCTTCTCTCACCAAATGGTTTCTCTCAAAGAAGGCTTAAATTAGTCAAGGAAGATGGGCAAGGTTATTGGACGGAATTTGGAAACTGTGATTTTTACGGCAGATAGGTTAATCATTCAACCAATACTGAATTAGACAATTTACTACGTCAGTTTGTTGTTATATTCAAGGTCTCTCAATCCGTACCTCTCACGATGGACCATGACCATGCTATCAAGCTTAAGGAAGGGGCTCAACCTCCTAACCTCCCACCTTTAGACCTCATTGTTACCCACATCACCAAATTACTAAAGTGGAGGAGATAGTGAAGGAAATGTTGGCAATGAGCATTATCAAGACTAGCACTAGTCCTTTTTTTAACTCAGTTTGAAAAACTTTTTCAAACTCTTTAAAACTTTTTATTAAAAACCAGCAGCTAGTAAATGTAGAAAAAAAAGCCACTTTAGATGAAGGGTAAATAAAACGGTAAACTTAAACACAAGTAAATAAGCCAGGAGATGAAAAATTAAAGCACAAGAGTAGCAAAGCAAAGACATAAGATGGAGCTTAGAAAAACCAAAAGCTAAAAGCAAGGGAGTAGGGATGGCACAATGATATTTATATTGGTTTATCTCAATCACTGAGCCTATATCTATTCTCCAAGCCACAACTTGAGAGTTTCACCATACCGCAAGTTTAACTAGGCACTTGTAAGTCTCTTTATAGCAACACAACTCAACCGAGTTAGAACATACCGGGTTCACTCCCTGTACGACCAAAATCCAACACCAACTCTAGGTTTGCACACCTAAAAACTGTCAAGGTTACCTCTCCTTGACTTCAAATCTCTCGGAAGAAACAATATAAGTGGTTCAAAGACTCTCTTACAGGGTGTATGATATACAACTATAAGCCTATATAAGAAAATAGAGGAAAACAAGAGCTCAAGAGAAAATTCAGATGTCATGCAAAGTTATTCTCATCTTCCAATGTTCAAGACATTTGGTATTTATAGGGAAATGAAGTTTCTAGCCGTTGGGGATTATTTAAGATTGAAATCAATAAAATTTGACTGTTGTAAAGGTATAAAATCAATCCCAAATTTTGCGCTAGGCAACCACTCTAGGCTATAGGCACTTGGTCATTGTGGTAATTCCAGATTTTAAGCTTTCTAGAAAGTCATCGGGCCTCCATTGGTACAGCTGTATGTATATACATAGATTACCGGTGAGAATTCTAAAGCATCTAATTTGAGTTTGAATTTAAACTACACAAGATAACAACCTAATGTGAAGATTAAACAATAATACAATAAACTCCCTTATTATTTTACACTCCCTTTAAAGTTGAGCCATACATGTTGTACATGCACAACTTGCTAGTTAGATCTTCAAAATTGGTTCTAGGGAGAGCTTTAGTGAATATATCATCAATATGTGATTTTGTAGGGATATAAATTAGCTGAGTAATTGACTTATCAATCTATTCAACGATGAAATGTCGGTCTATTTCAATATGTTTTGTCCTATCATGATGTACTGGATTCTTTGCAATGCTGATAGCAGCTTGATTATCACAAAACATCTTAATAGGTTTTCCTGTCATGATTCTCAATTCACTTAACAATCTTTGTATCCACATTCCTTACCAAATATCTGGAGCTAAAGATCTAAATTCTGCCTCTACACTATTTCTAGAAACCACAGATTGTTTCTTGCTTCTCCATGTTATAAGATTTTTCTATACATAGGAACAATATTCTGAAGTAGATCTCCTATCAGTTACACTTCCAGCCAAATCAGTATAAGAGAAAACGTCAATATCTCTGATGTTATTCTTCTGATAAAGTATTCCTCTTCCAGAGTTCATCTTCAAGTATGTTAGAATTCCATTTACTGCTTCCATGTGTTCTTTTGTTGGATTGTTCATAAATTTATTGACAACTCTAACAGAGAATCCAATTTCAGGTCGTGTATGGGAGAGGTATATGAGATGCCCTACAAGTCTATGATATCTCCCCCTATCAACTGGTGTATTGTCCTGTTTATTTCCCAATTTCTTTGTTAAATCCATTGAAGCATCAATGGCTTACATCCAAGTATATCTAACTCTTTTAGCAAGTCTAGGACATATCTGCCTTAGAAAACAAATATTCCTTTCTTAGAATGAGCCACCTCCATGCTTAGAAAGTATTTTAAATAGCTAAGGTATTTAATTTCAAATTTCTTGGCTAAATGCTTTTTCATCATCACCTATTAAGATGATATCTTCCACATACACTATTAAGATTGATATCTTCTTTTTTGAAGAGAACTTAAAAAATAAAGTGTGGTTGGCCTGACGTTGAAATATATCTTTGTTTTGTAATTGACTGTGCAAATCTACCAAACCATGCCCGAGGTTATTGTTTGAAACCATGCTAGGATTTTTTGAGTTTATGTACCTTATTGTGATTAGTGATAGTTTCAAAACACGGGGGTATCTCCATATATACTTCTTCCTCTAAGTTACTATTTAAGAATGCATTTTTAATATTTAGTTGATGTAATGGCCAATTTAAGTTTGCTACTAATGAAAAAAAGACTCGAACAGTGCTGAGTTTGGCCATTAGAGCTAGGGGTGTACAAAGATTCGATTCGGTCTTAGCATTGATGCAAACCAAACTAGGCATGCATTTTTTGAGAAAAAATAGATCTATTCGGTTTGATTGAAGTCTATGGAGCCGAATCAAACCAAACCATAAAAAATCGGCCGGTTTGATTCGGTTCATTGGTTGTATTTTTCTTCTTCTTCTTGAATTTTTTGGGAGTTAGGTAGTTGAAAGAAATAGAAACCATGGTAAAAAATATGATAGGTTTACTCGCAAAAGAATCAGAACCTGTTTATCTGCCCACACCGTGACTTTCGTTTCCTTTTGCATGGATCTTGTGCAGTGTTCGAATGTAGCCAAGTGTGGACACCCTGTAATGTTGCTTGTTGATAATCCAGTGTGCTTGTCTGCATGCGCAATTGAAAGTATAAATAATAAAATAGTAAAATATAATAAAATATACAATTACAAATATATGAAAAATTGTAAAAGTATTTTTGAAAATTATCAATTTTTTTTTAAATATAATAAATTATTCTGAAAGATATAAGTGATAAAGCTACAATAAGCATGTCATAATGGGTGAAGATAATTCTTCTCTTTTCTTTTATTCATTATTGTTTTATATGAACACCCCTTGTAACATGCGTTGTTGTCCTCTCCCCCCCCCCCCCCCGAAGAAAAAAAATTATGTAGTTCAGTGAGTATTGTAGTTTCTTTTATTCATTGTTCTTATCCTTGTCTTGAAACTTCCATTTTCTCTGATTTCGCTCTCGGTTTCTATATCCGTTTGATCCATATGTTAGTTTTACTTCAATTTTCTTTCTCCTTTTAAGACTATTGCAGTTGCCTATAATTGGGTACTTAATGTTGGAATACTCAATGCCAATATGCATCCAATTATATGCTTATGTAACAACATACAAACTAATTCATATGAAGTTGCTAATGGAAGCTATGTTTCCACTGTTCAGACTAAAGAAAAGAAATACTAAGGTATCGTAGATGGAGCTGAGGAAAACTTATATGCCTCTTATTGTAGATAGGTTTCGCACTCAGTCTTTATATACATTGAAGACAAACAAAGTTTATGTATTAAATTGTGCACAAGGAGGATAGAAGGATTGGGATATAATATTGTGCAAAGTAATACCGAAGAGGAGAACGAGAGATGCAGAAGAATTGATGTCTTTATTTTCTGCTATATTAAACTACATGTATGCACTAGAAGAATTCCATTGCAAATATCTTGATGAATAGGGATAAGAAAAAGGATAAGAAAAAGGAATGAAAATAAAAATAACAACCAGATTACATCAACATATATAACGTCTAAAGATAATGATAACGGAAAAAATAAGATCAGTAACATATCTTTAATATCTTGAAAGGATTTAAGTCGAGAAAGGTGGGATTTCTAACCCCCTCAAACTGGATTGTAAATATCAAACAATCCTAGTTCGCATATCATCTTATCAAAAAGAGTCCTATGTAATCCCTTAGTTAGAATGTTCGCTATTTGTTCTATTGAACATACATAAGTAATGTTGATAGTCTCATTCTCCACTTTTTCCTTGATAAAATGTCTATTCACTTCCACATGTTTAGTACAATCATTGTGTATTGAGTTGTGAGCTATACTAATGGCAGCCTTGTCACAATATATCTTCATAGGACATTCTTGTTTCACTTAAAGTTCTACAAGAAGATGTTGAACCCAAATTAACTCACTAATCCCATTTACAAGAGATCTTAATTCAGTTTCAGCACTACTACTGACTATCACATGTTTCTTACTTCTTCAGATTACAAGGTTTCTCCAAACAAATGAATAGTACCCAGAGGTTGATCCTCTATCTGTTATAGATCTAGTCCAATCAGCATCTGTGTAACCTCCACATCTCGTGAATTTCCCTTTTTGAAATATAATTCTCTTCTAGGACTACCTTTTAGATATTTTAAAATTCAGATCATAGCTTCCATATGCTCTTCTCTTGGATTATGTATGAATTGACTTACTATGCTAACTGCATAAGCAATATCTGGCCTTGTGTGAGCTAAATAGATAAATTTTTCAAGCAATCTCTGACATCTTCCCTTTTCTGCTGGAGCACTGGATTCATGAATCCTAAATTTAATGTTAGGGTTAGTAGGAGTATCTATAGATTTACACCCTAGAAGTCCAGTCTTTAAAAGATTCAGGGTATATTTTCTTTGAGAGATAGAAATTCTTGATTTGTTTCTTACTATTTCTATCCCAAAAAAATATCGTAGCATCCCCAGGTTTTTGACTTCAAATTCACTAATTAATTTTTTTTAAAGTGTTTATTTTTGAATCCATGTAGCCGACCCCACCTATTGGAAAAAGGCTTTGTTTTTATTGTTGTTTATTTTTGAATCATTATCCCCTGTTACTATAATATCATCCACATAAATTATGAGTATAATGGATTTTCCTTCTTCATGTTTATAAAATAGAGTATGATCAGAATGTGCCTGCTTGTATCTGTGCTAAAGAATAACTTTGGTGAATCTCTCAAACCATGCTCTGAGTGACTGTTTAAGGCTATAGAGAGATTTTTTAACTTACAAATTTGCCCAGCTGCACTTTTGAATCTAGGAGAAGCCTCTATATAAATCTCCTCAATAAGGTCTCCATTCAAGAATGCATTTTTTATATCTAATTGATGAAGGGACCAATGAAGATTTGTAGCAATAGAGAGAATAACTCTAATAGTATTTAGCTTTGCCACTACAGCAAATGTTTCTTGGTAGTCTATGCCATATGTTTGAGTAAACCTTTTTGCAACTAATCTTGCTTTGTATTTTTCAATGGTTCCATTGTAGTTGTACTTAATTGTAAAGACCCATTTGCTGTCTACTGGAGTACAGGTTCCTCCATCAACTCCCATGTTCCATTGTTTTCCAATGCTTGCATTTCTTCTTTCACAGTTTTCTTCCATTCTTGTTTTTTTAAAGTTTCTTCAATATCTTTAAGAACTTCTGTTTTCTCCATATTTGAGATAAAGGCCTTCATAGAATTTGAAAGGTGTTCATATTGTACAAAAGGAGCAATAGGATGTAAAGTGCATGACCTTGTACCTTTTCTCAAGACAATAGGTAAGTCATCCGGATGATTATTAAGAGTTAAATCAGAGGCATTATTTGGTTATGGGGTTGATTCATGGCAATTTTAAGGATTTGGGAAAAATATATTACTTTGCTGTTTCTTCCTGCCTATGTAGACAAGCAACTCAGGTGTTGATTGATTTTCTGAGGCACAATTTTCTCCCTTCTGCTCATCTCCGTTCTGTTTCCCTCCAGTTGTATTGTCATCAGGTTCATTTTCAATTTGTTTTCAGTCAAGAGAAGAGATTGTTTCAGGTATTTGCTTGTTTTCGGATAGAATTTGCTCACTGTTTTTAGGTAGACTGAAGGGTGAAGTTTCATTTGCAAGGAAAAAATTACCTACATCATCCTTTTTCCCCTAAAGGGAATTTTTAGGGTAATAAATAGTGTTTTCAAAGAGTGTAGCATCCATAGTCACAATGAGTTTTTTTCTATTTGGAAGATAGCATTTATAGCCTTTTTGGTGTGCAGCATAGCCAAGTAAGATAGCCTTTATAGCTCTAGGATCAAGCTTGTTTCAGTGGATGTCATGGTTGTGGATAAATGCAGTACAACTGAACACTTTTAGGGGTAAATCAGTGATAGTTTTGTTTTTTGGAAAATATTTGGAGTTGTCTAAGGGGGTTTGAAAATTGAGTACTTGTGATGGCATCTGATTGATAAGGTAGCATGCAGTGAGAATAGCATCTCCCCATAAGTGTTTTGGGGTATTGGTAGTAAACATTAGGGATCTTGCTACTTCTAAAAGATGTTTATTTTTTTTTTCAACAATGCCATTTTGTTGGGGGTATTAGGACATGAACTTTGATGGATAATCCCATTTTGTTGTAGATAGGAACTTAAAAAATTTGATTAATATATTTTCTACCATTATCAGTGTGAAGGATTTGAATATTAGTGTCATACTGATTTTTTACCATGGTATGGAAGTTGATAAATGTGCTAGCAGCCTCAAATTTGTCTTTTAACAAGTAAATCCAACATATACAGGCGTGGTCATCAAATTTGCCTTGAGGAAGATTCCCAATTAGTTGTATGTGCTTGCTTTGTCTCTTCTCCATCTTCATCAAAGTAATATGGTCCCCTTTTTTCCTTAGCATTGCCAATCCTCTTCCTTGAAGTTCGGTATTGAAATTCACAATTTTTCTGTGAGAATATCATTCTACAATTGCTGTTATTTGATAACTTACTTATTGATAGAAGGTTACATGACAGATTTAGAACATATAAAACAGATTTAAGCACAAGTGTTGGGCTTATTTTTACTGACCCAATTCCAGCAATATTGGATAAAGATCTATCAACAATTCTTGGCTTGGCTGTAATTAGGGTAATATGTGGAAAATAATTGGATGCATCTAGTCATATGGTCAGAAGCTCTCGAATCTATAATCCAGGATTTGTTCTCATCTCTAGTGCAATTTAAGGCAGAATAAAAATTACTTTGCTGGGTTATTAATGAGGTGGCAGTAGGTTTTTCAATGCTTAGTAACTTGAAAAGCCTTTCAAGTTGTTCCTTGTTGAGAAGGTTACCTATAGCTTCTCCCTTTAGGTTTGAATGCTCAGCATTTGCCTGGTAGGCTCGGTTTTTCCTTTGCAGGTGATTAGGATGCTTTGTCTGATCTTTATTTGCTGGCCTTTCATGTAGTTTCCAATAGGTTTCTCTTGCATGATTAGTCTTTTGACAGTGATCACACCACATATTTCCCCTTTTAAAGCGTCTTTGTTCATGTGAGGGATATGACTTTTTATTTTGCTCGTGGTTTCTTGAGATTACAAGTGCTGAAATTTCCGGTTGTGCATACCCTTTAGATTCTCCAAGCATCATTTTTCTTCTACTCTCCTCCCTTTTAACATCTAAAAAAAACTTTTTCAATCCTAGGCAGAGGTTTTAAACCAAGTATTCTCCCTCGGACTTCATCTAATTCTTGATTGAAGCCAGAAAAAAGTCATATATTTTAGTTTTTTCTACTAACTTAAGATACTTATCTTGACATTTATCACATCAGTCAATAGGTTCAAATATATCCAACTCCTACCAAATTTTCGCGAGTGAAGTATAGTATTCGGTGGTGCTCAGATTATCTTGTTTAAGACTCTTAACTCTATCTCTTAATTCAAATAATTGGGCAGAATTATCAAGGCCTGAGTAAGGCAATTTTACCTTTTTCCAGATGTCCTTAGCGGTTGGGTAGATGAGATACAGGGATCCAATATGCTCCTCCATAGAATTTATCAGCCACGACATAACTAAGGCATTCTAAATATCCCAACTCGCGTACAAGGGATTGGTTGGGTCTGGTTTTGTTGCTGTTCTTTTCAGGAACCCAATCTTTCCTCTTTCTTTGGTTACCATTTGGATAGCCCGCGATCACTGAAGAAAATTCCGTCCATTAAGCTTGTAGAATGTGATTTGAAGGGGAGATTGATCGAAAGCTGATGTCATCTGCAAAGGTATTGCTGGATTAATGGTAAGGCTCGAACCAGGAGAGGATTTTACAGCATTCTCCCCTTGATCGTCCTTGCTTACCCCAGTAAGGGCCTAAAGTTGGCCATAATTCGTCCTCTCACTGGTATCCTAGCTCTGATACCATGTGCAAAGTAATACTGGAGAGGAGAATGAGAGATGTAGAAGAATTGATGTCTTTATTCTCTGCTATATTAAACTACATGTATGCATGGAAATATATAGAAGAGTTTATCCCGATGAATCAGGGATAAAAAAAAGGAATGAAAAATAAAAATAACAACCAAATTACATCACCATAAATAATGCCTAAAGATAAGGATAAAAGAAAAAAATAAAACCAGTAACATATCTTCAGTATCTCGAAAGGATTGAAGCCAAGAAAGGTGGGATTTCTAACAAATATGCCTCTGGCATTTTTTTGCTGCAATATGTTCTCTTAGTCTCGAAGGAAAAATGATTTTTTTTATGGCTAAATCCTTAGTCAAAAGCCAAGGCTACCTCCAAGAACAAAACTTTCATTTGCTTGTCTGTTCTTTATGTTCTTCATGTTACTGAGATGAGTTTATTCTAGAAATGTGAAGACCACATAAAGCATTATCCCTGATAGGTATTTTTCCTGCCTAGAAGCTCCAAGCTAGTATCTAAGTGTTTCAACAATGTATGGGAGCTAAGGAATTTAAAATAAATTTTTTGGGGAATTTTTAGCCAAAATGGATTTACACCTTTAGTATTATACATATTGTGGTATTGGATTGTAATTATGGCATCCTTGTTGTGCTTGGTCAAAGACATTTTAGACATATTGAAGGGATTGTTTCAATAATTTAATGTATTTTACTTTCTTTCTTATCTTGCTTGTTTTGATGTAATGGGAAGACTCCTAATTTTGGCTGTTTTCATTGAAATTTTGTTTATTCTCTTATTAACTGACTTTTTTTTCTTTGTTCAAAGAAGAAAAAAGTGTGGCAGAAAGCTAGTTCTGCTGAAATAGAAAGAGATGAAAGAAGCAATATGAACTTAACAATGCATAAGTCACTCAGGAAGGGTGATTATTACTGTTCTAGGTGTACATGTTACTGGATGGATAATGATGAAAACACGAGCAATTAAGATGCTTGGAGTAGAGATTTCTTTGTCAAGCAATGAAGTTATCCTTTTATTTTTAAATACCTTCTCTTGGTTGCAATATTATGGATACTGTGTGCTAATGATTAGTGATGGTATATCAGGTGGGAAAAGTAGTATATTGTTCCAAAAAATTGAAAAGACTAGGGCTTTTATTACTTTTTTCCTCTTTAGTAATTACTATATATATTTAGAATATTTTCAATGGGGGAATGACATCAAAGTTCATCTTGATCTTGGATTACACACTGAACATATCCAAGAATTGGGGTCCCGATATATGATTTTCGCAGTTGATATAGTTCTAGTCAGTAAATCGAAAAAGAAAATAAATACAAAGTTAGAGTCATGTAGACAAGTTTTGGAAGCATATGGCTTCTGTATAAATTGAAATAAGACAGAATATATGAAATGTAAATTTAGGAAAAGAGACAGAAATTTGAATTTAGAGGTAAAACTTAGAAATCATTTTATAAAACAAGTTACAAGTTTCAAATATCTTGAATTCATTATACAAAATGATGAAGAAATAAATGAGGATGTAAACCATATGATTCAAGCTAGGAGGATGAAATGGAGGAAAGTTTCGGGTGTCATTTGTGATAGAAAATTGTCACTCAAAATTATGGAAAAATTCTATTATACAGTTATATGGCAATATTGTATGGTACTGAATGTTAAGCGGTTAAAGGACATGAGACCAAACTCAATGTCGCATATATGAAAATGTTGCGTTGGATATGTGGACACAGTAGACGAGATATGATTAAGAATGAATGTATTAGAGAAAAAGTTGGGTATCACTTATTATAGAGAAAATGGTAGAATCTAACTTAAGGTGGTTTGGCTTCCAATAAGAAAAGTAGATAAGATGGAGAGCAATCTAATAGTTGGAGGTAGAGAGAGGTTAAAAAAAATAATATGTGAAACTATTAAGAAAGATTTAACAATTAATAATCTCTATTGATCTCATTTATAATAAGACATTTTGATATTGTTTGATCTATGTAACCGACCTTATTTGGTGAAAAAATGTTTGGTTTGTTGTTGTTGTATGACATGGCAACTATATCTTTGCTCAGGGCATTCTATTATGATGGATTTTATATTGGGTACTTTCATTTTCAAGATGCTGTTCTTTTGTTCCTTCTTTTGTACGTCTACAGTACTTTGTCTTGTGTATGTTTGGGTGCACTTTTGGATTTTTTTAATCAATTTAAGAAGTGTAATGTAATTTTCTTTACTAATCTTGACAATTTCTCCTATCTGTGGGAGTTATCTTGTAACTATGCTCTTTTTGTTATTCTTTTTTTCCAATGTATTAAATTAAACTAGTTTTGAAAATGAATCACTTGTTTTTATAACAAAAAATCAATCGTGGTTACCATTTAAATATTCAATTATAGGAAAAACCATCTAGAAAAATACATGCCATAGGAGCATTTCAAACGTTGCCAATGGTGATGCCATCTGCTGATATTCTTGGTTCGGCACTAAGAAACGCAAGGAGAACTACTCCGACAAAAGGTTGTTTACTAGAATGATGTTCTTTTTGTTTTATCTTGGTATGTTTTTTTCACATCATAAAAACTTTTTTGAAAATTAATTTAGTTTTTTAAACTGTAGGCATTGCTAATATTGCAAAACGGGAGAGAAACAGAGGTGCAAAGCAACTTGATGCATTGATGAAAGTATGTTCTTAACTTTAAAATATGTCATATTATTATAATGTTTATTCCAGCTTATATATTCTATTTATAGAAAAAATTAGTGATTACTGACACTGTATCTCTTGTCAGGAACTAGCTGTTCCCTTGAGGACGTATGTGGAGAATTTTCCAAAGAAAAGATATCTTCATCCCTATGAAAGGTCTCTTATTGAGCTGACTCTTGGAGATGGATACTATGAAAGGGTATATAAGGAGAATGGCATTGCAGCAATTAGAACATTTATTGTTGGACTTGCATTGGCATGTTTCCTTTACCATCTCAAGAAATATGTGGTCTTTTGATCATAATTGCCACAGTAAATGGTCCAATAAATATTTTTGGGTCACTGGGTGTAATCTTCTCCTTTTAGACATTTTTTTATCACATTGAATAACATTACATTTTTGTTGACTGTGGATTTGCTATTTAACAGGTGTTGGGAAAGGTAGATGCTTTAAGGAAGAGGGTAGTATCTGTTGGAAAGGAACATGCTTCACTTTGTGCTAAGGTTTGTCTGGTAACTTATATATCTTGATGACGAACTTTAAGTTTGTATTACATATAGAGGAGGGATCTATTGACTTGATTGTCAATCAAAATCAATCTTACACCATTTAAATAACTTTCTATATGATCATTTTTTCATAAAATCTACTGTAGCACTAAAGTTATAAGAACTATAAACTATTTGATGGCATGCTTTATTGTGTTATATATATATATATATATATATGTATGTATGTATGGATAAAATATTCTGTAGGCTTCATGCTGCTTAAAAGCATTATTTATATTGATCAATTATAAGATTTCATGTAAGTGCCAGTGGAGTCCTTTATGCATGGTCTAGATGTTAATTGTAACTTACTATTGGTTTGATAAAAGTAAGAAATCTTCTTATCTCTAGGACTAAAGTTATAAGTACTATAAACTATTTGATGGCATGCTTTATCGTGTTTTATACATATATACATATACAACAACAACAACTAAATCTTTTCTCATTAAGTGGGTACATACACACATACATATATATATATGTGTGTGCGCGCGCGCGCATGTGCGTCTGTGCGGGTGCGCATGTATGTATGTAATGCTTCCCAATCTCTAGCAGTTGATTTTAACATAAATCATGGCTGGATAAAATATTCTGTAGTCTTCATGCTGCTTAAAAGCATTATTTATATTGATAAATTATAAGATTTCATGTAAGTGTCAGTGGGAGTCCTTTATGCATGGTCTAGATGTTAATTGTAACTTACTATTGGTTTGATAGAAGGAAGAAATCTTCTTGTCTTCATTGTGTTTGAATTCTGTCAAAAAATTATCTTATTTGAATTTGGTGGTCCCCATGTTCCATTCTTAAAGTAGTAATCATTCCTCAATTTTTGTTCTTTTAGTTTTTTTCTGAGCATGTTTCTTGCTTTTAGAAAATTAACATGTTTTGTTGGTTGGTTAAAACATTAGCTCTATCTTCTCATATCTCAAAATTTTTCTATGTTTAGTTGTTGTCCTTTTCTTAACATAATTGGTATCATTCTCGATGTAACAGTCTTTGTCAAAGCGAGAAGCAGAGGAAAGACTGAATGAGGTCAGTTTTATATCTTATCTGGAAGATGCATTTTCTTACTTTTGTGTAAATTTTTCTATATTCATTAATTCCAGGGCGTTAAAAAAGTTGAAGATATATTTACTCAAGAAGGGAAAGTTGTTGATGATTTGTTAGATGTTGCCAAGGTATTTGCATTTCAATGTGCAGAAGTATCTTGTCTATTGGAAATTATCTTGTATGTATAGTTTTTAAAATTTTTTATTTAGTGAGTGTATTTGTGTCTTTATATGCATCATAAGATTTATTCTTGTGTATAAATGTGTGGATGGATAGCTACAACAACAACAACAACAATAACAACTAAGTCTTATAGATCAAATAATGCGATAGTGGTTTATTATAAATGAGATCAATATAACTATTAAATCTTTTTTAATAGTTTCACTTATTATTTTCTTTGACCTCCCTCTAACTCTAACTATCGGACTATTCTCCATATGATTTCCTTTTCTCGACAGGGCTTCTACTAGTCTTCTCTACACATAATCAAACCACTTTAAGTGAGATTCTACCATCTTATTCATAATAATTGCTATTCCAACTTTCTCTCTAATGCACACAATTCTAATCATATCTCTTCTAGTGTGTTCACACATCTAGTGCAACATTCTCATATATGTAACATTGAGTTTATTTTCATGCTGTTTTTTAACCACCCAACATTTAGTATCATATAATATAACAGATCTTATAGCTATACGATAGAATTTTTCTTTAACTTTGAGCGACACTTTTCTATCACAAATGACACTTGAAAACTTTTTTCATTTCATCCATCTCATTTGAATCCTATAGTTTACGTCCTCCTTTACTTCGCCATCATTTTGTATAATAGACTCAAGATATTTAAAGTTTGTAACTTATTTTAATATATAGTCTCCAAGTTTTACTTTTAAATTCGTATTTGTTCGTCTTTTACTAAAAATACATTCCATATATTCTGTTTTATTTTTATTTATATGAAAACTGTGTTTCCAAAGTTTATCTCCATACTCTAATTTTATATTTATTTTCTCTTTCGATTAACCAACTAAAATTATATCATTTGTAAAAATCATACATCAAGGCCCCAAATTTTGTATATGTTTAGTAATTGTGTCCAAAATCAAGTTAAAAAGATATGAAATCGGAAATGATCTTTGATGTAGTCCAATAGTTATAGAAAAATTCCTTGTGTCCCCATTTGGTGCTCTCATGCAAGTCGCGATCCTATTGTACATATTTTTGATTGTTCGAATATACGCAATACGTACACTTTTTTTCTCAAAAGTCTTCTATAAAATCTCTCTTAACACTCTGTTATATATCTTTTTAGTTCAATAAAAATTATACGCAAATTTTTTTCGCCTCCTTTGATAACTTTCCATCAATCTCTGCAGTAAATAAATTTTTTTCATAGTTGACTTTCCTGGCGTGAAATCAAATTGATTCTCTGTGATTTGAGTCTCTTATCTTAATCTTTACTCAATAATCTTCTCCCATAACTTCATAGTATGACTCATGAGTTTAATCTCCTTATAGTTGGCATAGTTTTATATGTCTCCCTTATTTTTATAGATAGGGATTAAAATATTTCTCCTCTATTCATCCGGCATTTTTTTAGATCTCATTATCACATTTTGTTGATGGATAGCCAAAATGGCAAAATAATGTATGCATTATGCTAGATTTTTCATGATAAGTGAAGAGAAGTAAAATAGAAAAAAAATTCCTCTCATATATATTTTCGGAGAATAGGTATAAGAGAATATATGGAGAACTTGGCAGTGAAACTGCCAAAATATCATATCCTAAAGGATTGCAATCAATCTTCTAAAAAAATAGGAAGAGATATCCTTCTAGAAAATATCAACAAACAACCGGGATAATTACCTAGTTTTAGGAAAGTAATCTTTCCCAAGAAAACTTATCAAATATGGTAAACAAAAAAGGAAATAATAATCAATATAAGAAAGGAAATAAATCCCAAATCTTGTGACACCCCCTTAAGCTGGACTTCCAAGATTAAACATTCCCAGCTTGCTAACAAGCTTTTCAAAATGACTCCTTGAAAGAGGTTTTGTCATGATGTCAGCTTGATACCCTGTTGACACATATGTTATGCATAGGGTTCCATCTTCAATTTTTTCGTTGATAAAATGCCTATCATCCTCCACATGCTTTGTCCTGTTATGGTGAATAGGATTGTGGGAGATGTTTATACCGGCCTTGTTGTCACAGTAGAGCTTTAGAGGTTGTCTCATTTCTGCTCCCAATTCTTCCAACATTAATTTTAGCCATAGGATTTCACAGGTACCACGAGCTACTGCCCTCAGTTCAGCCTTAGCTATGTTTCTAGCCACTATAAATTGTTTTTTCCTCCTCCAAGTGACTAGGTTCCCCCATACAAAGGTATAGTACCCTGAGGTTGACCTTCTATCTTTAATTGAGTCAGTCCAATCAACATCTGTGTAGCTTTCAATATTCTTGGATTCATTTTTTCTAAAGAATAGTCCCTTTCCTAGTAACCCTTTCAAGTACCTCAAAACGTGTAGCACTGCTTCCATGTGTTCTTCATATAGAGAGTGCATGTATTGTTTGACCATGCTCACAGCAAAAGCAATGCCTCGCTTGGTGTGGTAGAGATAGACCAATTTCTCAACCAAGCGCTGGTAGCTCCCTGTATCAATAGGTACTTTTTCTCCTTCGTCTTCTAATTTATTTGTGGGATCCATGGGAGTGTCAATTGGTTTGTAGCCTAGTATGTCAGTTTCTTTCAGTAAATTCAGGACATATTTTCTTTAGGTGACATATGAAGTCTTTGATTTCTGGCAACCTCCATAATGAGAAAGTAGTGCAAGGGCCCAAGGTCCTTTTTCTCGAATTCTGCAGTCAGCTTAGCTTTTAACCTGGTTATCTCATCAACATCACTCTTAGTCACTATAATGTCATTTACATAGACTATATGGGTTGTCATTCTTCCTTCTTTGTGTTTGTAAAAAAGGGTATGGTCTGTATGGGCTTGCTTGTACCTTTGTTTCAAAGCCACCTTAGTAAATCTTTCAAACCAGGTCTTTGGTGGCTATTTCAGTCCGTAGAGAGCCATGTTCACTCTACACTAACAATTCCATACCTCTAGTTTTGATCAAATCCTGGCGGGAGGTCCATATATACTTCTTGCTCCAAATCACCATTTAGAAAAGTATTTTTTACATCCAGCTGATGCAGTTCCCAATTCAAATTTATAGCAATTGAGATGAGAACTTGGACCGTGTTTATTTTAGCAACTGGGACAAAGGTTTTGTTGTAGTCTATACCATAGATTTGAATGTAGCCCTTTGCAACTAACTGTGACTTGTATCTCTCAATGGTACCATCAGATTTGTATTTCATAGAAAACACCTATTTGTAGCCTATTGGAATTTTTTTGGGAGGTTTCCTTACAAGGTTCTAGGTTTGATTTTTTTTCAGAGCTTGCATATCCTCCATTACAGCTGTGATCTTAATCCCGTTGACCAAGTATTTATGAGGATATATTTGTTTTTGTATAGTTACCGTTTATGTAGGAAAATTAGCCTGATTCTAGGATAGCATGTTATTTCCTTAATTGTAGTGTCAATACCTACTGACTAACATCTTATTTCATACATCTACGTCATGGAATATTCTCTTTGTACCTTTTTGTATTATATATTTTTTTTATCTGGAAATTTTTAACAATGTCTACATAACCCATAAATTCACTTATTCACTTATACTGTTAGTTATCTTTCTTGGATAAGCATACAAGTGATTCAGGCTATTCCAGGCATTTTCAAATTCTATTTCCTTATAGGCAACTAACTAGGCGTGATATGCATTAGTTACAACAAAAAGGCTATCACGCCACAAAGAAAAATGTATAATCCATAATTTATTTTCCATCACATAATGAGCTGTCTAAAAGGGAATTGGCACTCAATTAAGCCATCTCACATATATTACATAACTAGAAAATATACAATCCATATCCATATTCTGATGAGTCAACCTTGAGACCTCTATTGACAGTTAGGCTGCCAACTAAATATTTCCCTTTCACTCCTGGTCTCCTCACCATTTCCCCTTGAAAGGGAATTTTCTCATATAGTAGGCTTAGTTTTCAAAAAAGGTAACATCCATAGTGACAATATTTTTGTTTTTCTAGCGAGTAGCACCTGTACCCACGTTTGGTAGCAGTATACCTCACAATAATACAAGGATGAGCACGAAGGTCAAGTTTGTTACAATTGTGATCCTGAACGTGGACAAAGGCCTTACAGCCAAAAACTTTGAGGGGTAAGGAATCAATGGATCTATTATGAGGGAAAAATTGAAGGAAGTGACTTAGGGGGATTTTGTAGGTGAGGATCCAAGTAGGAAGCCTATTAATGAGGTAACAAGCTGTGAGGATAGCATTCTCCCAAAAGAATTTAGGAACATTTTTTCCAATCATAATGGACTGAGTTACTTCAAGGTGTTTATTTTTTCTTTCAGCTACTCCATTTTGTTGGGAAAAGTCCACAGATAAGCTTTGGTGTATGATATCATTATGTAGAAGGTATTCAGCAAGAATGGAGTTGAAGTATTTTTTTCCATTATCAGTCCGAAGGATTTGAATTTCTACTTGATACTGATTTTTTATCAGAAAGTGAAATTGTTTGAAGGTTTGGGTTGCCTCATTTTTTTTCTTTAAAAGATAAATTCATGTGACTCGTTCGTCAATGAAAGTAATAAACTATTTTTTTCTAGTAGTATTAGGAATACGTGAGGGTCCCATATATCGCTATAGATCAAGGCAAAAGGTTTTGAAGATTTATATGGTTGAGTAGGAAAATTTGCTCTATGGTGCTTAGACATATGATAAATCTCACACTGAAATGTATCTTTAATCTTAAAAAGGGAAGGATACAAATATTTTTTGTAAGAAAAGCTAGGATGTCCTAACCTAAAATGCAGAAGTATAACTTGTTCCTTAGAAGTTACTTCACAACTAACAGTAAAGACTTGTTTATCATCTTCTTCCAAGTAGTGGAGACTATTGAGATCTCTAGCATTGCCAATCCTCATGTCCGAAGTTTTGTCCTGAAAAACACAAGTAGAGTGTGAGAGGAGGGTAGCACAATTTAGGAAGAGATATCATATCTTAAAAGGTTGCAATCAATCTCCTAAAAAATAGGAAGAGATATCCTTCTAGAAAATATCAACAATCAACTGAGATAATCACCTAGTTTTAGGATAGTAATCTTTCCCAAGAGAACTTAACAGATACGGTAAACAAAAAAGGAAACAATAATCAATATAAAAAGGAAATAAATCCCACATCTTGAAACAATAAGACATTTAGTGTATATTGCATATAATCATAATATTTAGCAATAAGGACTGATGTAGAAGAGGTATGATAGTCTGTTTCAGCTTCTGTGAATGTTCAGCTCAGTGTTAACACTGTTTGAAGACTATGAAACTCAATTTTTATTTTTCATATTTATTTCATTAATGTGCTATTTTTGATGTATTCTGAAACAATATGAGGAGAATGAATTCTATTTTCATATATCGGGAAAAGTAATTATAAGGCATATATAGCAATTGTACAGAAGAAAATCCCTCCTAGAATCACTCCCTTGAATCTCCATTTATGGAGATATCATGGGCTAATCCGAAATCCCTTAAGTCAAGGGATTTAATGTGATCTTCTTAATTACAAGCAAATCTTCTAATGTTTACAAAAATATCTACTCATTAACACTCTCCCTCAAGTTGAGGAATATATATCTATCATTCCCAGCTTGACAATAAAATTATGGAAATTTGAACTGTTTAGCCCTTTTTAAAACATCAGCTAATTGCTATTTTGATGGAACATAGGATATGCAAACCAGCCCTTCTTCTAGCTTTTCCCTCATGAAATGCTTATCAAGTTCGACATGTTTTGTCCTCTTATATTGCACGGGATTGTGGGCAATATTGATAGTTGGCTTGCTATCACAATAAAGCTTCATGGGACCTTCCAATTTGATTGTTAAATCATTTAAGATAATCTTTAGCCATAGTAGTTCACATATCCCATGCAGGATGGCTCTGAACTCAGATTCTGCAGTAGACCGAGCGACCACATTCTGTTTTTTGCTCCTCTATGATATTAAATTTCCTCCAAGAAATGTACAGTACCTAGTGGTTGATCTTCTGTTCGTTAATGAATCTGCATAATCTGCATCTGTGTAGACTTCTATTGCAAGATTATCGTTTCTCTTGAAGAGAATTCCCTTCCGTGGATTGCCCTTCAGATAGTGCAGTACCGTGTAGACAGCTTGGAGATGAGATTCTTTTGGGTCATGCATGAATTGACTGATTATGCTTACTGCTATGTCCGGTCGGGTGTGAGCAAGGTAGATGTGTCTACCAACCAGCCTCTGGTACATTCCTTTATCAACCGCTGGTTCTTCTTTAGCTTCCCTTAGCTTATGATTTGGGTCCATTGGTGTGGAAGCTGGTTTACATCCAATCTCCCCTATTTCTATTAGCAAATCAGTAACATTGAGTGGAGTATGCTACCTCAATACCGAGAAAGTACCTTAACTTCCCGAGTTCTTTTATCTCAAATTCCTTTTTCAGTTTCTTCCTCAATACCTCCTTTCCTTCCTCATTATTTCCTGATACTATGATGTCATCCACATAGACTAGAAGAGCTGTTACTCCTCCTTGAGTTGAATGCTTAATGAACAAATATGTTAAAAATGGAATTCTTCCCTTTACTTTTCTGATTATACAAATCAGATATATATACACCAGGAATTCCCTGGAATCAAGGAAGAGAAAAAGGAAAGAAACAGATTCTATCCTATTAAATTCTAGAAATTTTGGGATTTATAGAATCATATTTATAGCTACAACAATAAAGGTACAATCTAACATTAAGCTAGAAATGTCTAAGGATATAATACTGAGATTCTCTTCCAACACTCCCCCTTAAGATGGTAAATAGATATCAATCATTTCTAACTTGTTGATTAAGAAATCAAATCCAGGATAAAGCTTTGGTGAGGACATTTGCTTGTTGATGCTTTGCTGGAACATAGGATATATGTATAGCTCCTGAGTCTATGTCATCTTTGATAAAACTTCTATCTATCCTCATGTGCTTCATTTTATCATGCTAAATGGAGTTATGGACTATGCTTATAGCTAACTTACTATCTCCCTATAGTTTCATAGGGAGCTATAGGTATGCTAGAAGCTTCTCAGTCCAAATAAGTTCACATACCCCTTGTGTAATGGCTCGATATTTTGCTTTAGTAATACTACTTGTCACTACTGATTGTTTTTTACTTTTTCAAGTGACAAGATTTCCCCATACTCTTGTACAATACCTGGTAGTAGATTTATTGTCCTCTACTCCTGCCAGTCAGCATCTACAAAGTCTTCTATGCCTTTTGTGATGTATTTCTTAAAAGGAATCCCTTTACTTAGTGTTCCTTTAAGGTATTTTAATATCCAGTTGGCTGTTTCCATATGCCTTTTTGTGGGACAAGGCATAAATTGGTTGATTATACTTACACTATGGGTGATGTCAAGCAGAGTGAGTGTGAGATATATCAATTTTTCTACCAATCTTTGGTACCTACCGTGATCTACTAGGGAATCATCAGGGAGATGCCTTTGTTTAGTTTCTCTCCAAGGGGGTGCTGATTGGTTTACACCCAGTTTTTCTAGTTTCCCTTAATAGATCCAGAGTGTACTTTTTCTGGATCACATATATACCTTGTTGGCTACGGGTTATCTCCATCCCAAAAAAATATTTTAGGATCCTGAGATCTTTAACCTAAAATTCTACTTTCAAGTGGTTCTTCAATTTTTCTATTTTTTCTCTGTCATCTCCAGTAATAGCTATATTATCAACGTAAACGATGAGTATGGCCTGTTTTTTGTTTTCTCTTTGCTTATCAAACAATGATTGGTCAGCTTGTTCTTGTGTATAGCTAAAGGACCTCATAACAAAGCTAAATCTTGTGAATTAGGCCAGAGCTAAATCTTGTGAATTAGGCCCTGGGGGATTGTTTTAATCCATCAAGAGACTTTTTTAGTTTACAAACTTTAGTATCTTCATCACTAAAACCCGGTGGCATTCTCATGGACACTTCTTTCAATTCTCTGTTTAAGAAAGCATTTTTAATGTCCATTTGACATAGTTTCCAATTAAGGTTAACAATTAGGGAAAGTAGTACCTTAATCGTGTTTATTTTTGCCACTGGTGCAAAGTTTTTTTTTATAATCTATGCCATGGGTTTAAGTATACTCTTGAGCCACTAATCTTGCTTTGAATCTTTTCACTTCTCCACCGGGTTTGGTCTTTATCATGAATATCCATTTGTATCCTACGATTTTCTTCCCTACAGGTGAGTCAACAACTTCCCAGGTGTCATTTTCCAGCAATGTCTTCATCTCTTCATCAACTGTTGCTTTCCAGTTAGGATCTTCAAGAGCATTTTGGACATCCTTTGGTATTTTAATGTTGTCAACTTGTGCAACAAAGGCTCTATACTTGGGAGATAGTTTAGTATAAGATAAGTAATTAGATAAAGGATGCTGCGTGCACTTTCTAACTCTTTTTCTGAAAGCAATTGGGAGGTTTAATTCAAAATCTTCTTTTGTGTGTTTAGAACTCATCCTCGATTCAGATGACTGGACAATAACTGGAGGTTAAGTTTTTGGCCTTTTAGAGTATACTATGATAGGTTTGTCTGAGTTTTGTTCTCCCTTTTGATGTGATGTGAGGTTATGATCAACTTGGGTTAAGTCTGAGGGTGAGTCATTTGAGTTTTGAAGTGGTGAGTTTTCTGTTTCTTGGGCATTTTGTTCCTTATTAAGCAAGGGAAGAGATATAGGACGAGATATGGTTGCGTCCCAATGATGTTCTTTGTCTTGATTTTCCTCTTGATGAGCTCCAAACTGATAATATGGTTGATTTTCTAGGAAAGTGACATTACAAGAGACAAAAAATTTCCTAAAGGTAGGATGATAGCACCTATAAACTTTGAGTGGATGAATATCTTAGGAATATGCACTTTAGAGCCCTAGGGTCGAGTTTTCCTCTCTTAGGGTCATGATTGTGCAAGAAAACGGTGCAACCAAATATTTTTGGAGGAAGATTATGAAGGAGATGATTGTGAGGAAAAGAGTCTAGAGGACAGCTGATTGGGGTGCGAAGGTTTAAAGGCTTTGAGGGTATTTTGTTTGCAAGGTAGGCTGCAGTGAGGACAGCCTCACTCCAATATTTATTTGGGACATTATTGGTGAATATTGTCGATCGGGTTATCTCCAAAAGGTGTCTATTTTTTGCGTTCAGCTATTCCATTCTGTTGTGGGGTATATATGTAGGAATGTTGGTGGATAATACCTTGGTCTGATAGGTAATTTATTGGATCTTTTGTGAAATACTCCTTTCTATTATCAGTTCGGATAGCTTGTATTTTGGCTTGAAAAATGTTTAAAACATGTTTATGGAATTGTTGGACAATGTGGCCAGCTTCGCACTTTTATTTCATGAGATAAACCCAGCAAACTCGGGTATGATCATCAATAAAAGTGATGAACCATCTAACTCCTGTGAGGGAGGCAACCTGTGCTGGATCCCATATATCACTATGTATGAGTTGGAAGGGTTTTGTTGGTTGATAGGGGTGAGGCGTGTAAGTGTTTCGTGTTTGCTTTGCTGAAATGCAGTGTTCACAATGAAAATTAGGAGCAGTTTTATTCATGAATAATTGAGGATACAACATTTGTAGAAAAGAGAAACTAGGGTGGCTTAGGTGTTTGTGCCATAGCATAATTTCAGAGTTGGAGGTAGTAGATAGAGATGCTTTCGGGTGTGAATCTTTGTTTGAGGAAGAACCAGACTTTGTGAGGTAATAGAGGCCATTACACTCCGTAGCATTGCAAATCATCTTCCCCGAAGATAGGTTCTGAAATACACACAGAGAGGAGAAAAATGCCATTGCATAATGCTAGTCCTCAGTAAGCTTACTAACAGAAACCAAGTTACATTTTAAATTCGGTACATAAATGACAGATTTTAAGCTTAATTCTGGGAGATTTACAGTGCCCTTTTACTTTTTCTATCTGCCATGTATACCTTCCACACATGGTTCATAGGTAGAAAAAAAATCTCTATTACTGGTTATATAATCACATACCCCAATATCAATGATCCAACTTTTATTCTCCTCTGTTTTGGTAAAAAAACAAGATGTGATAGGTTTACCTTTATAAGCAATTGCAGCATTCCTGGATGGTAATATACTGTGATGATAGAGAATGGACTGTAGTGCCTTAACTTGCTCGGAGGTTAGGCTAAGTTGTCCTTCATTACCATTCTCTCCGACTAATTCAGCTACATATACCTTGTTCTGCTCCTTTTGGTTTCAGAGTTTCCATCCTGCTAGCTTTCCATGGATCTTCCAACAAGTTTTACGAGTGTGATTGGTCTTACGGCAATGATCACATCACAATTGATCTCTGCCTTCCTTCCTCCCATCCTTCCTCCCAAGTCTCTGGTGTTTTTGTATATTTTCTTTGAATTGATGGATAATCAAAGCTGATCTCTTTAGGGTGATGGAAGTGCTTCTTAACAATCAGTTTGTGGCTAATTTTAAGAAAAGTAGATTTGGTCAAACTGTAGTGGATTATTTAGGCCATATCATCTCGAGATAGGGTGTTTTAGTTGATTTTGCCAAAATTCAATGTATTTTGGATTGGCTTGTACCTAAAAATGTTAAGGAGTCAGGGGATTCTTGGGTCTCATAGGATACTATCAAAAATTTATGAAGAACTATGGTAAGGTGGCTAAACCTTTGATAGAATTGACAAAGAAGGATAATTTTCACTGGAATCCTACTTCTTTGGTGTCTGGCATTGAAGAGAATTATGACCAACCCTTCAGTTTTAGCTTTTCTTGATTTTTCTAGATCCTTTGAGATAGAATGTGATGCATCAGGTAAGGACATTTAATCTGTTTTAATGCAAGAGAAAAGGCCCATAACTTATTTCAGTAAAGCTTTATTAAGAAGGCTTTGTCTAAATCAGCCTTTGAGAAGGAATTGATGACCTTAGTTTTATCTGTACAATATTGACGTCCTTATCTTATGGGGAGATCTTTCATTGTGTATACTGATAAAAAAGTCTTAGGCATTTGCTACAACAACATATTGCCACTATAGATCAACAATGTTGGATGACTAATTATAAATTTGAAGTCATCTACAAGCCAGGATTGGAAAATAAGGCTGTGGATTCATTATCAAGGCTATATGAAGACAATGAATACCGAGCTTTGGTCTCTTATCCTACTTGGGGGGACGAAGAGTCTCTCATTGAGGAAGCTCACCAAAATCCTAAATTGTAGAAAATTCGGATTGATCTGACCACAAATCCAATTTCTCATCTGGGTTTTGAGCTGCAGCAGGGGGTTCTATTTTATAAGGGAAGACTACTTGTATCTGCCATGTCTCCTTCAATACAGTTACTCCTAAAGGAATTTAATTCCTCCCCTTTGGGAGGTCATTCTGTGTTCTTAAAAACCTATAGATAGCTAGCTGGAAACCTCTATTGGATTAGAATGAAGCAAAGTGTATAAGAGTTCGTGCAGTCTTGTGATGTGTGTCAAAGACAAAAGTATGCAGCCACAACTTTAGAGGGCTTACTTCAACCTTTACCCATATCGGATCTTACATGGGATGACATCTCTTTAGATTTCATCATAGGTCTCCCAAAATATAAAAAGTATGAAGCTGTTTTTGTTGTGGTGGATAGGTGATCAAAATATGGTCACTTTATTTTGCTGAAACACCCCTATATAGCTAAGACTATTGCTGAATTGTTTGCTAGAGAGATCGTTTGATTGCATGGAGTTCCTAAATCCATTATTAATGACTAGGATCCTTTATTCATCATTAACTTTTGGAGGAAACTTTTTCGATTGCAGGATACCATACTTAAGATGGGCTCCTCCTACCATCCTAAAACGGATGGTGAAACTAAGGTGTTGAATAGATGTTTGGAGAGAAACTTGCGTTGTTTTGCTTCTGAACAACTCAGAAATTGGGCTAATTGGATACCTCGGGTGGAATTTTGATATAATACTTCTTTTCAGGTTTCCATTGGCAAAACCCCTTTTGAAGTAGTTTATGGAAGGAAACCTCCCACTTTAACTTGCTTCTTGAGGAATGAAACTAAAGTAGAGGCAGTGACACTAGTATTGATTGATAGAGAAGTTCTCCTCCAACTGAAATATAATATCTCTCGTGCTCAGGAGCAAATGAAACAATATGTTGATAAAAAAAAAGACGACCCCTGCAATCCCGAGTAGGGGAATGGGTATTCCTTACATCATGAGCCCATAGATAGCAATCAGCTTCTAGGAGGATAAGTAAAAAAGTAGCAGCTCGGTTTTATGGCCTTTTCAAAATCATTGCTAAATATGAAGGTCGCCTATAAGCTTCAACTTCCACCTCATTTTTAGGTTCACCCTATTTTTCATGTTTCCTTATTGAAGAAGGCTGTTGGTGACTACCAAATACAAGCTGAACTGCCTAGCAGGATGGAAGTATCATTGGAAGAAGATATAGAACTAGAATTAGTGCTTTTTAGTAGGGACATTATTCAAGATGGCAAAGTGGTTCGTCAATGGCTGGTTAAATAAAAGGGAAAAAGTTTGCTGGGCACTACTTGGGAGGATGATTTCACTCTTAGAACTCAATTTCCCAATTTCAATCTTGAGAACAAGGATGGAGTTGCAAAGGGTGGCAATGATAGGGCCAAGTGTTGGTTCATGGAGGTGACAAGCCTAAAACTTGGCTTGTCTACTCTAGGCAGAATAAGAAAAGTGACCAAGCTTGAGGAAATTGGGATTTTGTTATGTTTTAGAGCAGTGGCTTAGGTGTGAAAATGATACAACAGGGTCAGCAGATAGTGGGATGAGGTGTGTGTTATTTTTCTCTCTTTTGGTGTAAGGTCTGAGAAGTTTTCTCATAACAAGATTCGGGTTTGGAGTTGGTTGTGGAGTTTTCCAACTAGATTGTACTGTTTTATGTGTTTTGGTTATGAATTTTAGTAGAACACAGTGTGTATTTTTGTCAAACATCTCTGGAATCCTAATAGAAGCTGTGAAGTAGGTGGCCATATGCTCCTGTTTCTGATGTTCACTGTTTGTGGTGGAAGCATGATCTGGCCTTGTTTCTAGGGTTCGTTGCTCTTGTTTTTGGCCATCTATCTTTTCCGTTCTGCTATGCTCCTGCTACAACCTCATCATAGCCCCTATGCACCTCTTGCAGGTTTTAATCTCCTATTCTCTGCACCTCTTCTGGTATTCATCGTTGATTTCTGTCAGTGTCTTCATCTTTCTTTTCTCTTCTTTTCTTCTAACCAGTAGCAATCGCAAGCCTCTGTATTTTGTTTCTTTTGCAGTAGCTTTTGTTCCTTCTACTCCTATCCTTTGGTTTTGCCACGTTACCTTTTTCCCTTATTTTGTTTACCCTTTCTCAAAAAAAAATAAAAATAAAAATCCATTATGTTAGGAATAGTGGAAGCAGAGGAGTGTGTTGTAGCAGTACCACCACAAGAGCCCATTAGCCTCAATAACTTTGATTAACCTTCAGGTACTTGCTCATTGGCATATATAAGTGAATTTCCTATTTTCTATTGGATTACATGTCTCAGATAGAGCTTTTGTTGACTCTTGGGTCATGGACTCAGGAGCTATTAACCATATGACAGATTCACCCAATGTTTTTTGCACATATTCTCCTTGCTTAAGCAATAAGAAAATAGCTACAGCCAATGGTTCTTTAACTACTGTAGTAGGTGTAGGAGATGTTAGGATAAGCCCATCACTTATTTTAAAAAATATTCTCCATATCCCTCCATTGGCCATTAATCTTGTATCTGATCAAAAACTCACTTAGGACTTATGTTGCAATGTGTTGTTTCACCATGATTATTGTGTTTTTCAAGACAAGGATTTGGGGAGGAAAATTGGCCATGTTAGAGGAGGGGATGGCTTCTACTACCTTGAAACACTAAGTAATTCAAGCATAACTAAAAGCAAGTTATCTCACTCTTTTGTTTCTGAATGTCTTTTATCTAATAAAGAAATTTTTTGGCTTTATTACAGTTGTCTTAGACATCCATCTTTTGGGATCATAAACATTTTATTCCTTTATTTGTTTAAGGGTCTGAATCTCAAAAGATACCATCTGTTGTCTAAAAAGTTTTATGTCTTGGCTGATGTTATCTTTAATGAACAAGAATTTTATTTTGTCCTTCCTTATCTCTGGGGGGAGAATTCTCAGATGGAAGATAAGAAGGATCTTGATTTTTTCTCACTTGATTTGCTATCATCTTCCCTTCCTTCTTTAGGTTCAGACTCAAATTCAAAAAGTCCGTGCTCTTCTTTGCCAAAAAATATCCAGAAAAGCCAAGTTCTACTCTTGAAGATGTGAGATATGGTAAAGTGTCTTCAAGGAGGAAGAATGCTAGTTCAAGAATTTAATCCAAATCTTGAGAATAAAGTGACAATTTCTAATTTTTGAATCCGCATTGCAAACTAAGACCAAAATTTATATGGATAATAGTGACCAAAATCTTCCTATTGCCATTAGAAAAAGAACTGAAGAATACACAAAACGACTTTTATATCCTCTCTCAAATTTCATGTCTTTCAAAATTTTTTTATCATCTCACAGGGCCTTTCTTATTAGCCTAAACACTATCTCTAGTCCTACCATTTTATCCGAGGGATTGTTTGATGAAAAATAGAAACAAGCCATGAATGTGGAGATGGATGCATTGGAGAAAAACAAGATCGGAGAGTTCGTAAAATTACCTAAGGGAAAAAAGTTAGTGGGGGGTGTAAATGGGTTTACACAGTAAAATATAGAGTAGATAGATTTATTGAAAGATATAAGGCGAGATTGGTGGTTAAGGGTTATACGCAAACCTACGAGATTGATTATTTGGAGACCTTTGCCCCAGTGACCAAAATGAATACCGTCAGGATCTTATTGTCATTAGCAACTAATTTTAATTGGGACTTGCAGCAATTTGATGTCAAAAATGCATTTCTGCATGGGGAGTTAAAGGAGAAAATTTACATGGAAATTCCACCTGGTTATAAGAATAACTTAGTTGTCCTTATAGAGTGTAAGTTGAAAAAAGCCTTGTATAGATTTAAATAGTCTCCACAAGCATGGTTTGAAAGACGAAATTGGACCGGTAGCCCAAAAATTATGAAAATGTGACCAAACCCATTATGAAAGGTAGAATTTTAGCCAAAGTAAAGGAATTTAACAAGAATGAGCTCAAATCCAAGAAGGAAAAAATAAAAAATAAAAATCATATGATGAAATAATAGTGTAATCAAAATTAGGTGACATGGCATTAAGACAAAAAATTCAGCAAGTGGTGTGATAAATATCTATATTCTACACTCATAATTTTAGCAAGTGGTGTAATAATACATGGCATTAGGACAAAACATCTATATCCCACACTCATAATTTTAGCAAGTGGTATAATAATGTATGGCATTTGGACAAAACATCCCTATCTTACACAAATAATTTCGTCCTAGCAAGGGAGATTCAAGGGTTAGAAACTTGCCACTTAGAAAGACAAATCTATCGTACTTGTATGAGACAAAAGAAAAAGGAAATGAATCCCTAAATCAAAGAGACCTTATCTCTTGTCTTAAGAATATTTTATCATGATTTTTAAAATACAAATCTTCTTTTGTTATGCATATTTTGACTAAGGGAGAAGAAGATAAGAACATGAGTTGTCTTTCCTCTAAAAAGCAATAAAATGCATCCTAATTGTGATAAGGTATACTCATGATCATGAAATGTGAATTATTTGATAGTCTATTTAAGCAAACCTACCCTTATAACATTAGAATTTCATTCAAGTGAGGGGGAGGAAAAACATAAGCAAGGTAGAGTGAGGAAAGGAGAGGAAGAGAGGAAGAGAGGAAGAAAGAGGAAGGAGAAGTCTAGAGGACTAAGTGCTCAAGCTATTAGAAAAGTTAAGGGAAGGGGGGAATCTTGCTACTTCCTTCAAGAGGAAATAAGAAAACGAATTCACTAAGTGAGTTAGGGAGATCTTTAGGTAGTTTTAACAATATTTCTTTTTGAAAAGTTTTGAAATTTGTAACATTTATATGAGATTTTGATTTTAGAACTTTGATGATTGGTCATGGATGTTGTTATATCATGTTACATATTAATCTTGCATGTGATGTATGTTTAAATACTTAGGCTGGTGTAAATAGTTCTGTATAGGTATGGCTGAGTGGCAAAATTTTAAGTTTCTGTTTTTAACATTCTGAGAAGAATCAGTAAGGAATTAAAATAAATAGTTAACATGAAAAATGTAGATCTATTTTTCACGGATTTTTAGCCATTGGATTCACTCAATTTGGAGTTCATATGAGGTAAATATAGTCCTATTAGTAAGCAGTGGTCAAAAAATGATTAATCATGGAAGAATCTGTTAGGAAAGTTTTTGTGTTTGAATTTTTGAAAACATTTTGTAGCGAATTAAAATAACTGGTTAACATAAAAATTATAGATATATGTGTCATGGAATTTCAATCAATGGAATCACTCAATTTGGAATTCTTATGAGAGAGATATGGACAAATTAGTAAGTAGAGGTCAGAACTTTTCCGAGAAGCAATAACCTATCACTTGAAGGAGTAATATCACCAATAATCTTTAATATTTGGCTAAACTGTTCAGCATAATAGTTTTAGATCATTGTTTTATCTTTAAATTGACACTAAGATCACCTAAATCGGAGTTAAAATGAAAGAGTTATACTCTGATTAGTAAGTGAAAGTTAGATATGATGAAAACCTGCGTCAAGAAAATAAAGAGATAAAACTAATATTTAAAAAAGAAGAAGAATCTTATAAATAAAAATAATAAATAATTAGTATATGCCACAGTCATTGCCATTGCATGAACTTCTTACCATTTTAAGTGTGTAATTTTGACATGAAAATATTTTATAAAATGATATTTGAAACGGTTACGTTCATGGCATGATTACCAATTTTTTTTATAATAATTATATTTTGATGTGAGTTTAATGAATATACTTGTTATTGAAATTATATTTTTGGCTATTATTGTGAAAAAAAAAAGAAATGAGCACGATCACATGGCAATTCGTGTGGTGCACCAGTAAGAGACGTCCTACTAATGGACATGACTTAAATTCCGGTGGAGGTGCTGCTACCCGCACCAATGTCCCCAGAAGTAGTCTACGTGGATGATTAGGGCTAATATGTATATGTTAGATTTTTGTACAGATGTTTGTAAATTAATGATGTGTATGTAAACTCGATATTGTATAAATTAAATAAATGTTATTTTGAGTTAAGTTGTAATGAGTTAATAACTTCATAGAATTTTTCAAATATAGAAAAAATTGTTACATAAATGAAGTTGTTACATCATCCTTCATAATTTGTGGGATTAGGCTATTACATATCTCTGTATATATATAGACTGTCCTCGTACTTTTTGAAAGATGAAATACAACATAAAATTTGTTAAGAACATTGATAGGGATTGATGATGCCTTTGGTGTAGTTGCATGAAGGGCCTCTGGTTCTTCTACACGAGCTAGTGTATGTGGAAGGTTAAGAGTGTTAAGCGGCTCAAACGATTTTGAAGTATTGTTCCCTGATATCTCCCCTTGAAGAGTATTTTTAGAGAAGAAAGGGGTATTTTCAGCAAATGTGACACCTGCTGAGATGTATAGCTTCCTTGATGAAGGATTGTAGTACTTGTAGCCATTTTGTGTAAGTGAGTAACCCAGGAAGACACATTTAATGGCTCTAAAATCAAGTTTGATTCTCTGCTGATTATGAACAAAGGCAATATACCCAAAAATCCGAGGAATAAGACCATTAGATGTTCTGAAATGGGGATTGAACTCATTATGGATTTCAAAAGAGCTTTTATTGTTTAGCACTTGTGAGGGAAGTCTTTATCAAATAGGTGGCAGTAAGGACAACTTCTACCCAGTAAGAATTAGGAGGATCCCCTTGGAAGAGAGGGGCTCGGGTGGAGTTGAGTAAATGCCTATTTTTCCTTTTAACTGTCCCATTTTGTTGGGGTGTATTAACACATGAAGAATCATGAGTAATACTCTAGGATTGGAAGTAAGATGATAGAATTTGGTTGAAGTAATCTCTAGCATTATCGATTCGGAACCTTTTTATTTTTTCTCCAAACTAATTTTGAATCATTGAGTCAAACTAAGGTATAACACAACTAACATTAGGTTTTTGCTTAAGAAGGAATATCCAAGTGATCGAGTACAATCATCAATTAGAGATACAAACCATCGTGTCCCAAAGATATTAGGTATAGTGGAAGGACCTCATATACTACTATGAATTAAATGGAAAGGATGAGAGCTTCTTGTATTGCTGATGGAAAAGGATACACAAGTATGTTTTGCTAATTCACATATTTTACAATGAAACTCAAAAACATCTAATCCATAGAATAATTGAGGAAACATTACTTTCAATACACGAAAAGATGGGTGGCCTAGGCCTAAGTGTTATTTGAAGAGTTGAGAAAAGACAAAGACGGGTTCCTTCAACTGTTTTGGAATGGTTCAAGATAGTAGAGACCATTTCTTTCCTTAGCAAGTCCAATCCTCTTCCTTGGGTCCTGATCTTGAAAGACACAATAAGAAGAGAAAACAATAGAACATTTAAGATCATGTGTAAATTTTTGAATGGAAACTAGGCTGACCGTGAGCTTTGGTACAAGGAGGACATTCTTAAGGATAAGAGTGGGAGTAATATGTATATCTCCAGTTTCTGCAACAGTAGCTAAAGATCCATTTGCCACTATAAATTTCTTGTTACTTGGGCAAGGGTTGTAAGTGTGGAAAAATTGGGATGTGTGGATCATATGGTTAGTGGCATCCGAGTGTATTATGCAGGAATTGATTCATGGTTTTGCAGAGATATTCAAGCAAAGAGGAAGTGGAAGATTACCTGAAAGGGTCAAGGAACAAGTCCTAGAGGGTTTTTCCAGAGAACCAGTAAGCTCCTTAGCTGTTCAATCTCCTCATTATTAAATCCTCTCATTACAGAGTGTTCACTTACTTTTGATTGTTTTGCCACATGTGATTGAGCTCTTTGTTGTCTCCATTCTCTACTTGGTGGTTTTCCATTAAGTTTCTGGCAATTCTCCTTAATGTGTCTTGGTTTCTTGCAATAGGTACACCAGAGATCCTCCTTGTTCTCCTTCCATTGGTTTTCTTTGCCTAGGTGTTTCACCAAAGTTCTCTTCCCCCTTTCTTGATGGTATGGTTTTGTTACTAAAGCAGATCCATTCATAGTCTGCGGTTCAAGCATGATATTCCTTCGGCTTTCTTTTGCTTGGACCATTGAGATTGTCGGTTCTAGTGATAATGTGTCCTCCTTGCCAAGAATTTGGATTCTAACTTGATCAAACTGAGGATTTAGACCAGCCAAAAAATCATAGACATGTTCTTTCTCAATGAAATTTTTTAGGATACCAGAATCTTCAGGACATTTCATCATGAAAACTTGATAATGGTCGAGTTCTTGCTGCAAATTTTGTAATTGGTTTGCATATTCTGTAATGGATTTCTCTCCTTGTTTGGAGGCTGCAGTTTTGAGTTTGATCTCATATACTTGAGCGGCATCACATGCCTTAGAATAGGTGCAATGGATGGAGTCCCAAATTTCCTTAACCAAGTCATGAACATGCAGGTGTCTCTGATCATAAGATCCATAGAGTCTCATAGCTAGGACATTATCATAGAATCCTCCTCATCCTAGGCTTCAAACGCAGGATCATCCTTTCTGGATCCTATTTGAATAATGTGGTTGAGCCTTCCTTTGCCCTTGAGATATGTGCAGACAAATTGAGACTATTTGAGGTAGTTCTTTCTATTGAGCTTATAGGATACTCGAACATTTTGCAATTCTCCATTTTTCAGAGCGGAGTTGTACTCTTTCGATGGGTTAAGGTTGCTAGTAATACTAGTTTCAGAGATTAACACCCCGGGGGGGGGGGTTGCATGATTTCAAGGAATAAGAAGAAGCGGCAATGAAGGCTGCTTGATGCGGAAAAGTCCTCTAGTAATGACCTAGGGCTCTAATACCATGAAACAATCTGAGGAGAAGGAATTCTGTTTTCATATATTGGGAAAAGTAATTACAAGGTGTATATAGCAATTGTACAGAAGAAAATCCCTCCTAGAACCACTCGTTGAATCTCCATTTAAGGAGATATCATGGGATAATCCGAAATCCCTTAAATCAAGGGACTTAATGTGATCTTCCTAATTACAAGCAAAACTACTATTTACAAAAATATCTACTCATTAACATATTCATATCATGTAGTTGATAACAGTTAAACCTTACAGATTTTGAGAGCGATGCCTGCATAATGCTAGATTTTTTATGATAAGGCATTTAGTGTAGATTCCATATAATCATAATATTTAGCAATAAGGACTAGTACTTGAGAATGTTATAGAAGAGGTATTATAGTTTGTTTCTTGATAAGCTTGTGTGAATGTTCAGCTCAATGTTAACATTGTCTGAAGATCGTGAAACTCAATTTTTATTTTTCATATTTATTTCATTAATGTGCTTTTTTGATGTATTCATATCATGTAGTTGATAACTGTTAAACCTTACAGACTTTGAGAGCGATGCCTGTAATTAACTTGGAAACACCTACACTCTGCCTTGCTGGAGCTCCAAATGTAGGAAAATCTTCTTTGGTCCATGTACTCTCTAGTGGGAAGCCTGAGGTATACATCAGAATCCAATTTTTTTGCCTGCTATGTTACAATCCTGCTTATATACATAATTTTATTTTGATTCTTTTGGATGAGCTTAGCTCAAGTCTAATTGTTTATCTTGTGAAGGCAGCGAGTCTGAATGTTCTTATAAATTTAACTTCTGTTTGTTGTAAGCTTTTAGTATCTCTTTAATTCTCTTCTTGTAGAACAGCTCAAAAGATGTAATAGGTAAATGATGATATGAGTAGAAAGCAATACGCCTTGGTTTTAAGTATCGTAGATTGTGGATAAAATCTGTGATTATCTTATCTCTGATCTTTTGGCTTTTTTATCTTTATTGCATATCTTTTATTTCTTTTTTTTTTTCCGTTTGTATTATTGAGATTAGGGAGATTTTATTTTTCCTGATATCTTTTGTTTCCTTTTTTGTTAGGGAAAGATATTCTTGGTTGTTATCCCTTTTGTTTCGAGACTACGGTTGATTGCCTTGCAATCAACCCACTCCTATATATTTTCCTTTGTATTTAAGAAATAATGTTGTAAGAGAAGTTTTATTTCTTTCTTTCTACATAGTATCAGAGCCTCCTTTTTGACCTCTATAGCGGGTAGACCTCAGGTTATATTTCCCTAGGGAGCAGCAGCCATTACTGGCACCAAAGGGTGTGATGACTCGGAAGCTTCACCTTCCTTGTGGTCGTCCCCAAATATGATTGCCACCCAAATATACTCTAATAATTCTTCTTTGCAAATCACATCTCACAAACTTATTAGATATCTTTCCTCATCTTGATTCGTGGAGATGGTTATACGTGGAAAGGGAAGATATGGATGCTTGGATGGATCAGCAGCAAAACCACCATAAATCGATCCCTCATTCCTTACTTGGGACGCCCAAAACTCTATAGTCATGGCTTGGCTGATTAACTCAATGGAGGAAAAAATAAGTGAAAGCTTTTTGTGTTATAGAACTGCTAGAGATATGTGGGAAGCAGCAAAACAACATATTCAAACCTTGAAAATTCATCACAGCTGTTTAAGTTGAAGAACCGAACCAGGAATCTAATCCACTCAGATTTGGATGTCACAACTTATTTCAATGCTCTTTTAAAATTATGGGAGGAAGTTGATCTTTTTAACAATGGCTGTTGGTTATGTTCAAATTGATCCGAAAACTATCATAAGCTAATTAACATGGAGAGAATTTATGATTTTCTTTTAGGGTTAAACAAAGACCTTGATGAGGTCTGAGGATGTCTTCTAGGTCAAAAACTCTTACCAAACTTAGAAGACATCTTGGAAAAGTGCGTAGAGAGGAAACTCGTAGAAGGGTGATGCTGGAACCATAAAAATAACAATAGAGACGGTCTTTGTAACCTGGGGAGCTAAGAATCCAAGGAATTAAAAAAAGGATCAATTGTGTGATCACTGCCAAAGATCTAATCACATAAGGGATATATGGTTGGAAATTATATGGAAAATCAAATAATTGGAAGGATGGTAGAAAAGTTGGAAAAAGCTTTCAAGCTACTGTTGACTCATTTTAAAAAATAGGACTAATCTCTCCTTTAGCTGAGAACAAATGGCAGCATATCCTAAACTCAGCTAGGTAACATGATGTTTTTACTGGCCAAAATCAACCTTCATCTTCAATCTCAAGTTCCTCTCTTCTTACTCAAAAAAGTACCTTCATAACTGCCTTTAATTGTAATTCTGAGATGATAAAATGACGGGTCATTGATTTTGGGGCAACAGACCATTTGATAGAATTTGCAAATCTGTTTATCTCCTATAAACCTAGTCTTGGTAATTTAAAAGTTAAAACAGTAGATGGATCTTTTGTAATAGTTGCTGATATTGGTATCATCCGCATTGGCCCTCAAATTATTCTTAAAGGTGCTCTTCATGTCCCAAAACTTTCTTGCATTTTGTTATCTGTAAGCAAGATTACTAGAGACTTAAATTGTACTACCTAATTCTCACATTCTATTTGTATCTTTTAGGATATGAAATTGGGCATGAGGATTGGCATTGCTAGGGAATGTAAAGGTCTCTACTATTTTGAGGAAAACTCTTAGCTTTGCCTACTGGATGTGATTTACCTCTTTCGAGAGAACAACAAAGAATGTTATGGCACTTTAGGTTAGGCTATCGTAGTTTCTCTTATTTAAAACATTTGTTTCTTTCTTTTTTTAGAAACAAATATGATTTTCAATATTATACTTGTCAACTTGTTAAACATCACAGATCCAATTTTCCACCATAGCCTTATAAACTAACAAAACCATTCACTTTAATCCATAGTGATATATGGGGACCCTCACGTATCCCTAATTCCACTAGAAAGAAATGGTTTATTACATTCATTGATAATCACACTCAGATAACTTAGATTTATTTAGAAATTCCACTTTCCTCGGCTTCAATCTTTCCGAGATGCTGAAGATATGTTATTAGTTTTATTTTTTTCCATTATCCTTGTCTTTAGGCATTATTTATGTTGACGTAATTTGGTTGTTATTTTTATTTTTCATTCCTTTTCGTTTATCCCTGATTTGTTGGGATATTTGCACTGGAACTCTTCTATATATTTCGGTGCATACATGTAGTTTAATATAGTAGAAAATAAAGACATCAATTCTTCTACATCTCTCGTTCTCCTCTTCAGTATTACTTTGTACATGGTATCAGAGCTGAGATACCGTTGAGAGGAGAAATTATGGCCAGCTTTAGGCAGGCCCTTAATGGGTTAAGCAAGGACAATCAGGGGAGAATGCTGCGGAATCCTCTCTTGGTTTGAGCCTTACAATTAACCCCGCAATACCTTCGCAGACGACATCGGCTTTTGATCAATCTCCCCTTCAAATCATGTCCTACAAGCTTATTGGACAGAATTTTCTTCCGTGGTCGCGGGCCTTCCAAATGGTAATCAGAGGAAGAGGAAAGATTGAGTTCCTGGATGGAACAACATCAAAATCAGACCCAACCAGTCCCCTATACGCGAGTTGGGATATTTAGAATGCCTTAGTTATGTCGTGGCTGATAAATTCTATGGAGGAGCATATTGGTTTCCTGTATCTCATCTATCCAACCGCTAAGGATATTTGGAAAAAAGGTAAAAATTGGGCTTACTCAAACCTTGATAATTCTGTCCAATTATTTGAATTAAGAGATAGAGCTAAGAGTTTTAAACAAGGTAATCTGAGCATCACCGAATACTATACTTCACTCACAAAAATCTGGCAGGAGTTGGATATATTTGAACCTATTGACTGGTGTGATAAATGTCAATATAAGTATCTAAAGTTTGTAGAAAAAACTAGAATATATGACTTTCTTTTTGGTCTCAATCAAGAATTAGATGAAGTTTGATGGAGAATACTTGGTTTGAAACCTCTGCCTAGGATTGAAGAAGTTTTTTCAAAAATTAGAATGGAGGAGAGTAGAAGAAAAATGATGCTTGGAGAATCTAAAGGGTATGCACAACCAGAAATTTCAGCACTTGTAATATCAAGAAACCATGAGCAGAATAAGAAGTCAGATCCCTCACATGAATAAAGACGCTTTAAAAGGAGGAATATGTGGTGTGATAACTGTCAAAAGACTAATTATACAATAGAAACTTGCTGGAAACTACATGGAAGGCTAGGATCAGACAAAACATCCTAGTCACCTGCAGAGGGAAAACCGAGCCTATTAGGCAAACACTGAGCATTTAGACCTAAAGAGAGAAGCTATAGGTAACCTTAATCTCAACAAAGAAAAACTTGAAAGACTTTTCAAGTTGCTAAGCACTGAAAAAACTGTTGCTACCTCATTATAGCCCAGCAAAGTAATTTTTACTCTGCCTTAAATTGCGCTAGAGATGAGAACAAATCCTGGATTATAGATTCGGGAGCTTCTGACTATATGACTGGATGTATCCAATTATTTTTCACATATCACATTAATTACAACCAAGCCAAGGTGAGAATTGCTGATGGATCTTTATCCAATATTGCTGGAATTGGGACAGTAAAAATAAGCTTAACACTTGTGTTTAAATATGTTTTATATGTTCCAAATCTGTCATGTAACCTTCTATTAGTAAGCAAGTTATCAAATGACAGCAATTGTAGAATGATATTCTCATAAGAAAATTGTGAATTTCAAGACCAACTTCGGGGAAGAGGATTAGCAATGCTAAAGAAAAGGGAGACTATATTACTTTGATGAAAATGGAGAAGAGACAAAGCAAGCACATACAGCTAACTGGGAATCTTTCTCAAGACAACAAGAAGTCATGTTATGGCACTTTAGGTTATGCCATCCAAGTTTTAGTTACTTTGAAGCATTTTTTTTCATCTTTATTTCAAATAAATGATAAATTTCAATGTGAAATTTGTGAGCTTTCCAAACACAAAAGATCCGTGTTCAAACCTAAAGCCTATAAACCAACTAAACCTTTTTCTATGATCCATAGCGACATTTAGGGACCTTCACAGGCTCATAACGTCTACTCAAAACGATGGTTCATAACTTTTTTAGATGACTACACCCGTATATGTTGGATTTACTTGTTAAAAGACAAATCTAATGCTGCCACCACATTTATCAACTTCTATACTATGGTAAAAAATCAATATGACACTAATATTCAAATCCTTCATATTGATAATGGTAGGAAATATATTAATCAGATTTTAGGTTCCTATTTCCAACAAAATGGGATTATACATCATAGCTCATGTCCTAATATTCCCTAACAAAATGGCATTGTTTAAAGAAAAAATAAACATATTTTAGAAGTAGCAGGATCCCTAATGTTTACTACCAATACCCCAAAACACTTCTGGGGAGATGCTATTCTCATTGCATATTACCTTTTCAATCGGATGCCATCAATAGTACTCAATTTCCAAATCCCCTAAGCACCTCCAAATATTTTTCAAAAAATAGAACTATCATTGATTTACCCCTAAAATTGTTCAGTTGTATTGCATTTATCTATAATCATGACATCCATCGAAACAAGATTGATCCTAGATCCATAAAGGTTATCTTACTCGGCTATGCTGCAAATCAAAAAGGCTATAAATGCTATCTTTTAGATAGAAAAAACTCATTGTGACTGTAGATGTTACATTTTTTGAAAACACTCTTTATTACCCTAAAAATTCAGGGGGAGACGGATGATGAAGGTAATTTTTTCCCTGCAAATGAAACTTCACCCTTTAGTCTACCTAAAAATAGTGATGTGAACCCCTGATATGAACCTCACCAAGAGTAGTGAGACCCGGAATCAATATGGGATCCAAATTCAAGGATCGTATTCCAATCAGATTTATAACAAAAATAAATTAAAATAAAATGACCTTGACCCGTTATCTATAAAGAGATAAGAACCAAAGGTATAGAAATATTGTAGACGCCACACTCAAGAAAGAGGAAGAAGATTGTGAGTGATAAATCTTGCTTGAACGCCACAAGATAAATCTTGATAAGTTCAGAAAAGTTCTTTAAAGAACCAAAGAGAAAACACTCTCAATAATATATGTGATAATCTGAATTGTTCATGAGCATACATACCTATTTATAGGTCAATTACCTAAATTAAGAAGGAAAACTAAATAGGAAACTCCTATAGGACAAGGAAAAATAGAAATAGGAAACTGTTCTAGAAACTATCAAATAGGAAACTCTTATAGGGCAAGGAAAAGTACAAATAAGAAACTCTTCTAGAAACTATCAAATAGGAAAATTTCCTAGTCAAATAAATAAAATACTAAAAGTAAATAAATCAGAAAAACGTAGCCTAAATTGGGCCATAAAATAACTCATTGATTTTGGGCCTATATTCAATTTTCAGGCTTGAATCTTCTTGTGCTTTAGGTCCATATTTAAATTGGCTGGTCTTGACCTATATTCAAGTGGGCTTTAATGATATGGATCAGTTTTGCGCTCTTCTTTTGAATTGATGCAGGTATCTCCTTGTTGGGCTTCTAAAATTAGACCATTAAATTTTTCTTTGAATCTTTTAGCTCGAGCTCTTATGATAGGTCCACTTGGGACTTCCAGCAGGTCTGCATTCCATTTCCATTCGCTAGCCATGCTCACATCAAATAGTGAGCAAATTCTACCCGAAAACAAGCAAATACCTAAAACAATCTCTTCTCTTGACCGAAAACAAATTGAAAATGAACCTAATGACAATATAGCTAGAGAGAAACATAAGGGAGAAAATTGTGCCTCAGAAAATCAATCAAGACCTGAGTTGCTTGTCTACGTGCCAGGAAGAAATAACAAAGTAATATATTTTCCCCAAGTCCTGAAAGTTGCCATGAATTAGCCCCAGAACTAGGTAATGCTTTTGATTTAACTCTTAATGATCATCCGGATGACTTATCTATTGCCTTGAGAAAAGGTACAAGGTCATGCACTTTACATCCTATCCTATTGCTCTTTTTGTACAATATGAACATCTTTCAAATTCTACAAAGGCCTTTATCTCAAACATGGAGAAAACAGAAGTTCCTAAAGATATTGAAAAAACTTTAAAAAAACAAGAATGGAAGAAAGCTGTGAAAGAAGAAATGTAGGCTTTGGAAAAAAATGGAACATGGGAGTTGGTGGAGAAACCTGAACTCCAGTAGGTAGTAAATGGGTCTTTACAATTAAGTACTACTCCAATAGAACCATTGAAATATACAAGGTACAATTTGTTGCAAAGGGATTTACTCAAATATATGGCATAGACTACTAAAAAACCTTTGCTCTATTGGCAAAGTTAAATACTATTAGAGTTATTCTCTCTATTACTGCAAATCTTGATTGGCCCCTTCATCAATTAGATATAAAAAATGTGTTCTTGACTGGAGACCTAACTGAGGAGGTTTATATGGAGGCTCCTCCTGAATTCAAAAGTGTAGCTAGGCAGATATGTAAGTTAAAGAAATTTCTCTATGGCCTTAAACAGTCACCTAGAGCATAGTTTGAGAGATTCACTAAAGTTATTTTTTAGCATGGATAATGAGTGAGAAATAAACACTTTAAAGATGAAATTGGCTAGTGAATTTGAAGTCAAAGAGATAGGGATGCTACGATATTTTTTGGGGATAGAAATGGAAAGAAACAAATAAGAAATTTCTATCTCTTAGAGAAAATATACTTTGGATAAGGAGACTAGACTTCTAAGGTGTAAACCTATAGATTCTCCTACTGACCCTAATATTAAACTTGGGGTTCATGAATCCAGTGCTCTAGTAGATAAGGGAAGATATCAGAGATTAATTGGAACTTATCTATTTAGCTTACACAAGGCCAGATATTGTTTAAGCAATTAACATGGTAAGTCAATTTATGCATAATCTAAGAGAGGCGCATATGGAAGCTGTGATTCGGATTTTAAAATATCTAAATAGTAGTCCCAAAAGAGGATTATATTTCAAGAAGGGAAATTCACGAGATGTGGAGGCGTATATAGTTGCTGATTGGGCTGGATCTATAACAAATAGAAGGTCAACCTCTGGGTACTATTCATTTGTCTGGAGAAACCTTGTAACCTGGAGAAATAAGAAACATAATTTGATAGACAGAAGTAGTGCTGAAACTGAGTTAAAATCCCTTGCAAATGGGATTAGTTAGTTAATTTGGGTTTAACATTTTCTTGCAGAACTTCAAGTGAAACAAGAAGGTCCTATGAAGATATATAGTGACAACAATGTTTACTAGCAATGTACCAAAATATTTTTGGGGGGATGCCTTTCTTACTACTATCTATCTCATCAATTGAATGCCAAGCCGTGTTCTTTCCTTTAAATCTCCTCTTGGAAAACTGAAAGAAACTCACAATATATCCCATCTTGAAACTAAACATCCTTTAAAAGTCTTTGGGTGCTCTGTGTTTGCTCACAATCACCAAAACAATAAATTTAACCCTAAGGCTGTCAAATGTCTGTTTCTTAGTTACTTTGCTACCCAAAAAGGATATGAATGTTATGATCTTCAAGTTAGAAATTTTTTTGTCAGCTGTGATGTCATCTTTTCTGAGGAGGAACCTTCTTTCCTAAGACCTTAATTTAGGGGGAGATTAGGAGTGACTTTGAACGTGAATCTCAACCTTTGGAACCTTACTACCCTATTTCTGATCCTATCCTTGAGTCCATTCCTAAAAACAGACCTTGTATTCCTGATAACAGTTCTCCTATGCCGGAAACAAAGATGAATTTTGATGCAAGGGTTTATATGCAAAGTCAGAAATTAAAAGTCTACTCTTGGAAGAAGATATCAAGTAGTATACTCCCTGTACCTGAGGCAGTACCAAATGCTGAACTGGTGCAGGATCTTGGAGAGGAAGAACAGACCACTGATAAAGAGGAACAAGAGCAGGTAAGTGATGATCTAGACCTTTCTATTGCCTTAGGAAAAAAAATTAGAAAATGTGCTATACATCTGATTGAGAGATTTGTATCTTATGATGCTTTATCTTCACAATATCGCTCCTTTATTATTGATTTGGACAAATTCAAAATTCCTAATGATATCCAAGAAGCTCTTAAAGTACTAGAGTAGAAAAAAACAGTCTTGGAGGAGATGGAAGAAATTAAAAAAAATGGGATATGGGAAGAAGTTGATCTTCTAGAAGGGAAAAATTTCGTAGGTTGTAAATAGATTTTTACTGTGAGATACAATGCTAATGGTTCAATTGAGAGGTACAAAGCTTGCTTGTAGCAAAAAGTTTCACCTAAACCTATGGTTTAGACTACAAGGAGACTTTCGCGCTCCTGTGGAAAAATTGAATACCATAAGAGTACTCCTATCTATAGCTGCCAACTTAGAATGGCCCCTACAACAATTTGACATCAAGAATGTCTTCTTGAATGGGAAATTAAAGGAAGTAGTATATATGAAAATCTCTCCAGGCTTTGACAATCAAGGGGGAGAAAATAAAGCTTGCAAGCTAAAGAAGTTCTTATATGGTTTGAAGCAATCTTCACGAGCCTGGTTTGAAAGTTTACTAGAGTCCTTAAATCTGAACGCTATACACAAGCTCAATTAGATCATACAATGTTTTTCAAAATTAAAGAAAGTAAGAAGACCATTTTGATTGTCTATATAGATGATATTATCCCCACTTAGTGAGTGAGAAAAGATTTAGTTGTTGTTGTTGTTGTATATAGATGATATTATAATCACCGGCGATGATGCAGTAGAGATAGAAAGACTTAAGTCAGCGTTGACAAAGGAGTTTGAAGTTAAAGACCTGAGGGAAATGAAATATTTTTTTAGAAATAGAGGTGGCCAGATCAAAAAAGAGAATATACATTTTACAAAAGAAGTATGTCCTTGATCTCTTAAAAGAAATTAGTATGTTTGGATGCAAACCAAGTACTACACACATAGAGAATACTAAGTTTGATGATGATGGTAAATTGGTTGACCGTGAGAAATATCAGAAACTTGTTGAGAAGTTAATCTACTTATATCATACTAGACTAGATATTGCATTTGCAGTAAGTGTGGGGAGCCGTTATATGCATTCTCCAAAGGAAGCACATGTTGAGGCTGTTTATAAGATTTTAACATATTTAAAGGGCCTGTAAAGGGGTTGTTGTTCAAGAAGAGAGATCAAAGAACCATAGAGGTTTATACAGATATTAACTATGCAACTTCAATGGAGGACAGAAGATCAACCAACAGATATTACACTTTTGGTTGGAGAAATCTAGTCACATGACAGAGTAAGAAACAAAAGGTGGTAGCCAAAAGTAGTGTAGAAGTCAAATTTAGAGCTATTGCAAAAGACATTTGTGAAGGACTATGGTTAAAGAGGATGTTAACATAACTATAGATTACCTTTGAGTCACCAGTAAAGCATTACTATAACAACAAGGTTGCTATCAATATGTCTCATAATCCTATTCATATGATAGAACTAAACATGTTGAGGTTGACTGACATTTTATCAAAGGGAACATAGAAGATGGGATTATATGCCTAACTTATGTACCTACCAAGAGACAAATTGCTGATATGCTCACAAAAGGACTTCAAAGACAATGTTTTGAAGATTGTGTCAGCAAGTTGGACATGATAGATATTGTGATCCAACTTGAGAGAGAGTGTGATCATGATTATTGTAAATTGCATATTTTGTGGGATATGATTTTGTATATACTTATTATGGATTTTGTGGGAGGATTAGCGTTATCCTAGTTTTGTTAGGATGCTTTTTTTTTCTCTTCCTCATCTTCTCCGGAAATATAGCTTCTCCTGTAGGGTATATATGTATCGGCTTTGTTCCTATAATATACAAGTTATTCACTGCGCATGACCACACAACTCTATGAGGAACCCAATGTTAGACCTATTTTTGAGACCTTGGACCTTTGTGAAAAAATTCCCAACATGCCTTCACCCAATTTCACAATAGAACTAGAACAGATAACAAAATCTGAGCTGACACCAGAAACACCTGAACTAGAATAGCCCCTACTAGAACCAGAACAAACCATTCCTAGGATTGATTCTTTTGAGGAACCAGAACCTCCATTAGCCAAAATAAGAAGGATAAACCTGATCTGCTTGTTTACACTCGAAGAACTCCAAAAGTAGTAGAAGAAGCTATCAACCCTATGCCCTGTCATAGTCATGATCACGAGACTTCATCATTAGAGGTAAGTGATCTTAACTAGTCTATTGCTCAAAAAGCCTCGTTCTTGCACCCAACATCATATCTTTAATTATGTCTTACATGATCATTTTTCTTCAAATCTCTGAGCCTTTGTTATAAACTTATTTGAAGAAAAAATTTCAAGAGATATTCAAGAAGCATTGAGTACTCTTGATTGGAGAAAGGCTGTTATAGAAGAAATACAAGCCCTTGAAAAAAATCGAACATGGACTCTTGTTCAGAAACTACAGGATAAAATTCTTGTTGTATGCAAATGGGTTTTTATTGTGAAATATAGATTTGATATAGAAAGATACAAGCCTTGGCTTGTTACCAAGGACTACACTCAAACTTATGGAATTGACTATAATGAGACATTTTTACTGGTTTCTAAGCAAAATACATCGAGAGTGATCTTATCCATTGCTGCTAACCTTGGCTGGGAGTTATAATAACTTGATGTTAAAAATGTTTTCCTCAATGGTGATCTAGAAGAGGAAGTTTACATGGATCTCCCACCTGGATTTGATCAAACCTAGAAAAATGGGTCATTTTGCTAGTTAAAAAAAAGCTCTGTATGGGCTAAAACAATATCCAAGAGCTTGATTTGGAAGGTTCACAAGGGCCATTCTATACTAAGGGTATAAACAGGCACACACTGATCATATTCTATTCTATAAACATAAAATGGTAAGAGATCAATTCTCATAGTTTACGTAGACGGTATAATCCTTGTTGTGGATGATACTCCTGAAATTTCTAGATTTAAAACTAGATTGGCAGCTGAATTTGGACAAAAAGTTCTCGGTCCTCTATGTTATGTCCTAGGAATAGAGGTTGTTGGAAATAAAAAGGAGATCTCAGTTATTCAAAGGAAGTATATATTTGATTTATTAAAGATAACTGGGATGCTTAGTTGTAAACCATTAGATACACCAATGGACTCCACGATTAAGATTAGTGGTAGCAAGGAAGGAACACTAGTTGACATAGAGAGATACCAAAGCCTAGTAGAGAAACTTATTTATCTCTCATTCTAGGCTAGATATTGTATTTGCAGCAAGTGTAGTAAGTCAGTTTATACACTCTTCCTATGAAGAGCATATAGAGGCAGTCCTTTCGAATTCTAAGATACCTTAAAGGATCTCTAGGCAAAGGATTGTTCTTTGGTAAAAATCAGTCCACAAATATTGAGGGATACATAGATGTTGATTGGGTAGGATCTCTAGGCAAAGGATTGTTCTGTGGCTAGGAGCAGTGTCAAAACAGAATTAAGGGCTACTACACATGGAACATGTGAAATATTGTGGCTAAAATTATTACTGGAGAACTTGAAATGAAATTAATTATGCCTATAAAACTCTACTATGATAATAAAGCTTCCATTAGTATTTCACATAATCTAGTCCATTATGATAGGACAAAACATGTTGAAGTGGATCGACATTTCATCAAAAAAAAGATTGGGGAAGGGACCCTCTGCATTACTTATACCTCAACAAGAGAACAGACTGTTGATATCTTAACAAAAAAACACTGCCAAAAAGAATTGTTGAGCATCTGGGAAGCAAGTTGGGCCTGTTTAACCTAGGAAGCTCAACTTGAGGTTGGGGGGGGGGGGTTGTCGCAAATTGTGGATAAAATCTGTGATTATCCTATCCCTGATCTTTTGGCTTTTTTATCTTTATTGCATATATTTTATTTCCCTTTTTTTCGGTTTGTATTATCGAGATTAGGGGGATTTTATTTTTCCTGATATCTTTTGTTTCCTTTTCTGTTAGGGAAAGATATTCCTGGTTGTTATCCCTTTTGTTTTGGGATTACGGTTGATTTCCTTTCAATCAACCCACTCCTATATATTTCCCTTTGTATTTAAGTAATAATGTAGTCAGAGAAGTTTTATTTATTTCTTTCTACATTAACAATCATACTATTTCCATGCCTTGCCTGCTGAAAAGTTGGATCCTTCATCTGATTGACAGAAACTTGTGGCTCACTTTCAGAATACCTCTGTTGAAGTTCTTATTAACAAGGGATTTCCTAGCATCAAATTGGCTTAATGTAAAAGCCCAGTAGATTATGTACTGTACTACAGAAGGATGAGTTTATTGATGATGCTGTCTCTGATAGGCATGATTCCAATTGGACTGGATGGGCTGGTTGGACTGGATAAACTGGGAACCAGTCCTTCCACTGGTCTAGGTAAACCTTAAAATCTGGCTAAGAAAAAAAAAAGGTCTAAAACCAAAAAACTAATATTCAGCTGTTTGAAGCTATGCCATCGATGGTCAATCTAAAGGGAGAAGATATGTTGGAGAAGTAATGTAGAAGGGAGAGATTCAGAATTCAAAAGAAGAAAGAAAGGTTCTCACACACTCCACGTGAGCTAGGGATAAGGAGGAGGCAGAAATACAAAAAATGACCAAATAGCCCATGAAGTCTACATATCAAGTAAGTGAGTGGATGGTAAAATTAGAAAACAAAACTGTAGTGGAGATATAAAAAAAGAAAACATTGTTAACGGATGTGACAGCTTCGGCAACACAGCATTGGGTGTCTGACTGGCTACCGATGATTGAGGATTTTATTAGAGAGTAAGTATGTGGATATGCGTCTGTTTACTAAGCATGTGCTTAAGGAATCAGCTTAAAATTGATGAGAACATGGAGTTGATGGGAATGACTTATCTGTTTAAAGATGAAGAAGAACTGGTGGCAATATTGAGATTGCACATGGAGAGACTTGTGGTACATAATTGCAGTTTGTTGGGTTTCAATACTTGTGCAGAGTAGTACATGGGTTACAAGGAAAGGAATTAAAAGAGAGGTTAACGTCAGCTAGTTAGCACTTCCGTTTTATCTTTGGTATTATTAAAAGTTTTTGTTATGGTGTTCTTCATTTTCAAACAGTTTTTGATGCTGTAGTACATAAAGACACTGAGGGAGAAAGGAAAAGTGAATTGTAGCAGCGAAGAGAGAGAGAGAAAAGACAGAAAGATTGAAAATTAAGGGAGAATACGGATAGTCACTCATGAATTCAAAATTTTGAAAGCTCAGACCTAGAATAACATACGTAATAATCTTTAAATAGGTAAAATCTTTCCTTGTTGTAGCTGGCATCAATTTAGAAAATGTACTGGTTTCCTCTTTAGCTAGATTGGTGGGTCATTAGAATTCAGATTTTGTGTTGGCCTCTTACTTATATGCATGTTCCCTTGGGCAGAAATCCTTGGGCTTGTTTATGGGATGCTATTGTTTAAAAGATCCCAAGCACTTGGATACTTTGAAGGGTGCTTTGTCCCTAAGAAAGGAATACTCCTCGCTCAAAAATCCTTTCAAAATTTGTTGAGAATCGTCACCCAACCTCAAATAAACTAAAGGCTCAAAATAGACAAAAATGTTCAGAAAATTTGAAAGAGCAAAAGTTAGGGAGAGAAGGAAGGGACCAAACAAAATATATTGTTGGAAGACTCAATAGTGGAGTGTGTAACATTGACTCAACCTTTATTTTTACTAATAATACATCACATAAAGACACATATATAATTCATTTATGGGCGTACTACAACATATAAGATTTTCCTAATTCTTAATACCTCTAAACAATATCCATGAAAAGTAAACTTTTATGGAGTCGCATGAATAGCAATTATCATTGGGTTGTTAATCCAACCATTTTTGTCTAATTTGTATTTACTTTAAATTATTGTGGCGTTGTTTGATCCATGTAGCCGATTATAAGAAAAATGTTTAGTTGTTGTTTGTGTTTACTTTAAATTACTTCGTGCCATATATTTGGATACCAAATTTGAATGACCTGAATGCCTTCCTTATTTTGCTTGCAGCATATTTTCCTACCAGTCTAATTTTTTCCCACATGATTCTCTTAATTCTTTGAGCCACTCTAGTCCAGATTTGAGTAAGGGAAAAGTAGTGAAGGGGAAGGATGAGCAACCAGACTTCTATATTAGAACCACCAGAGAGAATTAAGAACCCTTCGAATTATCCAAGCACTTGTATACATTTTGAACCGATGGATAGTGTGAGGATAGGAACACTCAAATAAGTGAGAGGCCACTGGGGAATTTGACAACTGGCCAAAAACACAAATGCCTGAATTTCCACAATCATAGCTTTCTAAGCACTCATAGCCAAGCTAATGTTAAATCCCAAAACAACCCTAAAAGAATTGGAGTATGACTCAGTTGTTATGTGTCATATCTAGTTAGATTCAGTTGTTATTTCTGCACACCTTGGCATTCTTTCAGAGTTACTACATCATGTTATATAAGCAATCTTAAAGTTACTAAATGGAATCATCTTTTATGGTTAAAATAAATTTGTGGGTGATAGAACATGAAAAAAGTAAAGTGGGGGGGATACCTGGCTGCTTTTCCCGAGGCTTCAGCAAAAATGTCATATTTGCATGATATTAATGCTCATTTGTGAAATTGTGCTAGTCTTCTTTCTTAACATTGATGTTGAGTATCTCTATGCTAAACTTTCATAATATGCTTTAGCAAAACCATTTTCAAGCTTAAAATTAAGATTCCTCGAGCCATATAATTTTTTCTTCAACCTTTCCTCCATTGTTTCTCTCTGGAATTTTAGGTTTGTAACTATCCTTTCACAACAAGAGGAATTCTTATGGGTCACATTGTTTTAAACTACCAGCAGTTTCAGGTTAGGAAATTTTCTATAGATTGTTATTTACTTTTCTATGTTTTGTCTTGTTTTTTTGTTTTGTTTTGTTTCATTTACTACATATTTAATACTAATTACCTACCTGACACAACTGTAGGTAACAGATACTCCAGGTCTATTGAAGAGACATTATGGTAATTAAACATTTCATTTGTTTTGCTTAAACTTCCATGAAGCATTAGTTTCTTAGTGGCATCTTGTTATGTTCTGTTAGAATTAATGTAAATAAATTGTATGTGATTAGGGAGTATTGGTTTTATCTATTGATTTAAGGGATTGTAGTAAACTGTCTTATCCCATGATTTAGGGGATCGTCATATCTCTTGATATGGGGAATTGTAATTATTTTTGTAAATAATGGTTATTTGTATTTTCTTTTGCATACATCAGGGACTAATGTAGGCCTTTCTCATGAACTATATTTTACAATTATATTTTTTTCTTATTTAACATGGTATCAGAGCTCGAGAAAAAACATGGATAAATAGTCCTCTTTTTTTATCCTATGAGGTTTTTCCCTTTTCTGATTCCTTAAAAAAAAAAAAGACGTGAGTGTCGCACAGAAGAAGGGTTGTAAGCCTCTTTACCAAAGACGGTAACCCAACCACTATACTAGACCATCGCAGACAGGTGTGTTTGGCCAGTCCCCACCGCTGGCTGTCCTTCAGCATCCCTCTGGCCACCACGAGGGGAAGCTTTTCTTTTTATTCTACTGCTGGTCTACCTCTCAGCCACTAGAAAGCACATAAATACATCTCAGTTGCCTAGAAAGTGTCGTTTTTCATTCTAGGCACATACTCAGTTGTTGCTTCGGCCTCTTTCCTCTTTGTTTGTATTATAAGATCATTTTTTGGTTGCCACTTTGGCCCCCTTGCTCTCTATTTTTGGAATTTTTCTATGACTGGTTGTTTTTTGGGTTACTTTCTTCATCCCAATGCGATGGCTGTCCCTCCGTGTTCTCTACAGTTCTAAAATCGGGTATTCTCTCTCTTGTTATATCTGGTTTCCTGTTATAACTACAAAAAAATTAAATCGCTCAAATTATTTTTCATGATAGGCTGTTTTTGTTGAACTGTGGTTCGTTGGTCAAGGTCATGAAGACTATTCTAATAAAGGAATTGAATGATATTCCTAAAATTGATGGACCTACTTGAATAAAGTTAGATAATAAGTTATGTGGTCTGTTATGGCATTTTGTTGACTCTAAGTTGTTGCCTCTTCTTTATGCTTATAAAACTTGTCATGCTTTTTGAAAAATGGTTAAATTTCTCTATACTAAATAGATTTAGCGCTATCATTTGGTAGTAGAAAAAATGATAAGTTTGAAATAACTTGATTCGAACATTTACACTTATTTAGGCATAGTTTAGTCTCTGAAGGAGGAGTTTAATGAATTGTTGCATATTTTTGCTGATCTTGGTGAACAAGAGAAATAAAGGGATAATTTCTTTATGGTTCTCACTCTGGTTGGATTAAAACCTGAGCTTGAACCAGTTCGTGAACAAATTCTCTCCAGCCTCGACATTCTATATTTAGATAATGTATTTGCTTATTTGCTATATGTCTCAGGACCAACTCTTTCGAAGACATAAGGTATTCTTTCTGATCCCTCAGCATTGGCTTCATATGTTTCCAATCACAGTAGAATAGGTAATGTTGACCGGGGTGAGGGACGTAATCAAGGACAACGTCCTCAGTGCACCTACTGCCATAAATTTGGTCATATTCAAGATAAGTGTTATTCTTTGCATTGTTGTCCGTCAAAGGTTGCTTACATTATTCAAACAGACCACTTTGAGATTGTTCTACCATCTATAGTAGTCTCTTTGTAAGGTGTAGATTATCAGGAATTTTTACACTATCAGGCCACTAAAAATGCCACTGGTGCCATAACTTTCGTTGCTCATATTGGTAACCCCGTTGCTTGCCTTACATAGTCCCCTTGCTTAGAGTCTTGGATCTTAGACGTAGATGTTTTAGATTATATCTCTGGTAACCCTCATATTTTCTCAAAACTAGATATTGTTCTTCTTTTCCTGTTGTTATCCTTGCTAATGGTTCTAAAGTTGTTATCAAAGATATTGGTCAAACACGACCACCCTCTTCTCTACCTTTTGAGTATAGTCTTTACATCCTTAGTTGTTCTTTCAATGACATCTCTGTTAGTAAACTTATTCGGACTATGAATTGCTCTTTAAATTTTTCTGATTCCTCTGTACTTATACAGGATTAGAGTACTGGTCAGACGATTGGAATCGGGCGTGAATCACAAAGGCTATATCATCTCACGATGCCCACACCTCTAGCAGTTTGCACTACCTCTACCTCTTCCACTTTGCTTCATCATTGTTTAGAACACCCCAATCTTTGTAAATTGCAACAAATGGCGCCTAGTCTGATTTAAAGTCATTTGATTGTGAATCATGTCAGTTGGGTAAACATACCCGAGTTTCTTTTCCTAAACAGAGTGAAAAAAAGGTTGAGTCCCCTTTTACTGTAGTTCATATTGATGTTTAGAGATCTAGTCGTCTATCATTTTTTTTGGATTTTAAGTATTTTGTAAGTTTCATTTATGATTACTCTCGATGTGCTCGATTGTTTTAATGAAGGATCTAACTGAATTTTTTTCTAATTTTAAAAATTTTTGCACTGAGATTTGTACCCAATTTAATATATTGTTAAAATTTTGCGAAGTGATAATGCATGTGAATATTTTTCTACTTCTTTTCAAAATTTTATGATGGCATAGGGTATGCATCATCAATCTTGTGCTCACACACCACAATAAAATAGTGTACCAGAATGTAAAAATCGCCATGTAATTGAGATAGCTCGCACTTTATTACTTCATTACCATGTTTCTTTTTTTTTTAGTGATACAGTTCTTATAGCTTGTTACTTAATCAATTGTATACTATCTTATATTTTCAAGTCAACCATTGTATAGTCTCCCTTGTCATGTCTTTGGCTGTGTTTGTTTTGATCATAATCATATCTTAGGTAGTGATAAACTTGCCGTTAAAGCTTTTAAATGCAATTTCTTGGGCTATTCTAGATTACAAAAGGGGTATCGGTATTACTTTCCCTTAACGTATCAATTCTTTGTATCTGCAGATGTTACTTTTTTTAAACAACCTTTTATTACTCACCCTCTCATTCTATTGATCAAACTATTGTTACTGATGCTCTTTTTTTTTCTATGTCTCGATTCTTTCATTGTTCCTTTGACAGACACTTCAGTTTTACCTCTACAGTCTGTTCCACCCCTCTAGGTCTATTGTTGCTATGTGCCCACCTCTACTTTTGTAGACCCTATGGATGTTCCTGATAATTCACCACTGGATCTAACTTTAGACCCTGCTTTGACCCTACCTTCTATTGATGGTTTTCCTATTGCTATTAGAAAATGTATTCGCTCTTCTCATAACTTCATTCAGTCTACAATTTTGTGAGCTATCATCGGTTATCTTCTCCCTATTATATGTTTTTGTGTCGTCTTTGTCTTCTGTTTCTATTCTTCAGACTACACAGGAAGCTCTATCTCACCCTGAGTGGCGACAATCAATAGTTGATGAAATGACTACCCTACAATCACGTTACACTTGGGAATTGTCACGTCTCTCTCTTGACAAGTCTACTGTTGGTTGTCAGTGGGTTTATACAATTAAAATTGGACATGATAGTACTGTTGATCGTCTTAAGGTTCATCTGATCTCGAAAGTTATACACAGATTTTTGGGCTGGATTATGGTGACACCTTTTCTCCAGTGGCAAAAATGGCTTCTGCGACAGTGCCCTTTTTATCAACTGCATATTATGAATCTTTCCTTCATGGAGATCTTAAGGAGGATGTGTATATTGAGCAACCAACTAGTTTTATTGCTTAGGGAGAGTTTGGATTAGTATGTCGACTACGACGATCTATATACAGCTTAAAGCAATCTCCCTGAATTTAGTTTAGTCAGTTTAGTAGTGTGGTTCAACAGTATGAGATTACCCGGAGTGAGGCTGACCACTCAGTGTTTTATGCACACCGATCCTCTGGTCGTTACGTCTATCTAATTATCTACGTGGATGACATTGTTATCAAGGGGAATGATCAAGAAGGGATTTCTCAACTTAAACAACATCTCCTCAAGAATTTTCAGACTTAAGACCTAGGAAATTTAAAATATTTTCTAGGGTTGATCCAAATGCAAAACTTTTATTTAAACAGGGGGAGCCGTTATCTGATCCTGGTAGGTACATGAAACTTGTGAAAAAATTAAACTACCTCATGATCACTCAGCCATATATCTCTTTTGCAGTGAGTGTTATAAGTTAATTCCTACAATCTCTACACACAAGTCATTAGGATGCAGTAATGTGCATTCTAAGATATATCAAGGGTGTTCTTAGAAAAAGACTATTATGTAAAAATTATCAACATGCTCGAATAACTGGATATGCAGATGCAGATTGAGTAGGATCTCCCCTAGATCGATAATCTGATAATCCATTACAAGTTCTTGTGTGTTTATTGGAAGAAAATTTGGTATGTTTGGAAAAGTAAGAAACAAGAAATGGTGGCTAGATTTAGTGCAAAAACTGAATATCGGGCTATGACCCTAGCTATATGTGAGCTCATATAGATTAGACAATTGCTTAAAAATTGCAGTTTAGAAAACTCGACAAAATGACCCTCATTTGTGACAATCAAGCTGCCTTACACATTGCCTCTAATCTTGGATTTCATGAACAGATTAAGCATATAGAAATTGATTGCCACTTCATTAGAGAGAAGATTTTATCAAGGATCCTTGCCAGAAGCTATGTTAATTTCAATGATCAATTAGTTGACATTTTCACCAAGTCCCGAAAAATTTCACAAATAAATTATATTTGTAATAAGCTTGTTGCATATGAATTATATGATCCAACTTGAGGGAGAGTGTTATAATTAATGCAAATATATTGTATGTGATTAGGGAGTATCGGTTTTATCCTTTGATTTAAGGGATTGTAGTAGACTGTCTTATCCCTTGATATAGGGGATCGTAATTATCCTTGTAAATAATGGTTATTTGTATTTTCTTATATATATATATATATCAGGGACTAATGTAGGCTTTTCTCATGAACTACATTTTGCAATTATATTTTTGTCATATTTTTTTTTTACCATGTAGCTGACTTTATCTAATGGGAAAAGACTTTGTTGTTGTTTGTTGTTGTTTTTGTCTTATTTTTCTATGACTTAACATGTTCAATGGTTTTATCTACTACAAATTGTTAGTCAAGTATTTAGCTCCCAAGAAGGGAGGGTTGAATTGGGTGAAGGAGGTTTTATAATTTTTTCACAATAATAAAAAGCATTTTCCGTTAATTATGTTTTTGAGAGACTAAAGTGATAGACTGCTTTAAAACTTTAAGTTAAGAAAACTCTTTAATCAAATAGATGAAGAGCTTGCCTATGTACAACAACAACAACAACAACTAAGCCTTTTTCCACTAGGTGGAGTCGGCTACATGGATCAAACGGCGCCATAGTGGCCTATCATAGATGAAATCAATAGATAAGTTATTAACTATTAAATCATTTTTAATAGTTTTACTTATTGTTTTCTTTGGCCTCCCTCTACCTCTAATTATTGGACTATTCTCCATCCGATCAACTCTTCTCACTAGGGCTTCTGCAGGTCTTCTCCACACATGGCCAAACCACTTTAAGCGAGTTTCAACCATCTTCTCCACAATAGGTGCTATCCCAACTTTCTCTCTAATGCACTCATTTCTAATCATATCTCTTCTGGTGTGTCCACACATCCAACGCAACATTCTCATCTCTGCAACGCTGAGTTTATCTTCATGTTGTCTTTTAATCGCCCAACATTCCGTACCATACAATATAGCAGGTCTTATAGTCGTACGGTAGAATTTTTCTTTAACTTTGAGTGGCACTTTTTTTATCACAAATGACACTCGAAACTTTCCTCCATTTCATCCATCTAACTTGAATCCTGTGGTTTACGTCCTCGTTTACTTCACCGTCATTTTGTATAATGGACCCAAGATATTTAAAACTTGTAACTTGTTTTAATATATAATCTCCAAGTTTCACGTCTACATTCGTATTTGTTCGTCTCTTACTAAAAATACCTTCCATATATTCTATTTTATTTCTACTTATCCAGAAACCGTGTGTTTTTAAAACTTGTCTCCATGACTCTAACTTCATATTTATTTCCTCTTTCGATTCACCAACTAAGACTATATCATCTGCAAAAATCATGAATTGAGGCCCCAACTCTTGTATATGTTCAGTAACTGCGTCCAAAATCAAGTTAAAAAGATACGGACTCAGACAAGACCCTTGATGTAGTCCAATAGTTGTGGGAAAATCCTTTGTATCCCCATTTTGTGTTCTCACGCAAGTCGTTATCCTGTCGTACATGTCTTTGATTGCTCGAATGTACGCAATACGTACTCCTTTCTTTTCTAAAGCCTTCCATAAGATCTCTCTTAACACTCTGTCATATGCTTTTTCTAGATCAATAAAAACCATGTGCAAATCTTTCCGTCTGCTTTGATACCTCTCCATCAATCTCTGCAGTAAATAAATTGCTTCCATAGTTGACCTTCCTGGCATAAATCCAAACTGGTTCTCTGTAACTTGAGTCTCTTGTCTTAATCTTTGCTCAATGATCTCCCATAACTTCATAGTGTGGCTCATGAGTTTAATCCCCCGATAGTTGGAACAATTCTGTATGTCTCCTTTATTTTTATATATAGGAATTAAAGTACTTCTCCTCCATTCATCCGGCATTTTCTTAGATTTCATTATCACATTAAACAACTTAGTGAGCCAACTTATACCCTTCCTTCCTAAACTTTTCCACACCTCAATAGGTATATTATCAGGTCCTACTGCTTTGCCATTTTCCATTCTCTTCAGAGCTTTCTTTACTTCAAACTCTTGGATTCTACGATAAAAAGTATAATTACGGTCTTCTTCTGCAGTATTAAGTCTGTCAGAGTTGTAGGTCAACTCATGCCTTTCATTAAAAAGTCCTTGAAGGTAACTCCTCCATCGTGCTTGGATATCATGCTCCCTTACCAAAACATTACCCTCTTCGTCTTTAATACATTTCACTTGATCTATGTCCCTTGTCTTTCTTTCCCTACCCTTAGCAAGCTTGTAAATTTTTCTTTCTCCCTCCTTAGTTCCTAAAGATTGATATAATCCCTCAAAAACTCTAGTTCTTACTTCACTCACAGCCTTCTTAGCGTCTTTCTTAGCCGCTTTATATTTATCCCAAATTGCCTTATCTTTACATAAGTGCCACTTCTTATAACACTCTCTTTTAAACTTAATCCTATCTTGCACCTCCGCATCCCACCACCAAGATTCTTTACCCTTAGGTCCAACGCCTCTTGATTCTCCAAGTGTCTCTCTTGCTATATTCCTAATCCCTTTGGCCATCTCGTCCCACATATCATTAGCATTTCCTTGGACCTCCCAAAGTCTTTCTTCCTCCACTCTTCTTTGAAAATTCCTTTGTTGCTCATTCTTCAAAGACTACCACCTAATTCTAGTAATTGTTTTCTTACTCTTTCTTTCTACTCTTCTCATAACTCGTACGTCCAAAACTAAAACTCTATGTTGGGTAGCCAAGCTCTCACCGGGTATGACTTTACAATTTGTGCAGAACTTTCTATCTGATTTTCTTACCAAGAAAAAATCTATGTAGTTCAAAAAAAAAATAGTTTAGTAGAGACTTTGTCAAAATAAGCAAGTTGCGAAATCAGAAGTTTCGTTTTGAAAACAAGTTAGCTTGAAGGAGAATAGTGTTCAGGAAAACATTAAACCAAATGGATAACAATTTGGAAACCCGATAAATCACAGTAGAGTTATGCAAATAAAAGTGCAGAAATATATATCAAGAAACATTGAGATTTTTAGAGGTTCATATCCACAAATTTGATCCCACGTCCTCTCCTGAAGCGCAAAGTAAGGGAATTATGTTAGTGTTGGGCAATCACAATACAAGGAAGGCACAAAGCCTTTACGACCTCTCACCAAGGAAACCTAATTTGTAACAACCTCTTTTTTTTTCCTTTATTATTATACAATATTGAGTTCACATACATGTCATTAATCAAAACAGACGTATAACATATCAAACACATAGATATTTACATCTTGTTTATTTCAGTTGTCCAATTCCGGAGATACAGGTGCGGGTGGTTGCACCTTCACCGGGATCTGAGCTAACTCGACCACAAACATCTTATTTGATTATGAAATTTGCTCAACATAAAGTAATTCGATCCAATGTGCACTAAAAGTCAGAGCTTTAGAAACAAAAGCTGCATAAATAATTTTCTGAACATGATATGGAAATATAGTGAGAATTAAATCTTAGTAAGTTCAACAATAAATTATTATCAGTAAAACTCATCACGTCATGTTCAGCTGTATAAACTACAGAAAAATATCTTTGGTCATATGAATGCATTATATCTATGCACATAAGAATCATACTCTAATGATATGTATGACAGGATTAACTATTTTCAAAATATCATATGATGGCCATCAACTTATTCTCATTTCAAGTTACCCCGCAGGGTGAGTATCCTCTACTCTCCGGTACGGGCTTTTCTCGCTCCGTCCGACATGGCCCACTTTCTCTTTCTTTTCTCATTATCATGATCATAACCATTGGTAGGGTGTCCCCTACTGGTGCACCACACGGATTGCCATGTGACCGTGCTCATTTATTTTCTTTTCACAATGATAGCCAAAAATATGCTTTCAAAAATAAGTATGTTCATCAAAATATAACTATTACCATAAATCATTGGTAATCATGCCATGAACATAACCATTTCAAATATCACTTTATAAAATATTTCTATGTCAAAATTTCACTTAAGATGGTAAGAAGTTCATACAATGGCAATGGTTATGGCTATACTAGTCATTTATTAAGATTCATCTTCTTTTTTAAATACTAATTTTATTTCTTTATTTTCTTGATGCAGGTTTTCATCCTATCTAACCTTCTCTTACTAATCAGAGCATAACTCCCTCAATTTAACTCTGATGTAGGTGATCTTGGTGTCCATTTCAAGATAAAACAATTATCTAAAACTATTATGTTGAACATTGTAGCGAAAAATTAAGAAACAAAGGTGATATTACTCCCTCAAAGTACATGATAGTTCCTCCCGGATAGGTTCTGACCTTTACTGACTAATTAGACCATATCTCCCAAATTGGAACTCCAAATTGAGTTATTCCAGTTGGTAAAAATCCATGAGCCATATATATATAATTGTTATGTTGGCACGCTATTTTAATTCCCTACAGAATATTCCCAGAAATTCAAAAACTAAAGCATTAATAACATACTCTTCCCTGAATAAACATTTTCTGACCTCTGCTTACTAATCGGATCATATCTACCTCATATGAACTCCAAATTGCATAATTCCAGTGGGTATATTTCGATGAGACATAGATATATAACTTTCATGTTAACCATTTATTTTAATTCCATTCAGATAATTCCCCGAAATTAAAATACAAAAGCTGCCTTAACATATTCTTCCCTGATGAACCATTTTCTGACCTTTGACTACTAATCAGCTCATATATTCCTCATATGGACTCCAAATTGAATGATTCTAGTGTCTAAACATCCATGATACACATATCGATAATTCTTATGTTAACCATTTATTTTAATTCCATACCGATAATTCCCAGAAATTAAAATATAAAAGCTGTCGTAACATAATCTTCCCTGATGAACCATTTTCTGATCTTGGCTTACTAATCGGATCATATCTACCACATTTGGACTCCAAATTGAATGATTCCAGTGGCTAAAAATCCATGACACACATATATTTAATTCTTATGTTAACCATTTATTTTAATTCCCTACCAATAATTCCCAGAAATTAAATTACCGAAGCTATCCTAACATATTCTTCCCTGATGATTCATTTTCTGACCTTTGACTACTAATCAGACCATAGCTACCTCATATGGACTCCAAATGGAATGATTCCAGTGGGTGAAAATTCGTGACACATATATCTTTAATTCTTATCTTAACCATTTATTTTAATTCCTTATAGATTGTTCCCAGAAATTAAAATACCGAAGCTTAAAATTCTGTCAACCATAGCCATACCCATGCAGAACTATCTACACCAACCTAAGTATTCAAACATACATCACATGCACGCTCAATATGTAACATGATATAGCAACATCCATGACCAATCATCAAAGTTCTAAGATCAAAATCTCATATAAATATTATAAGTTTCAAAAGTTTTCTTCAAAAACAAATATTGTTAAACTTACCTGGAGCATTTAGTCTCCTAGACTTCTCCTTCCTCTTTCTTCCTTTCTTCCTCTCCTTTCCTCACACTACCTTGCTTCTATTTTTGCTCTTCCTCACTTGGACGAAATTCTAATGTTGTAAGGGTGGGTTTTCTTATATAGACCACCAAATAATTCACCTTTCATGATCATGGGTCTACCTTATCACAATTAGGATACACTTTGTTGAATTTTTGGAAAACAAACAACTTATGTTCTTGTCTTCCTCTTCCTTAGTCAAGATATGCATAGAAAAAGGAGATTTATATTTTGAAAATTAAGATGATATGTTCTCAAGATATGGGGCAAGATCCCTTTGATTTAGGGATTCATTTCCTTTTTCTTTTGTCTTAATCAAGTATGATAGATTTGCCTTTTTAAGTGGCAAATTTCTAACCCTTGAATTTTCCTTACTTAACTAAAATTATTTGTGTAGGATAATGATGTTTTGTCATAATGCTATGTATTATTACCCACTTGCTAAAGTTATGAATGTAGGATATAGATGTTTTTGTCCTAAAGCCTTGTATTATTATGCCACTTGCCAAAATGATGAATGTAGAATCACACCACTTGCTAAATTTTTGTCTTAATGCCATGTCGCTTAATCTTGATTACACCAATATTTCATCACTTTAATTTTATTTTTATTTTTATTTTTATTTTTCCTCTTGGGTTTGGGCTCATTCTTGCCCATTTTCCTTACTTTGGTTAAAATTCCACCTTTCATAATGGGCTTGGTCACATTTTCATGATTTTTGGGCTACCGGTCCAATTTCCATATCCTAGTCCAAGTCTATGTTTTATTTCTTCCTTGGGCTATCCTATTGGCTTGCTAAAAATTCGTGTGAAGTAGAAAAACTCTATATGAAGTGTCTATAGGTTAAAGCCCAATTACGGGTGGAGATACTAAACTTAGTAACTTTTACTCTTAAATTAAGAAAAATTACCATAATCCGATCTTCTTGAAATTTTAAGACCTTTACTTACTTCACAAAAAATTATCTTTCTTTACCTAAGAATTTCACCTTTCTTTAACATGTTTATTTCTAATATTTCTTCTTAGGTTTTCTTTCTTTACCTATTCCATTAATATTAGAACATTTCTATGCATATATGTAAGGTGAAGAATTTCTAAGAAAAATATCTAAAAAATTACGGGATGTTACATTCTTCCCCCCTTAAGAAATTCGGTCCCCGAATTTCAATCCATCCTACCACATGTAGGGAATGAAATTAAGGCATTATTCAGAGTTACCAAGCTTATTACCTAAATAATTAGAGATATCTTTTCTGTATGACATCTTTACTTTTTAATATGTCTATTCACTTGAGTGATTTTGCCATATAACTTAATCATAAGGATTTCTTTCACTCATAAGTTCTTCAATTGATATCCTCTAGCCCGCATGGATATATCTATGGGTCGATATTAGAAAACACACATATAAAGGAACATATACACCTTCATATTGTGTAACTATCTTTTCTTATTCCAAACTTCTATCAAGTCAATTTTTTTTTTTTTCATATATCAACATCATCCCCTGAATATCATCATCTTAATCTATCATCTATTTTTATCCTCAAATCCTTTAATCAATATGTTAAACATACGTAGCAATAAATCCTTCAAACCTTTAATAACGTTTATGTACCATTGACACTTGTCTAATAATTTCAACTTACCTCATCACAGTAATTCTATACAAACTTATTAACACCATTAAACTCATTGTCAAAAATTTCAATTATTTCTTCTATCATATCTAAAAGCACCTCATTCTAGCTTATGCCAATCCCATTTAATTCACCAATCATTTGAAGAAGATTTGTGTTTTTTTTTTCCTAACAATTACTCATACATGAATTCTCAATTCCAACATAATTCACATCCTAGATACTAGACTCAATTTAGCATGATATAATCCTTTAACACAAATATCTTGATAACCTACATTATTTTCGGATATGGTTCTTAGAATATTCTCTATATTTCCAAATTAAGAGTTCAAAGACTAACTTAAATCCTACTTCCTATATTTTATTCTTCGAGAACTTCAACACCACTAATTCTCTTGATTACATTCGTCAAAACACCATAAGACCATCATCCGTCCATTCTTTTCAAACTTTTCATTACTTTAACCTACTAACAACTTAGACACCATAATAACCGAGTTTCAAAGAAAAGAAATTATCTTTCATTGCAATGAGGAAAAATAACCTTGCATTTAATGCCAACCGTTAATGAGTGAAACAGACGAAAAGCATAATAGAGAATGGTGCCAAAAGCGAAAGTCAAAAATTTCGACAAAGCATTGAAAAATATTAAAATCGGTGGCTGTAATTCTTGAAAATCTGTAAACAAAATCTATCTATGATTTCAGCAAAAATCGGTGGCCGCAAATTTTGAATATATGTGTCAGAATCTACTTTAAATCTATTGGTATTCGGTGGAAAGATATCACATGGAAAAGAAACATTTTTGAGCTTATAAAAGTCTGTGAAAATCAAAGAATATGTAGTTAACTGGTAGGATGCAGTTGATTGCTTCAAAATAGATGTAATCAATCAACTGTAAAAAAAACCAGTCCAAATTAAAATTTCTCAAAATAGCTAGTCGACTTAATAATACTGATAGTCGACTGGCAAAAACATTGAGAATACAAAATAAATCATTTGATTGCATTTTTTTTTTCAATGACGGCTATCACCTACAACTTTTCTACAAGAATCAAAACATCAATGCTTCATCAAAGACAACAAGATAAAGACAGATTTCTGGTGATATCTTATCTTATACTCTTTATGTGCTTAATATGGGTCACAGTCATACTACTGTACATATACATGCTTGCCGTCATTTTTTTGTTTTTACCTTTAATTTAGCTGATATCCACCAATCACTCACATAGTTGTTCTAATAATACCCGGCCTATTTGCATAGCTATTATAAATATGCCCTTCTCTGAGTTCTATAAATACTTACATTAGTATCTTTGTCTATTCTCAAAGTTAAGGTGATAGAAATTATGGAGGGAACCGCATTCCGTCAGTTCCGAAATATCTGTGTCTTTTGTGGTTCCAGTCCTGGAAAAGATGAGGAGTATGTTAAAGCAGCACAAAATCTGGGTATGGTGCTGACTAGGAGAAAAATTCATTTAGTGTATGGTGGAGGTAACTGTGGGTTAATGGGGTGTGTGGCTACAGCTGCACATGCAGGGGGATGCCAAGTTCTAGGTATTATTCCTACAGCTCTAGCTACATCCAGCAACATAGGGAAGACAATTGGGGAAGAATATAGGGTAGTTTCCATGCATGAACGCATGGCTAGAATGATGAGCAATGCTGACGCCTTCATTGTCTTACCAGGTGATTTTGGTACTCTAGAGGAGATTTTCCAAATAGTCTCTTGGGTACAACTGAATATGCATCACAAACCGATAGGTTTGTTAAATGTTAATCACTTCTTTGATGGTTTGTTATCTTTTCTAGATAAGTTGTGGAACAGAGGTTTATCTCACACTTAGCACGACAAATTCTCATCCCATCTTTGATTTTTATTCTCATTTCATGAATCTTTGGGTCAAATACACTGATATCATCTATGAAAACTTGACTACTGAAGGTCTTCGTTTGGTACAATCTGTTCATGACACTACTAAACGCGATCAATTTCTCATGAAACTGAGAATGTACTTTGAAGGTATTTAGTCAAATCTCATGAACAGAGACCCTGTACCTTCACTGGATGCATGCTTAAACGATCTCTTTCGTGAAGAACAACGCCTTCTCACTCAAACCACCATAGAACAACAACTCTCCTCTATTCCAGTAGCGTATGCAGCACAAGTTAAGCCAAGAGGAAGAGACCTAAGTGCTGTTCAATGTTTCTGTTGCAAAGATTTTGGACATTTTGCTTTCACTTGTCTAAAGAAATTCTGTAATTACTGCAAAAAAAAGGGACATATTATTAAAGAATGTCCACCCCGACCACCCAAGCGCTCTGCTACAGCTTTTACTGCCTCGGTTGGCCCTAGTACTTCTATGCATACAGCTTCTGTGCAATGAAGTGCTCCTGCCCCTGTTCAACCTTTGACTCCTGAAATGGTTCAACAAATGATAGTTTCAGCATTATCTGCTTTTGACCTCTCATGTACTACTTTTTCTACTTCTTCTCCTTGATTCTTTGACTCTGGGGCTTCCCACCATATGACAAACAATGTTCAAGACCTTACCAATGTTTCCAAATATTTTGGACATCTCAAGTTTCATACTGCTGATGGAAATAAATTGCCTATAACAGCCACCAGTGATATCTCTTCATCTCTAACTGATGTCTTTGTATCTCCTAATCTCACCAATAATCTTATTTTTGTTGGTCAATTGGTTGACAATAATTGTCGGGTAGAATTCTCAAAATCTAGTTGTCTTGTGCAGAATCAACACACCAGGAAGATGTTCGCGAAGGGGCCTAAAGTTGGACGCCTTTTTCCTCTTCATTTATCTGTGTCTCCCTTTTTCTTACTGCCTTTTGTTTCTTGTAATTCTGTTGAAGTTGATTATCAAATGTGACATAATCGTCTTGGGCATTCAATTCCAATGTACTTCGTGAGTTGCTAAAATCTGGTTTCGTTGGAAATAAAGAGTACCATTTTTTAAATACTGTTAAGTTTGATTGCACTTCTTGTAGACTTGGAAAAAGAAAAACTCTACCTTTTCCAACTCATCAATCGAATATTGGACAGTCTTTCGATATGATTCATAGTGATTTATGGGGTATAGCACCTGTTATTTCTCATGCATATTACAAGTACTTTGTCACTTTTATTGACGACTATAGTCGTTTCACATGGATTTATTTTTTGTGCTCTAAAGACGAAGTCTTCTGTGCTTTCAAATTCTTTTACGCTTATGTTTAGACTCAATTTTTTTCAAAAATTAAAATTCTTCGTTCTGACAATGGACGTGAGTACATATCTCATGTTTTTCAGGACTTTATGCAAAGTAATGGTATTGTTTCTCAACGGTCTTGCCGTTCCACTCTCCAACAAAACAGGATAGCTGAGAGAAAAAACCGTCATTTACTTGATGTTGTCCGCACTTTTTTGTTAGAATCTTCTGTACCATCTCGGTTTTGGTGTGAAACTCTCTACTGCTGTACATCTTATTAACTGCTTGCCTTCTCCGTCATTGATCAAGGAGTCTCCTTTCACTTGGTTATTTGGTCACCCACCTAATTATTCAAATCTTCGCCCTTTTGGTTGTGTGTTACGTTCATCTTCCTCCACATGAACGCACTAAGTTCACTGCTCAATTTATTGAATGTGCCTTTCTTGGATACTCTACTCATCAGAAAGGTTTTTTATGCTATGATCTTCATCTTCGTCGGCTTCGAGTTTCTTGAAATGTCATTTTTCAAGAAAATAAATATTTTTTTGCAACCCACCATGACCCTATCTCTTCTTTAATTTCTGTTTTGCCGTTGTTTTCTAACTCTCCTGCAGGACCATCTTCATTAAACCCTCTCTTAGTGTATAGACAAAGAAAGACTGCTCCTCCAAATCAATCATCAGCATCTCCTGGGCTTCTTTTAGATCACTCTCTGGCTGCTGATCCTGTATCTGCTCTAGAACCAGTCCCTTTACGCCGCAGTACTCTTGTTTGCAAACCACCAGAAAAGTATGGTTTTTCTTCTCCCTTATCCTTGATAGCCACTTTATCTTCTGTTCCTATCCCTTCTTCTTATAAACAGGCCACGGAGCATGATTTTTGGCAGAAAGCTATTGACACAGAACTTCTAGGTTTAGCAAAAAATTAGACATGCGATGTTGTTCCATGTTCACCATCTGTCAAATCTCTTGGTAGCAAATTTGTATTTTCTATAAAACTTCGTTCAGATGGCTCCATAGATCGTTACAAGTCTCGGCTGGTTGTTCTTGGAAATAGGCAGGAGTATGGAATTGACTATGATGAGACATTTGTACCTGCTGCCAAGATGACTACTGTGCGCACTATTCTGGCCACTGTTGCCTGTCAATCTTGGACATTCCATCAAATGGATGTCAAAAATGCATTCCTCTATGGTGACCTCAAGGAGGAAGTTTACATTAAACTTCCCACCGGTATACCCACATCATCACCTAATGCAGTTTGCAAACTCAAACGCTCTTTATATGGTTTGAAACAGGCACCCAGAGTATGGTTTGAGAAGTTTCGATCTACACTACTTGACTTATCCTTCACACAGAGCCAGTATGATTCATCTCTTTTCTTCCAATAGACTTCTAAAAGCATTGTGGTACTCTTTGTTTATGTGGATGATATTGTGGTGATTGGTTCTGACCAAGAGGCTATCTCCGAAATTAAGCACTTGCTGCATTCAACTTTTGACACGAAAGATCTTGGTCCACTCACTTACTTCTTGGGGTTAGAGGTCCATTATCAACCTTACAGTATATTTTTAAATCAGCACAAGTATATTCGAGATTTGATCCAACGTGCCGGCCTCCTTAATGCAACTTCCGTTGACACTCCCATGAAAGTTAATGTGAAATATAGACGGGATGAAGGCGAACTCTTTAAAGATCCCACTCTCTATCGCCAGCTGGTTGGTAGTCTTATCTACCTAACAATCACTCGTCCAGACATTTCTTTTGCTGTTTACACTGTTAGCAGGTTCATGCAATCTCTTTGGCATTTCTACCTTTCTGCAGTCCACCGAATCATTCGATACCTTCTCGGTATCTCCACCCGCGGTCTGTTCTTTCCTACTGGTTCATCGCTACAACTCCAGGCATATAGCAATATTGGTTGGGCTGGCTGTCCCAACACCCGAAAATCGACTACAAGCTGGTGTATGTTTCTGGGTGATGCTCCAATCTCATGGAAATGCAAGAAACAAGACTCGGTCTCTAAGTCATCTACTGAAGCCGAGTATCGCGCTATATCTGCTGCATGCTCTGAGATAATTTGGTTACATGGTCTTCTTATAGAGCTTGGCTTCCCTCAAGCACAACCCACTCCACTACATGCCGACAACACCAGTGCAATACAAATCGCAGCAAATCCAGTTTACCATGAATGCACGAAGCACATTGAGATCGATTGTCACTCTATCCGCAAAGCTTATGATCGAGTTATCACGTTACCTCATGTCTCGACATCTATTCAGCTTGTTGATATCTTCACCAAGTCTTCGACATGTTAGCGCCAAAATTTTCTAATAAGCAAATTGATGCTTGTTGACTTACCAGGATCAATTTGAGGGGGGATGTTAATGGAATTGATTGGCAATTTGCTGGTCATTAATATCAGAGTAATCTATTGGATTATGCAGCTGTAATTATGTTATTCTCTCATTAATTAGGTTAGTCCAGATTTATATAATTATGTTATTCTTTCATTAATTAGGATAGCTCAGATTTATGTAATTATGTTATTCTGTCATTAATTAGGGTAGCCTAGATTTATGACAATTTAGTTTATTTATAGGGTTGAATATCAGCATGTATAAACAATATATATATGGGAAATCTCCCGGAGGCAAAGGTATGTTTTTGGCCTACCTTTTTTATAGTTTGTCAGTCTTTGAGATCAAAATCCTCCCAAGTGCTTTCACAAAGAGTAGTACTTGCCACTGAATTAACACTTATGTGGTGCCACCTGGTTTTCTTCTGAGGTCAATCACTTTTTCTGGTTGTAGTAATAACTCTATATCTTCTGTTAGTCATGGGGGAAGAGGCTGGTTTTGGGTTTTTTCCCTGTGGTATTTTTTTAGTTGAGAGACAAAATGTATTTTCGATGATCTTGTTAAAGTATTCCTTTCCATTATCACTTCTAAAAATTTGTATATTGGTTTGAAATTGAGTCTGCACCATATAATAATTTTTTTTGAAAATTTGTTCAGTTTCAGATTTTTCTTTCAATAAGTATACCCAACATAGGCGAGTGTGGTCACTTGTAAAGGTGATGAACCGTCTTTTGTTAGTAGGTTTACTTATTTTATTAGGTTCCCACTTATTACTATGTATGATTGTAAACGGTTTTTAAGCTTTATATGGTTGTGAGGGAAATTAAGTTCTGTGTTGTTTTACTGGTTCACATATTTCACGTTGAAAAGAAGATGCATTTTTATTATAAAATAAATGAGGAAACAGATATTTAAAATATTGAAAACTAAGATGCCCTAATCTAAAATGCCATAATATAATGTTATTATTCTCAAAAACAAAAATAGATTTAAAACAAGAATTGGAACTTGTACTTTGTTATTGTTGGCTCGGATTTGATTCTGAATTTATGAGATACTACCCTCCATTCTTTCTAGTACTACCAATCATTCTCCCTGAGGTCAACTCTTGAAAGACACAATGAGTAGAAAAGAAATTAGTTTGACAATTTATATTATTGACAAGTGTACTAACAGACAACAGATTACAAGACAAGTTAGGAATATGAAGGACATTATGCAGGGTAAGAGAAGGAGAAATTATAATAGAACCTCTTCCAGCGATAGATGGTAGAGAGCCATCGGCAATTTTTATTTTCTGATTTCTTGCACATGGACTATAAGATCAAAAGAGACTTGATATTCTTGTCAAGTGGTTAGTTGCACCTGAATCAATGATTCAAGTGTGATCAAGGCTAACACTTAGAAGAGCAGTTTTTGAATAGTTATCTTACTGAGTTAAGGAACATGAGGGAGATCTTTGAGATTTTAATAATTTGTACAGTTGGTCTATTTGTTCTTTTGTGAAAAGAAATGGACTTGAGGATGACTGCTACTCCTGATTAGATACAATAGCCTAAAATGCATGCCCATCTCCTCCAGGTTTCTTTTTCTGATTTGGTGGCCTGCCATGAATTTTCCAGTAAGTTTCTCGTGAGTGTCCGAGACATTTGCAATAATCACACCCTGGCCATTTACTATCTTTCTGAGATGTCTCATGAGCACTTATTGTAAGAAGAGTAAAGTTCTCCACCTTTGAGCCATGAGGTTGTTTATTTAGCATGACACTTTGTCGACCTTATTCCTGGCGAACTTTAGAGAATGCTTCCCTGATAGTGGGTAAAGGGCTTTTTTCCCGTAATACGTGCCTGTATTTCATCTAACTACCTGTTCAATCCTACTAGAAACATGAACTCCCGATCATTTTCTTGATGTGTCATAAAATGGATACTATCTTCTGAACATTTTCAATCATCGTCATAGCATAAGTTCAGCTCTTGTCAAAGTGTCATTAATTCATTATAATATGACGTGACATTTCGGTTTTCTTGCTTTGCATGGCACAACTTTGATTTTAGCTCGATTAACTGTGAAGAGTTTTCAAGGTCCGAGTATGTTTCCTTGATAGCTTCCCAAACATCTCTAGCAGTGGGTAGAAACATAAATAGTTTTTCAATTGCTGGTTTCATTGCATTTATCAACCAAGCAATAATAAGAGTTATTTGATTTTCACATTTTTCATAGTTGATCACCTTCTGTTGATTTAGAAATTTCTTCGGTTAAATACTTAATTTTTCTTTTACTATTTAGAATCAACTTCACAATCTGGGCTCACTCCATGTAATTCCTCCTATTGAGTCTGTGGATATTTACGTGGAGTGAGGTTGATGATTCCATACTATTGCCTCCCTGGTTCATTAGAATTACACTACCCCGAGCATTTTCCATGTTCTGGATGTCTGCACTAGCTCCTTTAGGTGACGATACATTACTTTCTCCAATTATTGGTGATTCCTAGCCTGCTCCTTCATGTACCAGTGAGTCCTAGTTGGTCGTTCTTGTCAAGATAGTCTTCCATGCTGTGCAACTTGCCATTGAGTTCTGACTTCAAGCCGTTGGGTTCATGTTTTTAGCTCTAGGTTGTGTTCATTGGGTTCTAGGTTAGGGTATGGCTTAGACTTGTCTCCGCGTTTGGCTTGGACTCGTCTCCTCCGTGAAGGTCGAGAATTGAACAGAAAACATAGGAACATGAGCGGGTAGGCCACAGGCTTTACTCCTGCTCTGGTACCATGTGAGCGAGAGCTAGAGGAAGAGAGGAATTTGACCTCGAATAATTTTTATTCAAAACTAATAGGAAATTTATACATGAAGAAGCTCCTACAAATATGGAGTAGATAACACAACATAGGAACACACACCTGAACTACTGTAACAGTAAAAAGAATAAAAAAGAGAAAGATCAGGAATTGATATTGACATGGAATAAATGAGATATGGTGTATCGGGCCCTTTTATTGGGCTCTAAATTCCCACAAAATATGTTCTTCATCTACTTCAAGAAACTGGGATGTTAGGATGTAAACCAGTTGATAGGCCTATGGATTCGGTTGGGAAGATTGATGAAGAAAGTCCTCCAACAAAAAAAGGTACTAGAGATTGGTAGGGAAATTGATCTATCTAACGCATACAAGACCTGATATTGGTTTCTTTGTGAGCATAGTAAGTCGTTACATGAACAATCCCACTGAGAAACACATGAAGGCCGTATACATATCCTCCAATATATCAAGAAGAGTCTTGGTAGAGGTTTATACTTCAAGAAGACCTCTTAAAGGGAAGTTGATATTTTTACTTACGTTGATTGGACAGGATCATTAACTGATAGAAGATCAACTACTAAGTATTGCTCTTATGCATGGGGGTATTTGGTGACTTGGAGAAGAAAGAAGCAATCCATAGTGACAACGAGTAGTGTAGAGGCAGAATCCATGGCAATGGCTCATGGGATATGCGAAGGGATGTGACTGCAAAGGATATTTAAAGAACTTGGAATTACAAAATGTTCTGCCATAACAGTCTTGTGTAATAACAAGGCTCTCATAAATATTGCAAAAATCATGTTCAATACGACAAGACAAAGTATGTGGAGATAGACCGTTATTTCATCAAGGAAACAATTGAAGGAGGAACTGTTAAACTCATGTACCCTCCTTCAAGTCATAAAACTGCAGGCATTTTTGACAAAGGCACCTCCAAGGGCCAGCTATGAAAACATGAAAAGCAAGTTGGGAATGCTAGATATCTACCATCCAATTTGAGGGGAAGTGTGGAATTATGAGATTTTGATTTGGAATTAATCTCCAAACAGAATGATTCTAATCTAGAAGTAATATCCAAATCAGAATATTTTGGTCATCCAAGATTGAACGGATTCATTTATTTGGGATATATTCTCTGATTAGGGAAATATTCCATAGTTTATTTTGATTCCTTAAGTAGTGCCTAGTGTAGTAATTGTACAAATTTTGTGGCTTAGAATTTAGAAATCCTCTTGTATATATAGGCTCTTTGTTTTTGTGCCTCCCAAAGGCTTAGAGTAGGCTTTGTCTCCATCACTCTTCCTCTAACCTCGTCAAGGTCTTTGTTCAGACCAAGAAAGAATTTGAAGGTCTATTTTTGTTATTTAATATTTTGGTATAGTGTAGTGTCTTCAGAGCACTTCCACTCATGAGTTTCATACATATCAAGTTGTTGCTAATGGCGTGAAAGGGTGTTGAAGTATTGAGTTATTGTGAGTTCTTGCCAAAGATCATGTAGGGTTGCCTCAATATGAAAATTTTTAGCTTTGTTCTCCTTACTTGAATACATCTCTCGAGCTACATACCAAATCTCCTTTACAGTCTTGGATCCAAGAAGGAAGTTTTCTCCTATTTTATTGTTCATGGAATTTATTAAGCATGACATTACCATATGGTTTTCTATTTTTCATATTCGGAATTTAGGGTCGGTTTCCTTGGGGATGGCAATTTCATTAGTAAGACATTCGTCCTTGCTTTTTCACAGACATACATCACGGCTGATTGAGACCTCCGAAGGAAGTTGTGTCCATTGAGTGTGATTGGTGATGACTAGGGATGTATTTTTAGTGCCATTGTGGTTGTTTATTGATGGAGCTATCTTTGAATTGGAGTCACTTCGGATGTGAAGCCATATCTCTTAGTAGCCATGTGAATAGTACTGCATGAACAGTGCACAAATAGTGTCAAGCCAGATGGGGAAAATCAATTTTTGGAGGTTAGGTTCTGATACCATGTGAATTGAGGAATAAAAGTGATTTTATTCTCTGTACATTTTGGTGCAGTACATACAAGTATATATACAAGCAACTAGGCTACATAATTAGATTAGAATTAAAAATCCTATCTTATCCCAAATAACAGAACTAGTTGTAACAAACTAGTTTCCTTGAAATCCTTAAACCTACACCACTAATTCAACATCAAGACATAACAACAACAATTAAGCTTTTTTCCACTAGGTGAGGTCGGCTACATGAATCAAACGGCACCATTGTGGCCTATCATGAATGAGATTAATAAATAAGTTATTAACTATTAAATCATTCTTAATAGTTTCACTTAGGAGGCATTTGGTATAAGGCAAAGTTTTTTGTTCCTGAGAATCATCTTTCTTGGGAAATATGATTGATGGGAATTATAATTCTTCAAAATATGCAAAATATGTTTGGTTGGATTTTAAGATTGACGAGAATCTTGAAATAATATTTTATGGGAAACTTCTATTTTTTTGTTTGGTTATACTTAAGTTTCCTAAGAATTTTCAGTAATTTTCCAAAAATGTCCCTTAACTTTTTTAAAAAAATTCTCTTATCTATTTGTTTTTTTAATAAAAATTTAAATATTAAAAAATAAAATAAATTAAAAAATAGCTATAGTTGTTCTGTCAAAATGACAAAAGTGCTTCCTCTATGACAAAAGATGTGTAAGGTTTAAAAAATATATAATGTTACATATATAATTATATGATAGTACTATATTTTGAGTATATACATAGTATAATGTTAATACCTCAAGTATAATAATTTATACAAAATAGTTATACACAAAATGGATAGAGATGAAGGGTAAAATTATCTTTTTATTTTTTAGCAGGATTCTCACCTTCATGGGAAACTAAGATTCCCACCCTCCTACATGGAAAACTTTTGGTGGGAATATATCTTAAAAATCGTTCCTAGGAATCCATATTTCCTGGGAATCCTGTTTTAAAATTTAGAAACCAAACATAGGAATTTAACTTTCTCAAGTTCAGTTTCCAGAAATCCAAAAAAATTCCCCCTACCAAACACCCCCTTATTGTTTTCTTTGACTTTTCTCTTCTTCTAATTATTGGACTATTCTCCATCTGATCTATTTTTCTCACTAAGATTTCTGCAGGTCTTCTCCACACATGACCAATGTAACATCCCTAATTTCATTTCATGTATTAATGAAAGTACAAAAGTATTCAAAGTAACATCCATAATTTCATTTTTTTTATTGATAAAGGTACATAAATATTTAATTAAGGAAATAAAATTTATTAGACAATTTTTAGATATCTTAGGAAATATAATTCTTAAAAATTCTTCACCTTACGTGTATGTATAGAAATGTTCTAATATTAATGGAATAGGTAAAGAAAGAAAACTTAAGAGGAAATATTAGAAATAAACATGTTAAAGAAAAGTGAAATTCTTAAGTAAGGAATATAAAGTTTTGTGAAATAAGTAAATGTCTTAAAATTTCAAGAAGATCGGATTAGGGTAATTTTTCTTAATTTAAGAGCAAAAGTTATTAAGTATAGTATCTCCACTTATAAATTGGGCATTCACTTATGGACACTTCATATAGAGTTTTTCTACTTCAAATAAATTTTTAACAAGTCAATAGGATAGCCCAATAAAAAAATAAAACATAGATTTAGACTAGGATATAGAAATTGGACCGGTAGCCCAAAAATCATGAAAATGTGACCAAACCCATTATAAGAGGTAGAATTTTAACCAAAGTAAAGAAAATGGGTAAGAATGAGCCCAAACCCAAGAGCAAAAATAAAAATAAAAATAAAAGTAAAGTGATGAAATAATGATGTAATCAAGATTAGGTGACATGGCATTAAAACAAAAATTTAGCAAGTGGTGTGATATCCTACATTCATAATTTTAGTAAGTGGTATGATAATACAAGGCTTTAGGACAAAACATCTATATCCTACACTCATAATTTTAGCAAGTGGTATGATAATACATGGCATAAGGACAAAACATTCCTATCCCACACAAATAATTTCAACCAAATAATGGAGATTCAAGGACTAGAAATTTGTTACCTAAAAAGGCAAACCTATCATACTTGATTAAGACAAAAGAAAAAGGAAATGAATCCCTAAATCAAAGGGACTTTGTCCCTTATATTAGAAACATATTATCATAAAATGGTTAATCAAGGAAGAATATGTTAGGATAAATTCTGTATTTTAATTTATGAGAATTTTCTGTAGGGAATTAAAATAAATGGTTAACATAAGAATTATAAATATATGTGTCAAGGATTTTTAGCCACTGCAATCACTCAATTTAGAGTCCGTATGAGGTAGATATGGTCTGATTAGTAAGCAGTGGTCAGAAATTGATTAATTAGGAAATAATATTTTTGGATAGTTTCTGTGTTTTAATTTCTGAGAACATTCTGTAGAGAATTAAAATAAATGATTAACATAAAAGTTATTGTTATATGTGTAACGGATTTTTAGCCACTGGACTAAATTTGGAATTCTTACGAGGGAGATTTGGACAGATTAGTAGGTAGAGGTCAGAACCTATCCGAGAAGAAATAACTTGTTCTTTGAGGGAGTAATATCACTTTGATTTCTTAATATTTCACTAAACTATTCAACATAATAGTTTTATATAATTGTTTAATCTTGAAATTGACACCAAGATCGCCTACATCGGAGTTAAATTAAGAGAGTTATGCTCTGATTAGTAAGAGAAGGTTGGATAGGATGAAAACCTGCATCAAGAAAATAAAGAAATAAAATTAATACTTAAAAAAAATGAAGAAGAATCTTATAAATGAAAATAATAAATGACTAGTATATGCTATAGCCATTACTATTGTATGAACTTCTTACCATCTTAAGTGTGAAATTTTGACATGAAAATATTTTATAAAGTGATATTTGAAATGGTTATATTCACGGCATGATTACCAATAATTTTCGGTAATAGTTATATTTTGATGAACACAGTTGTTATTGAAAGCATATTTTTGGCTATCATTGTGAAAAGAAAAAAAATGAGCACAGTCACATGGCAATCCGTGTGGTGCACCAGTAGGGGACGCCCTACCAACGGTTATGATCATGTTAATGAGAAAAAAAAGAGAAGTGTGCCATGTCAGACGGAGCGAGAAAAGTCCGTACCGAAGAGTAGAAAATACTCACCCTGACCGGGGTAGCTTGATATGAGAATAAATTGATAGTCATCATATGATATTTTAAAAATAATTAATCCTGTCATACATGTTATTATTGTACGATTCTCATGTGCATAGATATAGTGCATTCATGTGACCAAAGATATTTGCTGTAGTTTATACAGCTGAACATGACGTGATGAGCTATATTGATGATGATTTATTGTTGAACTTACTGGGATTTAATTCTCACTATATTTCCATATCATGTTCAGAAAATTAGTTATGCAGATTTTTCTATGGCTCTGGCTTTTAGTGCACGTTGGATTGAGTATTTTATGTTGGGCAGATCCCAGAAGCAAATAAAATGTTTGTGGTCGAGTTGACTTAGATCCCGGTGGAGGTGCAACCTCCAGCACCTGTATCTCCAAAATTGGTCAACCAGAATAAATAAAATGTAGATTTTTATGTGTTTGATATGTTATACGTATGTTTTGATTAATGACATGTATGTAAACTCTGTATTGTATAAATTAAATAAATGTTATTTTGAGTTAAGTTGTAACGAGTTAATAACTTCATGGTATTTAAAAAAAAATTGATACTTAAATGGAGTTGTTACAACCAAACCACTTTAAGTGAGATTTAACCATCTTCTCCACAATAGGTACTACCACAACCTTCTCTGTAATGCACTCATCTAATCATATCTCTTCTGGTGAGTCCACACATCCAACGCAACAATTCGACATCAAGCCATCATCAAAACAAAAGAGATTTTTTTTAATTAAGTTCTTAACAAAACCAAGTTGATTAATTAAATCATTAAGCTAGTTTAGTTCAAACTTGGCTGAACACAATTTTATCCTTTTCTAGTTTGATGATTAATTTGGCAAGAGTGGTCTAGTTGTGATCAATTTTGGACAGTCATTTTCATGATCTTTGTAGCTTAGATTAGTTATCTGGATCTGATATTTTGCCTTGGTCCTTAACCGGGTCTTTGATAGAACCCCATAGTTAAAGAGAAAAATAAAAGGTTATTTTAGGGATTTTGAAACGGGACACATGGCAAATTGTAATAGGAGTAGTTAGTTAGGATTTTAGCTATAAAAAGAGGGATGGGACAGAGGTGAAGATAGGAGAATTTAGGACAATGTTGTGGGGAGGACCTAGACCCTCAAAGTGCTAGGAGAAGTTTCTATTGCCTTCTTTATTGTTTTCTTTATGTTTCTTCTGTAATTTTGGTTAGGAATCCTGGTTCCTAACAGTTTGCCTTTCAGTCCTACGCTGGGGGCTGAAAAGATTCCTATGAGGTTGGACGGTTGGAAGTATATTTTTCCTTTACGTGGTCAAAGCAGGGATAACTCTTATTTAGGCATGCATCCTACTCTATTTAATCTCGTTTTAGGATCCAATTTGGCAGTTGCGCAGATTTGCAAAAAATTATTGGAGATATTTTATGATTAAGAACGGCTGTAGCAAGAGGGATCGATCTGTTGTAGATATCTAAAGGGAGGGGGTTTTGGTTTCAGTAATCTGGTGCCTAAAGGGTATGGGATGCGATGTGATAAGTTAATGCACCTCGAGGCTTTGAAAAATTTCAAGTAACTTCTATGTGGATCTATGATAATACTTGTGACCCAGGGGTGGGTTGATGGTGTATCTTAATTATTTTGGCACTCTTTGTTGTTGTATCTAATCAATTGCCATTGATTTTTGGTATTTTCTTTTCCCAAGATTTCTTCCTGGTTTTCATATTCAGAGGACAAGAATAATTTGGAGAAGTTGACACTTGCTGTCCTTTCACATTTACCAACTGCAATTTTATATGTTCATGACCTTTCTGGGGAGTGTGGCACTTCACCTTCTGATCAGGTACCATGCGTTTCATGCTTTTATAACAACTTGATTATTAGAATAGCTGAAATGTCATGTGAAAATTATTTTCTGCTACTGGCGATAAGAAAGAGTTTCAGGTTATAATGGAAGAACTGATCTCCTTTATGTGGTTGGATTATCAGTTATGGCCTGCTTTGGGTTAGTATTACGTTATGCAATAATAAGTTGTGTGGGGTGAACTTGGTAGTTCTTGATTTTTGTCACCCTAAAATTTACTGCTTTTTTGGAAGGTGTATCAGACAACTGAACTCAGATATAAGAAAACAAAAATTAAAGATGAGAAAGTGATGGGAGTTATATCTATTGCGAATGTTTCCTCTTCTCTGCACAGCCCTTCCCTCCTCCCAAAAAAAAAAAAGGGCCTGTGTTGCAAGACACTTTTATTTGGGCATTACAACACGCTCAAGGCTTTTAGCTCGAAATGGATTTGCATCCCTTAATTTGAATGCATATCATATTAGTTTATGTTCCTTTCAATTTAATTGAATTAAACAATGATCCCTACGACAGTTGCTTGTTTAAATTGTGTGGAAGGATATGAAAATTATTGGGCCTGTTTGGTTACTGTTCTTGAGAACAGTTTTCTTTTTAAATAATAATTAAACGTGTTTGGAAATAGTGTTTTTGAAAGGGAGCTTTTAAAAGAACTTTTATAATTTTTTTTTAAAACAAAAACACACAAACAACTTTGACATGTTTTCAAAAGCACTGTTTTGAGAATCCTAATTTTCAAGGGAGCAATTTTTTGATTATATTAACTAATGGAATTGTAATAAATCGATGTAGGATTCTATGCATGTTGATTGAGTTGGTTTATTTTTTATTTTTTATTAAATATTATTCTCTTTTTTTTTAATGCTTCCTTGTAGATTAAAAAAAATAGAAATATTTGACCTATGAAAAAGGCAGACAACAACAACAACAACAATTAAACTTTTTCTCATTAGTTGGGGTCGGCTACATGAATCAAACGGCGCAACAGTGGCCTATTATGAATGAGATCAATAGATAAGTTATTAATTATTAAATCATTCTTAATAGATAAGTTATTAACAATTTTTTTCTTTGACCTTCCTCTACTTCTAACTATCGGACTATTCTCTATATGATCTACTGTTTTCAATAGGGTTTCTGCAGGTCTTCTCCACTCCACACATGACTAAACCACTTTAAGTAAAATTCCACTATCTTCTCTACAATAGGTACTATCCCAACATTCTCTCTAATGCACTCATTTCTAATCCTATCTCTTCTAGTGTATTAACACATTCAGTGCAACATTCTTATCTCTACAACATTGAGTTTATCTTCATGTTGTCTTTTAACCGCCCAACATTCAATACTATACAATATAGCAGATCTTATAACTGTACGGTAGAATCTTCCTTTAACTTTGAGCGGCACTTTTCTATCACAAATGACATTTGAAACATTCCTCCATTTCATCCATCCCGCTTGAATCCTATGGTTTATGTCCTTTTTTACTTCGCCGTCATTTTGTATAATGGATAAAAAATATTTAAAACTTTAACTTGTTTTAATATATGGTCTCCAAGTCTTACATTTAAATTCATATTTATTCGTCTTTTACTAAAAATACATTCCATATATTCTGTTTTATTTCTATTTACACGAAAACCATATATTTTCAAAGTTTGTCTCCCTGACTCTAACTTCATATTTATTTCCTCCTGTAAAAATCATATATTGAGGCTCAAAATCTTGTATATATTTAGTAACTACATCCAAAATCAAATTAAAAAGATATGGATTCAGAGAAGACCTTTGATATAGTCCAATAGTTGTGGGAAAATCCTTTGTGTCCTCATTTCGTGTTATCAGGCAAGTCGTGATCCTATTGTACATGTCTTTGATTGTTCGAATATACAGAATACATACTCCTTTCTTCTTTAAAACTTTCCATAAAATCTCTCTTAGCACTCTGTTATATACCTTTTCTAGATCAATAAAAATCATATGCAAATCTTTTTGTCTTCCTTGATATCTTTTTATCAATCTCTGCAGTAAATAAATTGTTTCTATAGTTGACCTTCCGGACATTAAACCATATTAATTCTCAGTGACTTGAGTCTCTTGTCTTAATCTTTGCACAATGATCTTCTCCCATAACTTCATAGTGTGGCTCATGAGCTTAATTTTCGATAGTTAGAACAGTTCTGTATATCCTTATTATTTTTATAGACATCCGGCATTTTCTTAAATTTTATTATCACATTAAACAACTTAGTGAGTCAGTTTATACTTTTTCTTCTTAAACTTTTCGACACCTCAGTAGGTATATTATCGAGTCCTACTGCTTTGTTATTTTTCATTATCTTCAAAGCCTTCTCTACTTCAAGCTTCTGAATTCTACAATAAAAAGTATAATTACGGTCCTCCTCTAGAACATTTAGTCTGTCAGAGTCACATGTCAACTCTTGTCCTTTGTTAAAAAGCTCTTGAAAGTAACTCCTTCATTGTGTTTGGATATCTTACTCCCTTACCAAAACATTACCCTCTTTATCTTTAATACATTTCACTTGATTTAGGTCTGTTGTCTTTCTTTCCCTACGCTTCGCAAGTTTGTGAATTTTTCTTTCCCCATCCTTAGTTTCTAAAGATTGACATAACTCTTCAAAAGTTTTAGATCTCGCTTCACTCACAGCCTTCTTAGCGTCTTTTTTAAGCACTTTATATTTATCCTAATTTTTATTATCTTTACATAAGTGCCACGCCTTTTAACACTCTTTTAACCTTAATCTTATCTTGCACATCTGTATCCCACCACCAATATTCTTTACCTTTTGCTCCAACGCTTCTTGATTCTCCAAGTATCTCTCTTGCTATATCCTGATCTAAAGCCCCTCTTCCTTCATTCTTCTTTGAAAACTCCTTTTTTGTTCATTCTTCAAAGACCACCATCTAATTCAAGGAACTGTTTTCTTACTCTTTCTTTCTATTTTTCTCTTAACTCGTACGTCTAAAACTAAAACTTTGTGTTGGGTAGCCAAACTTTCTCCAAGTATGACTTTGCAATTTGTGCAAAACTTTCTATTTGATTTCTTTACCAAGAAGAAATCTATTTGAGAGCTTGCTCCTCCACTCTTGTATGTGATAAAATGTTCTATCCTTTTCTTAAAGCAAGTGTTTGCTATAGTAAAATTATAGGTTAAAGATAAATGCAATATAATTTTATCCTCTTCATTTGTTTCTCCTAATCCAAAACCTCCATGTATACCCTCGTATTTTTTAGATTCCCTCTCTGCATGTCCATTTAGTTCCCCTCCTAGGAAAATCTTTTCTCTTATAGGTATTTCTTGAATCAAACCTTCTAGATCCTCCCAAAAAGTTCTCTTATGATGCTCCTCTAATCCAACTTAGGGTGCATATACACTAAACACATTAAATGTGTCCTGCTCAACTACAAGCTTTAAAACTATAATCCTATCTTTTAATCTTTTCACATCTACCACATTATTCCTCCACTTTATCAACTATTATACCTACACAATTGTTAATTCTTGTCTTGCCGGTGTACCAAAACTTAAAACTTGAAAAATCTAGTTCCTTTGTTTTTTCTCCTACGCATTTAGTTTCTTGTAGACGCGATATTGATGCTTCTTCTAATCATGGTATCAACTATTTTTATTGATTTTTCTGTAAGTGTGCCTACGTTCCAAGTTCCAAAACGGATTCTACCCTCATGAACTAACTTCTTTGCCCACACCCGTTCATTAAAGTGTGAGAACCTTTACTTATTTTTTGCTACACCCGAACGTTGATGCAGTGGCTCTTGCTCTTTTAACACTACACTCGAGTTATACAACGCGTAGTTTCCGGACAACCACCTAACCTTAACACTATTGCTTCGTTTATCCATGTTCATATAGCTACGTCAAAGTTTTACGTTGGCTGCTGTATGCCTAACACAACCCTTTTCTTTTATCCAGGCTTGAGATCGGCTATACGAATTTAGGTAGAGTTATGAAAAAGGCAGTGACATAAGTGAAAAATATTAATATTTTAAAAATTACGTTTATTTATGAAACTTTATTATGATTATTTATTTGAGATCAAATTTTATGCAAAATTTGTCTTTTCATGTATTAGAAGTTAATGAAAAATATATTAAGTTGAATTTAGTATAATTAACCAAAATTTAAGTAAAACATATCATTATTAATATATTGTATTAAGTTAAAATTTATTTATTTTTTAATATATAAAAATTATTTTATTCTATTTAAAAAGATTGTTCAATCTGCTTAATTAACCAAATTTAACCAATGCAATGTGGACTCAGTACTTTCATCAATTCAATAACTGACTCAATTTGAATACCTATCGTTATATATTTTTATTGAATATTGTTATTGTTTTCTAATTTATATGTCAATATAATTCTAAGAGAATTAATAATGTGTAAAAATAAGAGATTTTCAAGATTTTATATAAATCCAAATTCTAGTGGGATGACTTAGTATAAATATTTTTTAAACTAAAAAAAAATAACATGCCATATTATTTATACTTTTTTATTTAAAATCTTGTATTAATTTTGTCTATAAAAATTTATAATAGAAATTAGTTATGTAAAATTATAAAAAAAATTAATTACATGTGTAACTTACTATTAAATTTGACTTGTGTTGATTTCTTCAATTTTTTAAATCAAAAAAACACTCAATTAGACTTTTGTTTTTCAATTTTTAAACTCTTTTTAGAATAAATTTTGAATAGAAGGAGAATAGAAAAAAAATTCCTCTCATATATCTTTTTTGAGAAAAAGTACAAGAATATATAGAGAACTTGGCAACGAGACTGCTAAAATATCATATCTTAAAAGATTACAATCAATCCCTGAAAAAATAGGAAGAGATATCCTCCTAGAGAAAATTAACAAACAACCGGGATAATCACCTAGTTTTAGGCAAGTAATCGTTTCCAAGAAAACTTTATAGATATAGTAAACAAAAAAGGAAACAATAATTAATATATAAAAAGTAAATAAATCCCAGATCTTATGACAACCCCCGTCAAGCTATATTTTCAAGATTAAACATTCTCAGATTGCTAACAAGCTTGTCAAACTGGCTCCTTGAAAGAGGTTTTGTCAAGATATCAGCTGCTTGATCCCCTATTGACACATATGTTATGCTTAGGGTCCCATCTTCAATTTTTTTGTTGATAAAATGCCTATCAACCTCCACATGCTTTGCCTTATCATGGTGAACAAGATTGTGAGAGATGTTTATGGTAGCCTTGTCGTCACAGTATAGTTTTAGAGGTTGTCTCATTTTTTGCTTCCAGTTTTTTCAACATTAATTTTAGCCATAGGATTTCACAAATACCATGGACAACTGCCCTTAATTTGGCCTCAGCGCTGCTCTTGGCCACTACAGGTTGTTTTTTGCTCCTTGAAGTGACTAGGTTCCCTCACACAGGTGCAGTACCCTGAGGTTGACTTTTTATCTTTAATTGAGCTAGCCCAATCAACATATGTATAGCTTTCAATATTCTTAGATTCATTTTTCCTAAAGAACAATCCCTTTTCTTGGTGACCTTTTCAAGTAACTCACGTAGGTCTTCTTCCATATGTTCTTCTTATAGAGAGTACATGTATTGGCTGACCATGCTTATAGCAAAAGCAACGTCTGGCCTAGTATGGGAGAGATAGATCAGTTTCCCAATCAAGCGTTGGGACCTCCCTGTATCAACAGTTACTTTTTCTCCTTTGTCTTCCAGTTTATTTGTGGGATCCATAGGAGTATCAATGGGTTTGTAGCCTAACATGTCGATATCTTTGAGTAAATCCAGGACATATTTTTTTTCGGTGACATATATTCTTCTTTGATTTCTGACAAACTTCATACCGAGAAAGTAGCTCAAGGCCCAAGGTCCTTTATCTCGAATTCTACAACCAACTTAGCTTTTAACCTGGTTATCTCATCAATATCACTCCTAGTCACTATAATGTCATCTACATAGACTATAAGAATTGTTATTCTTTCCTCCTTGTGTCTGTAAAGAAGGGTATGGTCTATGTGGGCCTGCCCTGTTTCAAAACCACCTTAGTAAATTTTCCAAATCAGACCCTTGGTTATTGTTTCAATTCGTAGAGAGCCTTGTTCACTCTACAAACAATTCCATATTTCTGGTTTTGATCAAACCCCGCTGGTAGGTCCATGTATACTTCTTCCTCCAAGTCATCATTTAAAAAAGCGTTCTTTACATCCAGCTGCTGTAATTCACAATCCAAATTTGCAGCAATTGAGAGGAGAACCCTGATAGTGTTTATTTTAGCAACTGGGGTAAATGTTTCATTGTAGTCTATACCCTAGGTTTGAGTGTAGCCATTTGCAACTAATCGTGCCCTATATGTCTCAATGGTATCATCAGATTTGTATTTTGTAACATCCCTAATTTCGTTTCATGTATTAATAAAAATATAAAAGTATTCAAAGTAACATCCATAATTTCATTTCTTTTATTGATAAAAGTACATAAATATTTAATTAAGGAAATAAAATTTATTAGACAATTTTTAGATATATAAGGAAATATAATCCTTAGAAATTCTTCACCTTACGTGTATGTATAGAAATATTTTAATATTAATGGAATAGGTAAAGAAAGAAAACTTAAGAGGAAATATTAGAAATAAACATGCTAAAGAAATGTGAAATGCTTAGGTAAGGAAGATAAATTTTTGTGAAGTAAGTAAAGGTTTTAAAATTTCAAGAAGATCGAATTAGGGTAATTTTTTTTAATTTAAGAGCAAAAATTACTAAGTTTAGTATCTCCACCCATAAATTGGACTTTCACCTATGGACACTTCATATAGAGTTTTTCTACTTCACAACAATTTTTAGCAAGCCAATAGGATAGCCCAATGAAAAAATAAAACATAGACTTGGATTAGGATATATAAATTGGAACGGTAGCCCAAAAATCATAAAAATGTGACCAAACCTATTATGAAAGATAGAATTTTAACTAAAGTAAAGAAAATGAGCAAGAATGAGCCTAAATCCAAGAGAAAAAAAAAGAAAAGTAAAATGATGAAATAATGGTGTAATCAAAATTAGGTGACATACAAAAATTTAGTAAGTGATGTGATATCCGACATTCATAATTTTAGCAAGTGGTATGATAATATAAGGCTTTAGGACAAAACATATATATCTTACACTCATAATTTTAGCAAGTGGTATGATAATACATGGCATTAGGATAAAACATTCCTATCCCACACAAATAATTTCAACCAAATAATGGAGATTCAAGGGTTAGAAATTTGCTACTTAAAAAGGCAAACCTATCATAATTGATTATGACAAAGGAAAAAGAAAATGAATCCCTAAATTAAAAGGACCTTGTCCAATATCTTAGAAACATATTATCATAATTTTTAAAATACAAATCTCCTTTTGCTATGCATATCTTAACTAAGGAAGAGGAAGACAAGAACATAAGTTGTTTTTTTTCCAAAAATTCAACAAGTGTATCTTAATTGTGATAAGGTAGACCCATGATCATGAAATGCGAATTATTTGATGGTCTATTTAAGCAAAACCCACCCTTACAACATTAGAATTTTCGTCCAAATGAGGGAGAGGAAAAATAGAAACAAGGTAGAGTGAGGAAAAGAGAGGAAGAAAGGAAGAAAGAGGAAGGAGAAGTTTAGAGGACTAAGTGCTTTAGGTAAGTTTAACAATATTTCTTTTTGAAGAAATTTTTTGAAATTTATAATGTTTATATGCGATTTTGATCGTAGAACTTTGATGATTGGTCATGGATGTTGCTATATCATGTTACATATTATATATGTTTGAATACTTTGGCTGGTATAGATAATTCTGCATAGGTATGGCTATGGATGACAAACTTTTAAACTTCTATTTTTAAAATTCTGGGAAGAATTAGTAAAGAATCGAAAGAAATGGTTAACATGAACAATATATATCTATGTTTCACAGATTTTTAGTCATTGAAATCACTCAATTTGGAGTCTATATGAGATAGATATGGTCTGATTAGCAAGAAAATGTCAGAAACTGGTTAATCAGGGAAGAATATATTAGGATAGTTTCAATGTTTTAATTTCGTGGAACATTATATAGGGAATCTAAACAAAAGGTTAACATAACAAATGTAGATCTATGTCTAACGGATTTTTAGCCACTGGAATCATTCAATTTAGAATTCATATAAGGTAGATGTGGTCCGATTTGTAAACAAAGGTCAGAAAATGGTTAATCAGGGAGGAATATGTTAGGATAGCTACTATATTTTAATTTCTGGGAACATTCTGTAGGGAATTAAAATGAATGGTTAACATAAGAATTATAGCTATATGTGTCACGGATTTTTACCCACTAGAATCACTTAATTTGAAATTTTTATGAGGGAGATGTGGACCGATTAGTAGGCAGAGGTCAGAGCCTATCCGAGAAGAAATAACCTGTACATTGAGGGAGTAATATCACCTTGATTTCTTAATATTTCGCTAAACTGTTCAACATAATAGTTTTAGATAATTGTTTTATCTTGAAATTGACACCAAGATCACCTACATTGGAGTTAAATTGAGGGAGTTATGCTCTGATTAGTAAGAGAATGTTAGATAGGATGAAAATCTGCATCAAGAAAATAAAGAAATAAAATTAATATTTAAAAAAGAAGAATTTTATAAATGAAAATAATAAATGACTAGTATATGCCATAGTTATTGCCATTGTATGAACTTATTACCATCTTAAGTGTGAAGTTTTGACATGGAAATATTTTATAAAGTGATATTTGAAATGGTTATGTTCATGGTATGATTACCAATGATTTTTGATAATAATTATATTTTGATGAACATACTTGTTATTGCAAGTATATGTTTGGCTATCAATGTGAAAAGAAAAGAAATGAGCACGGTCACATGGCAATCCGTGTGGTGCATCAGTAGGGGACACCCTACCAACGGTTACGATCATGTTAATGAGAAAAGAAAGAGAAAGTGGGCCATGTCGGATGGAGTGAGAAAAACCTGTACCGGAGTGTAGAAAATACTCATCCTGATCGGGGTAGCTTGATAAATTGATAGTCATCATATGATATTCTGAAAATAGTTAATCCTGTTATATATGTCATTATTGTACGATTCTCTTGTGCATAGATATAGTGCATTCATGTGACCACAGATATTTGCTGTAGTTTATACAGCTGAACATGACGTGATGAACTATATTGATGATAATTTATTGTTGAACTTACTGTGATTTAATTCTCACTATATTTCCATATCATGTTCAGAAAATTAGTTATGCAAATTTTTTTATGACTCTGACTTTTAGTGCACGTTAGATTGAGTATTTTATGTTGGGCAAATCCCAGAAACAAATAAAATGTTTGTGGTCAAGTTGGCTTAAATTCCGGTGAAGGTGCTACCACTTACACTTGTATCTTCGGAATTGGTCAACCAGAATAAATAAGATGTAGATTTTTATGTGTTTGATATGTTGTACGTATGTTTTGATTAATGACATGTATGTAAACTCTGTATTGTGTAAATTAAATAAATGTTATTTTGAGTTAAGTTGTAACAAGGTAATAACTTCATGGTATTTTAAAAAAAAAAATTGATACTTAAATGGATAAATGGAGTTGTTACATATTTTACATAAAAACCCATTTGCATCCTACTGAAATTTTTTCGGGAGGTTTCCTTATGTGGCTCTAGGTCTGATTTTTTTTTTTCAAAGCTTGCATCTCCTCCATTACAGCCTTCCTCCATTCTGGTTTACTTAATGCCTTCTGGATATCTCTAGGAATCTCTTCTTCAGATAGGTTAGAGTTGAAAGCTTGGAAAGAGGAAGACAAGTAATTATAAGACACATAATTGGAAATAAGATGTTGTGTATAGGAGTGAGGTTTCTTTCTTAGAGATATGGGCCAGTTAAGATCACTAGCCTCAGGTGGTGCCTCGGTCTCATGAGTATGGTCAAGTGTAGAGGCCTCGATATTCTGAATTCTCTTTGACTGATTGCTCCTAGTGTAAATAAGGAGCTCAGGTTGCCGATCCCTCCTAGCTTCATAATCATTTTTAGCTTCGGGTTCTTCTAGGTTAGGGAGTTAAGGCATGGGAACTTGGTTGATGGGTGAAAGTTCTGGTGAGGCATCAGGTTCAGGCACTAGACCAAGTGTAAGTTTTGGTTAAGAGTATTGGTCTATGTCACAGCTAGGCTTCCAACCAAAGATTTCCCTTTCACTCCAGGTCTCATCACCATTCCTCCCCCTTGAAAGAGAATTTTCTCATAGTAGGCTTGGTTTTCAAAAAAGGTGATATCCATAGTGACAAAATATTTCTATTTTTCTGGTGAATAGCACCTATACTCATGCTGGGTAGCAGAATACCCCACAAAGATACAAGGACGAGCACGAAGGTCAAGTTTGTTACGATTGTCATAATGAATGTAGACAAAGGCCTTATACCCAAAAACTTTGAGGAGTAAGAAATCAATGGACCTAGTGTTAGGAAAAAATTGAAGGAAGTGACTTAGGGGGGTTTTTGTAGTTGAGGATCTGATTAGGAAGCTTGTTAATGAGGTAATAAGCTGTGAGGATAGCATCCCCTTATGAACATTTTTTCCAATCATAATAGACTGAGTTACTTCAAGAAGGTGTTTATTCTTTATTTTAGCTACCCTATTTTGTTGGAGAGAGTCCACACAAGAGATTTGGCGTATGATACTATTATGTGGAAGGTATTCACCAAGAATGGAGTTGAAGTATTCTCTTCTATTATCAGTCGAAGGACTTGAATTTCTGTTTGAGATTGATTTTTTATCATAAGGTGAAATTGTTTGAAGGTTTCGGTTCCCTCATTTTTTTCCTTCAAAAGATAAATCCATGTGACTCGGGTATAATCATCAATTAAAGTAATAAACCATTTTTTTCAAGTAGTATTAAGAATACGTGAGGGGCCCATATATCGCTATGGATCAAAGCCAAAGGTTTTGAAGATTTATATGCTTGAGTAGGAAAATTTGCTCTATATTGTTTAGACATATGACAAATCTCACTCTGAAATGTATCTTTATTCTTAAAAAGGAAAGGATATAAATGTTTCATTTAAGAAAAGTTAGGATGCCCTAACCTAAAATGCATAAGCATAACTTGTTGTTCCCTAGGAGTTACTTCACAACCAGTAGTAAAGACTTGTTTATCATCTTCTTCTAAGTAGTAGAGACCATTGAGAACTCTAGCATTGCCAATCCTCATTCCCGAAGTCTTGTCCTGAAAAACACAAGTAGAGTGTTAGAAGAAGGCAGCATAATTTAGGTATTGTGTGAGTTTACTCACAAACAAAAGGTTGCAGGATAATTTAAGAACATGGAGGGAATCTTTGAGAGAAATGGAGGGACTGAGATTGATGGTACAAATACCAGCAACTGTAGCAAAGGATCCGTCTGCAATTTTAATTTTTGAATTCCCTGGACTAGGTTTATAGGAACAAAAGAGGCTAGTACACTATCATGTGGTCAGTAGCTCCAGAATCTATTACCCAATGCTGTAGAAAATCAGAGGAACTTCTAAGAGCAGTAATGAAAGTATCTTTTTGGGCTAAGAGAGTACATTTCAGGTTGGAGTTATTCAGGGTTGATAACTGGGAATTAAGAAGCTTTTGTAGTTGTTCCATTTGCCCTTGGTTCGCGATTAGCTGCCCTTGGTTAGTTGTTCCATTTGAGGCAATTTTTGTTGTAACTTGATAGCCCTTGGTCTCCTTCTTGTTGTTCCTCTAGTTGTTAGGCTTGCCATGTAGTTTCCAACACTTCTCTCGGGTGTGGTTAAGCTTTTGACAATAATTACACCATAAATCTTTTTTGTGTGTCTTTTGGTTATCCTGTCCATGAGATAAGAATGCCAAGTTGTCCGTGCTTGGTTTTACGGTGCCCAGCATGACCTTTTCCTTGTCTGTTTTCTACGGACCTCAGCAAATATTTTCTCTATGCTTGGGATAGTTTTTAGACCAAGGAGTCTTCCTCAGACTTCATCTAGATCTTTGCTCAACCCAATAAGGAAATCATAGATTCTTTTTTTATCAACTACCTTTTGGTAATTTTTAGTACATGAGGAACACATCTTATGGCCATTATGAAAATGGTTCACCTCTTGCTAGAGTTTGGAGAGGATATTAAAATAGGTGATCATATCCATCTCGGCCTAAGTTAACTTCTGGGCTCTGCTCCTCAGTTTAAAGAGTTGGGAAGAGTTTTCCAAGTTTGAGTATTGGCGTTTAACTGCATCCCACATGTTCCGAGTTGTCTTGTAGCACAGAAAACTGATGGAACCCCAATTATTATAGGCTATAGGGAGAAAATGACAATTATTAGATGGAAGCCAGGATAGATGGGCAGAGAACAATGAAAAGAAATAAATCCATTAGGGCCCAAATTCTTATGGGAAGATTCCGGTGAATATGAATTCTACTTTCATTACTCATGTGCCAAGGAAGAATAAATCTATTAGGGTTAAGGACTTTATGCCTGTCAGCTTGTTGACTAGTACAACAACTATAATAATTAAGCCTTTTTTCATTAGGCGGTGTCAGTTACATAGATCAAATGACGCTATAATGACCTATTATAAATGAAGTTAATTGAAAAATTATAAATAGTTAAATTCTTCTTAATAGTTTCATCTATTGCTTTCTTTGACCTCTCTCTATCTTTAATTATCGAGCTGCTCTCAATCTTATATACTCTTCACACTAGGGATTCTAAAGGTCTTCTCCACAAATGGTCAAACCACTTTGAGCGAGATTCTGCCATTTTTTCCACAAAAGGTGTTATCTCAACTTTCTTTTTAATACATTCATTTTTAATCATATCTCTTCTAGTGTGTTCATACATCGAACGCAACATTTTCATCTCTGTGACATTGAGTTTATCTTTATGTTGTCTTTTAACTGGATAACATTCAATACTATACAATATTCCTAGTTTAGCAAATATACCCAACCTAAACGAGTGTGGTCATCAATAAAAGTAATGAACCATTTTGAATTTGTGCAATTTGTGCGAGATGGACCCTAAAGATCACTATGCACAAGAGAGAAAAGTTTCGTGAATTTATCTTCAGATCGTTTGAAAGAAGTTATTTTGTGTTTAGCAAATTCACAGGCATCACACTGAATATAGTAATCTTTATTCATTGAGTCAACTTATGCTTTTCCTGCCTAAATTTTTTCACATCTCAATAGGTATATTATCAGGTCCTATTACATTGCTATTATCAATTTTCTTCAAAATTTTTCCTACTTTAAACTCCTGAATTCTACAATTAAAGGTTTAATTTCGGTCCTCTTATACAATATTTAATCTATCAAAGTAATAGAAAAACTCGTGCCCTTCGTTAAAATACCCGTGAAAGTAACATTTCTATCGTGTTTGGATATCAAGTTAAAAAGATATAGATTCAATGATGAATCTTGATATAGTTCTATAATAAACAACAAACAACAACTAAGTATTTTTTACACTAGACGTGGTCGGTTACCTAGATCAAACGACACTACAATGACTTATTATAAATGAGGTTAATAGAGAGATTATTAATTGTTAAATCTTTCTTAATGATTTTACCTATTTTTTTTTACCTCCCTCTGTCTCTAATTATCGGACTACTCTCCACCTGATTTACTCTTCGCACTAGAGTTTCTACAAGTTTTCTCCACAAATGGCCAAATGCTACCCCAACTTTTTTTCTAATGCACTTATTACTAATCATATTTCTTCTAGTGTGTTCACACATTCAACGCAACATTCTCATCTTTGCGACATTGAGTCTATCTTTATGTTATCTTTTTACTACCAACATTCAGTACTATATAATATTGTTGGTCCAATAGTTGTACGATAGAATTTTTGTTTAACCTTGAGCATCACTTTTTTTTTATCATAAATGACACTCAAATCCTTCCTTTATTTCATCAATCCCGCTTGAATTTTATGATTTACGTCCTCCTTTACTTCACCGTCATTTTGTATAATGAATATAAGATATTTAAAATTTGTTACTTGTTTTATGAGATGATCTTTAAGTTTTAATTCTAAATTTGTATTTGTTCATCTTTTATTAAAATTATATTTCATATATTCTGTTTTATTTTTACTTATACGAAAGTCATGTGTTTTCAAAACTTAACTCTATGACTCTAACTTCATATTTATTTTCTCTTTCAATTCATTAATGAGTATTATATCAGTTGCAAAAATCATACATTGAAACTCCAAATCTTCGATATGTACAGTAACTGCATCTAAAATCAAGTTAAAAAGATATGGACTTAGAGATGAACTTTGATGTAGTCTTATAGTTGTCAAAAAATCTTTTGTGTCCCCATTATGTATTCTCACGTAAGTCGTGATTTTATCGTACATATTTTTTATTTTTTGAATATAAGTAATACTTACTCTTTTCTTCTCTAAAACCTTTCTCAACACTCTATCATACGCCTTTTCTAAATTGATGAAAACCATATGTAAATCTTTTTTATTTCTTTGATAATTTTCTATCACTCTTTATAGTAAGTAAATTACTTCCATGGTTGACCTTCCTAACATAAAACCAAATTGATTTTCTGTGACTTGAGTCTCCTGTCTTAATATCAGTTTAATGACCTTTTCCCATAACTATGTAGTATGACATAAGAGTTTAATCTCTCTGTAGTTGGCACAGTTCTGTATGTACTCCTTAATTTTATAGATAGGGATTAAAGTATTTCTCGATTCGTTCGGCAGTTTCTTAGACATCATTAAACAACTTAGTGAACTAACTTATGCTTTTTCTACTTAGACTTTTTCACTCCTTAATGGGTATATTATCAAGTCTTACTACTTTGCCACTATCAATTTTTTCAAAATTTTTCCTACTTTAAACTCTTGAATTCTACGATAAAATGTATAATTTCGGTCATCTTATACAATATTTAATCTATTAGAGTAATAGAAAAACTCATATTGTTCATTAAAAAGCCTTTGAAAATAACTCTTCTACTGTTCTTGGATATCAAGTTAAAAGGATATGGTTTCAGATATGAACTTTGATATAGTTCTTTAACAAACAACAAACAACAAACAACTAAAAGTATTTTTTCACTAGGTGGGTCAACTACATGGATCAAACGACGCTACAGTAATCTATTATAAATGAGATTAATAGAGAGATTATTAATTGTTAAATCCTTCTTAATAGTTTCACCTATTATTTTCTTTGATTTTCCTCTACTTCTAATTATCGGGCTTCTCTCCATCTGATCTATTTTTTACACTAAAGATTCTACAGGTCTTTTTCACAAATGGCCAAACTACCTTAAGCGAGATTCTATCATCTTCTCCACAATAGGTGCTACCCTAAATTTTTCTCTATTGCATTCATTCTTAATCATATTTCTTTTAGTGTGTCCACACATTCAACACAACATTCTCATTTCTACGACATTGAGTTTATCTTTATGTTGTCTTTTAACTGCCCAATATTTAATACCATATAACATTACCGGTATTATAGTTGTACAATAGAATTTTCCTTTAATCTTAAGTGGCATTTTTTAATTACAAATGACACCCGAAACCTTTCTCTATTTTATCTATCATGTTTGAATCTTATGGTTTACGTCCTCTTTTATTTGACCGTCATTTTGTATAAGGAACTCAAGATATTTAAAATTATTACTTGTTTTATAAGATGATCTCTGAGTTTTACTTCTAAATTCGTATTTGTTCTTTTTTACTAAAATTATATTTCATATATTCTGTTTTTTTTTTCTACTTATACAAAAGTTATATATTTCCAAAGTTTGTCTCCATGATTCTAACTTTATATTTATTTCTTGTTTCAATTCACCAAGTAGTACTATATCATCTGCAAAAGTCATACAAGGTCCCAAATCTTAGATATGTTCAATAACTACATCCAAAATAAAGATAAAATGATATGGGCTTCGAGATGAACCTTGATGTAGTTTTATAGTTGTGAAAATTTTTTGTGTGTTTTCACACAAGTCATGATCCTATCATATATATTTTTGATTGTTTGAATATAATAAGCTCTTTTTTCTCTAAAATCTCTCAACATTCTGTCATATGTCTTTTCTAAATCGATAAAAACTATATGTAAATTTTTTTAATTTCTTTGATATCTCTCTGTCAATCTTTGTAGTAAGTATATTGTTTCCATGGTAGACCTTCCTGACATGAAACCAAATTAATTCTCTATGACTTGAGTCTCTTGTTTTAATCTCTGTTCAATAACTTTCTTCCATAACTTCATAGTATGGCTCATTAGTTTAATCCCCTTATAGTTGGCATAGTTTGAAATGTCTTCTGTATTTTTATAGATAGGGATTAAAATACTTCTCCATTCATTCGGTATTTTCTTATATCTCATTATCTCATTATCTCATTAAACAATTTAGTGAGCCAACTTATGTCTTTTTTGCCTAAAACTTTCTCCACTTCAATAGGTATAGTTATGGAAAAATTCTTTATATTCTCATTTTGTGTTCTCTCATAAGTCGTAATTCTATTATATATATATATATATATATATATATATTTAATTGTTCGAATATAAACAATACGTATTCTTTTCTTTTTTAAAGCTTTCTATAAACCTTATCTCAGCACTCTATCACACGTCTTTTCCAAATCGATGAAAACAATATATAAGTCATTTTGATTTCTTTGATATCTTCCCATCAATCTTTGCAATAAGTAAATTACTTTCATGGTTGACCTTAGCATGAAATCAAATTGATTTTGTAACTCGAGTCACTTGCCTTAATCTCTGCTCAATGACTTTCTCTCATAATTTCATAGTGTGGCTCATGAACTTAATCCAAGTTGGCACAGTTTTGTATATATTTCTTATTTTTATATATGGGGATTAAATGACTCCTCCTCCATTTATAATACATGAAATAAGCAATGTGGGACTCAATAACATAGCCTACTTTTTACATTATATTCTAACAAATTCCTTATGGTAAATTAGAAAGCTCTATACCAAACACTACGAATAGTATTCCCCAAACAGCCAAATTGCCAACATCCTTTTCCAAAAGAACTAGGAAGCACTAAAATACTAAGATGATGCTGTCCCCCATTCAATTCAGTCACTGATAGAAACTTGCCCTTACTATTGTGGCCCTTGACTGCAATCAAACATTTACATTGTTGGCGACATTTTCTCATGAAAACAGCTCCGGACAAAACTCCTTCCAAATTGTGAAAGGTAGATAATAACCAAAGTGCACCTTTCTTCCTAAATCCAAACATGGTATAAAACCCCGCCTTCATTCCCCCACTCTGAGATGAAAGCAGAACTGTCCTCTTACAGAATGAAGTCAAATAGTTTGGCTTTAATGGCCATTTCCTTATGCGCACCCATCATATGTTGTTACCCAACCAAACTAGCTTGGCTTCAATAGCTGCACAATCAGCATGAGATTGTGGCGTGAAGACTATTAGTTTTCAACCAATCAGCTATTAGTTTGCCTTTAATGGCCATTTCCTGATGCTCACCCATCTTATGTGATTACCCAGCCAAACTAGCTTGGCTTCAATAGCTGCATGATTAGCATGAGATTGTGGCGCGAAGACTATTAGCTTTCAACAAGTCAATCAGCTACTAAAATGACCAACAACAAATTTTCAAAGAAGTGGAGTTTGAGAGATCACCCCTATGATCCTTTGGATATATTTATACACAAATATTGAGAGAATTTGAGACCACAGCTAATAAGATATAACAAGTACTGGATGGCAGAGAATAATATTAACAAATATAGCTTTAACCAATATTAAGAGGTGTATGACTGGAAAATAAATATGACCATCATCAGAGGTTGCCTTGAATCTGGTTGTTTGTCTGTTCCTTTTCTAAGAAGCCCAACTTTGTTCATTTGCTTTTGTTGAAAGAAAAACAATCCCTCTACTGCTAAATTCCACAAATCTTGTGTATGGTCTTATGCTTGTCTATGTGTATTACAGTTTGGTGGAGGAAGTTTACCACTTCTACAGATAGACTAGTGACATTGTGTCTGTACATCTATTTGGTCTACAATGAAAAGAGGGAGAAAAAAAAGAGTCCCTTCATTTTGTATTGTTGTCTTTTAGTGAGGAAAGAGTGGTGGGAGTGTATAAATGAAGAGGAAGTAGTCTTATTATAGTTTTTCTTTTGATAAATTATAAGGCATTCAGTTGATGATGGTTGGTTATGCAGTTCACCATATACAAAGAAATCAGAGAAAAATTCCCTGAACATTTGTGGCTTGATGTTGTGTCCAAATCTGATCTGTTTGAAAAGGCTCCTCTGGTCTATGCTACAGAAGATGCATATCCTGCACAACCTGAGCTTGCCAAATACCACAAATCTGGACCTGATGGTGCTATTCCTGTCTCTGTAAAAACAGAAAAAGGACTTCGTGAGGTGGGATTCTGTTCTTAATTATTATGTAGTCACTATCATCCTCATCAATTTTGGTGTATATAAGAATAAAGTTATGATGGTGAATTTTAAATGATTTTCGTTGATGGATTTCTGTAGTTAAATAAAGAAATTGTTGATTTCACATAGAGAAGAGCTTTTCTGTGTCACATTGTGAATTGTGAACCAAGAATTATGTTATATTTAGAAAACACAAATTATGGTAACAGGACAGTTTTGGCTTGAATGGCTTTTTCACCATACTTTTATTCTGTATTAAGATACTGATTATCTAATGCTTTTGAAGATACAGACCACAAAAAACACCTGGCTCATGAACAAATCAAATAAATGTGATAGTAATATTAATAATTTTATTTTTACTTTGTACAGGCAGCGTCTTGAAGAGAAGGTATAGAGAATTATATCATTAGATATAGTCTGAGTTCCTGCCTTCCATTTCTCTTTTATTTCCCATTAGTGAGATATGCTTCCTTATTGATATATAGCTCTTGAGTGTCCATCAAAGATGTGTGAAAGTTCGTAGAACAATGAAGAAAACAACAAAATATAACCACTTTTTTGTGCAACTATAAATGTCATTGATACTTTCTTTGACTTGTTAAAGGGAATTTCTTTTACATAATGTCAGTTTTTGACCCACTACAGCGGCATGATCACGTTATATTAAAGTCATATACGATTTCAAGCTACTACATTTGTCATATATATTTGCCTAATGCTTTAGATCTTTTGTGATGGAATTAATTAATATAAGTCGGTGCTTTTTCTGTGTAGCTTAAATGCAGAGTGCATGAACTGCTTAATTTGCAGATGGCCAAGATCAAGGATATTAGCAACGACCAAGGGAAGTTAAAGGTTTCATTATAAGAGTACATCAAATTCGTGAAGAAACATAAAAATCAAAATAGTGAAGCTTTAAATGACCCAAAAAAAAAAAAAAGAACAGTGAAGCTTTATTCCTCATATAAGCCTGTCCCTATGGTTGGCCTACCAACAAGGACACAAACTACTGCCAACACCCACACTGATCAGTTGATGAAAGGGGACAAGATGAACTTTTCCGACATCCAGATCTTCCACAACGTGTTTGATTACCCGCTGACTTGAGGGAATCGTTCTTGTTCACACTATATCAGAAGTCCAAGAAGCGGGAAGTTGTTCTGTTGTCAAACTTTCCAATCCCTCTGGCCTTACCTTGCAATTTGTTGTTACTCGTTGTAACCTGGAAGTAATTAAATCCCTTGTCACAGCTAATCAGCACTGGTTTAACTAATTGTCACCAGGTTAAATTTTTTTCTTGCAGATTTTTTTTATGCTTTGTCAACATATTATTCCTTGGTCATTAAAAACTTTTTAAAGAATTTTTTATGTCGATTTTGATTAGAATTATTATTAAGATAAACAAATATTTTAAAAAGTAAGCTCTCGGGCATGCTCCAGTTTTAGAATAGGAGATTTTTATTATCAAAAAATAAAAGTTCGTACGAAAACCAACTCCAAATCAAGTTGATATCTTGGATTTTATGGTGGGCAACGTTCAGTAGCTCATTATGATAATTATTCCTTTGATTAACTCAACCTCTGGTTTCGGTTTGGGAACATAATGGGGAAAAAAAGAAAAAAAATCCATGCCGCTTTCTCTCCTGCACAGGTAGATGATCATACAAGAAGATATAAAATGGAGGCCCTCGAAAGGATCTCAACAGCATAATCTCGAGATCTAGAAACAAGAAATATAAAAAAGTTTATGTTTGATATGATAACTGAAAATAATAAATATTGTAATATAATTAATATTTTTTTTTATAAACTTGATAAAGTTCAAAATTTTGGATGTGACGTATTAATGTTTTCTGGTTGTACGAGATGCCTCCAAACTAGAGGTATAGCCCAAAACATTTTGAATGTCTCTTAATATCAAATACAAACATTTAATTTAGAGAGTTTAAATATCCGCATATGTAAGAAGTTTGGGTGAAAATGAGAACGTATCAAATGCTTCCAAAATGAGATTCTTCTTGAGTGAGCACCACATCCTCGCTAGGGCTATCACAACATGGTGGCATTCTGTTTTAAGACATTTTTATGCAATTTATTTGCTCCATGTTACAATCTCCTAACTTCCTTTATTTTTGTTTTTAGCTAATTTATTAATTATTTTTCATGACTTCCAATTTGGGAGTATATGATTGATCAAATGAGAGTAATTTTATGCCGTAAGCCTTAGAAAGATTTTATTTCATGTAAGTAGAATTATAAACAAAACATTTAAAGCAATATTTCATCATGTCACATCATAGTCATCTTTAGAAGTTTGTGTATAAATATCATAATTCATATCAGTTTGCACTATATCATTGTTTACAAGTCAATTTTATAACTGTATATACATCAAATATATCAGATTCACAAAAAAAGAATAATCCTGCTTATGGCCTGTAGAACCTAGAGTACAATGTACATTGACTTCAAACATAACATTGTGAGCCTCAACGCAAAGTGGTTGACTATAGAGGATCAACCTATCAGCTCACTTTTTAGAAGGTGGGGATTAGACTTGGTATCTTTATCTTAAAAACATTGTAACACAAGGAGTGAGTTAACAACTAAGTGAGGAAACAAGACATACTACAACATTATAGCATTCGAATGTTCAAAATTGGTAGTATAAACAGTATATATAATTATAATGGATCAAACTTTAATATGTTTATACATATCTCATATGTTAGTGATCTATAATATTGAAAAATAATTCAAATTTAATTTATACATGTTAGAAGGATTCCAATCAAAATTATAGTTTTATTTCAAGCATATAACAAGGAAAGGAAATCACCAATTCAATTTGTTAGAGGTCATTTCACTTATAGATAATAATCGTAGGAGGCATTCCATCACTTTTTTGCAGAACAAAATAGATCGTGTGTTGATTGTCACATGAGCTTAACTACATTCATACTAGTTGGGGTTTCAAAGTGTACTAGAGTTAGCATTACTTGCTACTAATAAACAGTATTTCTAAATAAGACTCATCTAAAAAATATTTAGATTTCACAATTAGAAACATTTCTTTTATTACATAGATTCTTAGTCACATAATAATAAAAAGTCAATTAAATTCCCATCAATTTAGAACTATAACGAAACAATAGATTTAATCATTCATTCTTAATCAGTCATCTTTTCTAGATAACCACGTATTTAAAAATTCAGAATGTTAAATTCTCTCCACATAATTTATCATACTAATATATATCAACAATAAATTTTAGATTATCCATAATAATCACACACACACACATCATTTTGCTTATTTTAAATAGCATTCATATATGACTCAAATTTTAGTTAAAATTCAGTATGTGCATCAAAACCTAATTGCAAAATACTCTAGAACTTTTAAATAATTAATCATATGTATATTGAGCTTAGTAAATACCATAGAATATTCAATGATGTAGGTCATAGTATGTTATATCTACTCACAGATAGATAATCCAATTTTGACTAGTATTTGAGGTGAAGACCACAGTGTTGTTTGATCACCAGCTTTGAACCCTTAGGTTTTGGCAGCCTTTGAATTCATATATAGTATCTCATTTAAAACTCTCTAAGTAGAAGTTTCCAATATCTACTTACCTTGAAATTTTCTTTTAGATTTTCTAACCAGTAACAAGGATTCTATACAGATAGAATTAAAGTATTCTTTGTGTTGAATTTGATGGTATTAATCATATTACGATTAGATGGCTAGAATTACCAAAATTTTAGAGACAAGTTAAGAAGAGTATGAACAATAGCAGAGAAGTAGTGAAATAGTGACATAATTTTGGGAAATTTCATGGCTTTACCTTTTATAGGGGTAAAGGGGCATTTATGTCATTTTAGCATTTTTTTTCCAAATTTTTTAGCTAGCACCAAACCGTGCCCTAATTCCAATGTCATGACGCTACTAAGCTGGCACCACAACGTTGAGCTCAAGAACATTAGAATAGTGCTACCAGACTTTTAGTGAGCGACAGTGGCCATTTTGGAAATTTTTGTACTGTAGCTCCAAATTCCTTTTTAAAGCACATTTCACCTACACAAATTCCAATTCTTAATCCTTATACAATAAATTTCTTTAACAGATTACATAGAAAAATAAAACATAATTGTTCCAAGTTTTTAAGGGCATAGCATTATTGCTTTGGAGCCATGGGCATTCATAATTAGATGGTTTCGTCGTCTAGTTCAGGATTGGCACAAAACTAAATAGTGTCAATTTCAAGTAAAAATTGTTATAAATGTTAGAAATTGTTGTGGAAAAACTTGCATGTGAAGGAGAGAAGAATTAACGGTTTTTCCACTATCAATTCACCCAAACTAATTAAAAGACAAGAAACTGTCATACACATCTTTCTCTGTTGGGTATTACTTTTTGTTTTCTCAAAAATAAAGTCTATCTTGTACTTATGAATATCATTTTTCCCCATAAACCAACATCTTCCTCTTGCAATAATTATGAGAAAATAAGCGATAGTAACATTGGGTATATAATTTGTTTTCTTAAGTACAAGATAGATCTTATTTCATAACCCAACGTCTTCCTCTCGTAGATAGCACTAGTTTCACATGGTTTGGAAGAAACAATGGGAGAATCAGATTGTTTAGGGCATAATGGTCATTCTTTCATTTGTGAATTGATCATTCATAAAATGAAAGAAGATTATCGTAGTCAACAAAAGAAGTTGTAAGTATCTCAATGGTGTTAGTTTCACACAGTAAAAAACAGAACGAAACAAGAATCTGACTACTGAGGGCATGATGGCCATTATTTCATTTATGGATCAATTTTCTTGTAACACTAAAAAGTTATCTCAACGATCTAATGGAAGTCAGAAGAATCCCAATAGCACTAGTTTGAGACACTTCGAATGTAATAGCATGAGATTTGGAACATTGTTTTCAAAATGGTCATTTCTTTGAGATTATGATTCAATGTCCATAAATCAAAAAATAAAAAAGGGATATTGATAAACAAAAGCAACCATGTCTATCTAGATGAGATTGATTTCATGGAATTCAAATGAAATAATACAATAATTTGACTATTGAGGTCATAATGGTCATAATTTCAATTTTTGATTCATTTTCTAGAAGTTGAAAGAAGATTATCAAAGTCAATAAAAGAAACTGTAAGAATATCAACGACACCAATTTCATGGAGTTTTTAAAAAAAGGGAGAATTGGACAACCGAAGGCCGTTGTTTTTTAAATGGTCAATCTTTGCATGATTTAGGCAAAATTGATAACGTCGATTTTGCGTAGTTTAGATAAAACAATAGGTGAATTGAACCGTCGAGGGCATAAGGATCATTATTTTGGTTCTAGATCAACTATCTTGAAAACCTACAAATTATTGCAATCAACCAAAGAAGTCCTATGTATAAAAATAGTGTAAACTTGACACTTTGAGAAAGTCATGACACACAATTTGGTTGTTAATAGCGAAACATCACTCTTTGAATTTTGAATCTAACATTCAAAAATTTAAAAATATTATCACAGTTAATAAAAGTTGTCGTATGCATCTCAACAACCCAAGTTTAATGTGGTTGGGATGAAACAAAGGGAGAGTTAGATTGTTGACGGCATAATGGTCAATATATCAATTCTAGACTAAACATCCTAAAATTGGAAAAAAATTATTGTAGTTAACAAAATAATTTGTAATCATCTCAGCGACGTTGGTTTCATATAGTTTAGACAAAATGAAACGAGAATAAAAAAACCAAGGGCATAATGGTAAAAAAATTTCTTATGGAATTACCATTCTAAAATTGAAAAAAATAATAGCAATCAATAAAATAATTTGTAAGGATGTTGTTTGGCAAGGCAACTAGCACACAATGGGGTGAGTTGGGTGTTTTAATAAAGCATGGAGATTTTTCAAAAACCTTTGAAGATGTAGTTAACTTAAAACATGAATGCAAACATCAAACATATAAGGAAACATGAAAAACTTTGTGCATCATTCAAGCAAGATAGAACAAAGAAAAAGTAACACTTATAGAAAAACTTTGTACAAAACCATATCAGAAAAGCTTATGCTCCATACACCAAAAACAACAACTTATATTAGAAAATAATATTTGAATGTTGCAACTAAAATAAAAAGACAACAATAATAGAAAAAGGTTGTGAAAGAAAAGGTAAAATTATTTATAAAAAAATTACTAGTTAAAACAAAGTTTTAAGATAAGAGATAAGCCCAATAAAAGAATGCAATCACATAAAAAGGTGTGATGGGATAGGGAAGAAAAGACATAGCTGATATATCTTGGTTCAATGATGCGTACTGTCGTAGATACAACTAAATTGATACCTTACCTCTCAATTAATTGTAGTCGTGGGAGTAAGGGTCGATCCCATAGAGCCTGAAATTATCTTATGTGATTGAGAAAATGGGAAATTGATAATTGAAAATAAAGAAAAGTAAATAAGAATGAAAGTAATTAAGATAGTAATTAATAATAAAAGCATCGGTTTCAATTGATATTCACTGTCAAGAGATTGCATTGATTATTGACAACATAATCAATCTTAATTTGAATATCTATCATTGAGATTTTAACCATGTTCCTCCTTAAGTGTAGTAATTGATGACTATTGCCTTAATTAACCCTAATTAACATGCAATCTTTTAATACATCGATGAAGCATAACTTATTAACCGCATGAAGAATTAGAAAAACTGATAGAGCTAAATAAATATAGACACATAAGCTATATCTAATTTAGTTGATCATTCATCATAGGTTTAATGATTTATAATCCAAAATCCTTAAGCCTATTTGTCTCATGAATCACAGTAATGAAAACTTTGTTCAAAACATAATTCAGTAGTAGATTAAGACAAATAATATACTAGTAGGCCTCCTAGCAATCATATGAATAATCATTGAGAAGAAAAGAGCATATGAATAATCAATACCCAATTAAGATTGAACTAATAAAATCAAATTCAAATCTCACAATGCATGAAGATCCCTTGAAGTTTCAATCTTCTTTTACTAACTAAAAGTAAACTAGTCGCGCGAGGCCATAAGAAAATCTAGAGAAGAATTGAAGAAGATAATTAAGAGCTTGATTCCTCCTTTGATGCTTGCTTTCTCCCCATTTTATAGATTGGCTTCTCCTCATTGAAGTAAAACTATTTCTAGGTCAAAACTCAACCCATCGGGCTTCAATTGGAGCTAAAAAGACTTAAAAATTGTGATTTCAATATTCTAGTGTGATGGCGAGGGCCGTGGTGCTTCAAAAACACACTGACGGGGTGCTGTGGTGCCTGATCTAGGGCTACAGAGCTTTAGAATTCCTGGCATAGGGCGTCGTGGCACGCTTGGTCAAGTATTGTGGTGTTGGGTGTAACATCCCTAATTTCGTTTCATGTATTAATAAAAGTACAAGAGTATTCAAAGTAACATCGCTAATTTCATTTCTTTTATTGATAAAGGTACATAAATATTTAATTAAGGAAATAAAATTTATTAGACACTTTTTAGATATCTAAGGAAATATAATCCTTAGAAATTCTTCACCTTACGTGTATGCATAGAAATGTTCTAATATTAATGGAATAGGTAAAGAAAGAAAACCTAAGAGGAAATATTAGAAAGAAGCATGCTAAAGAAAGGTGAAATTTTTAGGTAAGGAAGATAAATTATTGTGAAGTAAGTAAAGGTCTTAAAATTTCAAGAAGATTAGATTAGGGTAATTTTTCCTAATTTAAGAACAAAAATTACTAAGTTTAGTATCTCCACCCATAAATTGGTCTTTCACCTATGTACACTTCATATAGAGTTTTTCTACTTCACATGAATTTTTAGCAAGCCAATAGGATAGCCCAATGAAGAAATAAAATATAAACTTGGACTAGGATATAGGAATTGGACCGGTAGCCCAAAAATCATGAAATTGTGACCAAGCCCATTATGAAAGGTAGAATTTTAACCAAAGTAAAGAAAATGGGCAAGAATGAGCCCAAATCCAAGAGAAAAAATAAAAATAAAAATAAAAGTAAAGTGATGAAATAATGGTGTAATCAAGATTAGGTGACATGGCATTAAGACAAAAATTTAGCAAGTGATGTGATATCCTACATTTATAATTTTAACAAGTGGTATGATAATACAATGTTTTAGGACAAAACATCTATATCCTACACTTATAATTTTAACAAGTGGTATGATAATACATGGCATTAGGACAAAACGTTCCTATCTCGCACAAATAATTTCAACCAAATAATGGAGATTCAAGGGCTAGAAATTTGCCGCCTAAAAAGGTAAACCTATCATACTTGATTAAGACAAAAGAAAAAGGAAATGAATCCCTAAATCAAAGGGACCTTGCCCCTTATCTTAGAAACATATTATCATAATTTTCAAAATACAAATCTCATTTTGCTATGCATATCTTGACTAAAGAAGAGGAAGACAAGAACATAAGTTGTTTGTTTTCTAAAAATTTAACCAAGTATATCCTAATTGTGATTAGGTAGACCCATGATCATGAAAGGTGAATTATTTGATGGTCTATTTAAGTAAAACCCACTCTTACAACATTAGAATTTTCGTTCAAGTGAGGGAGAGGAAAAAAAGAAGCAAGGTAGAGTGAGGAAAGGAGAGGAAGAAAGAAAGAAAGAGGAATGAGAAGTCTAGAGGACTAAATGCTCCTGGTAAGTTTAACAATATTTCTTTTTGAAGAAAACTTTTGAAACTTACACTATTTGTATGATATTTTGATCTTAGAACTTTGATGATTGGTCATGGATGTTGCTATATCATGTTACATATTTTTTATGTTTGAATATTTAGGCTGGTGTAGATAGTTCTGCATAGGTATGGCTATGGATGGCAAACATTTAAGCTTCTATTTTTAATATTCTGGGAAGAATCGGGTAGGAATTCAAACAAATGGTTAGATATGGTCTGATTAGTAAGCAGTGGTTAGAAAATGGTTAATCAGGGAAGAATATGTTAGAATAGCTTCTGTGTTTTAATTTTTGAGAATTTTCTGTAGGGAATTAAAATAAATGGTTAACATAATAATTATATATATATGTGTCATGGATTGTTAGCCACTGGAATCACTCAATTGGGAGTCCGTATGAGGTAAATATGGTTCAATTAGTAAGCAGTGGTCAGAAAATAGTTAATCAGGGAAGAAAATGTTAGAATAGGCTTCTATTGTTTAATTTCTGAGAATTTTCTGTAGGGAATTAAAATAAATGGTTAACATAAGAATTATAGATATATGTGTCACGGATTGTTACCCACTAGAATCACTCAATTTGGAGTCTGTATGAGGTAGATATGGTCCGATTAGTATGCAGTGGTCAGAAATTGGTTAATCAGGGGAGAATATTTTAGGATAGCTTCTTTGTTTTAATTTCTGGGAACATTTTGTAGGGAATTAAAATAAATGATTAACATAAAAATTATTTCTATATGTGTCACAGATTTTTAGCTATTGGAATAACTTAATTTGGAATTCTTATGAGGGAGATATGGACAGATTAGTAGGTAGAGGGCAGAACCTATCCGAGAAGAAATAACCTGTACTTTGAGGGAGTAATATCACCTTGATTTCTTAATATTTCGCTAAACTGTTCAACATAATAGTTTTAGATAATAGTTTTATCTTGAAATTGACACCAAGATAACCTACATCAGAGTTAAATTGTGGGAGTTATGCTCTGATTAGTAAGAGAATGTTAGATAGGACGAAAACCTGCATCAATAAAATAAAGAAATAAAATTAATATTTAAAAATGAAGAAGAATCTTGTAAATGAAAATAATAAATGACTAGTATATGCCATAGCCATAGCTATTGTATAAACTTCTTACTATCTTAAGTGTGAAATTTTGACATGGAAATATTTTATAAAGTGATATTTGAAATGGTCATGTTCATGGCATAATTACCAATGATTTTTGGTAATAGTTATATTTTGATGAACATACTTGTTATTGGAAGCATATTTTTGGCTATCATTGTGAAAAGAAAAGAAATGAGCACGGTCACATGACAATCCGTGTGGTGCACCAGTAGGGGATGCCCTACCAACGGTTATGATTTTGTTAATGAGAAAAGAAAGAGAAAGTTGGCCATGTCGGACGGAGCGAGAAAAACCCGTATCGAAGAATAAAAAATACTCACCCAGACCGGAGTAGCTGATATAAGAATAAATTGATAGTTATCATATGATATTCTGAAAATAGTTAATCCTGTCACACATGTCATTATTGTACGATTCTCATGTGCATAGATATAGTGCATTCATGTGACCAAAGATATTTGCTGTAGTTTATACAATTGAACATGACGTGATGAGCTATATTGATGATGATTTATTTTTAAACTTACTGAGATTTAATTCTCACTATATTTTCATATCATGTTCAGAAAATTAGTTATGCAGATTTTTTTATGGCTCTGGCTTTTAGTGCATGTTGGATTGAGTACTTTATGTTGGGTAGATCCCAGAAGCAAACAAAATTTTTGTGGTCGAGTTGGCTTAGATCTCGGTGAAGGTGCAACCACCCACACTTGTATCTCCGGAATTGGTCAACCAGAATAAATAAGATGTAGATTTTATGTGTTTGATATGTTGTACGTATGTTTTGATTAATGACATGTATGTAAACTCTGTATTGTATAAATTAAATAAATGTTATTTTGAGTTAAGCTGTAACGAGGTAATAACTCTATGGTATTTAAAAAAAATGATACGTAAATGGAGTTGCTACATTAGGTCTTTCTGGCTCTCGGGCACCGCGGCGTTGGAGACCAGGCCGCAGTGCTTCAAGATTTTGAGAACTCAGTGCTGGAAATGAAAGTTGTAGCTCTATTTCTTTTCTTTCTATAGCCTTTGGAATCACTTCAATCAGAGTTCAAATGAGTGAGATATGCCTTAATTAGTGACGAAGGGTGAGAAATCAACATTTTTCATGATTATCTCTCTTTTTTTCTCTTCTTTTCCTCTTTATTCTTCCTAAAACATAAAACATAAAACTCAGTTAATTCCTATTTATATTCTATTTAAATCAAACCAAAATTAAGTTTAAAGGTATTAAAATCATGTTTAATTATAAACACATTATTCAGCTCAAGTACTGAGCCTACATCCAGTCCCTAAGCCGTAATTTGAGATGTTCCACTATTCTTCACAAGTTTAACTCAGGGACTTATGAGCCACTACAACCACACAACTCTTCAGAATCGATAACCAAGTTCTATCTCTATACAACCACTTATAATCAACCTTTCAACAAAATCCCACAACTAAACACTTCAAGGTTCTCCCTTGGGTCACACCTCTTGAAAGAATAAAGTAGAAGGCAACAAATAATCTCTCAAAGAGTGTATATAACAATTTCAAAATCTATATAAGAAGAATCAGAGAACTCAAGAGCTCAAAGATGAAATATGATTTAACCATGGGTTTCTTGACTTCTCAACATTCAATGGAGCCTGGTATTTAATGGGAAAAGACGAATATAATTGTTAGAGGCCATTTACTACCGGATTCAATGAAAGCTGACCATTGTAATGTCTTTAATTTCTTTCCCATTTGAGCAACAAGAAATTGTTAAAGTCTATAAAAACCTATTGTCATGATAAATGTAATGACTCCATATTTTTTCAATATAAAGTCATCACCTTTCTTACTTCTAACCTCTTATATCATAATAATGAATCAGATTAAGCAAGCATGATTAAGATTAAGGAGTACAATCTACCATTAATATTAATACTATTGTAAGTTCATATACAAATCCCATAGTATCCTAGTGTTACCTGAAGCCTACCGAAAGTAGAAGAATACCCAAACATTATGCCAAAAAAATACAATCAGCATCCGAGTAAGGTTAGTCAAAAACACCTGTACAAAAGTCAAACATATACATATCTATGCCCTACCCATCCACATCGACCACTTTCAAGGACACTGGTGCAGGTGGTAGCACCTCCACCGGGATTTCGATCACATCAACAACAGACAAATCATTTATTATCGAAATTTGCCCCAAATAGGGTAACTTGATCCAACGTACACTAAAAACAAAGGTCATAAAAAATATTTGTATAATTACTTATTTGAACATAACATGGAAATATAGTAAAAATTATATCTCAATAGGTTCAACAATAAATCATAATCATCAATCAGCGTTTAATCATCATGTTATGTTTGGCTATATAAGCTACAACAAAATTATTAGCCCACATGAATGCATCGTATCTATACTCATGCAGCAATGAAATGTATGGCATGAATAATTATTTTCAAAGTATTATGGGCATGAATAACTATTCAAACATATCAAGGGCAAGATCAACTGTTAAAAGGGTTATGGCATGTCAAATTCACAACTTCATCATATAATGGCTATTAATTACTCATATCAAGCATGGCTACCCTAGCTAGAGCAAGTACTCTACTCATTCGGCACGGGCCTCTCTTGCTCCTTCTGACATGGCACAATTCTCTTTCTTTTTTCATCATCATCATCATAATCGTGGAATAGGGCGTCCCCTATCTGGTGCACCACACACAAAAGCCATGTGACCATGCCATTTTCTTTTCTTTTCACATTAATAGCCAACATATGATTTTCAACAAAGTATGCCCAATATGCCTACATGCCACAATTATCAAATCATCATTTATAAAACATAATCATGCCAAATAAAATCATATGTATAGGATGGTAAAGAATTCATGCAATGACAATGGCTAGGGTTAAGATTTTCCAAAGCCTCTTTCATTTTTAACTTATAGAGATTCTCCTTCTTTCTTAATTTTATTTTATTTCTTTATTTTCTTCTATTCTTGGCCTCTCACCCATTTTTTCTTCAAATTATTTTTCAACATGTACTCTTAAATTTTATTTCTAAAATTTTCTTTTGAACCTTTTTACTTAAAATCTTATATATACCTTCATATGCTTTTTATTCATTAGTTCCTCAAAATTTTGGTACCCCTTTTATTAAAAATTTCTGCCTATGGAATTATTAAGGCCCAAAAGACATTTTGTTACTGTTTAGGCTATATCTCACATGTTTGGATTCCAAATTAGGTAATTCTGGAGCGTATAAAAATCTAAGACATAAACCTAAAAATCTCATGTTAAGAATTTTGGCAAAAACCTATGAAATCTGGGTCTTACTAAGCCCTCAATTTCACTGTTATTTCACCATGGGTGGTTTTTTTATCTTTTATTACTAATTGGGTCATAACTCCCTTATATGGACTCCAAATTAGGATTTTCCAATGGCTAAAAATTTGTAATACATATATGTGCAATTTTCATTTTAACTATTTCTTTTAATTCCTTACATATTTTTCTCAGAAATTCGAAAATAGAAAGCTTCTTTCCATTGTCTTAGGTTCCAGCCTTCTAGTTCATTAATTTCCTCTTGTCTCGTTAAATTTTTCCTTGAGCTAAGTCTTAATGTTCCATTTATTTCCAATATCTTTTATTACTTATAATTTTTTATTATGGCATATTAAATCTTCCCAAAACCACCATTAACCAAATTTTCTAGCAAGCATATACAAGTTCAAAAACTAAAAATATCCTACTCTAGCAATTCCCTAAGGTTCTAGTTTCCATCTTTTGTTATGCTTTCTTGCATTTTTCTCTTCAATTTCACCACTCCTAAGGTTGTTTACTTCAACATTTTAGTTGTATTCCTTACACTTTATTATTCTATCATCTACTTCTCTTAATAATTAGAATCAATCAAGCAACATTAAGAATGCTTTCCAACCAAAATTTCCCATAGTCTTCTTCTAGATTTTTAAGGCCATCCTTATTTTATCAACCTAGCCTTCTTCCATCAATTTTACCACATTCAAATACACATAAAATCAAAAGCACAATATCCTAAAATTTTGCCACCCATAGCCTAGACCATGCAAAAAATTTCATACCAACCTAAGTAATTACACATCATCACATGCAAGATCCACATGTAGCAAGATATAGAAACATTCATGGCCAACATCAAAAGTAGAGAAATTATTACAAGTCTCATCGAAATCAAAATCCAAGGATCAAAGTTACATATAAATGTTAGAAAAATATCAAAGTTCTTTCAAAAGAAAATATTGTTAAACCTACCTACAATTGTAACGACTGATGTTTTTTTTGTGATTACGCATCAGACAACATCCGTCCAAAAATATGCATCTTATATATATATATATACATGAGTTTACAAATAGAGATTAGCAACATATACACACATGTAACCTTAGGTACTAAGCATACATCTCAAAAAGCAAAGTACCATGTGATTACATCAAAACAATGGGGTTAACCCATTTACATCATCAGAATATATATATATATATATATATACATATATATGTACATATATGTACATATATATATATATGTATATATGTATATATATATATATATGTATATATGTATATATATACATATATATGTACATATAGATATATGTACATATATGTACATATATATATATATACATATATATGTATATATGTACATATATATGTATATATGTACATATATATGTATATATGTACATATATATGTATATATGTACATATATATATATGTATATATATATATATATATACATATATATATATATACATATATATATATGTATATACATATATATATATATATATATATATATATATATATATATATATATATATATATATATATATATATGTATATATATGGTCCTATTGTCCCTTTCCCCTGGCCATCACCCCGGGGTACTGCTGGTGGAAGAGGTGGCCCAGGTACAGGAACCTCAACCATATTGATGACTATGAAGTTCACCACTACAGTGAGCTGTCCCAGGTAGGGGACATCCACCATTTGAAGCTCTAGCAGGATAGTCAAAATGACGAACACCATCTCACTGATCTAAACATAACACCATAAAATATAATGAGATATACAATTCCAGCAAGATCAACATCCAGCATAATACAAACGTAATAAAAAACTTACGTGTTATGTTCAGCTATATAAAATACAGAAAACATTTTCTCTTTCGTACAATGAAAGTATAGTAAATACATTCAGGCCTTTTACAAGTTATGCTTCAATATCACACAATTAAATGAACTATATATTAATAGGGTACCTGTACATTGCTCATAGTGGCTCATACATTGCTCATATTGGCTCATCATATGATAATTTTTCAATTTTCAACTTCAGCGTGGTGTGAACCTTACCCTTACAGCTACTCACCCACCATTGAGTGCCTTGGTCGTAGTGGTCCTTCCTATATTGACCACTCTAGGTTGGAGGGTGTCCCTTATCCCGATTACCTTATCACAGTCACGACCCTTCAGTCGCCTTACCTCCATAAGGTGTCACATGTCGCCGAGTCACCTTAGTAGGGTAAGGGTCATTCTGGACTTGTCAATCTTCTCAATACAGTAAGGGAGACACCTGTTGCCAAGTCATCCTACTTCAAAGAAGATCATTCTGATCGTCAGTCGCCTCAATACAGCAAGGGTGACACCTATTGCTAGGCCACCCTACTTCAAAGAGGGTCCTCTTGACTATGCTCATGTCTTTTACATGTTTTTCCAGCCACTTGTCTCAACAAAACATATATATATATCAATAATCATCATGAGCATAGTCCATATTTATTCTCATGTATGCCATGACAACTCATCATATAACATAAATAAACATACATGCTCTTGCATCCTTCGATAATATTCACACATCATTTACCCACTTATGGTTGCACATAAAAGTGATCTATGGCATTCAAATATAGCATTCATGCATCATTCTTTCATGTTTTCATAATTCATTCAATAGACATACACAACCAATTAGATACTAACAATTTTCTTTGACATATATGACTCATAAACCCCAATTATCATTTCATAAATATTGATAATTAGTTAGGATTTAAAAAAGGAAACAAAAATCAATCAAAAAAGGCGAGACAGTATGAAACACGGCTTGGCTGTGCCTCCAAGCACAACCATGCTTCATGCTAGTGCTTCTTCCCCATACTTCCCTCACAACATGGCCTTGTTTCCCAAAAGCCAGCACAGAGCACAGTTTGGTCGTGTCACCAAGCACGACTGTGTCCTGGCTGTGTTCTGCGTTATTTTTCACATCCAGCCTAAAGCATGGCCTAGCCATGTCTCCAAGTACGGTCGTGCTCTGAGTGCGAAACTCATAAATTTTCTCCTTTTTCTTCCAAAACCAGCTAAAAATCTAGCAAACAACCATACCAACATTTTAAGCATTCAAAATCTAGTTTATCCACAACATATAACCTTCAAAAACATGGATTAAACTTCAAAATCTAGCTACCACAATTTCTTTCAAATTCACACATCTTGCACATACATGAAAAACAACCATCACCACCATAAATATCTCATCAATGGTTCTATCTATCCCACCATCATGCTTCAATAAATGCATTCAATACACCTATCAAGCCATTCAACCAAGAAACTCATAAATAGAGTGTTGATCTTACTTTTTTTTTCCTCCAAAGATATTTCTCTCGCTAGGTTTAGCGATTTCTCTAACTAGATTCCTCCACCAAACTGCAGATTTTCCCCAACCATTAGATTTTTGTGGAAGCTCATAAGCACACACAAGATTGAAGAAGATCAAGGAGTCCAAGACTTACCTTTTCCTCTTGAGATTTTAGCTTTCTCTCTCTACCTTCCTTCTCCTCTTTCTCTCTCTTCTTTCTTCTCCCTTTTTCCTTTTTTCCGTGGGAATTTTTGCTGCTCTCTTTGCTTGGTTGGGAACATGCTTTGGAAAGTCAACAAGAAACATTAAACAAATGCTAGCTTCTTGGAGAAGCTTCTCCTTACTTAACCATTGACCTCCAAATCCCTAAGTATTACAAAAATGCTATGCCATTACTTTGTGACTAATCATTAGCTAAGGCATTGTTTGGATGAGTTGGAATTTACCAAGTATTTAATATCCTCTTGAGATGTATTCCAATGGCATTTTGTGTAATTCTCTTCATATTTTCTCATCCCTCTTCTCATTGCCCAATTGTGGCCCTGCAAATGAAGAAATTACTATTCCATCCTTAATAATTTCCTTCAAAAATGAGAAATTGCTTATTAAATATACATAATTATTTTCTTATAATAACCCCATTTAATCCTTTTTGATCCTTTCTTGATATTCCATTTTGTAAATATAAATAATAGAAATTTAGGGTGTTACAACAACTCATCCTAGCTTGCTTAACTTAGCTTCTCCTCTTCCCTTCCTTCTTTGGGGTGGCAAAAATCCTCCTTCCTCTTGCTGTTCCAATAGCAATTTCCAGGGGAAGGAGTGAGTTATATGTGTTAAAAATACTATAAGCACTTTTTTTTACTTGCTACTATGTCAAGTAACTCAAAAATAATTTGCACTTATTGTTGCAAAAAGGGTCATAGCTCAAAAAATGTTTCTATTAAAATGGTCCTACGTATGGGAGTAAATTGAAGTGGACACCAAAAGGTACCACTGATGCCTCTAGCTCTCAAAGACCCATGAACACTTGGGTACTTATGAAAAAGTAATGTGCCTTTGGCAGGTGAGACATAGACAATAGTTGCATATGTTTCTTATTTAAAGCTCAGTTTAAGTGTCTCACTTAAAGGAATGATTTCCTTTGTTGATTGATAAAAGGTAACCTCCAAAAGTAAGAAAAATGAGGAAGATTTTTTCCATCGTTACTTGTTAAACTTTTGTTGTTCATTAGATTAAATTTTTTTGAAGTTCTTTTTTAAACCAAATGGGCATTCTTCTAGTTTGAAGCCATTTGCTAGAAATTTCTTGAAGAAATATCATTTTTGTAAAAAAGGTTCAATCTTTTTTTTATCAAAAAGCTCTTTATGCATATACGTATTGTTTTTTATGTAATAAATGGTTTCACATACTCATTGTTTCCCAATTGATGTGCATACATATTTTAAAATCTTCACTAACTTAAACATCAAAGTAGCCTTCAATTTTGTTTTGCAAGACCCCTTTTTTCCTTGATATGCCCTTTATCAAACACCTCAAACTCATTTCGAGCTCCAAGAGAAGAAATGGATCAAGTAGCGAAATTTGAAAGTGTTTAAAGAAGTTTTTAGAGAAAAATAGAGGGACATGGGCTTCCAATGAACTCTTTATATGCCTATTAAAGTGGTTTATGGAAAAATAGAAAGTTGTAGCTGCCTACAAAGGGTTTGAGATGCTTATTTGCTAGGTTTTTGAAGCTTAGAAGGAAAAAAAGTATGTAACAGACACCATACAACATGATAGGCACCTATAAAACCTACTGAAAGCAAAATTTCATTAAAATAATATGAAATAGGTGCCTAGTGGACTTGATAGGCACATATAGATCTCCATATGTGCTTAAATTTCAAAAAACCCCTCTTTTTCCTTCAAAAATTTGAAACTTCTCTTAAATTCTCCTAACCTCCAACTCTTCTTGCTAAATCCCCTGGTGATTCATCATATAACACACCAATATACAAAATCCATATCCAATTTGGAGGAGTTTCCTTAGATTGAAGCTTCATTCTCTACATTTCTCATAAGTTCAACAAAGTTAGGGTTCAAGTTTAGCATTTTTTAGATTCTCTGCAACACTAAAAGAAATGGCACCCAAGCTAGCTGTAAAAAATCCAAGAGAGCAAGGAAAAGCTTCAAGTTCATCTAAAAGCTTACCTCTTTTTTTTTACCTCAATTGCTTAAGAGAAAAGGCACATGGAAATATTCATGGAAATGACTGTTGTTGATGGTAAATATTATGACTTGAAATTCTTGCAAGATGAGAATATCTTGATCAGTGAATTATTACCTCACATAATATTGAGAATTTTGTCACTTTAAAGGAGCCATACTCACCCACGATAGTTAATGTAACATCCCTAATTTCGTTTATTTTATTAATAAAGGTACATAAATATTTAATTAAGAAAATAAAATTTATTAAACAATTTTCAAATATCTAAGGAAATATAATCCTTCGAAAATTTTCACCTTATGTGTATGCATAAAAAATGTTTCTAACATTAAGGGAACAAGTAAATAAAGAAAACCAAATAGGAAAAATTAGAAATAACATACTAAAGAGAGGCAAAATTCTTTGGTAAGGAAGATAAATTTTTGTGAAGTAAGTAAATGTCTTAAAATTTTAAGAAGATTGGATTAGGGTAATTTTTCCTAATTCAAGAGTTAGAAATTTCTAAGTTTAACATCTCCACCCATAAATTGGGCTTTCATATATGGACACTTCATATAGAGTTTTTCCACTTCACATAAGTTTCTAGCAAGCCCAATGGATAGCCTAAGCAAGAAATAAAACAAAGTCTTGGACTAGGATTTAGAAATTGGACCAATAGCCCAAAATTTTTGAAAATGTGACCAAGCCCTCCATAAAAGGTAAAATTTTTGCCAAAGCAAAGGAAATGGGTAAGAATGAGCCTAAATCCAAGAGAAAAAAATAATAATAATCATGTGAGAAAATAGTAGTGCAATAATAATCAAGATTAGGTCACATGGCATTAAGACAAAACATCTATATCCTACATTCATTATTTCAACAAGTAGATAATAAGACATGGCATTAGGATAAAACATCTATATCCTACATTCATAATTTCAAAAAGTGGATAATAATACATAGCATTATGACAAAACATCCTTATCCTACATAAATAATTTCAGCCAAGCAAGGGAGATCCAATGGCTGAAAATTTGCCACTTAGAAAGGAAAACATATCATACTTGATTAAGACAAAAGAAAGAAAGAAATCCCTAAATCAAAGGGACCTTGTCCCTTATCTTAAGAACATATTATCATAATTTTCAAAATATAAATCTCCTTTTGCTATGCATATTTTGACTAAGGAAGAGAAAGACAAGAACATGAGTTGTTTTTTTTTCCAAAAAAACAACCAAGTGTATCCTAATTTTTATAAGGTAGACCCATGATCATGAAAGGTGAATTATTTGATAGTTTATTTAAACAAAACTCACCCCTATAACATTATAATTACGTCCAAGTAAGGGAGAGAAAAAAATAGAAGCAAGGTAGAGTGAGGAAATGAGAGAAAGAGAGGAGAAGAAAGGAAGGAAGAAGAAGGAGAAGTCTAAAAGACCAAGTACTCAAGTTAAGTTAGTTTAATCTCCATTTGAAGCCATCTTTCTTCTTTATCCTTGGGGTTCAAAAAATCACCCTCCTTTTTTTATTTAAGTTGCTAGAAAAGCTAAGGGAAGGGAGGAATCTTGCTACTTCCTTCAAGAGGAAACAAGAAAAAAAATTCACTAAGTGAGCTAGGGAGATCTTTAGGTAGGTTTAACAATATTTCTTTTTGAAGAAAAGCTTTGAAATTTGTAACATTCGTGTGAAATTTTGATCTTAGAACTTTGATGACATTTACAATATTTGTTACTTTGATGATTGGTCATGGATGTTGCTATATCATGTTACATGTTATTTTGCATATGATGGATGTTTTGGACATTACGGTTGGTGTGAAAAGTTCTACATAGGTATGGCTATGGGTAGTAAACTTTTTATGATTTTTATGCTACTATTTTGTATATTTGAATGTGGTGAAAAATTGATGGAATATGATTATATGTAAAGAAAATGGAAGAGGATGTAATATAATGATGAATTAAAACCATAGGAAAGGATTGGTTAGGAAACTGGATTTCGGGGTAACTAGCGAAGTTGCAGTTTTTGAACTTTTTGGAAGAATCGGTTAGGAATTAAAAGAAATTATTAACATAAAAAATGTAGATCTATATTTCAAGGATTGTTAGCCACATGAATCACTTAATTTAGAGTCCAGATGAGGGAGATATTGCCTGACATGTAAGTAGTGGTCAGAAAATGGTTAACTAGGGAAGAATCAATTAGGTATGCTTTTGTGTTTGAATTTTTGGTATAAATATGGAATTGAAAGAAAGGTTTAACATAAAAAATGTAGATCTATGTCTTACATATTTTTAGCCACTAGAATCATTGAAATTGTAATCAATATGAGGGAGATATGGTCAGATTAGTGAAAAAAGGTTAGAAACTAGCTAACCAGGGAAGAATCTGTTAAGTATGCTTCTATTTTTGAATTGTTTGACAAAATATGTAGGGAATTAAAGGCCATTGTTAACATAATAAATATAGATATATGTATCATGGATCTATAAGCTCTTAAATAACTTAATTTGGAGTTCATATGAGAGAGATATGGCTGATTAATGAGTAAAGGTTAGAATCAATCTAGAATCCAAGGTGGTAAATGTAAGTGTTTTTGTTTGCAATTTTGTGGGAATCGTTAGTAAGGAATTTAGAGAAATGATAAACATGAAGGTTGTATATAAATGCCTTAGCGTTTTATAGGCTTTGGAATCACCTCAATTTGAGTTTGAATGAGCGAGATATGGTCGGATTAGTAAGTAGAGGTCTGAACATACCCGAGAAGAAATAACATTGAAATTGAGGGAGTAGTAACCCCATAATTACTTAAGATTTCACAAAAATGTTCAACATAAGGGTTTTAAAGGATTGTCTTATCTTTCAATTGACACAAAGATTACTACAATAGGATTTAAAATGAGGATGTTATGCTCTGATTAGTGAAGAGAGGATAATGATATTTAAAAAAGAAGAAGAATATTATAAATGAAAATAATAAATGACTAGTGTATGCTATAGTCATTGCCATTGCATTCATGTGACCTAATTGTTGTAGCTTATACAGATGAACATGACGTGACAAGCATTATTAATAATGATTTATTGTTGAACCTACTGTGATTTATTTCTCACTATATTTCCATATAATGTTCAGAAAACTAAGTTATGCAGATATTCTTTATGACCGACTTTTAACGTACGTTGGGTCAAGTTGGCTAAGATCCCGGTGAAGGTGCAACCAACTGCACCCATATATCCAGAACTAGTCAATATGGATGAATAAAATGTAGATTTATATTTGTTTGATTTGTGTATGGATGTTGTTAATTAATGATGTGTAAACCTTAATTATGCTTGGTTAAATTAATTGAATGTTATTATGAGTTAAATAAAGGTAATGACTTCATGGGATTTTAATATATGTATATATGTAAAAAAAGGAGTTGTTACATAATTAGTATCAGAGGAAGTTGATCCTAGATGGCCAGTGGGTGGATGGTTATCTAAATCGATCTTATAGTGTCTTGAGTATGTTGTGGTTGTGCTGTGTAGGAGATCAGTGATTTCTTATAGGTAAAAAATTACTAGTGTTTCCTATCTATATGTCGAGGTGGTGTTATGACTGTTGTTAAATATTTTTTAAACTAACTATTTGGCTTAATCACCTCAATAGCAGCATAACTTTGTTTTTACCACAATAAGAAATGGCAACACCAAGGAGGAATCCATCAAACAATGTAGAGGAAACCCTGTACAACCTTGCCACGGTAATTCGAGACCAGGTCATGACCACCAACCAAATTCTACAATACCTCCAGAATGCTAATAACCCGAATGGTGAGAATGGTGTTAATAACCAGATGGTAGGGAATGATAACGGCATATCTGAGTTCTTAAGGACTAGACCACCTTATTTTTAAGGCGGCTTTGACCCAATTGTAGCTAAAAGGTGGATAAGAAAACTAGAGAAAATCTTTGAAGTGATGGGTTGTACTGAAGAGCAGCAAGTTATCTTCGCTGCATATATGTTGAAAGATGAAGCATAATACTTGTGGCATGGAGCTAAAGAACTTTTAGCTCACCAGGAAAGGCAGATCACCTGGCAGGTGTTCAAAGACACCTTTTTAGAAAAGTACTTCCTAAGTATTGTCTAGGCAGAGAAGGAGATTGAATTTCTCCTACTCAAGTATGTCAGCATGACCATGGACTAATACATCGTAAGGTTCAAAGAGTTGTCTAAGTTCTCCTCTTACCTATGATTTAACCCCCGATGAAGCATGGAAGGTTGTTAAATTTGAAGCGAGATTGAATCCAGAGGTAAGGAATGCTGTTGTAGCTATGGAGATCAAGGAATCTGTACCTCTAATAAATACAGGTAGACTCATGGAGAAGAGCTTGAGGGCAGTGGAAGATGAGAAAAAAAGACAAAACTTTTGGAAAAGGAAGAACGGGCCACAAAACTCTGGCAGAAATGTCAGAGGAAAAATACAGGGTACTGGCAAGAGGCCAATGACTGCAAGTCCCCGACCCTTCCAACAAAAATTTTCCACAGTCAAGTGTACTAAGTGCGAGCGTATGCATGGTAACCGGCCATGTTACATGGGATTAGATGTTTGCTTCAAATGCAGACAGAAATGTCATTTTACAAAGAACTTCCCACAGAATATGGAGAAGTAGCCAGAACCGAGACCTCAGATGAAAGGAAGGGTTTTCACCCTAAGCAGCCAAGAGGCAGCTCAATCCTTCGAAATGATTCAAGGTATATGCTACATCTATGGAATTGCTCTTATGGTTTTGTTTGAATCTGGTTCTAGTCATTCATTTATATCAAAAGAATGTATCTGGAAGCTTTAGTATCCTATTTCTAAAACTCCCTATGAACTATCTGTAGTAACCCCTACAGGGGAAAGGGTCTTAACTTCCTCGGTATGTAAAGACTATCAGGTCACAATTCAGGAGAAAACTTTTTCTGTAGACCTCGTCTGTCTACCTTTAAAAGGTATTGATGTCATTCTAGGGTTAGACTGGATGTCTAGAAATCGGGTCTTGCTGAATTGTTGCAATAAGATCGTTGAATTTCTACCTTTTACTTCCGAAGAGGAGATGCAGTTATTGATGCTTAATGCCAATCAAGTCAATAGGGAGTTAAAGAATGGAGTACTTGGATACATTCTCTTGCACTTATCAAATTTAGAAGTAGAACCGAAGCTTGATGAAATCCCAATAGCCAACGAGTTTCCTAAAGTATTTCCATCAGATATTTCCAGCTTACCTCCCAAGAGAGAGATAGACTTCTCTATTGATCTCCTACCTAGGACAGGGTCTATCTCTATTGCACATTATAGAATAGCCTTAAAGGAACTACAGGAACTTAAGAAACAGTTGGATGAATTGTTAGATAAAAAATTCATTAGACCAAGTGTATCACCTTGGGGAACTCCTATATTGTTTGTGAAGAATAAAGATGGGAGCTTGAAACTATGCATAGATTACAGACAATTGAATAAGGTGACTATCAAAAATAAGTATTCTCTCCCTAGGATAGATGATTTATTAGATCAACTGAAGGGAGCCTCCATCTTTTCTAAAATTGACCTAAGATTGGGATACCATCAGATTAGGATCAAGGAAGAAGATGTACCAAAAACAACCTTCAGGACTAAGTATGGGCACTATGAGTTTCTCGTAATGCCCTTCGAGTTGACAAATGCACCTGCAATTTTTATGGATTATATGAATTGCATTTTTAGACCCTAACTAGATCAATTTGTGGTAATATTCATTGATGACATCTTGATATATTCTAAGAGTGAGAAAGAACATGAACAACATCTTCGAATCGTGCTGCAAGTGCTGAAAGAGAAAAAGTTGTATGCCAAATTGGAGAATTGTGGATTTTGGCTGTCAAAGGTAAAATTTCTCGGACATGTCATTTTCAATAAAGGGGTAGCCGTAGACCCTAGCAAGACGGAAGCAGCGATTTAGTGGGAAAGACCAAAGACGATTACAGAAGTCAGAAGTTTCTTGGGTTTGTCAGGATACTACAGGAGGTTTATACAAAACTTCTCTCGTATAGCCTTGCCATTGACTAAATTGACCAGGAAGGAATGTCCTTTCAAATGGACTGATCAATGTGAAGCTAGTTTTCATAAATTTAAGACGAGATTGACCACTCCTCCTGTTTTAATTATTCCAGACCCCATAGGACATTTTGAAGTGTATAATGACGCTTCAAAGAAAGGGCTAGGGTGTGTGCTAATACAAGACAAGAGAGTAGTTGCTTACGCCTTTAGGCAACTAAAACCCCATGAAGAAAATTATCCAACCCATGAACTTGAATTGGTAGCGGTGGTGTTTGCCTTAAAGATTTTGTGACACTATTTGTACAGTGCAACATTTAAAGTATACTGTGATCATAAGAGTCTTAAGTACCTTTTTGATTAGAAGGAGTGAAATATGAGGCAACGAAGATGGATAGAATTTCTGAATGACTACAAGTTTGAGATAAAGTATCATTCAGGAAAGGCGAATGTTGTAGCTGATGCCTTGAGTAGAAAATCTCTACACATGGGTTAGATGATGGTGTATGAGATGCAGATGCTAGAGGAGTTTCTAAATTTGAAGCTGGCCACTACTTTTACTCCAAAGAAGCTAATCATTAATGATTTGAGTATAGAGTGTGATCTTAGAGCCTACATCAAAGAGGCTCAAGCTCATGATCAATACTTACAGGATCATAAAAGATCAAGATAATTTTTCTGTCTTGAAAGATGGAGCAATTATATATCAGTGAAGGATTTGTGTCCCTCAAGAACAAGAGTTGAGGACTAAGATCCTATAGGAAGCACATCAGAATAAGTACACAGTCCATCCTGGATCCACTAAAATGTACCAGGACTTAAAGATGATGTATTGGTGGCCAGGAATGAAAAAAGACATTGTTGAGTTTGTGACAAAATGCCTAATTTGTTAGAAGGTAAAGGTAGAGCATCAAAAGTTAGTAGGATTCTTACAACCTCTTGAGGTCCCTATATGGAAATGTGACAGTATTTCGATGGACTTTGTCGTCGGCTTACCTAAGACTTTAGTTGGATATGACTCTATCTGGGTAATAGTTGACAGATTAACCAAATCTGCTCACTTTCTTCCCATAAAGATTAACTATTCACTAGACAAATTGGCCCAATTGTACGTCCAGGAAATAGTTAGACTACATGGAATTCCCTTAAATATCATTTCTGATAGAGATCCAAGGTTCACGTTAAGGTTTTGGGAGGTGTTACAAGAGGCTTTTGGAACCTAATTGCAGTTTAGTACTGCCTACCATCCTCAGACTAATGGATAGACAGAATGGACCATTCAAACCCTAGAAGATAGGTTGAGAGCCTGTGTGATAGAGCAAGGTAAAGGATGGGATAAGTACCTACCTTTAGTGGAGTTTGCTTATAATAATAGTTATCACTCTAGTATTAAGATGGCACCCTACAAAGCTTTATAAATAGAAAATCTGCATAATTATTCTTCTGAACATGACATGGAAATATAGTGAGAATTAAATCCCAGTAAGTTCAAAAATAAATCATCATCAATATAGCTCATCACGTCATGTTCATCTGTAGAAACTACAGCAAATATATTTGGTCACATGAATGCACTATATCTATGCACATGAGAATCGTACAATAATGACATGTATGACAGGATTAATTATTTTCAGAATATCATATGATGACTATCAATTTATTATCATATCAAGCTACCCCGGTCAGGGTGAGTATTTTCTACTCTTCAGTATGGGCTTTTCTCGCTCCGTTCGACATGGCCCACTTTCTCTTTCTTTTCTCATTAACATGATCATAACTGTTGGTAGGGCGTCCCCTCCTGGTGCACCACACGGATTGTCATGTGACCGTGCTCATTTCTTTTCATTTCATAATAATAGCAAAAAATATGATTTTAATAACAAGTATGTTCATCAAAAAAATGATTATTACCAAAAATCATTGGTAATCATGCCATGAACATAACCATTTCAAATATCACTTTATAAAATATTTCCATGTTAAAATTTCACACATAAGATGGTAAGAAGTTCATACAATGGAAATTGCTATGGCATATACTAGTCATTTATTATTTTTATTTATAAGATTCTTCTTCTTTTTTAAATATTAATTTTATTTCTTTATTTTCTTGATGCAAGCTTTCATCCTATCTGACCTTCTCTAACTAATCAAAACATAACCCACTCAATTTAACTCTGATATAGATAATCTTGGTGTCAATTTAAATCTAAAACAATTATGTAAAATTATTATGCTGAACAGGTTAGCGAAATATTAAGAAATCAAGGTGATATTACTCCCTCAAAGTACATGTTATTTCTTCTCGGGTAACTTCTGACCTCTATCTACTAATCTATTCATATCTCCCTCATAAGAATTCCAAATTACGTGATTCCAGTGGCTAAAACTTCGTAACACATATAGCAATAATTGTAATGTTAATCATTTATTTTAATTCCCTATAGAATGTTCCCAAAAATTAAAACACAAAAACTATCCTAAAATATTCTTCCCTGATTAACCAATTTCTGACCACTACATACTAATCAGACCATAGCTGCCTCATACGAACTCCAAATTGAGTGATTCCAGTGGCTAAAAATCCATGACACCTATATCTATATTTTTCATGTTAACCATTTCTTTAAATTTCTTACCGATTCTTCCCAAAATTTTAAAAACAGAAACTTAAAATTTTGCCACCAGTAGCCATACCTATGCAGAACTATCTACACCAGCCTAAGTATTCAAACATACATAATATGTAACATGATATAGTAACATCCACGACCAATCATCAAAGTTCTAAGATCAAAATCCCATATAAATATTACAAGTTTCAAAACTTTTCTTCAAAAAGAAATATTGTTAAACTTACCTTGAGCACTTAATCCTCTAGACTTCTCCTTCATCTTTCTTCCTTTTTTCCTCTCCTTTCCTCACTCTACCTTGCTTTTATTTTTCCTCTCCCTCACTTGGACGAAAATTCTAATGTTATAGGGGTGGGTTTTGCTAAAATAAATCACCAAATAATTCACCTTTCATGATCATGGGTCTACTTTATCATAATTAGGATACATTTGGTTGACATGTTCTTATCTTCCTCTTCCTTAGTCCAGATATGCATAGGAAAAGGAGATTTGTATTTTGAAAATTATGATAATATGTTCTTAAGATAAGGGACAAGGTCCCTTTGATTTAGGGATTCATTTCCTTTTTCTCTTGTCTTAATCAATTATTATAGGTTTGCCTTTTTAGGTGGTAAATTTCTAGCCTTTGAATCTCCATTATTTGGTTAAAATTATTTGTGTGGGATATGAATGTTTTGTCCTAATGTCATGTATTATCATACCACTTGTTAAAATGATGAGTGTAGGATATAGATGTTTTGTCCTAAAGCCTTGTATTATGATACTACTTGGTAAAATGATGAGTGTAGGGTATAGATATTTTGTCCTAAAGCCTTGTATTATCATACCACTTGCAAAATTTTTGTCTTGAAGCCATGTAACCTAATCTTTATTATATTATCACATGATTTATTTTATTTTATTTTTCCTCTTGAATTTGGGCTTATTCCTACCCATTTCCTTTACTTTGGATAAAATTCTACCTTTCTTGGAGGTTTTCGACACAGTTTCATAATTTTTGGGCTGTCGGCCTAATTTCTATATCCTAATCCAAGTCTATGTTTTATTTCTTGTTTAGGTTATCCAATGGGTTTGTTAGAAATTTATGTGAAGTGGAAAAACTCTATATGAAGTGTCTATAGGTGAAAGCCCAATGTATGGGTGAATATGTTAAATTTAGTAACTAGTTCTTGAATTAGAAAAAATTACCCTAATCCAATGTTTTCTTGAAATTTTAAGACATTTACTTGTTTCCAAAAATTTATCTTCCTTACCCAAGAATTTCACCTTTCTTTAGTATATTATTTCTAATTTTTTTCTCTTAGGTTTTCTCTCTTTACCTATTCCATTAATGTTAGAACATTTCTATGCATACACGTAAGATGAAGAATTTCTAAGGATTATATTTCCTTATATATCTAAAAATTGTCTAATAAATTTTATTTCCTTAATTAAATATTTTTTTACCTTAAAAAGAAATAAAATTAGCGATGTTACTTTAAATACTTTTATATTTTTATTAATTCATAAAACGAAATTAAGGATGTCCATTTCTCTCCCCTTAAAAGAAATTTTGTCCTCAAAATTTTAAAAATTACCTAATAAGAACAATTTTGGATATTTCTTTCTCATGACTTCTTCTAGCTCCCAAGTTGCTTCTTCCGGAGTCAAACCTTCTCATAACACCTTAATTAGGGGAATGGTTTTGTTTCACAATTGCTTCATGTCAGTGTCCAATATAGATGTTGGTACTAGCTGATATGTCATGTTCTCCTTTATTTGGATTGGTTCATCTCGTATCACATGTGAGGAGTCTGGAAGATACTTTCGGAGCTGTGATACATGGAAAACATTATGCAAGTTAGACAAATTAGGTGGGAGAGCAACTTGATATACTGACATCCTTACTTTCTTCAGAATTTGGTAGGGTCCCAAAAATCACGGTTTTAGCTTTTTGATCTTAAGAAACCTACCAACTCCAGTGGTCGAGAAAAGTTTTAGAAATACATGGTCCCATTCCTCAAACTCCAGAGGTCTATGTCTATTATCATAGTAACTATTTTGCCGACTCTAAGCTGTGAGCATTTTGTCTCGAATAATTCTGATTTGTTCAGTGGTTTGTTGAACTAGATTAGGACCCAACAAGTTCTTTTTTCTCACCTCAAACTTCTGACTTCCGTAACTGTCTTTGGTCTCTCCCACTGAATCACTGCTTCTGTCTTACTAGGATCTACGGCTACCCCTCTATTAGAGATGACATGTTTGAGAAACTTCACCTCCAACAGCCAAAATTCACACTTCTCCAATTTGCCATATAACTTTTTCTCTTTCAGCACTTGCAGCACGATTCAGAGATGTTATTCATGTTCTTTCTCACTCTTAGAATATATCAAGATGTCATCAATGAACACTACAACAAATTGATCTAGGTAGGGTAGAAAAATTTGATTCATGTAATCCATGAAAATTGCAGGTGCATTGTCAACCTGAAGGACATTACGAGAAACTCATAGTGCCCATACCTAGTCCTGAAGGCAGTTTTTGGTACGTCCTCCTCCTTGATCCTAATCTTATGGTATCCTGACCTCAAGTCAATTTTAGAAAAGATGGAGGCTCTCTTCAGTTGATTGAATAAGTCATCTATCCTAGGGAAAGGGTACTTGTTTTTTATAGTCACCTTATTCAGTTATCTATAATCTATGCATAGTCTCATGCTCCCGTTTTTCTTCTTAACAAACAATATAGGAGCTCCCCAAGGTGATACACTCAGTCTAATGAATTGCTTGTCTAATAGTTCCTCCAACTATTTCTTGAGTTCCTGTAGTTCCTTCGAGGCCATTCTATATGGTGCAATAAAGATATGCCTTGTCTCAGGTAGGAGATCAATAGAGAACTCTATCTCTCTCTGGGGAGGTAAGCCTAGAATATCTAATGGAAATACTTCAGAAAACTCATTGGCTATTGGGATTTCATCAAGCTTCGATTCGACTTCTAGGTTTGTTAAATACAAGAGAATGTATTCAAGTACTCCATTCTTCAACTCCTTATTAACTTGATTGACATTAAGTATCAATAACTGCACCTCCTCTTTTGGAGTAGGAGGTAGAAATTCAACGGTCTTGTTACAACAATTCAGCAAGACTCGATTTCTAGTCATCTAGTCTAACCCTAGAATGACATCAATACCTTTTAAAGGTAGACAGACAAGGTCTACAGAAAAAGTTTTTTCTTAGATAGTGACCTGACAGTCCTTACATACAGAGGAAGTTAAGACCCTTCCCCCTATGGGAGTTACTACAGATAGCTCATAGGGGGTTTCAACAATAGGATACTGAATCTCCCTAATACATTCTTCTGATATAAATGAATGCCTAGCACCAGAGTCAAACAACACTATAAGAGCAAATCCATAGATATAGCATGTACCTTGAATCATTTCAGAAGATTGAGCTGCCTCTTGGCTGCTTAGGGTAAAAACCCTTCCTTTCACCTGATGCCTCTGTTCTGGCTGCTTCCCCACATTCTGTTGGTAGTTTCTCGCAAAATGACCCTTCTGTCTGCAGTTGAACAAACATCTTGTCCCATGTAGCATGGCCGGTTACCATGTATGCGTCCGCACTTAGTGCACTTGACTGGGACGAGGTCTTGTTGGAAAGGTCTGGGACCCGCAGTCAATGGCCTCTTACCAGCTCCATATCCACTTCTTCTCACGTTCTTGCTAGGGTTGAGAAAATTTTTCTTCCTTTTCCATAAGTTTCGCCTTTGCTTTTTGTCCTCCACTGCCTTTAAACTTTTCTCCAAGAGTTTGCATTTATTGATCAGAGGTACAAACTCCCTGATCTCCATAGCTACAACAGTATTCTTTATGTCCGGGTTCAGTCCCGCTTCGAACTTAACAGCCTTCCATGCTTCATCGGGGTTAAATCGCAGATAAGAGGAGAACTTAGACAACTCCTCGAACCTCATGATGTATTGGTCTATGGTCATGCTACCCTGCCAGAGTTGGAGAAATTTGATCTCTTTCTCCGCCCTCATAGTACTTGGAAAGTACTTTTCCAAAAAGGTGTCTTTGAACACCTGCCAAGTGATCTGCCTTCCCTAGTGAGCTAAAAGTTCTTTAGCTCCACGCCACCAGTATTCTGCTTCATCTTTTAGCATATATGCAGCAAAGATTACTTGCTGCTCCTCAGTACAGCCCATCACTTCAAAACATTTCTTTAACTCCCTAATCCATCTTTCAGCTACAATCGGGTCAAAGCCGCCTTGAAAACAAGGTGGTCTAGTCCTCAGGAACTCGGATATGCCGTTATCATTTTCAACCATTTAGTTGTTAGCACCATTCACACCATTTGAGTTATTAGCATTTTGGAGGTATTGTAGAATTTGATTAATGGTCATGACTTGGTCTCGAATTGCCGTGATCAGGTTGTGCAGGGTTTCCTCCGCATTATTTGCCGAATTCCTCCTTCGTGGTGCCATTTCCTACTATCGCAAAAACAAAGTTATGCTGCTATTAAGGTGATCAAGCCCAATAGTTAGTTCAAAAATATTTAATAGCAGTCATAACACCACCTCGACATATAGGTAGGAAACACTAGTAATTTCTTACCTATATGAATTCACTGATCCCTACACAGCACAACTACAAACATACTTAAGACACTATAAGATCGATTCAGATAACCATCCACCCACTGGCTATCTAGGATCAACCTGCTCTGATACCAATTATGTAACAGTTCCATTTAAGTAACAATTTTTTTTTAAATACCATGAAGTTATTACCTCATTACAACTTAACTTAAAATAACATTTATTTAATTTATACAATACAGAGTTTACATATATATATATATATATATATATATATATATATATATATATATATATATATCATTAATCAATAACATCCGTACAAAAGTCTAACACATATATAATTACATCTTATTCATCCCTGTTGACCAGTTTCGGAGATACGGGGGCGGGTGGTTGCACCTTCACCGAGATCTTAGTCAACTCGACCATAGACACCATATATATTATTGGAATCAGCTCAAAATAGAGTAACTTGATCCAACATATGCTAAAAGCCAGTGCCATAGAAAAAATATGCATAATTATTCTTTTGAACATGACATGGAAATATAGTGAGAATTAAATCCCAGTAAGTCCAACAATAAATCATCATCAATATAGCTCATCACGTCATGTTCATCTGTATAAACTACAGCAAATATCTTTGATCACATGAATGCACTATATCTATGCACATGAGAATAGTACAATAATGACATGTATGACAGGATTAACTATTTTCAAAATATCATATGATAACTATCAATTTATTCTCATATCAAGCTACCCCGGTTAAGGTGAGTATTTTCTACTCTCCAGTACGGGCTTTTCTCGCTCAGTTCGACCACTTTCTCTTTCTTTTCTCATTAACATGATCATAACTGTTGGTAGGGCGTCCCTTACTGGTGCACCACACGGATTGCTATGTGATCGTGCTCATTTCTTTTCATTTCATAATAATAGCCAAAAATATAATTTCAATAACAAGTATGTTCCTCAAAATATAATTATTATCAAAAATCATTGGTAATCATGCCATGAACATAACCATTTCAAATATCACTTTATAAAATATTTTCATGTCAAAGTTTCACACTTAAGATGGTAAGAAGTTCATACAATGGAAATGGCTATGACATATACTAGTCATTTATTATTTTCATTTATAAGATTCTTTTTTTTAAATATTAATTTTATTTCTTTATTTTCTTGATACATGTTTTCATTCTATCTGACCTTCTCTTACTAATTAGAGCATAACTTCCTCAATTTAACTCTGATATAGATAATCTTGGTGTCAATTTAAATCTAAAACAATTATCTAAAACTATTATGTTAAACAGGTTAGTAAAATATTAAGAAATAAAGGTGATATTACTCCCTCAAAGTCCAGGTTATTTCTTATCGGGTAGGTTCTGACCTCTACCCAAACTCTGTGACACATATGATAATAATTGTTATGTTAATGTTTTATTTTAATTCCCTATAGAATGTTCTCAGAAATTAAAACACAGAAGCAATCCTAAAATATTCTTCCCTAATTAACCAATTTCTGACCACTGCATACTAATCGGACCAGATCTGCCTCATACGAACTCCAAATTAAGTGATTCCAGTGGCTAAAAATTCATGACACATATATCTATATTTTTCATGTTAACCATTTCTTTAAATTCCTTATCTATACTTCCCAGAATTTTAAAAATAGAAACTTAAAATTTTGTCACCCGTAGCCATAACTATGCAAAACTATTTACACCAGCCTAAGTATTCAAACATACATAATATGTAACATGATATAGTAACATCCATGACCAATCATTAAAGTTCTAAGATCAAAATCCCATATAAATATTACAAGTTTCAAAACTTTTCTTCAAAAAGAAATATTGTTAAACTTACCTTGAGCACTTAGTCCTCTAGACTTCTCCTTCCTCTTTCTTTCTTTCTTCCTCTCCTTTCCTCACTCTACCTTGCTTCTATTTTTCCTCTCTCTCACTTGGCCGAAAATTTTAATGTTATAGGGGTGGGTTTTGCTTAAATAGACCACCAAATAATTCACTTTTCATGATCATAGGTCTACCTTATCACAATTAGGATACACTTGGTTGAACTTTTGGAAAACAAACAACTCATGTTCTTATCTTCCTCTTCCTTAGTCAAGATATGCATAGGAAAAAGAGATTTGTATTTTGAAAATTATGATAATATGTTCTTAAGATAGGGGACAATGTCCCTTTGATTTAGGGATTCATTTCCTTTTTCTTTTGTCTTAATTAATTATGATAGGTTTGCCTTTTGAGGTGGCAAATTTCTAGCCCTTGAATCTCCATTATTTGATTGAAATTTTTTGTGTGGGATAGGAATGTTTTGTCCTAATGTCATGTATTATCATACCACTTGCTAAAATTATGAGTGTAGAATATAGATGTTTTGTTCAAACGCCTTGTATTATCATACTACTTGGTAAAATGATGAGTGTAGGATATAGATGTTTTGTCCTAAAGCCTTGTATTATCTTACCACTTGCTAATTTTTTGTCTTGAAGCCATGTAACTTAATCTTTATTATATTATCACATGATTTATTTTATTTTATTTTTCCACTTGGATTTGGGCTTATTCCTACCTATTTCCTTTACTTTGGATAAAATTCTACTTTTCTTAGAAGGCTTGGACACATTTTCATAAATTTTGGGCTATCGGTCCAATTTCTATATCCTAGTCCAAGTCTATATTTTATTTCTTGTTTAGGTTATCCAATGGGCTTGCTAGAAATTTATGTGAAGTGGAAAAACTCTATATGAAGTGTCCATAGGTGAAAGCCCAATGTATGGGTGAATATGTTAAACTTAGTAACTCTAATTCTTGAATTAGGAAAAATTACCCTAATCTAATGTTTTCTTGAAATTGTAAGACCTTTACTTGTTTCCAAAAATTTATCTTCCTTACCCAAGAATTTCACCTTTCTTTAGTATATTATTTCTAATTTTTTCCTCTTAGGTTTTCTCTCTTTACCTATTCCATTAATGTTAGAACATTTTTATGCATACACGTAAGGTGAAGAATTTTTAAGGATTATATTTCCTTAGATATCTAAAAATTATCTAATAAATTTTATTATCCTAAATAAATATTTATGTACCTTAAAAAGAAACGAAATTAGGGATATTACTTTGAATACTTTTGTATTTTTATTAATTCATGAAACGAAATTAGGGATGTTACACCATCCACCCACTGGCCATTTAGGATCAACCTGCTCTGATACCAATTATGTAACAACTCCAAATTATGTAATAATTTTTTTTAAAATTTATACAACATAGAGTTTACATACATATCATTAATCAAAACGTACGTACAACATATCAAAAACATAAATATCTACATCTTATTTATTCTGGTTGACCAATTTCGAAGATAAATGTGCGGGTGGTCGCAACTTCACCGGGATCTGAGCCGACTCGACCACAAACAATTTATTTGATTCTGGGATCTGCCCAACTTAAAGAAACTCGATCCAACGTGCAATAAAAACCAGAGCCATAGAAAAATTTGTATAACTAATTTTCTGAACATGACATGAAAATATAGTGAGAATTAAATCACAGTAAGTTTAACAATAAATCATCATCAATATAGCTCATCACGTCATGTTCAGCTGTATAAACTACAACAAATATCTTTGGTCACATAAATGCAGTATATCTATACACATGAGAATTGTACAGTAATGACATGTATGACAGGATTAACTATTTTCAAAATATCATATGATGACTATCAATTTATTCTCATATCAAGTTACCCTGGTCAAGGTGAGTATTTTCTACTTTCCAGTACGGGCTTTTCTTGCTCCGTCCGACATGGCACACTTTCTCTTTCTTTTCTCATTAGCATAATTATAACCGTTGGTAGAGCGTCCCCTACTGGTGCACCACACGGATTTCCATGTGACCGTGCTTATTTCTTTTTTTTTCACAATAATAGCCAAAAATATGCTTTTAATAACAAGTATGTTCATCAAAATATAATTATTACCAAAAATCATTGGTAATCATGCCATGAACATAACTATTTCTAGTATCACTTTATAAAATATTTCCATGTCAAAATTTCACACATAAGATGGTAAGAAGTTCATACAATGGCTATGGCTATGGCATATACTAGTCATTTATTATTTTTATTTATAAGATTCTTCTTTTTTTTTAAATATTAATTTTATTTCTTTATTTTCGTGATGTAAGTTTTCATCCTATCTGACATTCTCTCACTAATCAGAGCATAACTCCCTCAATTTAACTCCAATGTAGGTGATCTTGGTGTCAATTTAAAGACAAAACAATTATCTAAAACTATTATGTTGAACAGTTTAGCAAAACGTTAAGAAATCAAGATGATATTACTCCCTCAAAGTACATGTTATTTCTTCTCGGGTAGGTTCTGACCTCTACCAACTAATCTATCCATATCTCTTTCGTAAGAATTCCAAATTAAGTGATTCCAATGGCTAAAAATCCATGACATATAGAAATAATTTTTATGTTAATTATTTATTTTAATTCCCTACAGAATGTTATCAGAATTTAAAACACAGAAACTATCTTAAAATATTCTTCCCTGATTAACCAATTTCTGACCACTGCATACTAATCGGGCCATATCTACCTCATATGGACTCCAAATTGAGCAATTCCAATGGTTAAAAATCCGTGAGACATAGATCTACATGTTTTGTGTTAACCATTTATTTTAATTCCTTACCAATTCTTCCCAGAATTTTAAAAATAGAAGCATAAAGTTTTACAACCCATAACCATACCTATGCAGAACTATCTACACCAGCCTAAGTATTCAAAAATACATCACATGCAAGATTAATATGTAACATGATATAGCAACATCCATTACCAATCATCAAAGTTCTAAGGTCAAAATCCCACAAAGATGTTGCAAATTTCAAAAATTTTCTTCAAAAAGAAATATTTTTAAACTTACCTCGAGTACTTAATCCTCTAGACTTCTCCTTCCTCTTTCGTCCTTTCTTCCTCTCCCTCACTTAGACTAAAATTCTAATGTTATACGGGTGAGTTTTGCTTATATAGACTATCAAATAATTCACCTTTCTTAATCATGGGTCTACCTTATTACAATGAGGATGCACTTGGTTGAATTTTTGGAAACGAACAACTCATGTTCTTGTCTTCCTATTCCTTTGTCAAGATATGCATAGGAAAATGAGATTTGTATTTTGAAAATTATGATAATATGTTCTTAAGATAAGGAACAAGGTCCCTTTGATTTAGGAATTCATTTCCTTTTTCTTTTGTCTTAATCAATTATGATATGTTTGCCTTTTTAGGTGGCAAATTTTCAACCATTGAATCTTCCTTGCTTAGTTAAAATTATTTATGTAGGATAAGGATGTTTTGTCATAATGCTATGTATTATTACCCACTTGCTAAAATTATGAGTGTAGGATATAAATGTTTTGTCCTAATGCCATGTATTATCATACCACTTGCTAAAATTATGAATGTAGGATATCACACCACTTGCTAAATTTTTGTCTTAATGCCATGTCACCTAATCTTGATTACACCATTATTTCATCACTTTATTTTATTTTTATTTTTATTTTTCCTCTTGAGTTTGGACTTATTCTTGCCCATTTTCTTTACTTTGGTTAAAATTCTACCTTTCATAATGGGCTTGGTCACATTTTTATAATTCTTGGGCTACTGGTCCAATTTCTAGATCCTAATCCAAATTTATATTTTATTTCTTCCTTAGGCTATCCTATTGGCTTGCTAAAAATTCATGTGAAGTAGAAAAACTCTATATGAAGTGTCCATAGGTGAAAGCCCAATTTATGGGTGGAGATACTAAATTTAATAACTTTAACTCTTAAATTAGGAAAAATTATCTTAATCCAATCTTCTTGAAATTTTAATACCTTTACTTACTTCACAAAAATTTATCTTCCTTACCCAAGAATTTCACCTTTCTTTAGTATATTTATTTCTAATTTTTCCTCTTAGGTTTTCTCTCTTTACCTATTCCATTAATGTTAGAACATTTCTATGCATACATGTAAGGTGAAGAATTTTTAAGGATTATATTTCCTTAGATATCTAAAAATTGTCTAATAAATTTTATTTCTTTAATTAAATATTTATGTACCTTTATCAATGAAAGAAACGAAATTATGGATGTTACTTTGAATACATGAAACGAAATTAGAGATGTTACAGGATGCTGAGTTTAGGTAAATCCTATACTACCAAAGTACGGAAGGGGTTAAACTCTGATATGGTGGTTCTGATATGGGATCCTCCAAATGTTTTCATGTGAAAGTTTTTGATGTATTACAATATTTGAATAATGATCATACTGTTTTGCATATGATTTTGAATATCTGAATTTGATATGAACCGAGAATATTTGAAATGCAGGTCCAATATAAATGTACTTCTGAACTGTCATTTTTAATGTATGAGTACATCCATATGTTGACCTAAGAGGTCATAGGAGGTATTATCTGCTCACTGAGTTGTCGAACTCACTACACGATACTTACATTTTTTTTAGATAAGAATACAGAGTTTGGTCCTGCAGATATGTGATCAACTAAGTGTTACACTCTCTAGTAAGCCTATTTTGTCTCTAGAGTATGCTCTGAACGCCATAGGCAAGATCCCTACTTTTCCTGTTATTCTGATGTTTATCGACTTGTTCTGTCTATGGTATATGTATGGGAGAACCTATATGTATCTGTTTCCATGATAAAGGATTGAAATATTCTTATTTATGGAAAATATATGTTAATGGTATATGTGTCTCATGTGCCTTAAAATTAGGGACATGACACATTCAAACATCCATGACATGCAAAATCAATATGTAACATGATATAGCAACATCCATGGCTAATCATCAAAGTTTTGAGATCAAAATCCCATATCAATGTTTCAAATTTCAAATATTTTCTTTAAAAAGAGATATTGTTAAACCTACCTAAAGATCTCCCTAGCTCAGTGTATTCTTTTTCTTGTTTTCTTTTGAAGAAAGTGGCAAGATTTCTCTCTTCCCTTGGCTTTTTCAGCAACTTAAATAAGAGAAGGAGGTGAGTTTTGAACTCCAAGGATGAAGAAAAAAGATGGATTCAAGTGGAGATTGAGCTAACTTACCTTGAGTACTTAGTCTTCTAGACTTCTCCTTCTTTTTTCTTCCTCTCTTCTCCTTTCTTTCTCTCCTTTCCTCACTCTACCTTGTTTCTATTTTTCCTCTCCCTCACTTGAACGAAATTATAATGATTTAAGGGTGGATTTTGCCTAAATAAACTATCAAGTGGTTCATCTCTCATAATCATAGGTCTATCTTATCACAATTAGGATGCACTTGATTATTTTTTGGGAGAAGACAACTCATGTTCTTGTCTTCCTCTCCCTTAGTCAAGATATGCATAGCAAAAGAAGATTTGTATTTGAAAATCATGATAAAATGTTCTTAAGACAAGGGACAAGGTGTAACATCCTTAATTTCGTTTCTTTTATTGATAAAGGTACATAAAAAATTTAATTAAGGAAATAAAATTTATTAGACAATATTTTAGATATCTAAGGAAATATAATCCTTAGAAATTCTTCACCTTAGGTATATGCATAGAAAATGTTTCTAACATTAAGAGAACAAATAAAGAAGGAAAATCTAATAAGAAAGAAATTAGAAATAACATACTAAAGAGATGCAAAATTCTTGGATAAGGAAGATAAATTTTTAGAAACAAGTAAAGGTCTTAAACTTTCAAAGAACATTGAATTAGGGTAATTTTTCCTAATTCAAGAACTATAGTTACTAAGTTTAAAATCTTTACCCATACATTGGGCTTTTACCTATGGACACTTCATATAGATTTTTTCCACTTCACATAAGTTTCTAGCAAGCCCATTGGATAACCTAAACAAGAAATTAAACATAGACTTGGACTAGGATATAGTAATTTCACAAATAGCCCAAAAATTATGAAAATGTGACCAAGCCCACCAAAAAAGGAAGAATTTTATCCAAAGCAAAGAAAATGGGTAGGACAAGCCCATAATGGGTAGGAATAAGCTCAAATCCAAGAGGAAAACTAAAATAAAATAAATTAGATGATGATATAATAATAAGAATAAAGATTAGGTTACATGGCATTAAAACAAAAAAATTAGCAAGTGGTGTGATTCTACATTCATCACTTAAGCAAGTGGCATGATAATACAAGGCTTTAGGACAAAAACATCTATATCCTACACTCATAATTTTAGCAAGTGGTATGATAATACATGGTATTAGGACAAAACATTCATAGCCCACACAAATAATATCAACCAAATAATGAAGATTCAAGGGCTAGAAATTTGCCACCTAAAAAGGCAAACCTATCATACTTGTTTAAGACAAAAGAAAATGGAAATGAATCCCTAAATCAAAGGGACCTTGTCCCATATCTTAAGAACATATTATCATAATTTTCAAAATACAAATCTCCTTTTCCTATGCATATCTTGACTAAGGAAGAGGAAGACAAGAACATAAGTTGTTTGTTTTCCAAAAAATTCAACAAAGTGTATCCTAATTGTGATAAGGTAGACCCATGATTATGAAAGGTGAATTATTTGGTGGTCTATATAAGAAAACCCACCCTTACAACATTATAATTTCGTCCAAGTGAGGGAGAGAAAAAAAAATAGAAGCAAGGTAGAGTGAGGAAAGGAGAGGAAGAAAGAGGAAGGAGAAGTCTAGAAGACTAAGTGCTCCAAGTAAGTTTAACAATATTTCTTTTTGAAGAAAACTTTTGAAACATATAATATTTGTATGAGATTTTGATCTTAGAACTTTTATGATTGGTCATGATGTTGCTATATCATGCTACATATTGATCTTGCATGTGATGTATGTTTGAATACTTAGGTTGGTGTAGATAGTTCTGCATGGTTATGGCTATGGGTGACAGAATTTTAAGCTTCGGTATTTTAATTTCTGGGAACAATCTATAAGGAATTAAAATAAATGGTTAACATAAGAATTAAAGGTATATGTGTCCCGGATTTTTATCCACTGGAATCATTCCATTTGGAGTCCATATGAGGTAGCTATGGTCTGATTAGTAGTCAAAGGTCAGAAAATGAATCATCAGGGAAGAATATGTTAGGATAGCTTCGGTAATTTAATTTCTGGGAATTATTGGTAGGGAATTAAAATAAATGGTTAACATAAGAATTAAAGATATGTATGTCATGGATTTTTAGCCACTGGAATCATTCAATTTGGAGTCCATATGAGGGAGATATGAGCCGATTAGTAGACAAAGGTCAGAAAATGGGTCATCAGGGAAAAATATGTTAGGATAGCTTCGGTATTTTAATTTTTGAGAAGTATCTGTAAGGAATTAAAATAAATTATTAACATAAGAATTAAAGATAAATGTGTCATGGATTTTTAGGCACTGGAATCATTCAATTTAAAGTCCATTTGAGGTAGATATAAGCTGATTAGTAAGCAGAGGTCAGAAAATGTTTATTCAGAGTATGTTATTAAGGCTTTAGTTTTTAAATTTCTGAGAAATATTCTGTAGGGAGTTAAAATCGTACGCCAAGATAACAATTATAGATATAGGGCTCATGGATTTTTACCAACTGGAATAACACAATTTGGAGTTCAAATTTGGGAGATATGGTCTAATTAGTCAGTAAAGGTCAGAACCTACACGAGAAGAAATAATCTGTACATTTAGGGAGTAATATCACCTTGATTTCTTAATATTTCGCTACAATGTTCAACATAATAGTTTTAGATAATTTTTTTATCTTGAAATTGACAATAAGATCACCTACATCAGAGTTAAATTGAGAGAGTTATGCTCTGATTAGTAAGAGAAGGTTAGATAGGATGAAAACCTGCATCAAGAAAATAAAGAAATAAAATTAGTATTTTAAAAAGAAGATGAATCTTAACAAATGACTAGTATAGCCATAGCCATTGCCATTGCATGAACTTACTACCATTTTAAGTGTGTAATTTTTAACATGGAATTTACCCTAGTACTCATATAAATTTACAAGAAGTTTTGAAAGTGCCGGTTTTATTTGAAAAATCTTAGTATGCTCCGTGGTTGCAGTATTTTCACATCAGAAAAGAATTATTCTAGTTACTGGAAAACAAAATTGTGATTTGTGAAAAGTGCATGTCTAAGGAAAGCTCTGGCAAGGAAAGACATGGTACTTAAGCGTGTCCATTAGTGACCCACCTCGCTTTCCTGGGAACTTTTCTGGTGCGCTGTTTACAGACTACAATTACTATCCAGTTACCAAAGTATTAGTATAGAATTTTGACATGGAAATGTTTTATAAAGTGATATTTTAAATGGTTATGTTCATGGCATGATTACCAATGATTTATGGTAATAGTTATATTTTGATGAACATACTTGTTATTGAAAGCATATTTTTGGCTATCATTGTGAAAAGAAAAGAAATGAGCACGGTCACATGGCAATCCGTGTGGTGCACCAGTAGGGGACGCCCTACCAACGGTTATGATCATGTTAATAAGAAAAGAAAGAGAAAGTGTGCCATGTCGGACGGAGCGAGATAAGCCCGTACCGAAAAGTAGAGAATACTCACCCTGACCGGGGTAGCTTGAAGTAAGAATAAGTGGATAGCCATCATATGAAATTCAAAAAATAGTTATTCATGCCATACATGTCATAACTGTATAATTTTCATGTGCATGATAAAGTGCATTCATGTGACCTAAAGATATTTTCTGTAGTTTATACAGCTGAACATGATGTGATGAACTATATTGATGGTAAATTATGATTTATTGTTGAACTTACTGGGATTTAATTCTCACTATATTTCCATATCATGTTCAGAAGAATAAATATGCAGATATTCTCTATGACACTTATTATCTCTGTACGTTGGATCGAGGTGCCCTACCTTGGGCAACTTCCAGTTATTTCAGATGTAACTGTCGTAGATGTAACTGAGATTCCGGTGGACGTGCCACCCGAACCAGTGTCCCCGGAAGTAGTCGATATAGATGATTAGAACTAATATGTATCTTTGTACAAATGTTTGTAAAATAATGGTGTGTAGTTTGTAAAATAATAGTGTGTATGGAAACTCAGTATTGTATAAATTAAATAAATGTTATATTGAGTTAAGTTGTAACGAGGTAATAACTTCATGGTATTTTAAAAAAAAAATTTACATAAATGGAGTTGTTACATAATTGGTATCAGAGCAGGTCGATCCTAGATGGCCAGTGGTTGGATGGTTATCTGAATCGATCTTATAGTGTCTTGAGTATGTTGTGGTTGTGCTGTGTAGGGGATCAGTGATTCATATAGGTAAGAAATTACTAGTGTTTCCTATCTATATGCCGAGGTGGTGTTATGACTGCTATTAAATATTTTTGAACTAACTATTGGGCTTGATCACCTCAATAGCAGCATAACTTTGTTTTGTACCATAGTAGGAAATGGCACCACCAAAGAGGAATCCAGCAACCAATGCAGAGGAAACCCTGCACAACCTGGCCACGGCAATTCGAGACCAAGTTATGACCACCAACCAAATTTTACAACATCTCCAGAATGCGAATAACACAAATGTTGAGATTGGTCCTAACAACCGGACGGCTGGAAAAGATAATGGCATATCCGAGTTCCTGAGGACTAGACCACCTTGTTTCCAAGGTGGTTATGACCCAACGATAGCCGAAAGGTGGATTAGGGAATTAGAGAAAATCTTTGAAGTGATGGGCTGTATTGAAGAGCAGCAAATCATTTTTGCTGCATATATGTTAAAGGATGAAGCAGAATACTGGTGGCGTGGAGCTAGAGAACTTTTAGCTCATCAGGGAAGACAGATCACCTGGCAAGTGTTCAAGGACATTTTTTTTGAAAAGTACTTTCCAAGTACTGTACGGGCAGAGAAAGAGATCGAATTTCTCCAACTCAGGCAAGGAAGCATGACCGTGGACCAGTATATCGCAAGGTTCGAGAAGCTGTCTAAGTTCTCCTCTTATCTGCGATATAACCCAGATGAAGCATGGAAGACGGTTAAGTTTGAAGCGGGACTAAACCCGGAGTTAAAGAATGCTGTTATAGCTATGGAGATCAGGGAGTTTGTACCTCTGATAAATAAATGCAGACTCCTGGAAAAGAGTTTAAGGGCAGTGGAGGACGAGAAGCAAAGGCGAAACCTATGGAAAAGGAAGAAAAATTTTCCCAACCCTAGAAAGAACGTGAGAAGAAGTGGATATGGAGCTGGTAAGAGGCCATTGATTGCAGGTCCTAGGCCTTTTCAACAAGACCTCGCCTCAGTCAAGTGCGCTAAATGCGGACGCATGCATGGTAACCGGCCATGCTACATGGGACAAGATGTCTGCTTCAATTGCGGACAGAAGGGACATTTTACGAAAAACTGCCCACAGAATGTAGGAAAGCAGCCATAACAGAGGCCTCAGGTGAAAGGAAGGGTTTTCACCCTGAGCGGCCAAGAGGCAGCTCAATCTTCTGAAATGATTCAAGGTACATGCTATATTTATGGATTTGCTCTTATGGTGTTATTTGACTCTGGTGCTAGTCATTCATTTATATCAGAAGAATGTATTAGGAAGTTTCAGTTCCCTATTTCTGAAACTCCCTATGAGCTATCTGTAGTAACCCTTACAGGGGAACGGGTATTAACTTCCTCTGTATGTAAGGACTGTCAAGTCACCATCCAGGAGAAAACTTTTTCTGTAGACCTCGTCATTTTACCTTTAAGAGGTATTGAGGTCATTCTAGGGTTAGACTGGATGTCTAAGAATCGAGTCTTGTTGAATTGTTGTAACAAGACCGTTGAATTTCTACCTTCTACTCCGAAAGAGGAGGTCCAGTTATTGATGTTAAATGCCAATCAAGTTAATAGGGAGTTGAAGAATGGAGTACTTGGATACATTCTCTTGTATTTATCAAACCTAGAAGTCGAATCGAAGCTTTATGAAATTCCAATAGCCAACGAGTTTCCTGAGGTGTTTCCATCAGATATTCCAGGCTTACCTCCCAAGAGAGAGATAGAGTTCTCTATTGATCTCCTACCTGGGACAGGGCCTATCTCTATTGCACCATATCGAATGGCCTCGAAGGAACTACAAGAACTAAAGAAGCAGTTGGAGGAACTATTAGACAAGCAATTCATTAGACCGAGTGTATCACCTTGGGGAGCTCCTGTATTGTTTGTTAAGAAGAAAGACGGGAGTTTGAGACTATGCATAGATTACAGACAGTTGAATAAGGTGACTATCAAAAATAAGTACCCTCTCCCTAGGATAGATGACTTATTGGATCAATTAAAGGGTGCCTCCATCTTTTCTAAAATTGACTTGCGGTCAAGATATCATCAGATTAGGATTAAGGAGGAGGACGTACCAAAAACTGCCTTCAGGACTAGGTATGGGCACTATGAGTTTCTCGTAATGCCCTTCGGGTTGACTAATGCACCTGCAATTTTCATGGATTACATGAATCGCATTTTTCGACCCTACCTAGATCAATTTGTTGTAGTGTTCATTGATGATATCTTGATATATTCTAAGAGTGAGAAAGAACATGAACAACATCTTCGAATCGTGCTGCAAGTGCTGAAAGAGAAAAAGTTATATGCTAAATTGGAGAAGTGTGAATTTTGGCTGTCAGAGGTGAAGTTTCTCGGACATGTCATCTCCAATAGAGGGGTAGCCGTAGATCCTAGCAAGACAGAAGCAGTGATTAAGTGGGAGACACCAAAGACGGTTACGGAAATCAGAAGTTTCCTTGGTTTGGCAGGATACTACAGGAGATTTATACAAAACTTCTCTCGTATAGCCTTGCCATTGACTAAATTGACCAGGAAAGGAAGTCCTTTCAAATGGACTGATCAATGTGATGCTAGTTTTCAGGAACTGAAGACAAGACTGACCACTCCTCCTGTTTTAATTATTCCAGACCCCACAGGATATTTTGAAGTGTATAGTGACGCTTCAAAGAAAGGGCTAGGATGTGTGCTGATGCAAGATAAGAGAGTAGTTGCTTACGCCTCTAGGCAACTGAGACCTCACGAAGGAAACTATCCAACCCATGATCTTGAATTAGCAGCAGTAGTGTTTGCCTTAAAGATTTGGCGACACTATTTGTACGAGGCAACCTTTGAAGTATATTGTGATTATAAGAGTCTTAAATACCTCTTTGATCAGAAAGAGTTAAATATGAGGCAACGAAGATGGGTAGAATTCCTCAATGACTACAAGTTTGAGATAAAGTATCATCCCAGAAAGGCGAATGTTGTAGCAGATGCCTTGAGTCGAAAATCTCTGCATATGGGTCAGATGATGGTGTATGAGGTGCAGATGCTAGAGGAGTTTCGAAATTTGAAGCTAGCCCCTACTCTTACTCCAAAGAATCTAGTCATTAATGGTTTAAGTATAGGGTCTGACCTTAGAGCTCAGATCAAAGAAGCTCAAGCTCATGATCAATACATACAAGATCATAAAGACCAAGGTAATTTTTCTGTAATGGAAGATGGAGCAATCATGTATCAGGGAAGGATTTGTGTCCCTCAAGAACAAGAGTTGAGGACTAAGATACTGCAGGAAGCGCATCAAAGTAAATACACAATCCATCCTGGATGCACTAAAATGTACCAGGATTTAAAAAGGATGTATTGGTGGCCAGGGATGAAAAATGACATTGCTGAGTTTGTGGCGAAATGTCTCATTTGTCAAAAGGTGAAGGTGGAGCATCAAAAGCCAGCGGGATTTCTACAACCTCTTGAGATCCCTAAATGGAAATGGGATAGTATTTCGATGGACTTTGTTGTAGGTTTACCTAAGACCTCAGTGGGACATGACTCTATCTGGGTAATAGTTGACAGATTAACCAAATCTGCTCACTTTTTGCCCATAAAAATTAACTTTTCACTAGATAAATTGGCCCAATTGTACGTTCAGGAAATAGTTAGACTCCATGGGATTCCCTTAAATATTGTTTCTGATAGAGATCCGAGGTTCACGTCGAGGTTTTGGAAGGCGTTGCAAGAAGCTTTTGGTACTCAGTTGCGGTTCAGTACTGCCTACCATCCTCAAACTGACGGGCAGACAGAACGAACCATTCAAACCCTAGAAGATATGTTGAGGGCCTGTGTGATAGAGCAAGGTAAAGGATGGGATAAGTACCTACCTTTAGTAGAGTTTGCTTATAATAATAGCTATCACTCTAGCATTAAGATGGCCCCCTATGAAGCTTTATACGGTAGAAAGTGCCGATCTCCACTATGTTGGTTCGAGGTAGGAGAAAAGAACTTGTTGGGTCCTGATCTAGTTCAACAAACCACTGAACAAATCAGGATGATACGAAACAAAATACTTACATCTCAGAGTCGGCAAAAGAGTTACTACGATAAGAGACATAGACCTCTAGAGTTTGAGGAAGGAGACCATGTATTTTTGAAACTTTCCCCGACTACTGGAATTGGTAAGTCTCTTAAAACAAGAAAGCTAAGTCCGCGATTTTTAGGACCCTACCAAATTCTAAAGAAAGTTGGGACATCAGCATATCAAGTTGCTCTCCCACCTAATTTGTCCAACCTGCATAATGTTTTCCACGTATCACAGCTGCGGAAGTATCTTTCAGATTCATCACATATAATACTGGATGAACCAATCCAAATAAAGGAGAACATGACATACCAGCTAGTACCTGCATCCATATTGGACACTGACGTGAAGCAACTGAGAAATAAAACCATTCCCCTAGTTAAGGTGTTATGGGAAGGTTTGACTCCGGAAGAAGCAACTTGGGAGCTGGAAGAAGTCATGAGGAAGAAATATCCGCAATTGTTCTTATAAGGTAATTTCTGAAATTTTGAGGACAAAATTTCTTTTAGGGGGAGAGAAATGTAACATCCTTAATTTCGTTTCTTTTATTGATAAAGGTACATAAAAAATTTAATTAAGGAAATAAAATTTATTAGACAATATTTTAGATATCTAAGGAAATATAATCCTTAGAAATTCTTCACCTTAGGTATATGCATAGAAAATTTTTCTAACATTAAGAGAACAAATAAAGAAGAAAAATCTAATAAGAAAGAAATTAGAAATAACATACTAAAGAGATGCAAAATTCTTGGATAAGGAAGATAAATTTTTAGAAACAAGTAAAGGTCTTAAACTTTCAAAGAACATTGAATTAGGGTAATTTTTCCTAATTTAAGAACTATAGTTACTAAGTTTAAAATCTTTACCCATACATTGGGCTTTTACCTATGGACACTTCATATAGATTTTTTCCACTTCACATAAGTTTCTAGCAAGCCCATTGGATAACCTAAACAAGAAATTAAACATAGACTTGGACTAGGATATAGTAATTTCACAAATAGCCCAAAAATTATGAAAATGTGACCAAGCCCACCAAGAAAGGAAGAATTTTATCCAAAGCAAAGAAAATGGGTAGGACAAGCCCATAATGGGTAGGAATAAGCCCAAATTCAAGAGGAAAACTAAAATAAAATAAATTAGATGATGATATAATAATAAGAATAAAGATTAGGTTACATGGCATTAAGACAAAAAAATTAGCAAGTGGTGTGATTCTACATTCATCACTTAAGCAAGTGGCATGATAATACAAGGCTTTAGGACAAAAACATCTATATCCTACACTCATAATTTTAACAAGTGGTATGATAATACATGGTATTAGGACAAAACATTCATAGCCCACACAAATAATATCAACCAAATAATGAAGAATCAAGGGCTAGAAATTTGCCACCTAAAAAGGCAATCCTATCATACTTGTTTAAGACAAAAGAAAATGGAAATGAATCCCTAAATCAAAGGGACCTTGTCCCATATCTTAAGAACATATTATCATAATTTTCAAAATACAAATCTCCTTTTCCTATGCATATCTTGATTAAGGAAGAGGAAGACAAGAACATAAGTTGTTTGTTTTCCAAACAATTCAACAAAGTGTATCCTAATTGTGATAAGGTAGACCCATGATTATGAAAGGTGAATTATTTGGTGGTCTATATAAGAAAACCCACCCTTACAACATTAGAATTTCGTCCAAGTGAGGGAGAGAAAAAAAAATAGAAGCAAGGTAGAGTGAGGAAAGGAGAGGAAGAAAGGAAGAAAGAGGAAGGAGAAGTCTAGAAGACTAAGTGCTCCAAGTAAGTTTAACAATATTTCTTTTTGAAGAAAACTTTTGAAACTTATAATATTTGTATGAGATTTTGATCTTAGAACTTTTATGATTGGTCATGATGTTGCTATATCATGCTACATATTGATCTTGCATGTGATGTATGTTTGAATACTTAGGTTGGTGTAGATAGTTCTGCATGGTTATGGCTATGGGTGGCAGAATTTTAAGCTTCGGTATTTTAATTTCTGGGAACAATCTATAAGGAATTAAAATAAATGGTTAACATAAGAATTAAAGATATATGTGTCCCGAATTTTTAGCCACTGGAATCATTCCATTTGGAGTCCATATGAGGTAGCTATGGTCTGATTAGTAGTCAAAGGTCAGAAAATGAATCATCAGGGAAGAATATGTTAGGATAGCTTCGGTAATTTAATTTCTGGGAATTATTGGTAGGGAATTAAAATAAATGGTTAACATAAGAATTAAAGATATGTATGTCATGGATTTTTAGCCACTGGAATCATTCAATTTGGAGTCCATATGAGGGAGATATGAGTCAATTAGTAGACAAAGGTCAGAAAATGGGTCATCAGGGAAAAATATGTTAGGATAGCTTCGGTATTTTAATTTTTGAGAAGTATCTATAAGGAATTAAAATAAATTATTAACATAAGAATTAAAGATAAATGTGTCATGGATTTTTAGGCACTGGAATCATTCAATTTGAAGCCCATTTGAGGTAGATATAAGCTGATTAGTAAGCAGAGGTCAGAAAATGTTTATTCAGAGTATGTTATTAAAGCTTTAGTTTTTAAATTTCTGGGAAATATTCTGTAGGGAGTTAAAATCATACGCCAAGATAACAATTATAGATATAGGGCTCATGGATTTTTACCAACTGGAATAACTCAATTTGGAGTTCAAATTTGGGAGATATGGTCTAATTAGTCAGTAAAGGTCAGAACCTACACGAGAAGAAATAATCTGTACATTTAGGGAGTAATATCACCTTGATTTCTTAATATTTCGCTACAATGTTCAACATAATAGTTTTAGATAATTGTTTTATCTTGAAATTGACAATAAGATCACCTACATCAGAGTTAAATTGAGAGAGTTATGCTCTGATTAGTAAGAGAAGGTTAGATAGGATGAAAACCTGCATCAAGAAAATAAAGAAATAAAATTAGTATTTTAAAAAGAAGATGAATCTTAACAAATGACTAGTATAGCCATAGCCATTGCCATTGCATGAACTTACTACCATTTTAAGTTTGTAATTTTTAACATGGAATTTACCCTAGTACTCATATAAATTTACAAGAAGTTTTGAAAGTGCCGGTTTTATTTGAAAAATCTTAGTATGCTCCGTGGTTGCAGTATTTTCACATCAGAAAAGAATTATTCTAGTTACTGGAAAAAAAAATTGTGATTTGTGAAAAGTGCATGTCTAAGGAAAGCTCTGGCAAGGAAAGACATGGTACTTAAGCGTGTCCATTAGTGACCCACCTCTCTTTCCTAGGAACTTTTCTGGTGCGCTGTTTACAGACTACAATTACTATCCAATTACCAAATTATTAGTATAGAATTTTGACATGGAAATGTTTTATAAAGTGATATTTTAAATGGTTATGCTCATGGCATGATTACCAATGATTTATAGTAATAGTTATATTTTGATGAACATACTTGTTATTGAAAGCATATTTTTGGCTATCATTGTGAAAAGAAAAGAAATGAGCACGGTCACATGGCAATCCGTATGGTGCACCAGTAGGGGACGCCCTACCAACGGTTATGATCATGTTAATAAGAAAAGAAAGAGAAAGTGTGCCATGTCGGACGGAGCGAGATAAGCCCGTACCGAAAAGTAGAGAATACTCACCCTGACCGGGGTAGCTTGAAGTAAGAATAAGTGGATAGCCATCATATGAAATTCGAAAAATAGTTATTCATGCCATACATGTCATAACTGTATAATTTTCATGTGCATGATAAAGTGCATTCATGTGACCTAAAGATATTTTCTGTAGTTTATACAGCTGAACATGATGTGATGAACTATATTGATGGTAAATTATGATTTATTGTTGAACTTACTGGGATTTAATTCTCACTATATTTCCATATCATGTTCAGAAGAATAAATATGCAGATATTCTCTATGACACTTATTATCTCTGTACGTTGGATCGAGGTGCCCTACCTTGGGCAACTTCCAGTTATTTCAGATGTAACTGTCGTAGATGTAACTAAGATTCCGGTGGACGTGCCACCCGAACCAGTGTCCCCGGAAGTAGTCGATATAGATGATTAGAACTAATATGTATCTTTGTACAAATGTTTGTAAAATAATGGTGTGTAGTTTGTAAAATAATAGTGTGTATGGAAACTCAGTATTGTATAAATTAAATAAATGTTATATTGAGTTAAGTTGTAACGAGGTAATAACTTCATGGTATTTTAAAAAAAAAAATTTACATAAATGGAGTTGTTACACAAGGTCCCTTTGATTTAGGGATTCATTTCTTTTTTCTTTTGTTTCACTTAAGTATGATAGGTTTGCCTTTCTATGTAGTAAATTTCTAGCCCTTGAGTCTCCCTTGCTTAGCTAAAATTATTTGTGTAAGATAAGGATGTTTTGTCCTAATGCTATGTATTACTACCTACTATATCATCACATGGCTTGCTAAAATTATTAGTGTAAAATATAGATGTTTTGTCCTAATACCATGTATTATTACTTACTATATCATCACATGGTTTGCTGAAATTATTAGTGTAAGATATAGATATTTTGTCCTAATTTCATGTGATGTAATCTTGATTATTATTACACTACTATTCATCATATGGTTCTTATTTTTTCTTCTTAGATTTGAGCTCATTCTTGCCCATTTCCTTTACTTTGGCTGAAATTATACATATCATGGAGGGTTTGGTCACATTTTCATGATTTTTGGGCTATCGGTCTAACTTCTATATCCTAGTCCAATTCTATGTTATATCTCTTGCTTGGGCTATCCAATTGACTTACTAGAAACTCATGTAAAGTGAAAAAATAAACTCTATGAAGTGTCCATAGGTAAAGGTCCAATGTATGGGTGGAAATGTTAAACTTAAGAACTCTAGCTCTTGAATTAGAAAAGATTACCCTAATCCAATCTTCTTGAAATTTTAAGACCTTTACTTACTTCCAAAAATTTATCTTCTTTACCCAATAATTTTGCCTCTTTTTAGGATGTTATTTCTAATTTTTCCTATTAGGTTTTCTCTCTTTACCTATTCCCTTAATGTATGTTGGATCGAGTTACTCTATGTTGGGTAGATCCTAGAAATTAATAAGGTTTTTGTGGTCGAGTTGGCTAATATCCCGATGAAGGTGCAACCACCCACACCCGTATCTTTGAAATTGGTCAATAAGGATGAATAAGATGTAGATATTTATGTGTTTAATTTTTGTACACACGTTTTGATTAATGATGTATATGTAAACTCAGAATTGTATCAATATTAATGCTAGATCTTAAACTTGATTATGCTTGGTTAAATTAATTGAATGTTATTATGAGTTAAGTAATTAGAAGTAAAAAAAATAATGACTTTATGGGACTCTAAAAAGATATATATTTAAAAAAAGTGGAGTTGTTACACTTATATTTTTTTTCTTAGATATCGAAAAATTATTTAATAAGTTTTATTTTCTTAATTAAATATTTATGTACCTTTATTAATAAAAGAAAAAAATTAGGGATGTTATAGTGATTACCCCTTCCCTTGCTGTGTACTTGATAAATTATGATAGTTTTGATGTAGAGTCATTCAATTTGTGAAAATCTTCAAGCTTACTTCAATTATTTATTTTCTTTATTGTAGATATGCATTCTTTAATTCTATAAGAGACTTTTAACTTTATTTAATGAATAAACTTTTAATTTGAGTTCTAGAAATTAGTTTAAGGCTTGTTTTATAATTATTTATGCAAAATTTTAACATTTTATATATATTCTTTTCTTATACTTATGCCTCTTAGTATTGAATGTAATTATTGTTAATCTTTAAAATTTGAGGCTTATATCACTTGCAAGTTTTCTTGCATTTAATCGTTATTTGAGAAAAACTCATGTTATGTTTGTCTTGTTTTCGTTATAGTAAGGATTACATGCTCAATGAGTTTTATACCCACCCCATCTTATGTTTTCTCCTTTCAGATAGTCAGAAAAATTTCAATCCAACTCCAACTCCTTAGAGAGCTGAGCGTGGGTGTGATGAGCGTAAGTTGGCTTCAAGGCTCCCGATTTTGTTTAGACTCTTATTGTTTTGTATTCTAGGGGTATATCCATGAACTATAGGCAGGATCCCTACTTCCCTGTCTATCTGGATGTCAATATACCTTTTGTTGCATGCGGAACATATGCTTTTTTTTTTGTATTGTTGGCTTAGTGCCAATTGTGTATGGATTTTATGGTATTTTTTTATGGATGGTTCTCATGTTATGCATGCATCTGCTTTGTGTTTTATGGTTATGCTGAGGTCTGTTGGCTTAAGGCTTACAAAGTGGGATTTACCCTATTCCTGTGCCGGTCACATGCCTTCTCCTATAGGGGTTGTGACAACCTAGGTGTGTTCTAGGACACCCGTGTTTGGTGTTGTCCCACGCCCTCCAAAAGATAACTTTTATAGTTCGAGACACGATTGTGTTTCAAGCCTTGTCAGGTATTTTAAACTCATCTTTTCTGCGCAGCCAAAGACAGAGAGATTGGAGAGGTTTTACATCTAGGGAACGATTTTATGAGTAGATTATCAAGTTTATTGTAAATTTCACGACTTCACTTTGATTATAGCTTGTTTGTTCATTTGTCTCTCGATTACATCTATTTTATTTCTACTCTTTTTGGATATTTGTATTTGAATATTACGGGTTTTTAATGATAATGATTTCCTTTTTTTATCTTCATTATGTGAGTAGATTTCTATTCTAGGATTAGGAATAGCCCATCTATGATCTTTCATTGATGTTTTGACTATTTTCCAATTGTGATTAATTGGTATTATCGATTTAACTATTATGCACACTAAGTGTTTGATGAAATGTTAGATGCCATTTTGTTTATTTTAGGCAGATAATTGAAGTATTGAAAGGAGAAAATCATCATTGGAACCTAATAGTTGATAAAAAGAACTTAAATCACAAAAATAGATTAAACTTCTTTTAGACTTGTTTCAGCTGGCATTGATCTTAAAGAGCTTAAGTTAATTTAATATATAAAAGTAGATTAATTAGATTGACTTGAGTACTATTATTAGACCTTGAGAGAGACTAGTAATTAATTTAGACCAAACAGTCCTTGATTATATTTGTAATTGCAATAGGAAGATATTATGTTATTGGTTGTGGATTATAGATGTGGTGAACCCCAATCATAGGTTTCCATAATTGAATTCCATCTGTTAGTTAAGTGTGATCTTCTAATTGCATTCTTGACACATCCAACATTGTTTTAATTGATTTAGATAGTTGATTTGCAAAATTCTAATAATTGATATCTTGGTCCCTAAGGGATTTGACCAGTATTTTTCAGTAATTACTACAATTTTACCATGCACTTGTGGAAACCATTGAACAGTTGTCAAAGGTATAAATAGCCTATGACACTTATGCCACTTCAAGTTGTATTTCATTTTTTGTATACTATGTTTTGTATTTTGCCTTGAGGTTGATCAAGGTGTGAGAAATTTAGTAAAGAGAAGTACAAAATTTTCTTAATGTCTTATTATTATTGATTTGTGTGTGAGTTAATATTGTTTAAGTTTCTTGACTGTTAAGACCAACAACTTCTAATTGGAGAATTGAAGCCCCAGCAACTGTGAGCTCTTAATATGGCTTGGGGAGTCACTTATAGTATAGTCATGACTATCTCAAAGCATCCATTGAAGAGACAAACATACTCTGCACAAGCGGGCCACAATCTCAAAACTCCCCTTGAAGAAACAAATATACCATTGCATAAGCAGGCTTTTAAAAGCATGTGAGATGATGCACAAGTTCCAAAGAGACCTACTGATCATTCCATGCCTACCAACTCTTTCATGCAACATAATTGACATGAGCAACAACAAACCAATGTAAAGCAAAAATGAAATCTAGGGCTAAGTAATGTTAACTATGTCGACCAAGAGTGGAAGGCAATTGAGCAATGAAGTGTTGACCCAACCTAGGACAAGACAGGAATGAGGGCTAAACAAAGTTCTCTACTAAGTTGAACGACCAAACACAATGGGAGTTGAACATTTTATAACATGAAAACTAAAGCCTCACCAACTGCAAGCATTGGCTAAAGCTTGGGGGCTAATAATAATATGGTATTTGGGCATAGCTCAATCCTATTGGGTCGGTAGCAATTAATGGCTAGCATCCTAGCCAAGCTCACGATAAACTCAATCTCAAGGAATCACACTTGCAAATATGAACATGTGCTGTGTTTTGCACCAATTGCTCTAATGGCATGGAATGCCACCTTTTGTATAGACCATACCCGTAAAGTGTAAGAGCCAATCACTACATGCCACACAAACAAGTTGTATTGCCAAAATGCCCCTAGCTTCTTCTATAAATGGCCCTCACCACTATTAGGTATGGATATATGGCCTATTTTCACCTTTGTTCTCTATATTGGTACTGCGGTGTCTTTTGCAAGGCTCCTTAACCCCTCCCAGGCCTAGCAAAGGACCTTTACCGAAAGAATAATGATAAACAAATATAAAGAAAGGAAGTCTATATATACGATGCTGTGAGCAAAGACTAATGCATGAATGAGAATCTACGCATTATAAAGCTAAAATAAGGAAGAAAACATAAAAATAACAAAATTTAAAGTTGTTAAAAACTTACCTTGACAAATCATTTTTTTATATATTCTAACTTTTTGTTTGTAAATTCATCACAATTCAAATTTAAAAAATGTAGCTCAAAAATACCAAGGACTTATTAATTGTATTAGAATAAATTGAAAAGAGAAAAATAGAAAATAATTAAAAATAAATCTTTTGACAGTTCAATTGCATAAATTTATAGAAACTTTCATATTTTTATTTCAATGTATTTTCATCCAAATTTTGGAGGTAATACTTACCATCTTGACCGTCTTGTATATTTCAGTATTTTTAATTTTTTAATATTTTTAAAGATATATTATCATTGAACTTTTTTTTATGAGTAACATTTTAATTATTAAAAAAACATGTTTTAAAATTTTCAATTAATTTAATAATTTGTAATAAGTACTTTTTAATTCAAACTTTTATAAAATATATCATTAAAAATATTTTTTTAATAGCAATAATATTTGACTCAATTAATAAAGTTTGAAACACTTCATTTGTATAATTTAGATTTGATTCTCACCGCCATAGCCCTTAGAAGGTGATATGTAAATACGACAATAAACTTTTATTGAAATTTATGACATATTCAAAAAGTAACCTGTCTTCACCCTAAACTTCTTTTATAAAAAGAATTGTTTAATAAATACTGAAATACTTTCGCAAATAAACAATTTTAATTCAAATTAGTCCTCCGTTAACCCATCTGAAAGCAACACACTTTGACTTTTAATAAAGGGAAAAAAATCTGCTCAAAATGTGCTCTTTTCATTGGGAAAAATACATTTTATCACATTAAGCAAACTCTAATTACAATTTTAGTACAAAAACTTCAAAATTATATAAAACATTCCCTAAATTTTCATAAAAATTGAAATGTTAACCAGCCATAAATTTCAACCTTTTTTTTATGTCTTAAATACATGATAACCCATAAAATACACATGATCATTTTAATTTTTTTTTAACACTTCTTAAACTCAGGTGAGGATCTAACGGAAGGCTTAAACACTTAAAAAGAAAAAAAAGAAAAAAAAAAAAGCTAACTGAAGTAATTCATAAATTCAGAATTGGATCTAAATTGAAAACCCAAAACTGAGTAATGCGTTGTTGAATTCTTCAATCTTCAATATAAAACTGAAATTACGAAATAAATTTGTAAAACTAAACTAAAAATAAGCAAGGAAATGACTGGAATTTAAGTGAAAATAGAACCAAACACATACTAAACCATCAAAATTAATAGTTCATTGACAAAGATAACGGATTTGGTAATAAAAATACCTATAATGTTTGTTAACAGACTTCACGAGGTAAAATGTATTTTACCCTTTTTCATAATCCCATCTAAATCGCTGTTATAATGTTTGTTAGCTGCTTATTACATGGGAGTCCAGTTACCGGGATTGCGCAGCTTTGAATAGTTCTTGCCACTTCACAGCATCACTTCCAGGACCTTCCCCCTACATAATATATGCGTTTTAGCATCAATAATTTGCATAAAGGAATTAAGCAATACAAGTAAAAAGAAATTATTATATTATGAATAATATCAAACAAATGCTTTTCAGTCACGGTTTTCGAATTGGAGACGTAGAGAACAATAATAAAGGCAGAAAATCAACAATGACAAGTTAAAAGATTCTCAATATTGGATCACATGGACATTGATAAAGTAGAGAAAAGTATCGCCTTGATGATAAAGTAGTGGAAAGTATCGCCTTGGTTAAATAATTCACCACATTACACTCTGCAGTTCAATAAACTACTGCATTTCAGATTCACATTTTATATTCTTTTTCATTTCTGGCCGTGAAACTCAGACATTAATGGAAGAACAAGGATGAGAGAATTTAGAATGACTAATAAAAGAACATTAAAATACAAATTATTGAGAAGATTTCGTGTTCTCCATTTCCTATAACATTGTTATAATCACAGAATCACAAAACAACTTCCTGTAAACTTATAAAGCACTCAAGCTAATAAATAATCCCAGACAGCAAAAATCAGAAAAAGGGGGCAGTTTTTTTTTTTTTTTTGAAAAAATCTCAAAGGAAATATAGATAGTCAGAAAAGAAGCATATTAAAATAGTGGAATTTCATTTTGTCAGTTAAAAGAAGAAGTATATTGGACAGCATAATCAACAACCTCCAACTCCACATAGTTGAAAACAATCCAGGTTTACCCACTTTCACAGTTACTTCCACCATATGAAAGCTTACATGTAATCATTAAGCACCAGCGAAGCCATAACAGGTATAAATTGATTAGTAATAACTAATAACAATAAAACCAAGAGCCAAACATTCTTACTAATATTATCTAGAAGGAAAATGATATTAATGTTACAAGACAAATAAACCTTTCATCAAAATAAAAAATACAAGTGATCAATCTGCATTCCACAAGTTATTTATGTAGTCAAGGGCTCATTCTTTTAAGAGCATAGATATATTCCTAAGAGAAACAATGCTTTCTACTGTGGGAACCATAAAATGTTCAGCAATTAAAAATTGATAGAAAAAGTAAGTAAAGAAAATATATTTATTAGTACTTTACATATGATCATATATGGATTGTATGAAAACTTTATTAATTCACTTCGAGTGCCAGGTGGTCAAACTACGGTGTGCTCTTCATGATGCATGCACGCATGTGAAGTGCAAATATTTCATAAAAACCGATGCCACCACATTTATTTATTTATTTTTGGGTGAACCATTCAGCATAGATGGAAGGAGGGCAGAAATTTCACTTGTTAAGAAAGCTGAGACATAGTACTATCACGATTCTTTCTGCTTAGCTAAGTAAGATTGGCCTTAACTTTTGACTACAGGATGTATATTTTTCCATGCCATATTCACATTCACATCACAAGTACAAAAGCCATAGCTTATGCTACATAGTACAAAATCCATTAATAGTTTACCTCAACAGAATTAATTTCATATACTTTGCCTTCTGTGAATTCTATATCTAGTACTTGTATGCAAGCCTCAGCAACGACAATTCTGCTGGCCTCTCCAACAAGGTTATCTCCTGGAAGCCAATTGTCAAATGCTTAAGGAAAAAAGAAAGAAAGAAAGAAAAAACCAACCAAAATATATATAGAACAATAATATTAGAATTATCCACTATGCTGACCTCTTCTGATAATTACCATCAGTTTACCCTTGAGTAGTCATTTAGGCTCTGTTAGCATTGTTTAAAAATTGAAGAAAACTGAGGGAAGAAGTTATTATTATTTCTCTTCTACCTTACAGTCAGGTTACTCAGCAATATGTACAGGAAAGGAGGTGACCATAGACAGTTTCAGCTCCTTGATATTTGCCTGATAGAGAAGATATCTCCTTTTAAAAAATAAAACTAAATCCTTCATATTAGGAAAAAGAATTATTTACAAAACATCTACAAAATCTTCCTAATACTCCGGAGATTTGAGAGAAGGAAATTTGGAATTCCACACTCTCCCTTAAGTGGGGAATATATGTTAATCATTCCCAGTTTAGACAAAAGCATGTCAATCTGAACTCCTGGGATGGTTTTAGTGAGTATGTATGTTGTTTTCTGCTGTGTGAGTATATAAACTAATTCAATGACCCCTTGTTCTATCTTTTCTTTAATGAAGCGATGGTGAATCTCCACATATTTGGTCCTATCATTATGCACTGGGTTCTTTCCAATGCTAATAGCTGCCTGGTTATCACAAAATAACTTCATTGATGTTGTAATTGGCGGATAAAGTTCTTCCAATAGCCATTGTTTCCACATTCCCTCACATATTGCGTGTGCCAAAGCTTGAAATTCAACTTCTGTACTACTACTTACAACGTCTGACTACCTCTTACTCCTCTAGGTAACAAGGTTGCTCCATAGATAAAAGCAATAACCAGAGGTTGATCTCCGATCTGTCAATGATCCCTCCCAGTCAACATCTAAAAGAATTTCTATACCCCTACTGGTTCCCTTTTGAAAACTAGTCTTCTTCCTAGAGTCATCTTCAAGTAATACAATATTCTGTACACTGCATCTTGATGTTCTTCAGTAGAGTTATTCATAAACTGACTAACCATGCTGGCTGCAAAGCTAATGTTTGGCCTTGTGTGGGACAAGTAGATTAACTTCCCCAATAACCTTTGGTATCTTCCCTTGTCCACATTAGCTGAGTCTTCCTTTGATCTAACCATGTTGAATGGATCCATTGAAGTTTCAAAAAGGCTTACATCTGAGCATATCAGTCTCCATCAACAAGTCTACTAAATAATATTTTCGTTGTGACACAAAAATATCTTTGCTTGATTGTGCTTCCTCCATTCCAAGAAAGTATCTCAAGGTTCCAAGGTCTTTGATCTCAAACTCCTCACTAAGAATCCCCTTTAGCCAAGTTATCTCTTCTTTGTGATTTCCTGTTACAATTATATCATCAACAGAAACTATAAGTATAGTGATCTTATCACCTAAGGATCTCTTGATGAACAAGATATGATCTAACTGCCCTTAAAAATATCCTTGCTCCTTAATGGCTCTAATGAATCTCTCAAACCATACTCTTGGAGATTGTTTGAACCCATAGACCTTGGAATGCATTTTTAACAGCCAGTTGATGCTAACACCAGTCAAGATTAGCTGCCAAAGATAACAAAACTTGTATTGTGTTGAACTTTGCAGCAGGGACAAATATCTCCTAATTGTCAATTCTATAAGTTTGTGTAAAGCCTTTTGCTACTAATCTTGCCTTGTACCAATCTATGCACCCATCAGCCCTATATTTGACATTGAAAACCCACTTGCATATTTTCCCTAAGGGAGTTGAGTGAGTTCCAAGTGTCATTTTTTCTGTAATACCCATAGTTCTTCATTTACTACCTCTCTCCACAGATGTTGTAGGGCTTCTTGTATGCTGCTAGGACTCTCTACGTTGTTGAGATTGGTGATAGTGAAGGCCTAACTTCTCATAGAAGATGAAGTCTGAGATAGAGTTCTGAGTACAAGACTCCTTTTCTTTGGGCAATAGGGATATGGAGATCATTAGTTAAACATAAATCATCTGTAGAGGAAAAAGAATCTTGGTTACCTTGAATGTCTTCTTTAAGAGTTAAACTCAGGACGTCTGCTTAGCAAGGCTTAACCTTGAATGTCTTCTGTGGGAGTTAATCTCAGGATGTCTGCTTAGCAAGGCTTAAGAAGCAAGGGTTGTTCCAATGGTTTAGGATCCTTCTAACGCCTTGAGTAGACCTTAAGCTCCTTGTTTCCTCCCTGAAAATTAGAAATAGGAATTGGGAGGGTTAACAGTCACTGTTTGAGAATCAAATTCTGTTTCAAATTGAGGTTGAGGATTGATGAGAAAATCCCAAAACTGATATTTTTCTTGGCACATAGAGTTCTCCCCCTAAATAAGAGTTTTACATAATAAAGCATATTCTCAAGGAAGGTCATATTCATGATGTTGTAAGTTTCCCAATTGGAAGGAGAGTAACATTTATAGCCCTTTTAGTGAGGAGAATAACCTAGGAGGAGACATTTGACAAACTTTGGATCAAGTTTGCTTCCTTAATGAGAAGGAACAAGAACATAAGCACCCAAAGACTTTTAGAGGAATATCAGTAACCATTCCGTCCTGGGGAAAATTTTTAGAAAGAACCTGACATGGTGTGTCAAATTTTAGAATTCTTGACAGTATTATATTGATTAGGTAGGTTCTAATTAAAACGTCTTCACCCCAATTAACTCAAGAAGGTGTCTATTCTTTCTCTCAACTATCCCATTCTGCTGAGGGGTATAAACAAAAGAAATTTGGCGAACAATACTCTTTTCTAGAAGATAATTCTCAAGAGTTAAGTTGAAATATTCTTTAGCATTATCTAACCTGAAAACCTGAATTTTTTTCTAAAATTCATTTTGGATCATGAAATGAAAATTTTGAATATAGATCTTGCCTCTGACTGATCTTTTATGAGAAATACCCAAATGATTTGGGTATAGTCATCAACAAAATATACAAACCAATGTGCACCGTTAATATTTTGAATGTGAGAAGGCCCAATTGTCACTATGAATAACAAAAAAGGCTGGGAAGTTTTGTAACAATAAAGAGAATAAGAACTACAACAATAACAGCTAAACCTTTTCTTATTAGATGGAGTCGACTACATGAATCAAACAACACTACAGTGACCTATTATAAATGAGGTCAATAGAGAAATTATTAATTGTTAAATCTTTCTTAATAATTTCACCCATTACTTTCTTTGGCCTCCCTCTACCTCTAATTATTGAGCTGCTCTCCATCTAATGTACTCTTCTTAGTGGGACTTCTGTAAGTCTTTTCCACACATGGCCAAACCATCTTAAGTGAGATTCTATTATCTTCTCTACAATAGGTGCTACCCCAATTTTCTCTCTACCACACTTATTCTTAATAATATATCTTTTAATGTGTCCACACATCTAACACAACATTCTCATATCTGCGACACTGAGTTTATCTTCATATTGTATTTTAACTGCCTAACATTCAATACTATATAATATTACAAATCTTATAGTTTTACAGTAGAATTTTCTTTTAACTTTGAGCAGTATTTTTCTATCACAAATGGCACTCAAAGCCTTCCTCAATTTCATCCATCTTGTTTAAATCCTATAGTTTACATCTTTCTTTACTTTTCCATTATTTTGTACAATAAATTCAAGATATTTAAAACTATGCATATCTTGACTAAGGAAGAGAAAGACAAGAACATGATTTGTCTTCCCCCAAAAAAACAACCAAGTACATCCTAATTGTGATAAGATAGACCCATGATTATGAGAGAAGAACCACTTGATAATTTATTTAAGCAAAAACTACTCTTATAACATTAGAATTTCGTCCAAGTAAGGGAGAGGAAAAAATAGAAGTAAGGTAGAGGGAGGAAAGGAGAGAAAGAGAAGAGAAGAGAGGAAGGAAGAAGAAAGAGAAGTCTAGAGGACTAAGTACTCAAGGTAAGTTAACTTAATCTCCACTTGAATTCATCTTTTCTCTTCATCTTCGGGTTCAAAACTCACCCTTCTCTTATTTAAGCTACTGAAAAAGTTAAGGGAAGGAAGGAATCTTGCCACTTCCTTCAAGAAAAAACAAGAAAAAGAATTCACTAAGTGAGTTAGAGAGATTTTTAAGTATGTTTAACAATATCTCTTTTTAAAGAAAAGTTTTGAAATTTATAACATTTATATGGGATTTTGATCCTAGAACTTTGATGAAATTTACAATATTTAGTACTTTGACGATTGGCCATAGATATTGCTATATCATGTTACATGTTGATCTTGCATGTGATATATGTTTGAATACTTAGGTTGATGTGAAAGGTTTTGCAAAGGTATGGCTATGGGTGGCGAAATTTAAGGGTTTTGTGTTGTTGTTATGTATATTTAAATGTGATAAAAAAATTGAAGGGTTATGGTTAGAGTGATAAAATAAATATGCCCTTAAACATTCAGAAGAAGACTATGAAAAATTTCTGTTGAGAACAACACCCTTAATAATACATGATTTAATTTTCTATTTTCTTGAAAAAAGGATGATGAAATTTGTTAAATTAAGTGTAAAGAATCTAATTAAAATGTGAAATGAGTAATCCTATAGTTAGATGAAAATTAGGAAGAAAATGCAAGAGGATTTAATAAAGGGATGAACTAAAATCTTAAGAAGGATTTTGGTTAGAAAACTGAATTTCGGAGCAAATAGAAAAGCTTCTGTTTTTTTAAATTTTGAAAAGAATCGGTTAGGAACTAAAAAATATTATTAACATTAAAAATATAGATATATGTCTCCTGGATTTTTAGCCACTGGAATAACTCAATTTAAATTTTATACGAGAGAGATATGGTCAGATTAGTAAGCAGTGATCAGAAACTAGTTAACAGAAGTAGAATCTGTTAGGTAAGTTTCTGTATTTAAATTTTTGAGCAAAATATGTAGAGAATTAAAAGAAATGGTTAACATAAAAAATATAGATATATGTATCACGAATTTTTAACTACTGAAATCATTTAATTTGAAATCTATATGAGGGAGATATGATCAGATTAGTAAGGAGAGGCCAGAACCTACTAAGAAGAAATAACATTGAATTTGAGGGAGTAATAACACCAAGATTATTTAAGATTTCACTAAAATGTTCAACATAAAAGTTTTAGAGGATTGTCTTATCTTTAAATAGACACCAAGATCACCTCAATTGAAGTTAAAATGAGGAGGTTATGCTCTGATTAGTGAGAGAAGGTCAGGCTGAACGAAAAATCTGCATCAGGGGACAACACAACACTGAGTATGACCATGTTCTAAGATATGGCCAGGCTGTGTTTGGTGCGGAAAAGGGCTTTTTGAAGCCTAGAGCATAGTTGTGTTACAAAAAATGACCAAGACGTGTTACAGCACACATCCAGGCTGTGTTGGGAGTAATAAAACTTATTTTCAACACTTTTCTGTCCTAAATGAACTTCATTAACTATATAGTAATAATAGAAACCAAATTGAAGAATAATGCCCGATAATCTTTGTGAGAACATATGTTGAAAATGATATAAGTAGGAAAAAAGTGGCTAAAAGTCAAGTATAAAGAAAATGAAGAGATGAAAATAATATTTAAGAAATAAGAAGGATCTTATAAATGAAAATAATAAATTATTAGTGTATGTTTTAGCCATTGCCATTGCCATTGCATGAACTCTTTACCATCTTAAGTGTGTAATTATGATATGAAAATATTTTATAACGTGATATTTGAAAATAATTATGTTCATGGTATGATTCTATTGTACCAATAATTTTTTGTAATTATTATGCTTTGATGATAAATAATGGCATGTGAGTATAATAAACATACTTGTTATTGAAATTATATTTTTGGCTATTAATGTGAAAAGAAAATAAAATAAAAGAAACGAGCACGGTTATATGGCAGTCCATGTGATGCACCAGCAGGAATACCCTACTCATGGCTATAATTATACTATTGAAAAAAGAAATAGAAAGTGTGTCATGTCGGACGGAGCGAGAAAAGTCCGTACTAGAAAATAGAAAGTACTCACCCTGGCTATGGTGGTTTGATATGAAAATAAGTTGATAGACATCACATGATATTCTAAAAATAGTTATTCATGCCATACACGTCATTACTGTATGATTTTCATGTGTATAGATAAAGTACATTTATGTGACCTAAGATATTTGTTGTAGCTTATACAATATATTGATGATAATTATGATTTATTATTGAATCTACTGAGATTTAATTCTCACTAAATTTTCATATAATGTTCAGAAGACTAAATATACAGATTCTCTCTATGACCAGCTTTTAGCGTATGTTGGGTCGAGTTAGCTAAGATTCTGGTGAAAGTACAACTACCCGCACTCGTATCCCTAGAACTGATCAACATGGATGATTAAGATGTAGACATATATGTGTTTAATTTTTGTACGGACATTTTTAATTAGTGATGTGTATGTAAACGCAGAATTGTATCAATGTTAATGGTATACCATAAATCTTAATTATACTTGGTTAATTTAATTGAATGTTAATATGAGTTAAATAGTTAGTAGTAAACAAATAATGACTTCATAGGACTTTACAAATATATATTTAAAAAAATAGAGTTGTTACATAATAAAAATAGAGTTGTTATACATATAGTCCTTCAAAAGTTCTAGATTTCGCTTCATTCACAGCTTTCTTAACGTCTTTTTTAGCAACTTTATATTTTTTTCAATTTTCATAAACTTTACGTAAGTGCCACGCTTTATAACACTCCCTTTTAATCTTAATCCTATCTTTCACCTTTGTGTCCTATCCCTAAGATTCTTTACCCTTTGGTCCAACACCTCTTAATTCTCCAAATATCTCTCTTACTATATTCTTGATCCCTTTGGCCGTCTCATCTCACGTATCGTTAGCATTTTCTAGACCTCCCAAAGCCCCTCTTCCTCCACTGTTCCTTGAAAATTTCTTTGTCGTTCATTCTCCAAAAGCCACCCCCTAATTCTTGGAACCGTTTTCTTATTTTTTCTTTCAACTCTTCTTTTAACCCGTACGTCCAAAACTAAAATTATGTGTTGAGTAACCAAACTCTTTCTAGGTATGACTTTACAAATTGTGCAAAACTTTCTATTTGATTTCCTTACAAAAAAAAAAATCTATTTGAGAGCTTGCTCCTCCACTCTTGTATGTGATAAAATGTTCTACCTGCTTCTTAAAGTAAGTGTTTGCTATTATAAAACTAAAGGTTAAAGAAAAGTCCAAAATAGTTTTACCCTCTTCATTTGCTTCTCCTAACCCAAAACCTCCATGTATACCCTTGTTTCTTTTAAAATCATTCCCTACATGTCCATTTAGATCCCCTCCTAAAATTTTTTTTTCTCCCAAAGGTATTTCTTGAACCAAACCTTCTAAATTCTCCCAAAAAATTCTCTTGTAATACTTTTCTAATCCAACTTATGGTGCATATACACTAATTACATTAAAAGTGTCCCGCTCCACTACAAACTTTAAAACTATAATCCTATCTCTTAATCTTTTTACATCCACCACATTGTTCCTCCACTCCTTATCAACTATTATACTTACACCATTGCTAGTTCTTGTCTTGCCAGTGTACTAAAATTTAAAACTCGAAAAATCTAATTTCTTCACATTTTCTCCTACCCACTTAGTTTCTTGCAGGCACATGATGTTGATCATTCTCCTAATCATGGTATCAACTATTTCCATTGATTTTTCTATAAGCGTGCCTACATTCCAAGTTCCAAAACAGATCCTACCCTCGTGAACTAACTTTTTTTATCCACACCCATTCATTAAAATGTGGGAACCCTTACATATTTTTCACTGCACCCGGGCGTCAATGTAGCGGCTCTTGCTCTTTTGACACTACATTCAAGCTATACAGCGCATTGCTTCCGGGCAACGACCTAACCATAACACTATCACTTTGTTTATCCATATTCATGTAGCTACGACAAAGTTTTACGTTGGCTGTCGCATGCCTAACACAACCCTCCTCTTTTATCCAGGTTTGGGACCGGCTATAGGAATATAGGGAGAGTTTTACTAAAATTATATTCTATATATTTTTTTTACTTCTACTTATACGAAAGTCATGTGTTTCCAAAATTTGTCTCCATGACTGTAACATTATATTTATTGTATCTTTCAATTCAACAAGATTATATCATCTACAAAAATTATACATTGAAGCCCCAATTCTTGGATATGTTCAATAACTGCATCCAAAATCAAATTAAAAAGATATAGACTCATAGATGAACCTTGATATAGTCTTATAGTTATGAAAAAATTATGTGTCCCCATTTTGTGTTCTCACGTAAATCATGATCCTATCGTACATATCTTTGATTGCTCAAATATAAGTAATACATACTCTTTTATTTTCTAAAGCCTTCCATAGAATCTCTCTCAACCCTTTATCATACGCCCTTTCCAAATTGATAAAAACCATATATAAATCTTTTTTATTCCTTTGATATCTCTCTATCAATCTCCATAATAAATAAATTACTTCCATAGTTGATCTTCCTGACATAAAACCAAATTGATTTTCTGTGACTTTAATCTCTTATCTTAATCTCTGCTCAATGATTTTGTTCAACAACTTCATAGTATGGTTCATGAGCTTAATCCTCCTATAGTTGGCACAGTTCTATATGTTCATTTTATTTTTATAGATAGAGATTAAAGTACTCATCCTTCATTCATCCAACATTTTCTTAGATCTCATCTCATTAAACAACTTAATGAGCCAATCTATGCCTTTCCTTCTTAGACATTTCCACACCTCAATAGGTATATTAGTAGGTCCTACTGTTTTGTTATTATCCATTCTCTAAGGTATAATTTCGGTCCTTTGTAATATTTAATCTATCAAAGTAACAAGAAAACTCATATGTTCTTAATTAAAAACAAGAATAAGAACTACGACAATGCATGGAAAGTTGGTAAACCTCAATTAGAAATTTTTTGGATGTTTATTAGCAAACATGATGCAAACAACTTTGCCAAGTACTTGAAATTTGGATCACCTATATGGAAATGCCATAACATAAATACAATTTTGTTATTTGAATTTGAAATCATATTCAAATTTCTAGAATTAATATCTATAAGGGAGAAAACATGATGAGCTCGAGTGGTTTTCCCATCCTGTCTATCATTGGTACTAATCTAGTGAAGTCCTTGATGGAACCATCCTCTCTACACTCACACTTAGACAAATAGATGAAAGTCTCCCTCACTAAATTGTGAGGATGAGATAGTATTATGATATATTATCCAAACCAAAAAAAAATACAAGTAGAGATCCTCAAACACAACAACCAGAAAATATCTAGAAAATAAAGTAAAGTGGAGAAAATTAAGTAAACAGGAAAGATAGTACCCTGCAGTAGTAATGGTTTTGACACTATAGCAGTCAACCTCACCGTAGCCTATTCCATATTTTCCTTCTCAAACCTCTGCCTTCCCACATTATTAATATCTCTTCTTCCTTAATCGAATCTAGCCCCTCACTCCCCACGTCACCCTCACTCCTCATTCTGTAACTAACTCATTTTCCTCATGTGTTTTTCCCTGCCTTCCACACACCAACAAAGGTTTTGGTCCTTTTGCCTTGGGCACTTCCTCCATATCTGTATTCTGCCCTTTTATCATGGGCTGCCCCCTCCTTAAGTACAACTTAGAGATAGGAGGCCAATTTCCATCAATACCACCTGTAGCATTGATATGAATGTAAATTATTGTATTTTTCTCCCTTAATACTTGATCTTTTGTATATAATTACTATCCAAAAACACTTATTAAGCTTATATTGTGATTTATGAAGCAATTGGAGGCATTAGATGCAAAATGAAACTAAATTGAAGCAAACAAGTAGAAAATACAAACATCCAACACAGAATGGCCAGTGTCACCAAGCGTCGTGATGCCAACCTTGTAGAAAATGTGAAGAATTACAGTATTTTCAGCATGGAAACAGTAATTCCAAGCACTGCAACCCTATAAACCCAGTAATCTCAGCATCGCAATGGCAAAAAGCTAGTGTCGCAATGCCAGAATACATAATTTCATTGTTGAAATCCAATAGTTGTAGCGTCGTAGAAAGATAAATAACAACTCTAAAGTTTAATAACTATGGCATTACGATGGTGACCCTCGAGTCATAATGCTAGAAGAAGTCTAATTCGATCAAGATTACAAAAGAGGCTATGTCACGACAATGTAGACTTACCACCGTGACGCCAGTGCGGCAAAATTGTCTATAAATAGCAAAGTCTTAGGTTTAGTTGAGACATCCTAAGACACACCTCTTGGATGAAATTTCACAGTTTTCACCTATCTCTTCTCCTTTCTTCTTTATTTTATTTTAGATTTTCATTATGGCCCTACATGACTAATTCTCTCTAGTTAGTTGAGGAAGATAGAAACCTCAAAATTATTCATTGTAAGATGTGATTCCATTTTCATTTGATCAATTTATAATTAGGTATTTTTGTTCTTCTACTCTTCTTATGATTGCTTCATTTGATTGTTAGGATGCCTACTAATTTATTGCTTGAATCAATATATTGCTAAATTAGATATCAAATCCGAAATTATTTTCTCATTCTAATTTAAAAAACAACTATTTTTAATAATTTGCTATGCCAGGGATTGTTAAACCATAGGAAGAACACTGAATTAAACAAAATAAAATTTATTGTGTTTGTATTGTATAAATTTACTAATCTCTCTAATTCTTATTGCTACTATTAGATTAAATCATTAACACTTATATAGGGGTTGTTAGTAGTTAGGGTAGATTAGGTCACTCATACTCTTAAGTAACTAAAACTAAGGAGGGATAGGAATTTACTTCAAACAATAAATATTCATGAATTGATGTTTATATCCATGATAAATGAATTTCGTGATGATGGATGTTGACCTAAACCAACATTCTTTATATTAATTTCTCACTACTATTAATTATCTTTTATTTACTGTTTTACTTGTTTCTTTTTAATTTTGATGTCAGTCCCAAACCCTCTTCTTTATTTAAATAAAAACAATTCTCAACTAGACACTGTGGGTTCGCCTTTCACTCCCTCTATTGCATTTATTTTCAAAGTGTAACGTTTTATTATTTTTTGGTGCCTATGATAGCCCGCCAAGCATCCACCTTGTCTTCAAGTTGAAAAGATGGGAACTGATTTTTAATAATATCTATCTCTTCCCGATTACTGTCACACCCATCCACCTTGTCTTCAAGTTGAAAAGATGGGAACTGATTTTTAATAATATCTACCTCTTCCCAATTACTGTCACACCCAGGTAGTTGCTGCCATTTAATCAATACCTCCCTCTTACCATTTGTGAGAGTTTGAATCTGTTCCACCTTTTTAGGCCTTACCAACAGCTCCATTTCATCAAGTAGAAATGTGGGAAAAGATTGCACTTGTATAGCTGGATGGAGAGCTTTTTTAAGCTATGACACGCAATCTGTAAGCCACTTGTCCTATCTTCTCTAGGCCTCAGTAGGGCCCATTAAACCTTGGAGCTAATTTTTTATTCACTTTCCTAGCCAAGACTTCATTTTATAAGGCCTAAATTTTAAATACACCCAATCTCCTACATCAAAAGATACATCTGTTATCAATGGAATTGTTTGGCAATTTATTGGTCATTAATATCAGAGTAATCTATAGAATTGATTGGCAATTTACTGGTCATTAATATCAGAGTAATCTATGAAATTATACAGCTGTAATTATGTTATTCTTTCATTAATTAAGATAGCCCAGATTTATGTAATTATGTTATTTTCTCATTAATTAGGATAGCTCAGATTTATGTAATTATGTTATTCTCTCATTAATTAGGGTAGCCCAAATTTATGGTAATTTAGCTTAATTATAAGGTTGAATTTTAGCATGTATAAACAATATACATATGGAAAATCTCCAAGAGGCTGAGGTATGTTTTTGGCCTACCTTTTTCATAGTTTGTCATGGTATCAGAGCCTCTCAAGATCCTAGCCTAGTCTAGCCAGCAGTTTCTCATCTTTTGTTTTTTTTCCTACACTGCTCTAGTTCATAGATCTTTCTTAGTCCATAAGTGATCCTTCGTAAACATTTTTTTTCTCAGCTTCATGTCTATGGAAAAATCTGATGTCCTACTGGTTCGCCTTAATGGAAAAAAACTACTCAGTCTGGACTTTTCAATTCCAGATTTTTGTTAAAGGTAAGGACCTTTGGGGTCATGTTGATGGCACCAAACCTACTCCTATCAAAGCTACACACCAGGATGAACATGCCAAGTGGAAGGTAAAAGATACTCAAGTAATGGCATGGATCATAGGTTCTGTTGATCCCAACACCATACTTAATCTCAGATCTTTCAAGACTGCAGTTGATATGTGAGTCTACCTGAAGAAAATCTACAGCTAGAATAACACTGCTCAGAGATTCCAACTTGAACACGAAATTGTCATTTTTCAACAGGAAAGCCTTTCCATCTCTGATTTTTATTCTCATTTCATGAATATTTGGGCCGAATACACTGATATCAACTATAAAAACTTGACTATTGAAGGTCTTCGTTTGGTACAATCTATCCATGACACTACTAAACGCGATTAATTTCTCATGAAACTGAGAACGGACTTTGAAGGTATTCGGTCCAATCTCATGAATCGAGACCCTGTACCCTCACTGGATGCATGTTTAAACGATCTCTTTCGTGAAGAACAACGCCTTCTCACTCCAACCACCATGGAACAACAACTCTCCTCTATTCCAGTAGCGTATGCAGCACAAGGCAAGCCAAGAGGAAGAGACCTAAGTGTGGTTCAATGTTTCTGTTGCAAAGGTTTTGGCCATTTTACTTCCACATGTCCAAAGAAATTTTGTAATTACTGCAAAAAAGAGGGACATATTATTAAAGAATGTCCAATCCGACCACCCAAGCGCTCTGCTACAGTTTTACTGCCTCGGTTGGTCTTGGTACTTCTATGAATACAGCTTCTATGCAACAAAGTGCTCCTGCCCTTGTTCAACCTTTGACTCCTGAAATGGTTCAATAAATGATAGTTTTAGCATTATCTGCTTTTAGCCTCTCAAGTACTTCTTTTTCTACTTTTTCTCCTTGGTTCTTTGACTCTGGGTCCCACCATATGAAAAACAATGTTCAAGACCTTACCAATGTTATCAAATATTTTGGACATCTCAAGATTTATACTGTTGATGGAAATAAATTGCCTATAACAGCCACCAGTTATATCTCTTCATCTTTAACTGATGTCTTTGTCTCTCCTAATCTCACCAATAATCTTATTTTTGTTGGTCAATTGGTTGACAATATTTGTTGAGTAGAATTCTCAAAATCTGGTTGTCTTGTACGAGATCAACACACCGAGAAAATGATCGCGAAGGGGTCTAAAGTTGGACGCCTTTTTTCTCTCCATTCACCTGTGTCTCCCTCTTTCTTACTGCCTTTTGTTTCTTGTAATTATGTTTAAGTTGATTATCAAATGTGGCATAAGCGTCTTGGACATCTCAATTCCAATGTACTTCGTGAGTTGCTAAAATCTGGTTTCTTTGAAAATAAAGAGTACCATTCTTTAAATACTGTTAAGTTTGATTGCACTTCTTGTAGACTTGGAAAAAGTAAAACTCTACCTTTTCCAACTCATCAATCGAATATTAGATAGTCTTTTGATATGATTCATAGTAATTTATGGGGTATGGCACCTGTTATTTCTCATGCGTAATACAAATACTTTGTCACTTTTATTGACGACTATAGTCGTTTCACATAGATTTATTTTTTGCGCTCTAAAGACGAAGTCTTCTCTGCTTTCAAATTCTTTTACGCTTATGTTCAGACCCAATTTTCTTCAACAATTAAAATTCTTCGTTCCGAAAATGGAGGTGAGTACACATCTCATGTTTTTCAGGATCTTTTGCAAAGTAATGGTATTGTCTCTCAACGGTCCTGCCTTTCCACTCCCCAACAAAACGGGATAGCTGAGAGAAAAAACCATCATTTACTTGATGTTGTCCGCAATCTTTTGTTGGAATCTTCTATACCATCTTGGTTTTGGTGTGAAGCTCTCTCTACTGCTGTACATCTTATTAATTGCTTGCCTTCTCCATCATTGAACAACGAGTCTCCTTTCACTCGGTTATTTGGTCACCCACCTAATTATTCAAATCTTCGCACTTTTGGTTGTGTGTGTTACGTTCATCTTCCTTCACATGAACGCACTAAGCTCACTGCTCAATCTGTTGAATGAGCATTTCTTGGATACTCTACTCATCAAAAAGGATTTTTATGCTATGATCCTCATCTTTATCGGCTTCGAGTCTCTCGAAATATCATTTTTCAAAAAAATAAATATTTTTTTACCACCCACTGTGACCCTATCTCTTCTTCAATTTCTATTTTGCTTTTGTTTTTTAACTCTCCTGCAGGACCATCTTCATCAAACCCTCTCTTAGTATACAGACGAAGAAATACTGCTCCTCCAAATCAGTCATCAGCATCTCTTGGGCCTCTTCTAGATCACTCTCTGGCTGTTGATCCTGTACCTGCTCCAGAACCAGCCCCTCTACGCCGCAGTACTCGTGTTCGCAAACCACCAGAAAAGTATGGTTTTTTTTCTCTCTTATCCTTGACAGCCACTTTATCTTCTGTTCCTATCCCTTCTTCTTATAAACAGGCCATAGAGCATGATTGTTGGTAGAAAACTATTGACACAGAACTTCTAGCTTTAGCAGAAAATCAGACATGGGATGTTGTTCCATGTCCACAATTTGTCAAACCTCTTGGTAGCAAATTTATATTTTTAATAAAGTTTCGTTTAGATGGCTCCATAGATCGTTACAAGGCTCGACTGGTTGTTCTTGGAAATAGGCAGGAGTATGAAATTGACTATGATGAGACATTTGCACCTGTTGTCAAGATGACTACTGTGCGCACTATTCTGGACACCGCTGCCTCTCAATCCTGGACACTCCATCAAATGGATGTCAAACATGCATTCCTCCATGGTGACCTCAAGGAGGAAGTTTACATTAAGCTTCCCACCAGTATGCCAACATCATCACTTAATACAGTGTGCAACCTCAAACACTCTTTATATGGTTTGAAACAGGCACTCAGAGTATAGTTTAAGAAGTTTCGATCTACACTACTTGGCTTTTTCTTTACACAGAGTCAGTATGATTCATCTCTTTTCCTCCAACAGACTTCTAAAGACATTGTGGTACTCCTTGTTTATGTGGATATATTGTGGTGAGTGGTTCTGATCAAGAGGCTATCTCTGAAATTAAGCACTTGCTACATTCAACTTTTCACATGAAAGATCTTGGCCCACTCACTTACTTCTTAGGTTTAGAAGTCTATTATCAATCTCACAGTATATTTTTAAATATGCACAAGTATATTCGAGATTTGATCCAACGTGCCGGCCTCCTCAATGCAACCTCCGTTGATACTCTCATGGAAGTTAATGTGAAATATAGACAGGATGAAGGTGAACTCCTTGAAGATCCCACTCTCTATCGCTAGCTAGTTGGTAGTCTTATCTACCTAACAATCACTCGCCCGGACATTTCTTTTGCGGTCCACACTGTTAGCAAGTTCATGCAATCTCCTCGGCATTTCCACCTTTTCGCAGTGCACTGAATCATTCGATACCTCCTCGACACCTCCACCCGCGGCCTATTTTTTCCTACTAGTTCATGGCTACAGCTCCAGGCATATAGCGATGCTGATTGGGCTGGCTGTCCCGACACCCGAAAATCGACTACGGGCTGGTGTATGTTTTTCGGCGATGCTCCAATCTCATGGAAATGCAAGAAACAAGACTCGATCTCTAAGTCGTCTACTGAAGCCGAGTATCGCGCTATGTCTGCTGCATGCTCTAAGATAATTTGGTTACATGGTCTTCTTACAGAGCTTGGCTTCCCTCAAGCACAACCCACTCCGCTACATGCCGACAACACCAATGCAATACAAATTGCAGCAAATCCGATTTACCATGAACGCACAAAGCACATCGAGGTCGATTGTCACTCTATCTGGGAAGCTTATGACTGCAGAGTTATCACGTTACCTCATGTCTCGACATCTATTCAGTTTGCTGATATCTTCACCAAGTCTTTGACATGTCAGCGCCACAATTTTCTAATAAGCAAATTGATGCTTGTTGACTTACCAGCATCAATTTGAGAGGGGATGTCAATGGAATTGATTGGCAATTTGTTGGTCATTAATATCAGAGTAATCTATGGAATTGATTGGCAATTTGCTGGTCATTAATATCAGAGTAATCTATGGGATTATGCAGCTGTAATTTTGTTATTCTCTCATTAATTAAGATAGCCCAAATTTATGTAATTATGTTATTCTCTCATTAATTAGGATAATCCAGATTTATGTAATTATGTTATTCTCTCATTAATTAGAGTAGTCCAGATTTATGGTAATTTAGCTTAGTTATAGAGCTGAATTTTAGCATGTATAAACAATATATATATGAAAAATCTCCAGGAGGCTAAGATACATTTTTGGCCTACCTTTTTCATAGTTTGTCATCTGTACATTTCTTCTTAGCAGCAACTTTCATTTCTTCTTGTGCTCTTTTTAGACGCTTCTTAAGTTCCCCAAAAATCAAATTTCTTTCCTTTATGTGTTCATTCACCCCTTCCACTCGTAACACATCACTCGTGAATCTGAATATAGTAGGGGGTCTCAACCATATAAAAATTTAAAAGGGGTCACACCAATTGACCAATGGTAGGAGGAATTAAACCAAAACTTATCCCATGCAATCCACATAGTCCACTACTTAGGTTTGTGATAAATGGAAAAATTATGTATTAATGTCCTATCTTCTAACCCTTAACTCAATGTTGGCTTATGATTATTTCTCTATTTTTGTTCTTTTTATTTTTTTTTATTTTGGATATTGCTTGGCTATGCTCTCTTTTTGTATATGAGCAAGAGGCTTAAGAACTAAGGCAAAAATGAATATTTGAAGAGTTTTTTGAACTAGGAGTAAACCGAGAAAGAGCACACAAAGAACGGACTTCAAAAGGTTCAGAGGCTAAACAATTTCAAAAATGACCTGGCCGTGTTCTGTGACACAGCTTGAGTCTCAGATGCTCCAGATCCTCAAAACAGCCCAAAGCATGGCCTAATTGTGTCCTATGACACAACCATGTTTTGCGCCTGAAAGTCTCTATGTTTTTTATGTTTCAACACAACCAAAGTGAGGTATATGTATATATTTGAGTTTTTCTTGTTAAGGAGAGAGACTAGACATTCCAAAGCTAGGTTTTCATTAGATTTCCAGTTTCATTGTAGTTTAAGTTAGATTTTACATTGGATTGAAGGTTGTATCTTGTTGGATTCATCTCCATCGATTCATAATCGGTTTTATCTCTCTATTCCTATCTCTTTCTCTTGTGAGAAATTTGTATTGGAGAACTATGATTTCTTTAATGAAATTAAATTTGATTTCTGTTTCAATTATGTTTAAGTAGATTTTATTCTAGGATTTGAGAAATGTAACATCCCGTAATTTTTAGATATTTTCCTTATAAATTTTTCACCTTACATATATGTATAGAAATGTTCTAATATTAATGGAATAGGTAAAGAAAGAAAATCTAAGAGGAAATATTAGAAATAAACATGCTAAAAAAAGGTGAAATTCTTAGGTAAGGAAAATAAATTTTTGTGAAGTAAAAGTCTTAAAATTTCAAGAAAATTGGATTAGGGTAATTTTTTATGATTAGGAGAAAAGAAAGAGAAAGTGTGTCATGTCGGACGGAGCGAGAAAAGCCCATACCGGAGAGTAGAGGATACTTACCCTGACCGGGATAACTCGAAATGAGAATAAGTTGATAGCCATCATATGATATTCTGAAAATAGTTAATCTTGTCATACATATCATTACTGTATGATTCTTATGTGCATAGATATAATGCATTCATGTGACCAAAGATATTTTCTGTAGTTTATACAGCTGAACATGACGTGATAAGCTATATTGACAATGATTTATTGTTGAACTTACTGGGATTTAATTTTCACTATATTTCCATATCATATTCAGAAAATTAGTTATGCAGCCTTTTTCTATGACTCTGACTTTTAGTGCACATTGGATCGAGTTACTTTATATTGGGCAGATCTCAGAATCAAATAAGATGTTTGTGGTCGAATTGGCTCAGATCCCGGTGAAAGTGCAACCACCCGCACATGTATCTCCGGAATTGGTCAACCAAAATAAACAAGATTTAAATATCTATGTGTTTGATATGTTGCATATACATTTTGATTAATGATGTGTATGTGAACTCAATATTGTATAATAATAAAGAAAAAAAAAGGTTGTTACAAGAAAACCCACTTATGAATTACTATAATTGAATCGTTGAATTTTTATTGTGATTGTTTGTTGGTAATCAAATTATCTATTATGCATGACGTATGTTTGATGAAATGTTTGGCCACCATTTAGAATCAATTTTAGGTAGATAACTAATGAACTAAAAGAAAAAAGTTATCGTCAAAACTTATTAGTTAATTAAGGGTATTTTAACCACGAAAGTATGTTAAGATCCTCTAAGAATTGAACCAACTGGTTACCATAGATCTTAAAGGACTTTAAGTTAATCTAAACCACAAAAGAGGTTAGTAATGAACTCAGGCTAAACTATCTTTGATTGCTCAAATAATTATAATTGAAAATATTTACCTTTATTTATTCATAAAGGTGGTGAACCCCAGTCCTAAGTTTTTCATAATTGAATTTCATCTTATATCTAGTTTGGTTACTTGCAATCTCCCATTCGATATTTCTCACAAACTTCATTGATTCAGATAATTTATTTTGTGAGATATTGATAATTGATACATTGGTCTGTGAGTGATACAACTCGTATTTAATAATCTAGCTACAACTTTGCCATGCACTTGCAATATTTAAAAATAAGTTTTTGGCGCCATTGTCAGGAACCATTTAGTGTTAATATTAACTTATTTTACAAAATAACTAGACTGAATTCTCTTATTACTTTTCTTCTCATTTTTAATTTTATTTTATTTTGTTGATATATCTTGTTTCTCTTTCGTAGGTGTCATTCTTTTATGCATAGAAACCTTGAACACCTTGTTAAGTTCGATCTTGAGATTGAAAGAACATTACATAAAAGGAGAAGGGAGTAAGACTAAGCACAACCTACAATGGTGGAGACCGTAATAATCGATCTTTGAAAGACTGTACCACCCCAGACCCCCAATATAGTTAAGTTAGCAATGGAAGCCAACAACTTTGAACTAAAACTATCACTCTTGCAAATGGTCCAACAGAATCAATTTGGAGGTTCTCCCACTAAAGATCGAAACTTCCACCTCTCAGTGTTCTTGGAATATTGTGATACTCTAAAGCTCAATGGAGTTTCATCAAATGCTATTCACTTGAAGTTGTTTTCATTTTCTTTACAGGACAAAGCCAAAGCATAGTTACATTCTCTTTTATCATGTTCGATCACTACTTGACAACAATTGTCATAAGCATTTCTGACCAAGTACTTTCCTCCAAATAAGACGGTCCACCTGCATAACCAAATTACCACATTTGCCCAAAGAGATGTCTTTATATGAAACATGGGAACAGTTCACTATGGTTTGGAAAAATGATTAGTAGTCCACACCTACAATAAACTAATTTATAACACTCGTATGTCTGTAGATGTTACAACTAGAGGAGCCTTAATGAACAAATCAGTAGATGAAACCTATGAGTTGATTGAAGATATGACAGAGAACCGTTACCCTTGGTTTAGTGAGCAGCAATCATCAAGGAAACTGACGGGAAGTTATGAAATTGATGCTTTTGACCATCTGTCTTCCAAGTTGTCAACGCATTGTTTTAGAAGCTTGACAAGTTGAATGTCAATGCCGTTGGTTCGTCTTTTTCATTTACCTGTGATATTTGTGGATGTGTTGACCACGTTGCCAATGATTGTTAGCTTGGGAACTCCGCAACCTAGGATTGTGAGCAAATGAGCTTTGTTAGCAATAACCAGAGAAACAATCTTTTCAGTAATACTTATAATCCAGAATGGAGAAACTATCCCAATTTCTCATACAAATCCAATATCAACCCGCTTCCTCAAAATAATTTTAGACAGCCGCCTAGATTCCAGAATCAAAAACCTTTTAATCCTCCATCCCAGCCAAAGTCCAATTTAGAATCTCTAATGGAGAATTTTATAATGACTCAGTCAAAACAGAATAAAGAATTTAGAGCTCAAGACCATACAATGAATAACGTCAAAAAAGACAGCCTCTAAAATTGATTCGCTAGCTACTCATAATAAAATGCTTAAAGCACAAATTGCATAGCAAGCTTGCTCGTCAAACAGGAACTATGGCAAATTTTTTGGCCAACTTGAGAATTCTAGAGAACATTGCAAAGCCACAACCTTAAGGAGTAGTAAGCAGTTGGATGAGCCAAAGGGAAGAGGGGAGGCAAAAGAACCTCAGGATGAATCTGAAGATGCACAAGAGGAAGAATCTAAAGGGGAGAAAGAGAGAGAAAATAAGCCTAAGTATGTGGCTCTGAACTTTACAAACCACTAGTTTCTTTTCTCCAGAGATTAACCGAAACTAGATTTGAGAAGCAATATGAGAAATTCTTGGATGTGCTGAAGAAGCTACATTAATATCCCTTTCTTGGTAGTCGTTTCTCATATGCTCTCCTATGCCAATTTTTTAAGAAATCTTCTCAAATAAAAGAAAATTCAAGGAATATGCTACAGTGGCATTAAAAGAGAAATGCAATGCATTAATTCAGAATAAACTGCCACTAAAGTTTAAGTGCTCCAAAAGCTTCTCTATCCCATATTCTATTGGAGACATGCACATCGACCGAGCACTATGCAACCTTGGAGCGAGTGAGTCTTATGACTCTATCCATATGTAAGAAGCTACAAATGGCAACCTGAAGTCAACCACCCTTTCTCTACAATTGACAAATCGATTCGTTAAGCCTCTGATGGGTATTTTAGAGGATATTCCTCTAAAAATTGGTAAGCTTTTCATACCTATAGACTTTGTGATACTAGATATGGAGGAAGAAAATCAAATCCTCATCATTCTTAAAAGATCTTTCTTAACTACAGCTGGTGGCTATAATTAATGTAAAGAACGAAAAGCTTTTCCTGAATATAGAGGACAAGAAAATTGAGTTCAATTTAACAACTGCAATGAAATGTCCATATCTAAATGAATCTTGTTGTAGGATTGACTTGGCTGAACAAAATATAACTAATGATGTAATAAGCCTCTGTTTTACTAATCCACTTGAGCAATGCCTTGTGGAGAGTTCTTTTTCATGTGATAAACAAGTTGAAGTTGCTACATATGCAAAGATGCTCGATGAGAGCCATATTTTTCCTTCAAAAGCAAAGATAGAAAAAATTGAAGTGGACCTTAACCAAAAACAAACAATTGCGGAGGAAGTTAAAACTCCAAAAGCAGAACTTAAACCACTTTTTTCTAATATAAGATATGAGTTTCTTGACTTTGACTCTACATTCCCTGTGATTGTAAATGCTAAATTGAGTGTCAATGAGACTTGTAAGATGCTTGAGATCCTCAAAAAATATCAGAAGGTAATTAGGTATAGTATTGAAAATATTAAAAGGATTAGTCCATCTGTGTGTATGCAACGTATTTTGCTTAACGATGATCATAAGCCTTTTAGAGAGCACCAAAGAAAGATTGAACCAAAATATGAAAGAAGTAGTAAAAAAAGAGGTGCTCAAACTATTATAAATTCACATCATTTACCTTATCTCGAGTGGGTGAGCCCTGTCCAAGTAGTCTCCAACAAAGGAGAAATGACTGTTGTTAAAAATGATAATGATGAACTGATCCCCATAGAGTTGTTACAGGCAGGCAGATGTGTATTGATTATAAAAAATTAAATAAGGCCACCTATAAAGACCATTTTTTATTGCTATTCAATGATCAACTATTGGAAACATTCATAATTTAGTTATTTGGATAGATATTCGAAATTCTTTCAAATTTCCAACCACCTAAACAACCAAGACAATGTTCATATGTCCATATGGCACCTTTTCCTATAGAAGGATATCATTCGGATTGTGCAACAACCACTTTCCAACATTGTAGGATGCCTTTTCCTTCAAATTTTATTGAAAATATAATGGAAGTATTCATAGATAATTTTTCTATTTACGGTACCTCATTTGACCATTGTTTGAGTAATCTGACACAGGTACTACAGAGATAGAAGAAGTTAACCTAGTATTGAACTAAAAAAAATACCACTTTATGGTGAGAGAAGGTATAGTGCTTAGACACCTAGTGTCTAAGAGGGGGATTGATATTGACAAAGCAAACATCGAAGCGATTCATATCATGCCCCCAACATCCAATGCTAAGGAATTGAGAAGTTTTATCAATCATGCAGGCTTCTATAGAAGATTCATCAAAATCTTTTTCAAAATTTCTAAACCTCTAACTCATTTACTTTCTAAAGATATTGATTTTGTATTTGATACTTATTGCCTTGACACTTGTCAGAGGTTAAAACAAGCCTTAATCTCAGCACCCATTATCCAATCTCCAGATTGGAACCTTCCCTTCGAAATAATGAGCGATGTGAATAACTATGCCGTAAGAGCAGTATTTGGACAAAGGAGATAAAAAACCGCACGTCATCTACTATGCAAGCAAGACTTTTGATGAAGCCCAAACAAACTACTCCACCACAAAGAAAGAGTTATTAGCAATGGTATTTGCTATTAAGAAGTTTCGTAAATACTTGTTGAGATCCACAAATGTGGTGTATACTAATCATGCAGCTATCCAATACTTACTAAGTAAGAAAGATGTCAAGCCCAGATTAATTAGATGGGTCTTCCTTTTATAAGAATTTGACCTTAAAATCAAAGATAAGAAAGAGATTGAGAATGTGGTAGCCAACCACCTCTCTAGATTAAGGCAAGAAACCACTAAGGATATGAAGAATGAGCTACCTATTGATGACTTCTTCCTTGATGACCTTTTGTTTGCTGTCTCCAATGCTGAAGCCCCTTGGTATGCCGACCTTGTGAACTATCTAGTATGTGGCATAATACCTCATGGGCTGAACTATCATCAAGAGAAGAAGTTCTTTTTAGACATCAAGTCCTTTTATTGGGATAAACCATTCCTGTTTAAATGGTGTGTAGATGGTATTTTCATAAGGTGCATTCTAGAAGAAGAGGTCCCAAGCTTTGTCTCCCAGTGGCATGATTCACCCTATGGAGGCCATGCAAGCACATTTAAAACCACATCCAAAATACTCCAAGCTGAGTTTTATTGGCCTACTCTCTTCAACGATGTTTTTAATTATTTAAAAGCATGTGATCGATGCCAAAGAAATGGGAACATATCAAAGAAAAATGAAATGTCATTGAATAACATACTTAAGGATAAGATATTTGATGTTCAGGGAATAGACTTCATAGGCCCCTTCCCTCAATCATGTGGTAACAAATATATCTTGCTTGTTATGGATTATATCTCTGAGTGGGTGAAAGCAATAGCATCTCCCACCAATTATGCTACGGTGGTAGCTAAGCTATTCAAGGTGATTTTCCACGGTTTGGAGTGTTTTTGATAAATGATGGCGGTTTCCACTTCACTAAACAATAATTTCATAATCTTCTAAAGAAATATAGGGTCACTCACAAAATGGTTCTAATATACCATCTTCAAAAAAATGACAAGTTGAGATTTCAAATCGAAAGATCAAAACCATTTTAGAGAAAACAGTGTTAAAAACAAGGAAAGATTGGTCTCTCAAGCTTGATGATGCACTTTCGGCTTATCACATTACCTATAAAACTCCTATAGACACCACACCATTTTCGTTAGTGTATAGGAAGCCTTGTCACTTGTCAGTAGAGCTAGAGCATAAAACATATTGAACTATTAAGACTATCAACTTCAATTTGAAAGCCGCTAGTAAAAAGAGATGCCTACAGTTGAATGAATTAGATGAATTGAGGCTTGATGCATATGATAGTGTTAAAACTGTAAGGAAAGAACAAAGAGATGGCACGACAAACACATCTTGAGGCATGAGTTCTAAGTAGGAGATTAGGTCTTATTGTTCAATTGCAGGCTGAAACTCTTCCTTGGAAAACTTTGCTCCTGTTGATTCGGCCCATTCCAAGTGCAACAAATTTTTCTCTGTGGAGCAATAGAAATATGGAGTGAAGCGACCAAATCCTTCAAGATTAATGGACAACGCCTCAAGCATTATGTGTCGGGACAACCAATCGAGAAAAGAGTTAACCAAACTCTTTTAGAGCCTCCTTCAAGCTAAATCCATGTCAAAGGAGTCAAGCTCACGACTTTAAACGAGTATTTCGTGAGAGGCAACTCACATTTTAGTCTTGAGCTTCATTTTTTTTTACTACTTTTGATTTTATTTTTGAACTTGTTTTTACATTAAATCTTTTAATTTCTTTAGTTTGGTTGATGATATGTGTTTCTAGGTGATTTTTAAGTCAGACCTGATGTGTTATGACGTAGGAAAAAGGAAAAAAAAAACTTGGGAAAATTTTTGAATAGTGGCAAAAACTGAAGAAAGGGCAATATCCAAGGCCGAATATAAGTAGATCATGTTCCAGGCCACTGCCATACCCCATTCCCTTGCAAAAATTGATAGATTTCAGCCTTGAACACAGCTAGTCCGTGCTCCAACACAGTCATGCCTCATGTTCCAACACCGAGCACAGTCGTGCCCAGGTAAAAAAAAAAATAAGGGGAGAGAAAATGCAAAGACAGCCCGAAACACATCTAAGCCATGCTATCCATGCCCAAAATTATAAAAAGAATTAACACGGGTTTCCCTCTTTGGTTTCTATTCCCCCCCCCCCCCTTGCCCTAGCCCTCGAGCACAACAATTCTCTTCACCCCCCTCTAAGCACCTCCATTGCACCCCCTTCTAGCCCCTCAAGCTTCATCGCACCACTCTCTCCTCGTTCTCATGTGGCTATCTTTCCCTCATTCCAGTTAGTCTCGGCTGCCTCCATACCCTAATAGAGTTCTTCGTTCACTTGCATTTTTTGGCTCTCAACCGAGGTATTCTCTCTCTCCCTCTATTTTTGGGATTTGCTAAAGATTTGGCTAGATATTCTCTACTAGATTACTTTGGCTATTTGATTTTTCTAGTTTTTGGATTTTCTAGTTTTTACATTTGGTTTTATTTTATTTGGAATTTACTAGATTACTTTGGTTATTCTCGACTGAATTTGCTATTTTTCTGATTTACATCATTCCGACATCGTTCTAGCTATTTGCATAGGACTAGGACTGAAATTGCTATTTTATGGTTTACATCATTCTGACATTGCTAAAAGACCTGTTATATTGTATGGTACGGAATGTTGGGCGGTTAAAAGACAACATGAAGATAAACTCAACGTTGCAGAGATGAGAATGTTGCGATGGATGTGTGGACACACCAGAAGAGATATGATTAGAAATGAGTGCATTAGAGAGAAAGTTGGGATAGCACCTATTGTGGAGAAGATGGTTGAAACTCGCTTAAGGTGGTTTGGCCATGTGTGGAGAAGACCTGCAGAAGCCCTAGTGAGAAGAGTTGATCGGATGGAGAATAGTCCAATAATTAGAGGTAGAGGGAGGCCAAAGAAAACAATAAGTGAAACTATTAAAAATGATTTAATAGTTAATAACTTATCTATTGATCTCATCCATGATAGGCCACTATGGCGCCGTTTGATCCATGTAGCCGACCCCACTTATTGGGAAAAGGCTTAGTTGTTGTTGTTGTTGTTGTTATTGTTCTGGTTTCAATTGATTTACATTGTTTTGGACTATATGCTATAGTGCTATTGGGCTGTGCCGTTGAAATTGTAATTGTTCATCCATTCTTTTTTGAAATTTATTGTATATCATCGCTAATGACCCCAAAAAGAGTGAGAACTGACCCAGGTTTCTTTTCCCAATCCCAATAACCTCATAGAGGTCGAGGCAACCAACCGAACCAATTTCTTCATCAACTAAATGAATATGATATTGTGTTCATTGATGATAATTGTGAGAGAATAAAGCCCAATATAAAGCTCAGTTGACCATATCTTAATTGATTATTAGGATCCTTGTTTTTTCTTATTTTTTACCGTTACTATAGTTTAGGTATCTTTTTTGTATAATGTTGTAGTCTGCTTCATGATTTTAGGAGCAACTGCATGTATAAATTATGATTGTCTCTGAATAAAAATATGCTTCTGGGTCCAATATTTGCTTGACTATGTTTCGGACCCTTGCTCACAATAATCAACAAACAAAATTCGATAGACTAGTAAGACAAAAAATGCTGAGTACTCGATATCTTGAGGAATGTTTGGATTAGTTGGGCTTGCTTAGTGACGTCCGCTACTTGGTTGATCGGATTGGTTGGTCAAAATTTGTGAGGTTGCGTTACCCAACCTACGTCAGAATCATCTTAGAGTTTTTCAACTCTATTAACGTAATTCTGTTTCAAAGTCCCGACATCGATTAGGGTCTCGTTAATTTTAGATTATTTGACTATGGCTACAGTTTATTATTAGTTCAATTTAATGAATTATTTAAATTACCTTTCGAGAGTCCTAGAGTAGTTACCCAAAGTTTTAATGCAAATCAATTTTACAACACAGTTTCACTAAGGGACAGTATAATGCATCAATTTCAAAAGCATCATCAATTTGTAACCCCTGCTTTAGATACTTACAATGCCCACCTCATTTTTTGTAGGGCTGAGGGCAATGGGATTGTAAATAAACGAGTGTTATATTCCCTTTGGACTATGATAAATGCTAGTCAAGTTGACACTAGGGTGTTCATGGCACATCATAAGGCCAAAGTGGGTAACGCAATAAATGGTAAGGTTGTAGCAAGGGATTGGTGACTGCTATATCAAGAGGGTTAGGCTTAGGTCAAAATTTACAGGACCTGCAACCAATAGTTGACAACAAGTGAATTGATTTAGAATCCTGTTTAAACATGAAATTTATCGCAAAGAAAAAATCAACTATTGATTGCATCTCCGACAGTATAACCTATTCCGCCTATCAAGCTCAGATAAAACCTCTATGAGCTATCTGTAGTAACACTTACAAGGGAAAGAGTTTTAACTTCTTCTGTAACAACTTTTTATTATTATTATTATAATTATTATACAATATAGAGTTCACATACACGTCATTAATCAAAACGTACGTACAACATATCAAATACATAAATATCTACATCTTATTTATTCTGATTGACCAATTCCGAAGATACAAGGGGGGTAGTTACACTTTCACCAGAATCTGAGCCAACTCGACCACAAACATTTTATTTATTTTTAGGATCTGCCCATCATAGAATAACTCGATCCAACGTGCACTAAAAGCTAGAGTCACAAAAAAAATCTACATAACTAATATTCTGAACATGACATAGAAATATAGTGAGAATTAAATCTCAGTAAGTTCAACAATAAATCATCATCAATATAACTCATCACGTCATGTTCATCTGTTTAAACTACTGCAAATATCTTTGGTCACATAAATGTACTTTATCTATGTACATGAGAATCGTACAGTAATGACATTTATGATAGGATTAACTATTTCAGAATATCATATGATGACTATCAATTTATTCTCATATCTACCATCTTCTCCACAAAAGATGCTACCCTAACTTTCTCTCTAATGCATTCATTTCTAATCATATCTCTTCTGGTGTGTCCACACATCCAGCGCAACATTCTCATCTCTGCAACATTGAGTTTATCTTCATGTTGTCTTTTAACCGCCCAATATTCAGTACCATATAATATAGTAGGTCTTATAGCTGTACGGTAGAAATTTTTTTTTAACTTTAAGTAAAACTTTTCTATCACAAATGACACTCAAAACCTTCTTCCATTTCATCCATCCCGCTTGAATCCTATAATTTACGTCCTTCTTTACTTTACTATCATTTTGTATAATTGACTCAAAATATTTAAAACTTATAACTTATTTTAATATATGGTCTCCAAGTTTTACTTTTAAATTAGTATTTATTCGTCTTTTACTTAAAATACATTTAATATATTTTGTTTTATTTTTACTTATACGAAAACCATGTGTTTCCAAAATTTGTCTCCATGACTCTAACTTCATATTTATTTCCTCTTTTGATTCACCAATTAAGACTATATCATCTTCAAAAAAATACATTGAGGCCCTAAATTTTGTATATGTTCAATAACTGCGTCCAAAATCAAGTTAAAAAGATACAGACTTAGGGAAGACCCTTGATGTAGTACAATAGTTGTGGAAAAATCCTTTGTGTCCCCATTTTATATTTTCATGCAAGTCGTGATCCTTTCTTATATAAAGTCTTCCGTAAAACTTCTCTTAGCATTCTGTCATATGCCTTTTCTAAGTCAATAAAAATCATATACAAATCTTTTTGTCTTCTTCGATATCTGTCCATCAATCTCCGCAATAAGTAAATTGCTTTTATAGTTGACCTTCCTGACATGAAACCAAATTGATTCTATGTGACTAGAGTCTCTTGTCTTAATCTTTACTTAATGATCTTCTCCTATAACTTCATAGTGTGGCTCATGAGCTTAATCCCCCGATAGTTAGCACAGTTTTGCCCCATTATTTTTATAGATAGGGATTAAAGTACTTCTCCTCTATTCTTCCGGCATTTTCTTAGATTTCTTTATCACATTAAACAACTTAGTGAGCCAACTTATACCTTTCCTTACTAGACTTTTTCATACCTCAATAGGTATATTATTGGGTCTTACTGCTTTGTCATTTTTCATTCTCTTCAAAACTTTCTCTACTTCAAGCTTCTAAATTCTACGACAAAAAGTATAATTACGGTTCTCCTCTACAACATTTAGTCTATTAGAGCCACAGTCAACTCATATCTTTCATTAAAAAGCTCTTGAAAGTAACTCCTCTATCGTGCTTGGATATCTTGCTCCCTTACCAAAACATTTCCCTGTTCATCTTTAATACAGTTCACTTGATTTAGGTCTCTTATCTTTCTTTCCCTACCCTTCGTAAACTTGTAAATTTTTCTTTCCCCATCTTTAGTTCCTAAAAATTGATATAGCCCCTCAAATGCTCTAGATCTCACTTCACTCACAGCCTTCTTAGTATCTTTCTTAGAAACTTTATATTTATCCAAATTTTTATTATCTTTACATAAGTGACATGCCTTTTAACACTATTTTTTAACCTTAATCTTATCTTGCACCTCTGCATCCCACCACTAAAATCCTTTACCTTTTGGTCCAACGCCTCTTGATTCTCCAAGTATCTCTCTTGCTATATTCTTGATCCTTTTAGCCATCTCGTCCCAATCATTAACATTTTCCTAGACTTCCCAAAACCTCTCTTCCTCCACTCTTTTTTGAAAACTCCTTTGTTGTTCATTCTTCAAAAGCCACCACCTAATTCTGGAAACTGTTTTCTCGCTCTTCCTTTTCTACTCTTCTCTTAACTCGTACGTCCAAAACTAAAACTCTGTATTGGGTAGCAACGCTATCTTTAGGTATGACTTTACAATTTGTGCAAAACTTTCTATTTGATTTCCTTACCAAGAAGAAATCTATTTGAGAGTTTGCTCCTCCACTCTTGTATGTGATAAGATGTTCTACCCGCTTCTTAAAACAACTGTTTGCTATAGTAAAATTATAAAATCCAAGATAATTTTACCCTCTTCATTTGCTTCTCCTAATCCAAAACCTCCATGTATACCCTTATATCCTTTAAATTCTCTCTCTACATGTCCATTTAGATCCCTTCCTAGAAAAATTTGATATATTTCTTGAATCAAACCTTATAGATCCTCTCAAAAAATTCTTTTATGATACTCCTCTAATCTAACTTGAGATGCATATACACTAAACACATTAAAAATGTCTCACTCCACTACAAACTTTAAAACTATAATTCTATCTCCTAATCTGTTCACATCCACCACATTGTTCCTCCACTCTTTATTAACTATTATACCTACACCATTGCCAGTTCTGGTCTTACTGGTGTACCAAAGCTTAAAACCCGAAGAATTTAATTTCTTTGCCTTTTCTCCTACCCACTTAGTTTCTTATAGACATATGATATTGATCATTCTCCTAATCATGGTATCAACTATTTCCATTGATTTTTCTGTAAGTGTGCCTACATTTCAAGTTCCAAAACGGATCCTACCCTCATGAATTAACTTTTTTGCCCACACTCGTTCATTAAAGTTTGAGAACCCCTATTTATTTTTTACTGCAACCGAGCGTCGATGCAGCGGCTCTTGCTCAATTGACACATTGGTCTCTGAGGGATACGACCCATATTTTCCAGTTTAACTACAAATACGTCGTGCACGTGGTATTTAAACACAACAATTTGTCCCCCACAAAGCAACGGGGGTCAATTTTCAAACTTTGATTGACAACTTCTGTCTAATAATCGGTTTCAAGATGATTACCCAAACTAAAGTGAATTTGAGTACCCATAAATCTAAAGAGTTCTTTCTATAATTGGCTGATAAATATTCAATCCCTGTCTGATACAAAAGACTTAGGAATTCTATGTTAGGTTATGGTGATACCTTCTCTCCAATTGCCAAAATGGCTTTCATTTGGCTAATAATATCCATTGTCGCCATTCGACATTGGCTTCTTTATCAACTTAACATTAAGAATGCTTTCCTTCATGGAGATCTGAAGGAGATGTATATCGAGCAAACACCTAGTTTTGTTGCACAAGGGAGTTTAGACTAATGTGTAGGCTACAACAGTCTATCTACAGTATGAAACAATCTCCTCGAACTTGATTCAACTAGTTTAGCAGTGTGGATCAACAATTCAAGATGATTCATAGTGAAGTTGATCACTCAGTCTTTTATGTATAATGGTCTTCTGGTCACTGTATTTATCTAATTGTCTATGTAGATGACATAGTAATCATAGAAAATGATCAATAAGGGATTTCTCAGCTCAAGCAACATCATTTCCAGACTAAAGACATGAGAAAGTTGAAATATTTCTTAGAGATTAAGGTGGCACAATCCAACATTAGTATTGTAATCTCTCAAAGAAAACATGTCTTAGATCTTTTCGAAGAGACAAGTATGTTGAATTATAAACCAGTTGATAGCCCGATAGATCCAAATACTAAACTCCTACCTGAACAAGGAGAGCCTTTATCTGATCCTAATAGATATCAAAACTTGTAGAAAAATTGAACTATCTCGTGATCACTTGACCAAATATTTCCTTTACAGTAAGTGTTGTAAGTCAATTTCTACAATCTCCATACACAAGTCATTAGGATGCGGTGATTCATATTCTAAGATATAGTAAGGGTTCTTCTAGAAAAAGATTATTGTACGAGAATCATGCTCGAATAATTGGGTATGCAGGATATGATTAACCACAGGCTATTGTGTATTTGTTGAAAGAAACCTAGTTTCTTAGAAAAGTAAGAAACAAGAAGTGGTGGCTAGATCTAATGCAAAGGCAAAATATTAGACTATGACTCTAGATACATGTGAGTTAATATAAATTATATTTGTAACAAGTTTAGTGCATATAATCTATAAAGGGGAGTGTTAGAATTAATTATAAATAAATTATAGAATTATGAGTGATTAGGAGATAATAGTCATATCCATTGATTTAAATGATTATAATTATGTGATTTTATTTTTGTAATTAACGTCTTATCTATAATCGTTTTTAAATATCAGAGACTAATTTAGGCCTTTCTCAATTACTACATTCTTACTATTATGCTATTCTCCTACTTCTTCTCGGATTTCATAGAGAGAAGCTTTTACAAAACATTATCATAGTCACACGTGCAAAATGTAAAGAACCAAATTATAGACTTTCTCAAAAAAACCCTTGGGCAATACTTAGGTTTATTTCATTTGTATCAAGCTAGGAGCATATGACATGTAATTTGCAGCTTGAGCAAGGGAATTGGGGATTTAAGAAAGTTTTTGTTGTTAACTCTAAGTTAAGGATATATCAATCTTTGTATGCACAACATAATATAGATACACATTATCCTAGGTCATTTATATGCTCTTCGATAAATGGACCTGATCTCCCTTGCCCTTGCAAGACCTCTGCAATGAAAAGGATAATTAATCTAATTATTCATGTCCTATTCAACCTTTTCAACCCAGTGATGATTGGTTTGTTCTAAATACACCCATGTTAGAACAAATTCAAATAAGTTCTTCATGAACTGAGCCGAATGCTTAGTAGTAAGTTAGACCAAGAGTAGATGAGACAAAAATAGGTTAACCTGATTTGGACAGAACTTTTCAAACAAGTCAAAGACAGATTTGACAAATTCCAGCCATTAATTGACCTATACAGTCCATTAGTACCATCAACTCAAATGGTAGCTGATTTCGAGTTTTGGGAGACTTCTAATGCAAATGAAATGACAACCTAAGATCCATAATTTCCTAGCTATTGTTATTATCACAAAGAAACATTCAACCTTACTTCAGTCTATACCATAAGGATTCCTCATTTTTAAAACACAGTACATTGTTAGCAAATCACATGGTTGGTTTGTAAGATTATTGATAAAGGAAAATTTTAAGTGCTTATTGGTCATATTTTGTCCCCTTATTCATAGTAATTTGTGGATATTTCTGTGCTTTTGGTTATACTTTGTTCTGGGTACTGCTGTGGTTCATTTTGTAATTACAAGAGAGTAAAAGAAGACAAGAAGCAAGGAAAAGCAGTCATGGAAAGACCCTAAAAAACCTGGGATATGCTGAGGAGGAAGCAAGGAGGCTGCACGTCAAAAATCATGAAAAAACGAGCACCACAGCATGCAGCACGGCCTGGCCGTGCTTGGTGGCCTGCAACACGGCCAGGTCGTGTTCTGGGCAGATGATGCAGCACTTCCCCAAATTCCAGCCAGAAGCACGGCCAGACCGTGTCCTGGAACACGGCCGTGCTTCGGGGACCGTACAGAGCGTTAAATTTAGGGTTTTGGCCGCTCAAATGGATATATATGCTTGAGGATGCGCAGCTGCAGAGGGAGAACCGTAGGAGACACTAGAGAAACACTTTTTAGCCTTAGGAAACATAACTAGATTAGGTTTTTACATAGTTCTTTGAAGGATTTGATGTTCTAGAGTTGATTTTATTACTTTTAAAGTTGTAATTCATCTAAATACTTCTGCACACCAGGTTCTATCTTTCTACTTCTACCTTTACTTGTTCTTCTACTTCTACTACTTCTTCTTCTACTTCTCAATTGTATTGAACTACTATGAATTATTCAATGAATATGGTTTTGGTTCTTGTTTTGATAATGTGAGAGTAGATTCTATTTAGGATTTCGGTAAACCCAATTGTGATACAATGATACTATGCCTATAAATTGAATTATGGAACCCTAATTGTAATTGGGACTAGATTGATTTCGATTGACTATTGTATGCTTGAATTAGTTGATAGAATGTCTGATCACCAATCTATCACGTATTAGGTATTTAATTGATGAACTGAAAGGTGAAGATTAAAATCGGAATCCAATAGTTAATTAGGGTTGTCTTAATCACGAAAGTAGTTTAAGATACCCTAAGCTTGAATCAATTAATAGGAACGAGAAAACCGATTAGTTGCATTCTATGGTTGGCATAAAGTTTAATGGACCCAAGTTGAACTAAGAATCACGAAAGCAGGTAATTTGATTAACCTAGGTACGATTGGTAATGCTTGAAAGAGATTGCTAATTAATTTAGGCTAAATCATCCCCAATAATCTAGACAATTGCAATTAGGGGTAAATAACAGTTGTTGAGTATCACAAGCGTGGTGAACCCTACCCCTAGACTTAGCTTAATTGGTTAATTCGACTTGTTTAATTGCGATATTTGCCCATCAAATTATATCGATTTAGATAGCACTTTTTGTGAGATTTTGGTAATTGGCATTGTTCTCTGTGGAACACGACCCGTACCTGCCGAACTAGCTACAGCTACACCGTGCACTTGCGATATTTAGTAAAACATACATAACAAGTTTTTTGGCGCCATTGCCGGGGAACAATTGTCAATATTAGATATTTTACAAAATAGCTAGACTAGATCAATTTCTGTTTATTTTTCTTTTTATTTTTTTGCATAATTTTCCTTTGCTGATTCTTGCCTATTTTCTTCCCCTACAGGAGTGTTTCTCTTTTATGCGAAGAAACCGTGGGTTCATTGCTGAATTTGACCCAGAAATTGAACGCACTCTGCGAAGGATAAGAAGAAGACAGCGGCAAGAGAATTCTGCAACTACCATGGGGGAAAGAGATAATCGATCTCTGAAGGACTTTACTGCCCCAGACACACATGGCCTAAACCCCAGCATTGTCAAGCCAGTGGTTGAAGCAAATAATTTTGAGCTGAAGCTATCTCTCTTGTAGATGGTTCAGCAGAATCAATTTGGAGGATCACCTACTGAAGACCCAAATTTACATCTCTCAATGTTTTTGGAGTACTGTGACACCCTGAAGCTGAATGGTGTCTCCTTAGATGCTATTAGGTTGAGATTATTCCCTTTCTCACTGAGGGATAAGGCCCGTGCGTGGTTGCACTCTCTTCCATCGGGGTCCATCACCACTTGGCAGCAGCTTTCTCAAGCTTTTCTGGCCAAGTATTTCCCACCGAGCAAGACCGCCCATCTGAAAAACCAGATCACCACTTTTGCTCAGAAAGATGGAGAATCTCTATATGAGGCTTGGGAGAGATTCAAGAAGCTCCTCAGAGTATGCCCACATCATGGGCTGGAAAAATGGTTAATAGTCCATACATTTTACAGTAGACTAATTTACAGCACCCGGATGTCTGTAGATGCTGCAGCTGGAGGAGCTTTGATGAATAAAACGGTTGATGAAACCTATGAGTTGATTGAAGACATGGCCCAGAACCACTACTCCTGGTCTAGTGAGAGACAGCCTAGAAAGCCGGCAAGTATGTATGAAGTGGATACTTTCAATCATCTAACTTCTAAAGTTGATGCTTTATTTCAGAAGTTGGATAAGTTAAGCATCAATGCTGTTAGTTCACCTTCTCCATCTGTATCCTGTGAGCTTTGCGGAGGTATTGTCCATGTAGCCAATGAGTGTCAACTTGGGAGTTCTACAATTCAGGATTGTGAGCAGGTCAATTTTGTGAACAATCAAAGGAACAACCCATACAGCAATACTTACAATCCTGGCTGGAGAAACCACCCTAACTTATCATATAAGCCGAATGTTGGTGAGCAGCCCCAAAATAATTTCAGACAACCTCCAGGCTTCCAGAATCTAAGGCCATACAATCTTCCACAACCAAAGTCAAATCTGGAGGCTCTAATGGAGAATTTCATCTTCACACAGAGCAAGCAGAATGAGGAGTTTAGAGCTCAGAATCACAGCATGAATGAAGCAATAAAAGACCTGGCTTCTAAAGTAGATTCACTTGCTACCCATAATAAGATGCTGGAGACTCAAATAGCACAGCAAGCAAGCTCTTCAACCAGAAATTTTGGTAAGTTCCCTGGTCAACCTGAGAACCCTAAAGAACACTATAAAGCTATCACTTTGAGAAGTGATAAACAATTGGGTGAACCAGTGGAAAAGAAGGATCAAAAAGAAGTTGAGAAAAGGGATGTGCCTGAGCCAGTGAATGAAGATGAAGAGCCAATTAGTGGAAGGAAGGAAATAAATGAGCCTAATTATGTGGCTCCTAAACCGTATAAGCCACCAGTTCCCTTCCCTCAGAGACTAGCCAAGGCTAAGTTAGAGAAATAGTATGGAAAGTTTCTGGATGTGCTGAAAAAGTTGCACATCAACATTCCATTCTTGGAAACAGTATCTCAAATGCCTTCATACGCCAAATTTCTGAAGGAAATCCTCTCTAATAAGAGGAAGATTGAAGAATATGCCACTGTGGCATTGACTGAAGAGTGCAGTGCCCTAATTCAGAATAAACTGCCTCCTAAACTCAAAGTTCCTGGGAGCTTCTCAATACCTTGTTCCATTGGAGATGTGCAGATCACTAAAGCCTTATGTGATCTAGGAGCAAGCGTAAGCCTTATGCCACTATCTATTTGCAAGAAGCTCTAGATGGGAGATCTGAAGCCTACCACTATTTCTCTACAGTTAGCGGACCGATCCGTCACTCACCCGGTAGGTATATTAGAGGATGTGCCTCTAAAGGTAGGTAAGTTTTTCATACCTATTGACTTTGTGATATTAGAGATGGAGGAAGATAACTAAATCCCCATCATTCTGGGAAGGCTTTTCCTAGCCACTGTAGGTGCCATTATTAATGTTAAGGATGGAAAGTTTTCCCTGAATGTAGGGGATGGAAAAATTGAATTTAATCTTAATAATGTTATGAAATGTCCATCCTTAGGTGATACTTGTTGCATGGTTGATATAATTGAACAAAATATTGTTGATAATGCAATGAGTTTGTGCCCTACTGATCCACTTGAACTTTGCCTTTTGGATAGTTCTGTTTCTTGTGCTGAACAAGTAGAAACTGATACTTACACTAGATTGCTTGATAAGAGTTCTAAGCTCACCTCAGAAGTGAAAGATGAAAAACTGGACCAGGACCACAATAAAAAATCAGTTGATATAGAGAAAGGCAAAGTACCTAAGGTAGAACTAAAACCTCTTCCTTCTAACTTCAGGTATGAATTTCTGGATCCTAACTCTTCATATCCAGTCATAGTGAATACTTATCTAAATACTGAGGAAACTGGTAAGTTGCTTGATGTACTTAGAAAATTTAAGAAGGTGATTGGATATAGTATAGATGATATTAAAGGGATTAGTCCATCTGTTTGTATGCATCGTATAATAGTTGATAATAATCATAAACCTTCCAGGGAACACCAGAGGAGACTCAATCCCAACATGAAAGAGGTAGTCAAGAAAGAAATACTTAAATTGCTTGATGCAGGTATTATCTATCCTATTTCGGATAGTGAATGGGTAAGTCCTGTCCATGTGGTCCCCAAAAAGGGAGGTATGACTGTTGTTAAAAATGATAATGATGAATTAATCCCTACTAGAGCTGTTACGGGTTGGCGCATGTGTATCGACTATAGAAAATTAAATAAAGCCACCCATAAGGATCACTTCCCTTTGTCTTTTATTGATCAGTTATTGGAAAGATTGGCTAAACATTCGCACTTCTGTTATCTGGATGGATACTCAGGATTCTTTCAGATCCCTATCCATCCAGACGACCAAGAGAAGACCACGTTCACATGTCCCTATGGCACCTTTGCATATAGAAGGATGCCATTCGGATTGTGTAACGCACCAGCCACTTTTCAGAGATATATGATGGCTATTTTCTCTGATTTTATTAAGGAAATAATGGAAGTGTTTATGGATGACTTTTCAGTCTATGGTACCTCATTTGATGATTGTTTGAAAAATTTGACACAAGTACTTAAGAGATGTGAGGAAGTCAATCTGGTCCTGAATTGGGAGAAATGCCACTTTATGGTGAGAGAAGGAATAGTTCTGGGACACTTGGTGTCTGAAAGGGGGATAGAGGTGGATAAGGCAAAGATAGAGGTCATTCAGACTATGCCACCACCATCAAATGTTAAGGAAGTGAAAAGTTTTCTTGGCCATGCGAGCTTCTACAGGAGATTCATCCAAGACTTCTCAAAAATCTCTAAACACTTAACTAATTTACTTGTTAAAGATGTCCCATTTGTATTTGATAATGACTGCTTGCGTTCTTTTTGCAGGTTGAAGGAGGCGCTCATATCTGCACCCATCATCCAACCTCCTAATTGAAGCTTTCCTTTCGAAATCATGTGCGATGCAAGTGACTATGCCGTGGGAGCTGTACTTGGGCAACAGAGAGACAAACAATCCTATGTCATCTACTATGCTAGTAAAACACTAGATAAAGCTCAAGTCAACTACTCCACCACTGAGAAGGAGCTCTTGGCAGTAGTGTTCGCAATTGATAAATTCAGACAATATCTGCTAGGATCAGAAGTCATAGTGTTCACAGATAATGCTGCCATCAGATACCTGTTAAGTAAGAAGAATGCCAAACCAAGACTGATTAGATGGATCCTCTTACTACAGGAATTTGATCTTGTAATCAGAGATAAGAAAGGGACAGAGAATGTGGTTGCAGACCACCTTTCAAGACTTAGGCAAGATCTTATGAGAGATGACAAAGATGATTTGCCTATTGACGATTCATTTCCCAATGACCAACTCCTGATGGTCACTTATGCTGATGCTCCTTGGTATGCAGACTTCGTGAACTTTCTTGCATGCAGAATACTCCCTGAGGGGTTGAGCTATTATCAGAGAAAGAAATTCTTCTCTGACATAAAGGCTTACTATTAGGATGATCCATGCTTGTACAAGTAGTGTGCAGATGGCATATTCCGAAGGTGTATTCCAGAGGAAGAAGTTTACAGTGTTATATACCATTGCGCCATAATTCACCTTGTGGAGGCCACACTAGCATTTCTAAGACTGCAGCTAAAATTCTTCAAGCTGGTTTCTATTGGCCCACACTTTTCAAAGATGTGCACACTTTTGTAAAGGCATGTGACCGGTGCCAAAGAGTTGGCAACATATCCAGAAGGAATGAGATGCCCCTGAACAGCATTTTAGAAGTTGAGATATTTGACGTTTGGGGCATTGACTTTATGGGTCCCTTTCCCTCTTCATGTGGGAACAAGTACATTTTGGTGGCTGTGGACTACGTTTCTAAGTGGGTTGAAGCAGTAGCATCCCCCACCAATGATGCTAGAGTGGTTACCAAACTCTTTAAGAGGATAATTTTCCCGAGATTTGGAGTGCCTCGAGCCGTGATAAGTGATGGAGGTTCTCACTTCACTGAGCAACAATTCCAAAATCTTTTGAAGAAATATGGAGTCGCCCATAAAATGGCTCTGGCCTACCATCCCCAAACTAGTGGGCAAGTGGAGATATCAAATAGGGAGATCAAGGCAATATTGGAGAAGACTGTTTCGAAGGCCAGAAAAGATTGGTCTCTCAAACTTGATGATGCATTATGGATCTACAGGACTGCCTATAAAACACCGATAGAGACCACACCCTTTCGGTTAATATATGGAAACCCTGTCATTTGCCGGTGGAGTTTGAGCACAAGGCGTATTGGGCGGTCAAAATAATCAATTTTGACCTGTCAACTGCTGAAAAGAGGAGATGCCTACAACTAAATGAGCTAGATGAGCTGAGGCTTGATGCTTATGAAAATGCCAAGTTATACAAGGAAATAACAAAAAGATGGCATGATAAGCACATCCTTAGGCGCCAATTTCAAGTAGGAGATTGGGTCTTGCTTTTTAATTCTAGGCTGAGACTCTTTCCCGAGAAGCTTCGTTCTAGATGGTCCGGTCCATTCCAAGTGACTATAGTCTTTCCTTATGGAACAGTGGAGGTGTGGAGTGAATCCACCAGATCTTTCAAAGCCAACGGGCAACGCCTCAAACATTTTGTGACAGGACAACCAGTTGAAAAGGGAGCCACCCAAGCTCTCTTAGAGCCCCCCTCAACCATTAAGAAGCAAAGAAGTCAAGCTAATGACTTTAAACAAGCACTTTGTGGGAGACAACCCACATTTTCATTTTTAGAAGTTTTCTTTTGTTTGAAATTCTTACTTTGAGTTTAATTTTCATCTTTAATTAGCTAATTTCTTAAGTTGAGTTTGTTGAATATTTTTCTTTGATTTCCAGGTCCATTACGATGTTTCCAAAGTGGTTTAAAAGGGTTAGAAGCAAAGGTCCTTAAAGAGAGTCAAAAGAAGAAGTTAAATGTGAAGAATTGAGGGATTCCAGCCAGTAACACGGGCTACCCGTGTTCCACAACACGGCCATGCTAAAAGCACAAGCCAGAAGGTGAAAATTGGTCACACCCGCTAGAAGCACGGCCTGGCCGTGTCCCCAAAAAAAAAAAAGTGCATCATACCCACAAGGAACACGGGCACCCGTGTTCCAGGACACGGGCGTGCCTGTGGTGGCACTAAAAAAAAAAAAAACCTGCAGCTAGACCGCCGGAAGCACAGGCTGGCCGTGCTGCGGGCGAGGCAAGTAATTTAAATCCCAATTTCCCCTCTCTTTTGGCCATGTCCCCCACCACTTGCCCTAGCCGTGCTTCACCACTTCACTGGCACTCACCATCTCCGGCCAATCCCACCATCAAACTCCCTCACCCAACCCCTCACTCCTCCTATTCCTCCATCTTCTTCCTTCTTCATTCCCTATCAAGCCCTAAATCCCATTCTTCCCCCATTCCCTATTCTTCCTTCCACGCCATCCCCTCCCCTATTTTGTGTTGTTTTTCCCCTCCTCCTTTTCCTATCTCCCTTTCCCCTAAAAACCCGGTTCCCCCATCCCCTCTTGCTCTCTTCTAGTCTGCAATATCACAAGAGCATCTCCTTCCTTTGGGTTGCGCTGTAACAGGTATCTTTTCCCCTATTTTATTTTTTCTGCATAAATTCATTCCTTGCTGATTAGGTATAGTTTCTGGCTGTAATTTGGATCCTATTGGGTTTAGTTGATTACTCTTGGCCCTACAACGTGAAACTAGTGAAGCATGCTTTGACTTATTGATTTTAATTTTGGACTGGTTTTACACTCTGGTTTGCAGTGATTTTCGTTTTATACTCTCTTATTTGCTGTTAGCAACTAATTTGGGCTAGTGAATTGATCATATCTTTATGCTTCATTCAGTTCTCTCCTATTCTGAACATTGTTAGGTTATTAGCTGCATTGTACGGTACTGTTATATATATCTCTTTTGTGCCACATCTCACTCTATTTTGCACTGAATTGCTTGCTTCATAACTCCGATAGCATTGAACTTATTAGGTGGTTTAATTATCTGCATATTTGGTTGGATTTTCTGCTTTGGTACCCTCTGCTTTTCATTGTCATTAATTTTATATCCATGGGTCCCAAAAGAGTCCGAATAGGGCCATCTTCCTCCCAGTCCCATCAAACACGTAGAGAACGTCACCAACCACCGCCCCAACTCCCTCATCAGATAAATGAGTATGGTATTATGTTCATTGACGACAGTCAACGGACACGATACGATACTCTTGTTAGACGGGGAATGCTGAGTACCCAGTATATGGATGAGGCTTGTTTGGAGCGGCTTGGACTTTTAAATGACGTCCAATACTTGATTGATAGGATTGGGTTGAACACATTTATATCCCTGCAGTACCCAACCCATCCCAAACCCACCTTGGAGTTCTTTAGCTCCATTAACATAGTCTTGTTTCGAGGCCCCAACGTCAGTCAGAGCCAAGTAAACTTCAGACTATTTAACCGTACCTTTAATCTTACATTGGCTGAATTTAATGCACTGTTTAGCTTACCTCCAGGAGGTACTAGAGCGGTACCCTCCAGTTTTCTTTCTAACATATTTTGGAACTCAATTACCATAGAGGGGCAATACAGTGCATCGAGTTCAAAAGCCTCTTTTATTTGCAACCCCACCTTCAGATATTTACAGAGACTTATGGGCCATACTATTTTTGGTAGGGATGAGAGTGATGGGGTTGTTAATCAGAGAGAGCTTTATTTTCTACACTCTATGATTCATGATACAAAGGTGGATACTGGAGCCTTCATGGCTCATCAAATGTCTAGGGTAGGTGGGGCCATGAATGGAAAAGTTGTAATGGGAGGTTTGGTTACTGCTGTTGCTAGAGGATTAGGGTTTGAGGCTAATTTGCAGGGTATGCAACCAGTACTTGGCAGTAACAGGATTGATTTGGAATCCTATTTAAATATGAAATTAATTGTCAAGAAAGATGCCGAGTACTGGTTGTATCTCCGCGGTCATACACTTTTCCGCCTCCCCAACCCTACTAGAATCGCAGTGACAAACCAGGAGAATTGGACCTATTCCATTGAAGAGGATAGGGAGGGTGCTGAGATTCCTCCAGAGGAGAAAGAGTTCCCCATGGATCCACTGATAGCTCTTCCGCCCCCACCCCACTCTCATTTTACTGACACTGCAGGTCCATCATCCGCTCCCTCGGAGGACTTGAATTCCATATCCTCCAGGCTCAGCCGCATTGAGGCTGAGCAACTTTCACAGAGAGCCACCCTACATGCCATGCACGACTCTATTCAAAGCATGCAGGGTATGATGCAGGCATGGTACACCTGGCACCTAGGCCAAAACCCACCTCCTCCACCACCAGACGACCAGTGACTCCGTAAGTTCCTTCTCCCCTTTGCCTATTTTCTCTAATACATATGACACTAAGGACATTGTCTGATTTAAGCATGGGGGAGTGTACTTGATATTGTCTGAACTTATGATATGCACTGGTCATGTTTATTTGCCGACTTAGCTTCTCTTTGCATATATATATTGTACATACTGCATTCCTTTTGTCTTGCATTCCACATAGTTACTATTCCCAAGATAGACTAGTGTAGTATAGGCTGATTTTAGCTCATGAATATGTGATGCACAATAGGATATGAAATAGGTAGCTATTATTTTAGTCTCCCTCTTCTAGCATTAAACCTTTAATTTTTTCGAAAAATATCTCTCTATTATGCTGTAAATTGTATGCTTAGGCTGGTTTTCACACTATGAGAGTGTAAAGGTAGGGAGAGGTGAAAAATGAGGATATGTGAAACCCAAAAAGTTTTCACTCTGAGTACCTCCTTCAAGGCACCAAAAAGGCCTTAGTATGAGTACCTAGATGCTGTTATCCTAGTGAGATGGAGCATAAAATGCACTCACCGCATATTTCTGAGATAAAAGAGAAAGAAAGAAAGAAAAAAAGAAAAGAAAAGAAGAAAAGAGAAGATGTGAAATAGAAGAAATTAAGAAAAATAGAAATAAGGGTAAGGCAACATAGGGAGATCTAAAGGATGAGGTAGCTTACTGGAGTGTTTGAAAATCAGTCTGACGCATACAACCACTGGTCACAATAAAAAAAAAGATATTTAGTAGAGGAAATTTCTGATTTAGTCTTAGAAGAATAGAGAATATTTGATTACTGTCTATTCATATATCTATTGTGCGCACGTGAATTGAGTGAAAAGTTATCTATACTGCATTCTTCTATCTTGTGGACTTTGATTGCATTTTTCCCCTTCCTTCTGATATAACATGTCATTTGCTTGAGGACAAGCAAAGGTTTAAGTATGGGGGAGTTGATAAAGGGGAATTTTGAGTGCTTATTGGTCATATTTTGTCCCCTTATTCATAGTAATTTATGGATATTTCTGTACTTTTGGCTATACTTTGTTCTGGGTACTGCTGTGGTTCATTTTGTAATTACAAGAGAACAAAAGAAGCTAAGAAGCAAGGAAAAGCGGTCATGGAAAGACCTTAAAAGACCTGGGATATGCTGAGGAGGAAGCAAGGAAGCTGCATGTCAAAAATCATGAAGGAGCACCACAGCATGCAGCACGGCCTGGCCGTGCTTGGTGGCCTGCAACACGGCCAAGCCGTGTTCTGGGCAGATGATGCAGCACTTCCCCAAATTTCAGCCCCAAGCACGGCCGTGCTTCGGGGACCGTACAAAGCGTTAAATTTAGGGTTTTGGCCACCCAAACGGATATATATGCATGGGGATGTGCAGCTGTAGAGGGAGAACCGTAGGAGACACCAGAGAAACACTTTTTAACCTTAGGAAACATATCTAGATTAGGTTTTTACATAGTTCTTTGAAGGATTTGATGTTCTAGAGTTGATTTTATTGCTTTTGAAGTTATAATTCATCTAAATACTTCTGCACACCAGGTTCTATCTTTTTACTTCTACCTCTACTTGTTCTTTTACTTCTACTACTTCTTCTACTTCTCAATTGTATTGAACTACTATGAATTATTTAATGAATATGGTTTTGGTTCTTGTTTTGATAATGTGTGAGTAGATTCTATCTAGGGTTTCAGTAAACTCAATTGTGATACAATGATACTATGCCTATAAATTGAATTATGGAACCCTAATTGTAATTGGGACTAGATTGATTTCGATTGACTATTGTATGCTTGAATTAGTTGATAAAATGCCTGATCACCAATCTATCACGTATTAGGTATTTAACTGATGAACTGAAAGGTGAAGATTAAAACCAAAATCCAATAGTTAATTAGAGTTGTTTTAATCACGAAAGTAGTTTAAGATACCATAGGCTTGAATCAATTAATGGGAACGATAAAACCGATTAGTTGCATTCTTTGGTTGGCATAAAGCTTAATGGACCTAAGTTGAGCTAAGAACCACGAAAGTAGGTAATTTGATTAACCTAGGTACGATTGGTAATGTTTGAAAGAGATTGCTAATTAATTTAGGCTAAATCATCCCCAATAATCTAGACAATTGCAATTAAGGGTAAATAACAGTTGTTGAGTATCACAAGCGTGGTGAACCCTATCTCTAGGCTTAGCTTAATTGGTTAATTCGACTTGTTTAATTGCGATATTTGCCCATCAAATTATATCGATTTAGATAGCACTTTTTGTGAGATTCTAGTAATTGGCATTGTTCTCTGTGGGACACGACCCGTACTTGCCGGACTAGCTACAGCTACGCCGTGCACTTGCGGTATTTAGTAAAACATACGTAACAATTATATCACCTCATTCAGCTTCTAGAAATCTTTGTCATCTGCTCTTGTGAAATGCTTACTGTGGTCGTGATCCTATCCGTTAGTTATGAGGATATATCTTTCTATATATGGTTGCCACGATTGTAGGATTACGATTGCATAGTATCCGTAATCCATCAGGATTCTTTTCCTATTTTTTTTCTCCTTATTTGTAGTGTTATCGTTGCATCTTTTATGTATATATGTATTGACTCTGGTTCAGTAGTAAAATATACAATTTCAAGCTCTCGTACTCACATGGTATTAGAGCACACCATCGAGACACTAGAATTGATCCTAGAAAGTGACGAACCCAGTTCGGACCTTGAGGGAACCTCCGCCATGAACCCGAGCCAAACCAGAAATCCATCATCGGCGATTTTTAACCTCGAAGGGTCCTCGGTAGTGATCGTTACTGACAAACTCAATGGTACAAATTATCGGAAACGGGCACAGGCCATCAAACTGGCCATTGGAGGTCACGAGAAGCTGCGTGTTCTCATAGGAAATACAACAGCTCCAGACCCAACCAATTTGCAAGCCACCCGACAGTGGGAGATGGATAACTGGATGGTCTCTTCATGGCTTATCAATGCCATGATTCCATCAATTAAACGTACCTTTATGTTCCTGCCAACTGCGCGTGAGATATGGGAAGGTGTAAAGGAATCCTACTCTATGGGGAAAATGCCTCACGCCTCTATGAAATAAAAACGAAACTTTAGCACATAAAACAAGAGGACAAGGAGATTACAGAATACTAGGTTGACATGGTTGCATTGTGGCAAGAACTTGACATTCTCACAGAAGAAACGTGGAAATGTAAAGAGAATGCTGTAATGTGTAACATCCTAAGCCTTTAATAAAGTTAGATAAATTTAAAGATGAGTAGAAAACACATATGACAAGTAATCAAGATGCTTAGTTATATGATTATAAGGCAAGCATAAAATAGGTAACATAGTTAATGTAAATAAAAATTCTTAAGATTATAATGGATGGAGAGAGAACACAAATACATCTTTTTAGACATTACTAGCTAAGGATTAGTGATAAATTAAGACATAAAGGAATAAGAATTAAAATGTATAGTTGTTTGACAATAAAGACTTTACAAAAAATGTAGTAACATTTCATGGTTAGAAGTAATATAAATAAGATATTTTTGGAGCATAAATTAGAGGAATAAGATACAAATATATTCCTTAGGATGATACTAATTTAAGATTAGCAGCATAATAAGGAAGGAAGAAGCATTATGTGATGCAATATATATATTTACACATGTCAAAGGAGAAGCTTTACGTGTATATATATATAAATAGATATAGTTTCTCTCAATTACACCCATGCATGCACGTGAGGAGTTAAACCCAAAAAAAAAAAAAAAGAAACCAGCAGCTTTGAGTGGGTTAAAGACACACATGCACGTAGGAAATGCAAGCTGGAATAACACCATCCCTTGCTCCTAAATCAAGCAAAAAGACACACCCACTTGGCAGCAGAAAACATGTCCAGCCTTGCCCCAAAAATCCAGCAAGAACATGCCCCAATAGACAGCAAGAATCAGTGCCACATCAAGCAGAAAAAAATTCCACATGGCAGCAGGAAAACAAGCCATCTTGCCCAGCAGAATACACAACACATTTGCACCAAAACCCAGCAAAAAACCTTGTCCCACATGTAGCAGAAACTCACACACCTGCAACAGGTTCACGCCACGAAAACAGAGCATCTTGCAGCAGTTTTTCTTGGCAACCTAAGTCCCTCTTACGTGTAAAACAACCACCCACCCTTTGAGCATAATATAATAGAGTTATGCATGCAATAACCCACATGGAGAGGTAGCAAAAAAACCTACTCCCTGCCCTACAGAATCCAAGTTAGCGCCCAGTAGCTTGCATTCAGAAATGGTGCAGCAGAAATCACTCAACCTTGCCTCACGCTAGCAGGAGAAATGGGAGTGAAGTAACCAAAAACTGAAGAGGCAAGAGGAAGGAAGAGGGAAAGGGTAGCTAGTAGGAAGAAGAAGGTTGAGAGAGGAGGAAGAGAGTGAAGAAAACCAGGAAAAAAAATAGATTTTTCTTCCCTCACCATAAGGCAGAGAGTGCGAGTGATTGCTAAGGTTTGAAGCCTTGATCAACCCATATTTGGTGCAAGAAACGTGGCTAAGTTGCAAAGGAAACCAAGAGGAGAAGGAAGCTGCAAATTAAGAGCCATAAGAGTAGGTTTACACAAGGTAAGTCTAACTTCTTATAAAAATCCGGTTTTGAGTTTATTAGGTTAATTTTCGGGCTTGCATGGAGGACTTTTTGTCTAAACTATGAAAATATTTTCAACATAGAAGTTGTATCCCTATGTCTTAGCTTTCCAAAGCATTTGGAATCACAGCAATCGGACGTAAAATGAGAGAGTTATAGTCCAAGGACAGATGAGAGGTCAGAATCGGGTTTGGAATCCAGACTAGTGAAGAATAGCTTCTGTTTTCGAATTTCAGGGACTAATCCATAAGGAATATAAAGTCGTGGTTAAAATGAAAGTTGTAGATACATTTCTCACGGTCACATAGCCACTGGAATCACAAAATTTCGAGTCCATATGAGTGAGTTAGGGTCTGATTAGTGAGTAAAGGTTATAGAGCCTAGAAGAGTTAGGTTGAAAAAATAGAAACTTTTTTGCACTCGAAAATATTGGCTTAATAAATTTAGTAAATGTCATTTAAATTCTCTAATTTTTGGTGAGAAGAGTCTTAAGATGTTCATAATCGATTCTGAAAATTTTTGCGATTTTGGAGAACCTACAACTAGGTCTTTTGCAATTAAATCAGTGTTGAAGGCAATTTGCTGGACAGCTTAGACTGTTGATGGAAAGACAAAATATTGAAGGGTTAGATGTTGAATTTTTGTATGAAAATTTTATGACATGTTAAAGGAATCCTAATTAAGTATCCCACCAAATTTTAGAAAATTCTAGGCAGGTTAAGGTATGTAATAAAATGTAGAAATTTGGTAGGGCAGAAAATGAGTCAGAACAGACCATAACAGGAGACAGCCTTAAATCTTGGGTTATTCGAGGGGTCAAATGAATTAGTTTTTACTTGAAATTTTTATGGTGATTATATAACATATCTAGGATGCTTCATATAAAATATCATGAATTTTGAAGAAGTTTCACTAACCCAAATGAATGCAAAACAAAATAGAAATGGAACTGAAAATAATCTGCACTGTTCTGATTATGGTGGTAGTTTTTGGGGCTGAATGGAAGAGTTAAGGGCTGAGAGAATTACTAAATAAAATAAACATGTAAAGGTACCTCCATACAAAATTTAGAATTTGTAGAGGACTTTTGTCATATTTAATAATAACCCCAAATCTCAACAAAATCATAGTTTTGTTTTGAGGAGTAGAAGATTTTAAACTAGGTATTTATGGCTTTAAGACCTAATATGCATGCATTAACCAAGAATTCTTACATGTTTTAATTTGAGTTGCTGGTAGTAACATTGGCAACCCTGAAAAGGAAGTGATTGTACTAGAATTGAAGTAGCTAACTTTTCCTTAAAACACCTCTTTATGTTTATGAACTTGAATTTATGAATTTTCACTGATTGCCTGACTTTTATGCTATGATGAATGATGGTCTAAAGATATGTTATGTATGCATTCTCGGGAATTAGGGGGTGCACAAAAGGGTGCCAAGTAAGCCCCATTTCCCTCACGATTGGTCAATAATAGGAGATGCATGGCCCTTTGCAAGTATGGACGTATTGACTGCATTGGGTAAGTAGACCATGATGTTATGAGTCCCTAGTGTGACCAAGATGCCGTATGATGAATGTATGGTCAGTGCTTATGTTTCAGTGAAATAATTTGAGATGTTTTAAGGAATAGAATGTGCACTATTTTTCTGAAAAATTTGCTAACTATTGAGATTGTCATCTCACTTTTTATGTCCATAAAATCATATTCCAGGTACTCCAGTCAGAAGTGAGCAACAGGGATCTCAAGGTTGACTCACATGATCACGATTGTATTTTTTTTTGGTTATGTACCATTTATGTGGGATAGCCTAGATAAGAGCCAGGTCCCTTTTAGACAGCTGATAATGCGATGTAATATAAGTTATGGATTGTACCCCTTTTCTTTATGGTATGAGATCATTTATGTTGTAAGTAATGCATATCATGCCTAGCTAGTTGTCTATAGGAAAATGAGATTTAAAAATGCCTGGAATAGCCTGAAGTACTTGTATGCTTATCCAAGAAAGATAACTAACAATATAAGTGAATGGGTTAAATTATGGGCTAGTTAGACATTTTACAAAAATTTATAGATAATAAGGAACATTTTATGATTTAGATATATGAAAAATGGCACTAGTGAGTGAGGTGTTACATAATGTATAACTAGAAAATTGAAAAGGAGAGAGTTTTGATGATATAAAGGGCAGAATATTGAGCCGTGTTCCTCTGCCTACAACCAAAGAAGTTTTTTCTAAAGTAAGAAGGGAGGCAACAAAAAAGGTAGTGATGCTCCAGGAACATCCAGTTCCTGTTTTGACTCCAACTCCTGCATTAGAAGATTCTGCCTTAGTTTTCAGAACAAGTGAATCGAGCTGTACAAGACAGAAGAAGTGGTGTGGCCATTGTAAGAAAAGTGGTCACACCAAAGAGACATGCTGGGAGATTCACAAAATGCCACCTGATCAGAAGCCCAGAAAAGGTAAAGCACGAGGCTACCAAGTCTCAAACGAGACTGGTCTAGAAAAGGCTGAAGAACACCACAAGCAGTCTGGTATTGACCAAAATATTTCTCTAAAAAACTTTACTTGAGATGTTAAATAACATGCAACGTTTTGGACAGAAGAGTGAGTCTGTTAATGTTACTATAAAAGGTACTTTTACTCAAACTTTACATACAGTATCTGATAAGAAAAAATAGATAGTAGATTCTGGTGCATCTGATCATATGACAGATAATTCACATCTCTTTATCTCTTAATCTCCTTGTGCTGGTCATGAGAAGGTTTGAATTGCAGATGGTACCTTATCTCCTATTGTAGGAAAATAGAGTATTAAAATTTCAGACTTTGCGTATTTAAACTCAGTTCTCCATGTCCCAAACTTAGCATGTAACTTACTTTCGGTAAGTCAATTGACTAGAGAAGCTAACTGTAGTGCTCACTTCTTTTCTACTCATTGTGTTTTACAGGACTTGTCATCGGGGAAAACGATTGGTAGTGCTGAAGAGTCCAAAAAGGTGTACTACTTCACTGAAGACAAAGAGAGTAATTTTAATTCTCAAAACTCTTGTAACAATGTCTTTACTTTTAAGAATGATGAACTTTTGTTATAACATAAGAGGTTAGGACATCTAAACTTTCAGTATATGTCTCACATGCTTCTTAAGATTTCTATAAATAAAGATGATCATATTCATTGTGATGTCTGTGAGTTTGCTAAACACAAGAGAACTGCTTTCAAAAGATCTGAATATAAGTCTAGCACACTTTTTTCTATAATGCATAGTGATCTTTGGGGTCCTTCTCACATTACAAATCGTACTAATTCAAAATAGTTTATCACTTTTATTGATGATCACACTCGTTTAAACTAGATATATCTACTGAAAGAAAAATCTAAGGTTCCCTCTGTTTTCATCAACTTTTATAATACGATAAAAACTCAATTACAGATCAGCATTCAAGTTATTCATACTGATAATGACACTGAGTATTTTAATAAACACCTTCATGGTTTTTTACAAGAACATAGCATTGTTCATAAAAGTACCTGTGTCAATAGTCCTCAGTAAAATGGTATTGCTGAAAAGAAAAATAGGCACCTCCTTGAAGTAACAAAAGCTCTTATGTTCATTAGTGATGTACCTAAATATTTTTGGAGGAATATTATTCTTACTACCATCTATCTTATCAATAGGATGTCCATCCATGTTCTGTCTTTCAAATCTCCTCTTGAAAAACGCAAAGAAACTCATCATGTTCGTCATCTTGAAACAAACCTCCTTTTGAAAGTTTTTAAATGTTTTGTTTTTGTTCATAACTATCAAAATAATAAACTTGATCTTAAGGCTGTTACATGTTTGTTCCTTGGATACTCAGCTACCCAAAAAGGGTATAAATGCTATGACCCTAAAAACAGAAAGATCTTTGTCAACTATGATGTTACTTTTTCTGAAGAAAACTCTTTTTTCCCATAGTCTTCTATTCAGGGGGAGTATTGGAGTGAGTTTGAGTGTGAATCTCAGTCTTTGAATCTACATTTGGATCCTTATTATGTTTCTAAGCCTATTATAGAAAATAGCTCATGTATTCTTAAAAATAGTTCCCCTATGCCTCAAACAAAAGTGAATTCTAATAAAGAGAAAGACACAAATAAGATTACATGAAATAAAGAATTAAAAGTCTACTCTCAAAAGAAAAAGTTGGATAGTACATCCTCCTTTGTACCCAAGGCAATACCAAGCCCTGAACCGATACAGGATCTCGTGAGGAAGAACAATGTGATCCAAGAAAAGAGCAGGAGCAGGTAACTAGTGATTCAGAACTTCCTATTGCCTTGAAGAAAAAAACCAGAACATATACTATGCATCCAATTAAGAAATTTGTGTCTTATGATACTTTATCTACTCGATATCGTGCTTTTATTGCTAACTTGGATAGAATTGAAATACCCAAAAACATTCAAGAAGCCCTTGAAGTAAAGGAATGGAGAGAAGCTGTCTTGGAAGAGATGAAAGCACTTAAAAAGAATGAGACATGAGAGGAGATTGATATTCCAAAAAGAAAGAAGCTTGTTGGGTGTAAGTGGGTAAAGTATAATGTTAATGGGACAATTGAGAGATATAAAGCCTGCGTTGTAGCAAAGGATTTACTCAAACCTATGGGTTGGACTACAAGGAGACATTTGCACCCGTAGGAAAATTAAATATCATCAGAGTTCTTCTGTCAGTAGCAACCAACTTAGATTGGCCTCCCCAACAATTTGACATAAAAAAATGCCTTTTTAAATGGAGAATTGAAGGAAGAAGTCTACATGAAGCTCTCTCTAGGCTTTGACAAGCAAGGGGGAGAAAATAGAGCCTGCAGGCTAAAAAAGTCTTTATATGGTTTAAAACAGTCTCCACGGGTCTAGTTTGACATGTTCACTAAAGTTCCGAAATTTGAAGGGTATGTTCAAACTCAAACAGATAATACGATGTTCTTCAGAATCAAAGAGGGTAAGAAGGCAATTTTAATTGTCTATATAGATGACATCATAGTCACTGATGATGATATAATGGAAATGAAAAGACTCAAATTAGCTCTAACAAAGGAGTTCGAGGTAAAAGATCTAGGGAAAATGAGGTATTTCTTGGGCATGGAGGTTGCCCAATCAAACAAAAGTATTTATATCTCGCAAAGAAAGTATGTTCTTGACCTCTTAAAGGAGACCGGTATGCTTGGATGTAAACCAAGTACTACACCTATATAGAGTGCTAAATTTGAGAGTGATAGAAGACTGGTTGATCGAGAAAAATACTAGAAACTTGTTGGAAAGTTAATCTACTTATCACATACTAGACCTGATATTACTTTTTCTGTAAGTGTGGTAAGTCATTATATGTATTCTCCAAATGAAGGGCATCTTGAAACACTTTATAAGATTCTAAAATACTTGAAGGGTACACCAAGAAAGGGTTTACTATACAAGAGAGGAGAGCAGAGGACCATAGAAGTTTATACATATTCTAATTCGGCAAGTTCAGTGGAAGATAGAAAATCAACCACTGGATATTGTACTTTTGTATGGGGAAACTTAGTCACATGGCAAAGTAAGAAGCATAAAGTAGTAGCCAGAAGCAGTGCAGAAGCTGAATTCAGTGTCGTAGCAAAAGGTATCTGTGAAGGACTCTAGTTGAAAAGAGTGTTAACAGAATTACAAATTATCTGTGAGACACTTATAAAGCTCTACTGTGACAATAAAGTCGCTATCAATATGTCTCATAATCCTGTTCATCATAACAAAACTAAGCATGTGGAGGTAGACTAATATTTAATCAAAGAAAATATTGAGGAGAGAACTGTATGTTTGACCTATATACCAACCAAGCAGCAAATGGCTGATATGTTTACAAAAGGGCTTCAAAGACAATGTTTGGAAGAATGTGCCACCAAGTTAGACATGATAGATATTTATGATCCAACTTGAGAGAAAGTGTAGTCGTGATCTTATCCGTTATTTATGAGGATATATCTTTCTGTATATAGTTGCCGCGATTGTAGGATTACGATTGCATAGTATCCGTAATCTATCAAGATTCTTTTCTTATTTTTTCTCCTTATTTGTAGTGTTACCATTGCATCTTTTAAGTATATATGTATCAACTCTGGTTCAGTAATAAAATATACGATTCCAAGCTCTCGTGCTCACACTTACCAAATGAACAACAGAAAGAAACAATGCGAGTTCCATAGGTCATAGCTATAATAATGAGCATTGATCACATACCTTGACCTATGAGGACAGCACGCCGTGTCCCTGCTGTTGCTTTGAGTAGAGTATTTAGATCATAGGATGTGTATGGTCCATCTGTCAACCTCCCAGGTCTAACACGCATTTAAATGTGGTATAAGGAGACTTTTAACAACTTACCAGAACATAATCCATATTAATGTGTTCCACCTATTTATTTATCAACAATAAAGTAGTACTTATAACTTTCGTCTTACCTGATAATAGTAAATGGAAGGCCAAAACCATGAAGAAAATCCTCAGCCATCTTCTTATACTTGAGGACACCGAAGAGGTTCATAATGCTACAGAACAAAATAGCACATCAGTAAATCCATGAAAGGAATTATAAATGTCTTTTGAATAACAAAATTGAAACTAACAACTAATTGAAATAATTTATGGCAAAGATCACCTGGACTCTAATGCTATTAACTAATAACTCTATTTAGTGGTGTTAAGAACCAATTCAACTTAAAAACTTAAGCTATCAAGTGAAGGACCATCAATAGTTCTATTATAATCTCTAACACATCCCCAAACATCAAATCCTTTTGGGTTTGAAATGCAAACAAAAAACAAGCCAACCCACCTTTTGCTGAAATTTCATTTAATTATAAGTAATCGAGGCAGCAAAAATCAAACTTTTGACCACTTAGTCATAAAAACTCTAATACAATGTTAAGGATCAATTCAAAACTTAAATTGATATGTGAATAGTTTTAGTAAAATATCAAACGAGTGGAAATGCAGCATTATACACATAAAGCACAAACTAATTCTATTCTTCATAATATTCCTAGTCTACATCTTTTCAAAGCAAAAAGTTGAAGCTATTAAATACTTTCAATTTGCAATGCATTCATCACCTGAATAGCTAAACACTATCCCCCTGAGCCTATATATTTTCTTCAATCGGAATTTGTGGAAAATAATATGAATGTTTTCATATATCATTCGGAGAATACATGAGAATAATATATAGAAAGGATTGACAGTTAAACTGTTAATCTAATCCCTAAGAATTAGCAATTAATCCCTATAACTAAGGAATACAAAGTAAGAGATAAGAGAGGAAAGAAATCAGGGATATGATTCTCCCTAATCTCAGAAAAATAGAAGTCTTTATCCCGAAAGAACATAATCAGTTTCCAAGAGAATAATGTCTTAGGCTATATTTAGGATAACTAGAGTCCACAACACCCCCCTCCCCTAAAACTAGGTTTCCAAGATTATACATTCCCAACTTGTTGATCAAATTTTCAAAGTTCTTTCGTGCTAGAACTTTAGTTAAGACATCAACAGTTTGCTCTCCTATTGAAATATACGTAATGCAAAGTATTCCTTCTTCCACTTTCTCCTTTATAAAATGCCTATCCACTTCAACATATTTTGTTTGGTCATAGTGGACTGAATTATGAGATATGCTTATGACTGCCTTGTTGTCACTATATAATTTTAGAGGGAATGCTATCTTCACCCCAAGTTCTTCGAAAAGAAGTTTTAACCATAATGATTCACATATTCATGAGCTATTTCCCGTAACTCAGTTTCAGCACTACTTTTTGCTACAACTGGTTGCTTTTTGCTTCTCCAAATAACCAAGTTGCCCCATATGAAGGTACAATAACTAGAAGTGGATCTTCTGTATTCACATGAGCTTGCCCAATCAACTTCTGTGTAGACTTCAACATACTAAGATTCATTTTTTTCCAAAGAACAGCCTTTTTCCAAGAGTCCCCTTAAGATATGTTAAGATACGGTAGAGAACCTCCATATCCTCTTCATATAGGGAGTGCATGTATTGACTTACAACACACAACAAATGCAATATCTGATCTAGGGTGGGAAAGGTAAATGAACTTCCCAACTAGACGTTGATATCTTCCTGTATCTACTAGAATTTTATCCTGCTTACTGCTCATTCTCGTTGTAGGTTCTATAGGGGTATCGATAGGCTTACAGCCAAGCATCCCGATCTCTTTGAGAAGATGAAGTATATATTTTCTTTGGGTAACTAAAATCCCATTTATGTTCCTGGCTACTTCCATGCCCAAGAAATACCGTAAGATTCCAAGATCTTTGACCTCAAATTCAGTTGCAAGCCTTTCTTTCAATTTGAATATTTCATAAGTATCATTGCTAATTGCAATTATATCATGAACATAGACTATAAGAATAGTACTCTTTCCATCCTTATGTCTATAAAAAAGAATATGATCTGTGTGAGCTTGTTTATATCCTTGTGCTAAGATTGCCTTTGAGAAGCGGCCAAACCAGACTCTAGGAGATTGTTCTAACCCATAAAGAGCTTTTTTCAACTTGCATACTATCCCATTTTTCTTGTCCCGTTCAAACCCAAGTGGAAGATCTATATAGACCTCTTTTTCTAAGTCCCCATTGAGGAAAGCATTTTGTATATCTAATTGGTGTAACTCCCAGTCAAGGTTGGCAGCAATAGAAAGGAGAACTCTTACCGTATTAAGCTTAGCAACCAGTGCAAAGATTTCATTATAGTCAATGTCATAAGTTTGTGTGTAGCCCTTAGCAACCAACCTCACTTTATACTTCTCAACAGTCCCATCTGATTGGTATTTAACTGTAAACACCCACTTACACCCAACAGAAATTTTTGCCAAAGGTTTCTTCACTAGTGTCCATGTATGATTCTTTTCTAGGGCTTTTAATTCCTCTATAACTACCTTCCTCCATTCAGGAACATTCCAGACCTCTTCTATATCTTTAGGAGTCTATTCTTTAGATAGCTTACATATAAAACTTTGAAAAGATGGAGAGAGATGATCATAAGAAACATAGTTAGATATAAGGTGTTAAGTACAGGATCTTAAGTTTTTTCTCAAAGCTATAGGCCATTCAAGGTCACTAGTTTCAGAGATTACCTCGGGTTCTGGATTTTGGCAGTGTGACAAGTCTCCAATGGCCTCTACTACTTTAGAAGAGCTTCTCCTAGAATAGACCAAGAGCTTTGGTGGTGAAGCACCTCTTTCCTTTGGTTGTTCGATTCTTTCTAGGATAGTTTCAATGTCTTGTGATGAGTGGATAGCTTCAATTTCAGGTTCTGGGAGAGCAGGAAGAGTTTCAGTATTGTCTTCTTGTGAAATGATATCATAGTTTTCTAGTGGAGAGATGTTTTGGGGAGAGTGGATGGCTGCAGTTTCTATTTCTATTTTTGGGAAGAAGAAATCCTTAGAATTTTGTCTGGGTTCTTCAGAGAGGTTTTGCCATGAAGCTTCACTCTCAATTCTCCCCTAAAGCAAAGTGTTTTTAAAGTAGAATTGGTTTTCAAAGAAGGATACATCTATGGTAATAAAATATTTTTGTTTTTCTGGGGAGTAACATTTATACCCGCGTTGAGTGGGAGAATATCCCAAGAAAATACTGGGAATAGCTTGGGGATCAAATTTGTTTTTGTTATGATTATGAATATGGACAAAAGCTTTACACCCAAATACTTTTGGAGGTAAAGAATTCATAATTCTAGTGTGAGGGTAGGATTAAAGGATCATTTGGGCAAGTGTTTTGTAATTTAGGACCTAGGTAGGGAGAAGGTTTATTAGATAGCTGGATGTGAAAATAGAGTCCCCCCAAAATTTCTTTGGAACATTGTTAGCAATTATTATCAAGTGTGTGACTTCAATGAGGTGTTTATTTTTTTCTCTCGACCAATTTATTTTGCTTAAGTGTTTCAACATAAGTACTTTGATGGATAATCCCATTGTTTACCAGATAAGTGCCTAGAATGGAGTTAAAATACTCTTTTCCATTATCAGTTCGCAAGATTTGGATTTGAGTATTGTATTGGTTTTTTATCATTAAGTGAAAGTGTTTAAGGATTGATGCTGCTTCATTCTTTTCTTTTAGAAGATAGATCCAAGTAACTCAGGTATGATCATTAATAAATATAATAAACCACTTAGTTCCATTAGTATTTTGGATACATGAAGGACCCCATATATCACTGTGGATTAAGGAAAAATGTTTGGATGATTTATATGGTTAAGATGGAAAACTTGTTCTATAATGTTTTGCAAGTTGTCAAGTTTTACACTAAAAATTATCTTTACTTCTGAAAAGAGATGGAAACAAGTATTTCAAATAGAAAAAACTAAGATGTCCTAATCAGGCATGTCATAGCATGACTTGTTGTTCCCTAGAGAAAGAGGACTCACAACAGGTTGTTAAAACTTATTTATCTTTAGGAAACTCCTCAAAGAAATAGAGTCCATTGTCTTCCTTAGCACTGCCAATCCCCATGTCCGAATTCAAGTCCTGAAAGTTACAAAGGAACGTGAGAATTGAGCAACACAATTTTGGTCCTTTGTGATCTTACTTATAGATAATAAATTGCAAGATAATTTAGGGACATGAAGAGCATCTTTGAGAGTTATTTGGGGACTAATTTTTATTGTACCAGTACTAGCAACTATTGCAAAAGAACTATATGCAATTTTGATCTTTAAATTGTTGGGACTTGGTCTATAGGAAGAGAAAGCATTTGCAGACCCTGTCATATGGTCTATAGCCCCAAAATCTATGACTCAGGTTCATTAATCCTTGAATTAGTGCTAAGGGCAGTAAGGAAGTACCTTTCTAAGCCAAGAGAGAAGTACTAGTATTTGTAGATGAAGGCTGACTTTTAGTCGTATTTAAGGAGGTAAATTGGGAGGTTATCATTTGTTGTAGTTGTTCCGTCAAATCACGACTGAAGGAAAGGTTATTTTCGTCGGTCCTTGGTGTTGTTTCAGTGGTTGCCTAAAAACTCCTCCCATCTTTTCTATTGTTCTTCCAATTGTTTGGTTTACCATGTAGCTTCCAGCACTTATCCTTAGTATGATTGGGCTTTTGGCAATGGTCACACCATTGATTCTTTTTGTAGTTTCTTTGATTCTCAGTCCCACGAGTCATAAATGTTGATTTTGGAATTGGCTTGGTGGTTCCCAACATAACCCTCATTCTGGTTGCTTCTCTTCTCACCTTTGCAAAAATATTCAGGTAAAGACTTAATTCCAAGGAGACGTCCTCTTACCTCATCTAAGTCTTAATTTAATCCAGCAAGAAAATCATAAATCCTTTCTTTGTTAATTACCTTCTGATAGTTTTTAGAACATTGTGAACACAACCAATAACCATTGTTGAATAAGTCTACTTAGGTCTACTTCCTACCAGTTTTGAGAGGGAGTTAAAGTAGTTTGTAACATCGATGTCGGCTTGTGTTAAATTCTGAACCTTGATCCTGAGTTCAAATAGCTATGATGAATTTTCAAGATCAGAATATTGTCTTCGAGTAGCTTTCCACATATCTTTTGCGAATTTGTAGCACATAAAACTCTCACTAATCTTTTCAACTATTGAATTGATTATCCAGACCATAATCATGGAATTCTGAGCATCCCATGTCTGAAACGCAAGATCAGTCTCTGGAGGTTTCTTAGCTGACCCGTCCAAGTAGTCATATCTCCCTTTTCTCTGTACAACCATCTCTACTGACTGAGACCATGCTAAATATTTTTTTTCCATAAGCCTATGTGAGGTGATTTGTAGGGAAGGGTTATCAGAGTAGGAATTATGGAGGGTGGCAGTCATTATTGGGGTCGACTACAAGGAGACAGAAACTTCCAAGTCGTCCCCTTTACTACCTGTCATAACTGTTCCCAAGAAAAGATCACCTGAGGTCGACCCGCCATGTAAGTTTAGAAGAGAGACTCTGATACCACATGGAAAATAATATGAATGCTTTCATATATCATTCGAAAAATACATAAGAACAATATATAGAAAGGATTGACAGTTAAGCCATCAATCTAATCCCTAAGAATTAGCAATTAATTCCTATAACTAAGGAATACAAAGTAAGAGATAAGAGAGGAAATAAATCAGGGATATGATTCTCCCTAATATCAAAAAAACAAAAGTCATAATCCCGAAATAACAGAATCAGTTTTCAGGACAATAATGTCCTGGGTTGGGCCTGATATTTCGAATAATTGGAATCTGCAACAGAATTAAATCTTCAATATCAATTCTCAAGTCTTAAAATATTAATCATATAAAGAATCTAATGGAAAATAGAATGAGGATCCTCCTTCAATCTATAGGATATATATGCTTCAAGAGCCATTATACATGACCCACATGTTCCTATGAAACCTGTTATATTTTCTTCAATCGGAATTAGAGCTTCAATGTTAATTTTCAATTCTTAAAATCCTAATTCCATAAAGATCCAAATGGCAAATAGAATGAAGATCTTCATTTAATCTATAGACTATATGCTTTGAACATGGCCGATATGTACTAATGAAATTAGAGGCAAATAGGATTTTGAGGGGGAAGGTGCCATGATTTGAGAACAATGGGATAGCAAAGAAGACGGTTTTAGAGGAATTAAATAAATATGCCTATGACTGCATTCATGGAATGTTGTGGTTTCCTTTTTAATATTATCTATGTTTGTACCTACGTCCCTGTTTATATGATCACAAGTTCTGACCAAGAAAGAGAGTTAAGGAAATAATGAGTTGGAAAATAAAAATTATAAAGTGTAAAAAAAGCGTGTGAGAGAGAGAGAGAGAGGAGAGAATTAAGACAAGAAGATTTGGTGGAAGTATACTTTTCCTTTTTCCTTTTCATCTACATTTATACATAATAATGGAGGAATAGTACTGTTAACTACTAAAATATTCCCTCCCTAAGCCTTAATTTCAGAAACAGTTATAAATTCCCTTGATTCTAGCTAACCAATCAAGACAGAAATACATTAGCATATTAACATAACTATAATAGTAGATTGACTAAAAGACAGCAGTTAACACTCCCACACAAGATGGTGTGTAAAAGTCTCTTGTTAGGAACGGTAGAATAAAGTTGATGGCTAGGTCAAAAATAAGTCAGTTAATGATTAGTGGGCTATGCATGTATTTGACCTAAGTTATAATCATAAATAGATACACAGGAAGCTTGACTACGTCAGTTATCTCATTTAGTTTTTCTACATGGTATCAAAGCAAGGTTTAAGAGAAGAGTAGCCTGCCTTTCAACAATTTATAGTTTCTAGGGCAGAGTTCCAACCACTCCTTTAAGCGAGCTTCAGCCACCCCTTTTCCCAGCATCGATAACTCTCCGGTAGAGTTATTTAGTCTATGTTTTGTGCTTGTTTTGGCTTATTCTTGAGTTAATTGTGTTTAAATTGAGTTAATTTTACTAAGTTTTGTTACTTAATGGATATTTGACCCCTTGACATTTTAATGTACAGAAAATAGCTCAAAAAGGAGGCATCTAAGAGAGTGGAATTTTAGCCCAATTCGCAATAGGACTTCAAGGGCTCATATTCAAAGGTCCAACCCATGGAAAATATGTGCAAAACATGTAATTTGTGGCTGCCACCCACAGGTTCCAACAAGCAAGAAGGTTTCTTATTTTCTATTTTACAGAGTGGCAATGGTGTAATTTTGGCCACTCAGCAACTCTTGTTATAAATTGCTGTTTTAGGGCCTCTTGGAGGGATCTCAACTTGTTTAGTCCACTATTATATGCAAGTGACCATTTATGGAGTTTTAGTTATGATTACGTTTGTTATGGTTATTTTTTGTTGAGATGTTGGATGTTTCATTTGTGGTATGCAATCTAATTCATATTACTGCAACTTTTTATTTTGTTTGAGTCTTATTAGAGTTATGAAAACTTTAACACACTAGAGTTGTGTCATTGGATACCCAATAAGCAACCCACATAGTAGAGACTAGTAGGGAGAAGATAGAGGGAACAACTAAGGAGAAATAGATTGAAGACTTCCAGAGTTGTGTCGTGTGTCAGACAATATGGCTGAGCAGCGAGAGTGTCGAGGGCCACTCATGGGAAGCAATTCAAAGAATGCTAGGAGCTATTTGTCTACTAAGAACATTGTCAAAGGAAGTGCTAGTTGCTGAAGTTCTTGAATCAGTGTGTATAGGTTCTAGTTTTATTTTTATTTTTTATAATTGGGTTTTAATTGTAACAAGCTGGAGTTTGTAAATTCTTTCACTTGTGGAGAGTCTTATAAGTGTTCGAATAAGGTTGATGACTACGTTAAAATAAGTGTGCTAAAATGCTAATGACTAGTGGGTTAGGCTTGTACTAGTACTATACATGTACATGACCTAATTCATAATTTATAAATTGCCACAGGTGTTTAACTGCGTAAGTTAGTTATCCCATTTAGTTTTTCTACATCTTTCATGTCCAATAACAACAACAACAACTAAGTCTTTTTCCACTAAGTGGAGTCGGCTACATAAATCAAACAGCGCCACGGTGGCCTATCATGAATGAGATCAATAAATAGGTTATTAACTATTAAATCATTCTTAAGTTTCACCTATTATTTTTTTTTACTTCCCTCTACCTCTAATTATTGAACTATTCTCCATTTGATCTACTCTTCTCACTAAAACTTCTGCCGGTCTTTTCTACACATGACCAAACTACCTTAAGCGAAATTCCACCATCTTCTCCACAACAGGTGCTACCCCAACCTTTCTCTAATGCACTCATTTCTAATCATATCTCTTCTGATGTGTCCACACATCCAGCGCAATATTCTCATCTCTGCAACATTGAATTTATCTTCATGTTATCTTTTGACCGCCCAACATTCAGTACCATACAATATAGCAGATCTTATAGCCGTGCGGTAAAATTTTCCTTTAATTTTAAGCGGCAATTTTTTATCACAAATGACATTCAAAACTTTCCTCCATTTCATCCATCTTTCTTAAATCCTATGGTTTACGTCCTCCTTTACTTCACCGTCGTTTTGTATAATGGATCCAAAATACTTAAAACTTATAACTTATTTTAATATATGGTCTCCAAGTTTGACGTCTAAATTCGTATTTGTTCATCTTTTACTAAAATTACATTCCATATATTCTGTTTTATTTCTACTTATACGAAAACCATGTGTTTCTAAAATTTGTCTCTATGACTCTAACTTCATATTTGTTTCCTCTTTCGATTCACCAACTAATACTATATCATCTACGAAAATCATAGGCCCCAAATCTTATATATGTTCAGTAACTGCATCCAAAATCAAGTTAAAAAGATACAGACTCAGAGAAGACCCTTGATGTAGTCCAATAGTGGTAGAAAAATCCTTTGTGTCTCCATTTTGTGTTCTCACACAAGTCGTGATCCTATCGTACATGTCTTTGATTGCTCGAATATACGTAATACGTACTCCTTTATTCTCTAAAACTTTCTATAAAACCTCTCTTAACACTCTAACATATGCTTTTTCCAAAACAATAAAAACCATATGCAAATCTTTCTGTCTTTTTTGATACCTTTCCATCAATCTCCGCAGTAAATAAATTACTTCCATAGTTGATCTTTCTGACATAAAACCAAATTGATTTTCTGTGACTTGAGTCTCTTATCTTAATCTTTGCTCAATGATTTTCTCCTATAATTTCATAGTGTGGCTCATGAGCTTAATCCCCTAATAGTTCGAATAGTTCTATATGTCTCCCTTATTTTTATAGACAGGGATTAAAGTACTTTCCCTCCATTCATCCGGCATTTTTTTAGATTTCATTATCACATTAAACAACTTAGTGAACCAACTTATACCTTTCTTTCCTAAATTTTTTCATACCTCAATAGGTATATTATCGGGTCCTATTATTTTGCCATTTTCCATTCTCTTCAAAACCTTCTCTACTTCTAACTCTTGAATTCTACGATAAAAAGTATAATTCTACATCTCTCATGCCCATCTAGCCAAAAAGATGACTACTAAGGTCCTTCACTAAAAGACCACTTGGTCATAGCAAAGGCTCGATTACCATGTCAAAAATTGTCAACTCAAAAGCTTAAACTAATTGAGTAAAGTCCATGAATAGTTTAATTACTAGGTGTTGTATTTCTTAGAGGTTGCTTCACATTCTAGAAAATCCATTTTATAAAGGAAAAACCAAAGACATCTCTTTAACGGGCACCAATTTAGTGCCTTAAAGCAGCAAAGTTCTCCAGTTAACCACTCAGTTTGTAAGGTATTTAACCTGTTTTGACCTATGCTGGTTAAAGCTGGGTTCAAGAAGGAGATAGGAGCGGTTCCCAATCCCACCTATTATAGACAATGAGAAGGCGTGTTCTTTCTTTAGCAAAAGGTAAAATTTTAGAGGAAGCCAATTAGTGCCCAGAACTAGCACCTCTTCTCAGGCTAACCTGATGGTTCACAAGGTATTTACCATGTTACCATAAGTTTCAAGTAATACCTACTTATCCCAATCAAGCTGGACAATCTGGTTTTTTCTCAAAAACATTGACTAATTGCTTCAAACTTAACTGTCACTTGGATTTTAGAAAACCACATTGATGACAGCCTGCATGATTGTAATAGTAAAGTTTACATTAGGATATGCTTCCGGAAAATGTAGAGGGTAAGAACAGTTTTATTTAATTACATATTTAGTTCCAAATATAGGCTCATTACTGTATTAGAAACAATGTTAAATCTAGATCTTTTAGGTTGATGATATGCCTTTAAGTTAACAGTAATTTTAGTGGCCCTAGTAGTTGAGGTCAGAATTTTGAAGGAAGTCACAATTTCTACCTTGAAGCAAAGCATCATTGTATTTTCACTAACATATATATAACATGTTGCCATTTATTAACTCAAATGACTTGAAGTACTGTGATAGTGAGTTCTTTATCTGCTTCAAGCTTGAACAAGGAAGTCAACTATTAAAAGTTGAATCACTTAATACTCATCACTTACCAGATTGCTCCAATGAAAAACATTTAAAGTTTATTAGATGGCTTAAAAACAAATTTATCTAGCTTCATGAATATGCATTTTTTATTTTTTATTTTTTTGCAAGGCCCAGAACTAGAAGATTTAATGTTGAGATACAACTATAATATAACTGGAGCAAGAAAAATACAATCAGGGATGCCATAACAGAAAGGTAAGTGACTCTGTGAAACATGAAGGTGATGTTTAGTTACTGAAATCATTAGAAGTGATTCAATATACCAGAAAAATAGTTTTAATTTCTTAGCAAGCCAAATGGTGATAACAGAAAATTTTTTAACATTTGCAGCTAATTTTCAAGTATTCTTACCTCCACGGTAATTCATTGAACTTAGTCACACCTATTGATGATACAAGAACGACTCTCTTCACTGAGGAAGGCAATGCAGATACTAGATTCCTCACTCCATCCCAATCTTCAAACAAATACTCATTATAAAAAAGCAAAAAAAAAAAAAAACATGCATTAAAATTAATGAACTATATCCTGTATGCACAAATCTTTGAATAAAAGGCAGCACTCTTACTCTTAAATTTCCCATGCTTGGTTCTTCATCTAATTAATGTCGCTACTTTTATTTTATTTAACACCAAATATTGTAATATGCAAATGACATAATACTGACCAACTCTTGCGGGTGTATTATCATCATACCACCGCTTTGAAGGAAAAGCTGTTGTTCCTGTGCAGCAAATCACATGTGTGACTCCCTAAAATCAAGTACCCAAGAAAAGGTAAAAATTAATGCAAGGATTCTCTTAATTGCCTTTGGTCAATAGAATGACTCATCAAGTCAAACAAACAATAGCGAAATGGAGTATTTGTAACTAACTCTGAAGAGCAGACCTTAAAGATGGCTGGATCCAAATCCTCTTGCTTCCTAGTGTCTCCTTTGAATACCTATATTGTTCAAAAGCTCTCTATAACTAAACAATCTTGAGAAAAAATGAAATCAAATTTGAGGGACAAACCTTGTTCGAACTTGCAGGAACTGTGAAAAACAAACACATTCATATTTAATTGCTCACTAACAAAGATAAGACGATATACCTGTAGTGTCTCCCCATCTTGTTCACCAAATAGTGCTGTGGCTTTCTCAGGATCCCTTAGTAGCAACCGTGACTTAACATTCCGCTGAAGCAGTGAAGCTACCACCAGCTGCCCTGAAATTTAAGGAAACTGCTTCACAAACTTCCCTAAACAAATTAATCAAATGTATGTATTGAACCAAACCTATAAAGCACAGGCACACCTATCTTGAGGTGTGTTGGATACATGCCTAACACTGACACTGCTCTTACATTCATACGGGTGTCTAAATATTAAAACAATTTTTTTTTTACTTGGACACGCATTCAAGGCGGCTTGGATGCAGCTGGCCCCCGAAAAATATATAGAATATCAAACTATATACCTCAGCGTGACGAGATAATAAATGTTTTTTTCTTACATAGTTAAAAGAATAATTTGAATAATATAGTTTAAAAATTTTTCATTTATGTTTTTCTTCTGACATAGTTACATGAATAATTTGAATAATATAGTTTAAAATATTTTATTTTAAAATTTAAAAAAAAATAACAGTTTAAGATACTTAAAATATAGTATAGTGTGGGTAGAATTTTTCTTTAAAGATAGGTCACTAAATAGGATGTTTAAGAAATTAAAATTTAAATGACATACATGTTTTATATTATATTATATTGGGGGCAAGTCGTGTTTCATATTTTTTGAAATATGACCATCAACTTGTATCAGTATCTACGATTTATAAATCCAGGCATTTCCACCTTTACAGTCCTACTATGAAAATACGGCATAATATTTATCCATCAAGCCCAGAGAACAAATATGCAAATCCCAACACTAGGATGAGCAGATAGAACAAACACATACACATACACATACACATGCACATAGAAGGATATGATAAATGTTGTATGTAACAATTGCAACAGCAGAGAAAGGATGAATGATCTATACCAACACCTCCTGAGCCACCAACAACGAGAACCAATTTCGAAGATAAAGGGGTTCTTTGATTATTCTGAGTGAATTCAAATTTTGGAGTTTCAATAAATGTCTCCCTGATAGCATCCTGCGGTCCTCCTCCGTAGGGTAAAACTGCTTTTGCAGAAACATACTTAGAATATGAACTTGATATAGAAGGTGAAGAAGACACAAGAATTCTTTGAAGGGGTATAGCGAAATTTTGATGCTGAGAAAAATACTGAATATGGGCGAAAGGGAGCGTAGAAGCCATGAATACACAGAAGCAACGGCAGAGAAGACACTGGAAGTCTGGAATAGGGACTTCCGGTCGTTGCTTCAAATAAGTACATGTGGAGCACAAAATTCCCTCCTTTTTTTATATATATTTTGGATGAATTTCGATGTCAGTAGCTGAAAAGGCTTGCGTTGTATAAAAATATATTAAAATTTATTTATATAAGAATTATATATTAAAATAATGATATTGATGTTATTATTATGATTATTGTGATTTAACAAAATAAAATATATAAACTATTTGAAATATTTACTAACAATCTAACTAATATATTTGGTTTTACTCTAATCTGGCCTTCTCATTATATTATATGATTTTGGAGGCATACACAATTTGGTCTTTGACACAAGTCACTACTAAAAGTGATGAACTCTCTTCTTTAATAACAAAGCAAAATAGACATCTACAAAATATTATCTCACTTCAGGTTGAATAGAAGATTTGGCGCATGTTTGGTTCAGGAATAATTTGAGGGAGAACGGAAAGGAAAATGGATATGGAAATGAAAATCTATTACTTTATTTGGTATACAATAAAAAAAATGGAAGAAATGAGAAAATAAGGTTAGTAAAAAGACTGAATTATTCTTAATATAAAATAATAAAATTATCATTTATTTAATAAAAAAATTAAAAATCCAATTTTTGGTTTAAAAATCAAAACAAGCCCTGTCTTCTCTTTGCTTTAGCGTGAGAATCAGATCCCTTGTTCTTCGAAAGAGCACCCCCCCTCCCAACAGCAAGCGATTCCACCGTTAGTAAAGTCGTGTTGTGGCTGGCGTCACCGTAAGGAACCTAGAAACCCTCTTTGGCCACTGTTTTCCTCTACACTTTCCATACATTGTAACATTCTTAATTTCGTTTTCTTATTAATAAAAGTACATAAATATTTAATTAAAGAAATAAAATTTATTAAACAATTTTTAAATATTTAAAGAAATATAGACTTTAGAAATTCTTCACCTTATGTGTATATATAGAAAATATTTCTAATATTAAGAAAAAAAATCTAATAGGAAAAATTAGAAATAACATACTAAAGAGAGACGATATTCTTGGGTAAGGAAAATAAATTATTGGGAAGTAAGTAAAGATCTTAAAATTTTAAGAAGATTGGATTAGAGTAATTTTTCTTAATTCAAGAGTCAGAGTTCCTAAATTTAACATCTTCACTCATACATTAGGCTTTCACCTATAGACATATCATATAGAGTTTTTCCACTTCACGTGAGTTTCTAGCAAGTTAATTGAATAGCCCAAGCAAAAAATAAACACATAGACTTTGACAAAGATGTAGAAGTTGAACCGATAACTCAAAAATCATGAAAATGTGACCAAACCCTCCAAAAAAGGTAGAATTTTAGCCAAAACAAAGAAAATGAGCAAGAATGAACCCAAATCCAAGAGGAAAAAATAAAAACCATGTGAGGAAATAGTAGTGTAATAATAATAAAAATTAGGTAACATGGCATTAGGACAAAAACATCTATATCCTACATAAATAATTTCAGCCAAGTAAGGGAGACTCAATGGCTAAAAATTTGCCACCTAGAAAGGCAAACCTATCATACTTGAGTGAGAAAAAAGAAAAAAGAAATGAATCCTTAAATCAAAATGACCTTATCCTTGTCTTAAGAATATTTTATCATGATTTTCAAATACAAATCTTCTTTTGCTATGCATATCTTGACTAAAGGAGAGAAAGACAAGAACATGAGTTGTCTTTCCCCTAAAAGCAACCAAGTGCATCCTAATTGTGATAAGGTAGACCCATGATTATGAGAGGTGAACCACTTGATAATTTATTTAAGCAAAACCCACCCTTTTAATATTATAATTTCGTCCAAGTAAGGGAGAGGAAAAATATAAGTAAGGTAGAGTGAGGAAATAAGAGAAAGAGAAAAGAAGAAAGGAAAGAAGAAGAAGGAGAAGTCTAGAGGACTAAGTACTTAAGGTAAGTTAGTTTAATCTCCACTTGAATCCATCTTTTCTCTTCATCCTTGAGATTCAAAACTCACCCTCTTTCTCTTATTTAAGTTGCTGGAAAAGCAAAGGAAAGGGAGAAATCTTGCTGTCACGACCTTAATTTAGGATACATGACTAGCACGGCATAAGGGGTTGGCCCTTAAACCGTAAGCCACAATATAGACAAATAGAAATTAGCACACAATAATACCTCACACCATATCAGAAATAAACATTTCATTTATATACATAATCATCTTCTCACAAATTCATGTCATACAGTCCTTGTATATGAATAATCTTAACCAACATGCATAGAGTACACAACAAAAGTAAGATCCTGCCCATAATCATTGGAGCACAATCTAGATTACAAAAAATAAATAAGATTACAAAAGATATATTAAGGAGCCCTAGGAACAATTGAGCTCACCACTGAAACTACTACTCTATTCAAGTTCGAATGAATGCGGGTTAGACTCTTTAATGCTATCTAAAAACATAAAATATGATAGGGTGAGTATACGCAACTCAGTGACCAAATATAGCTTACTATAACTAAAACAGAACAGACCATACGCACGAGTTTTCATAAATAAAAATTATGTTAGAATATAACATTATCTAAATCAATGTATATAACATTAAACTAAAGCTTTAAAGGGGCTAAATTTTGTTTAGAGAAGTTCTGAAATCTTAAAATTTAATATATTATACAATAATTTCAAAATCAGATAAGGAAATAGGAAGATAACTCTTTATGAAAGAAAATGTTTAGAGGAGGACTCAAAGTAGAACCATAATTATAATTTTTTATACCCAAGCACAAAACCTAGTAAGGGCAATCACCACATACATGTTTTATGTAACATCCCTAATTTCATTTCTTTTATTGATAAAAGTACATAAATATTTAATTAAGGAAATAAAATTTATTAGACAATATTTTAGATATCTAAAGAAATATAATCCTTAGAAATTCTTCACCTTATGTATATGCATAGAAAATGTTTCTAACATTAAGAGAACAGATAAAGAGGGAAAAACCTAATAGAAAAAAAATTAGAAATAACATATTAAAGAGATGCAAAATTCTTGGATAAAGAAGATAAATTTTTAGAAACAAGTAGAGGTCTTAAAATTTCAAGAATATTGGATTAGGGTAATTTTTCCTAATTCAAGAACTAAAGTTACTAATTTTAAAATCTTTACCCATACATTGGACTTTTACCTATGGACACTTCATATAGAGTTTTTCCACTTCACATAAGTTTCTAGCAAGCCCATTGGATAACCTAAGCAAGAAATAAAACATAGACTTGGACTAGGATATAGTAATTGGATCAATAGCCCAAAAATTATGAAAATGTGACCAAGCCCTCCAAGAAATGTAGAATTTTATCCAAAGCAAAGAAATGGGTAGGAATAAGCCCATAATGGGTAAGAATAAGCCCAAATCCAAGAGAAAAAATAAAATAAAATAAATTAGGTGATGATATAATAATGTAATAATAATAAAGATTAGGTTACATGGCATTAAGACAAAAATTTAGCAAGTGGTGTGATTCTACATTCATAATTTTGGCAAATGGCATGATAATACAAGGCTTTAGGACAAAAACATCTATATCCTACACTCATAATTCTAGCAAGTGGTATGATAATACATGGCATTAGGACAAAACATTCATATCCCACACAAATAATATCAACCAAATAATGGAGATTCAAGGGCTAGAAATTTGCCACCTAAAAAGGCAAACATATCATACTTGTTTAAGACAAAAGAAAATGGAAATGAATCCCTAAATCAAAGGGACCTTATCCCTTATCTTAAGAACATATCATCATAATTTTCAAAATATAAATATCCTTTTCCTATGCATATCTTGACTAAGGAAGAGGAAGACAAGAACAAAAGTTGTTTGTTTTCCAAAAATTCAACAAAGTGTATCTTAATTGTGATAAGGTAGACCCATGATAAGGAAAGGTGAATTATTTGGTGGTATATATAAGAAAAACCCACCCTTACAACATTAGAATTTCGTCCAAGTGAGGGAGAGGAAAAATAAAAGCAAGGTAGAGTGAGGAAAGGAGAGGAAGGAGAAGTCTAGGGGACTAAGTGCTCCAAGTAAGTTTAACAATATTTCTTTTTGAAGAAAACTTTTGAAATTTATAATATTTATATGAGATTTTGATCTTAGAACTTTGATGATTGGTCATGGATGTTGCTATGTCAAGTTACATATTGATCTTGCATGTGATGTATGTTTGAATACTTGAGTTGGTATAGAAAGTTCTGCATAGGTATGGCTATGAGTGGCAAAATTTTAAGCTTCTGTATTTTAATTTCTGGGAATTATCTGTATGGAATTAAAATAAATGGTTAACATAAGAATTATAGCTATGTGTGTCACGGATTTTTATCTACTAGAATCATTCAAATTGAAGTCCATATGAGGAAGATATGAGCCGATTAGTAGTCAAAGGTCAGAAAATGGTTCATCAAGGAAAAATATGTTAGGATAGCTTCTATATTTTAATTTCTGGGAGTTATCTGTATGGAATTAAAATAAATGGTTAACATAAGAATTATCGCTATGTATGTCACGGATTTTTAGCCACTGAAATCATTCAATTTAGAGTTCATATAAGGTAGATATGTTCTGATTAGTAACAAAGGTCAGAAAATGGTTAATCAGGGAAGAATATGTTAGGATAGTTTCGGTGTTTTAATTTCTGGAAAAATTCTATAAGGAATTAAAATAAATAGTTAACATATGAATTATATATTTATGTGTCACGGATGTTTAGCCACTGGAATCACTTAATTTGGAATTCTTATATGGGAGATATAGTCAGATTAGTAAGTAAAGGTTAGAACCTACCCGAGAAGAAATAATATTGAATTTAAGGGAGTAATAACACCAAGATTTATTACTATTTTGCATATATAATTAACATAATAGTTTTAAATAATTGTCTTAGCTTTTCACATATACCAAGATGACCTCAATTGGAGTTAAAATGAGGGAGTTATGTTCTAATTAGTGAGCAAAGGTCACAGAACACGGCTAGGCTGTGTTCTAGGTGCTTCAAGCATGGGTTAGCCGTGTTCGAGGCTGTTTTTGAGTACATTTGAAGTATTTTTAAAGCATGACCATGTCCTGGAACATGGCCAGACTGTGTTGGAAGCTAGTGAAGCCTATTTTCAACATTTTTCTACCTTAGATGAACCTCTTTAACTATAGGGTAATAGTAGAAATCAAATTGGAGAAAAATGCTCTATAAATTTGTAAGAACATGTGTTAGAAATGATATAAATAAGAAGAAATTGACTAAAGGTCAAGCATAAAGAAAGTGAAGAGATGAAATTAATATTTAAAAAAGAAGACGAATCTTATAAATGAAAATAATAAATGACTAGTATATGCCATAGCCATTGCCATTGTATGAACTTCTTACCATCTTAAGTGTGAAATTCTGACATGGAAATATTTTATAAAGTGATATTTGAAATGGTTATGTTCATGGCATGATTATTAATGATTTATGGTAATAGTTATATTTTGATGAACATACTTGTTATTGAAAGCATATTTTTGGCTATCATTGTGAAAAGAAAAGAAATGAGCACGGTCACATGGCAATTCGTGTGGTGTACCAGTAGGGGACGCCCTACCAATGGTTATGATCATGTTAATGAGAAAAGAAAAAGAAAGTGGGCCATGTCGAACGGAGTAAGAAAAGCCCATACCGGAGAGTAGAAAATATTCACCCTGATCGGAGTAGCTTGATATGAGAATAAATTGATAGTCATCATATGATATTCTGAAAATAGTTAACTCTGTCATACATGTTATTATTGTACGATTCTCATGTGCATAGATATAGTGCATTCATGTTACCAAAGTTATTTTCTGTAGTTTATACAACTGAACATGACGTGATGAGCTATATTAATGATGATTTATTATTGAACTTACTGGGATTTAATTCTCACTATATTTCCATATCATGTTCAGAAAATTAGTTATGCAGATTTTTCTATAACTCTGGCTTTTAGTGCACGTTGGATCAAGTACTTTATGTTGGGTAGATCCCAAGATCAAATAAAATGTTTGTGGTCGAGTTGGCTTAGATCCCGTTGAAGGTGCAACCATCCGCACCTGTATCTCCGGAATTGGTCAACCAAAATAAATAAGATGTAGATTTTTATGTGTTTGATATGTTGAACGTATGTTTTGATTTATGACATGTATGTAAACTCTGTATTGTATAAATTAAATAAATGTTATATTGAGTTAAGTTGTAACGAGGTAATAACTTCATGGTATTTAAAAAAAATTGATACTTAAATGGAGTTGTTACATTTTATCCCAAATACATAGCAATGAATGAGTAAATCACCACATTCTCATTATTGATATCATAATGTTGGAAGGAGCTTCCCTAAACTCCCTAACATTTTCATATGATGATTGTCACAAGCATATAGCAATAGGACGAGTAAATCACTACATTCTCATCATAGGTAACCAGGCCAAATGCCACTAACTATTGGAGGAGACATACCTCAATTCCATACTTATTCATAGTCCAATCCTTATGTGCCCTTTCGCACAAGGGGCTAGCAACTCCCTTGTTAGCTAGGGTTACATGGTGCACCAAGGCTAACTATCTCTGTCGCTAGCTAACAATGTTTATGTCAATAATTCCTCTAGAATAAACAAGTTTTATAAATCAAAAATGTACAATGAAAGAAAAATTGGAAAGCATGAGGTTAAAATTTTTTCTAAGACAAAATATATCCCTCCTTTTCAAGACATTCCTTATATAGAGTTCCGGCATAGAAATTCATTCTCCAAAATTAGAAATACAACATTTTCATTTCAATCCAGACAAACCATGACATTCAGTCCTAAAGACACATTTCAAACATAAATCCAAATCCAATTTCACCATATTCATGAAATAATGAGATATCATTTATAACATAAATCATATAAAACAATTTGAGAAATGATACTATTATAAGATTCAATAAAGTGTAACATAACACCATATTTTCATCATAAACTTAGGAGGGATTATTAAATGTCTGTTCTGCATGTCTTATAGCTTTTAAGAATATAAATCAATATAAACATGAAATTCAATTTATGCTATACACAATTAAAACTTTATTTTAAAATGCATGGGCATGAGAGGGATTTGAAAAGGCATTATAGTAAACTATATTCACTCACACTCAAAGGTCCAAGAGTAACAAACCCTGCTTTTTGGCTTTTGTTATCCGAATTATTAGTCAACTTTCAAGCTTGGTTCTTGGAAAATTCACAACCTGTAATTCAACATTTAAGAAGATCAACATCCATACACATCAACATTACCATCTTAGGAGCTCATTGCACATAATCCCAAACCATGAGTCCTTAATCTCTCTAGGATGAATTTCTAAAACATACTAGTTCATATTTTCATGATAATTCATACTTATCAATTTAGCTTCAACAACATCATGATTTAGGAATTAATTCCACCATCACCAATTTACACATAAACCTTCCAACTTTAAGCTTCCTATGAACAAGCTTCTTAAATGACTACTCGAAAACTTCTTTGATTATTTGACCTTTAAATCATGCCCTACAACTTAGAATATCCTAAATCAAAATTTTTGGGCGCAGTTACTATTTATAGTACTATTCATGTTAATGTTCACTGAAGTAAAAATCCATGATCTAAGTAACCAAATGATGTTATTTGCTTGTAAAAATTGGCATGGAAGTAGTACAACATGTCATTAACATGATTCTATGCCTAGAATTTCCATAAACCAACAAAAAGACCAAAAGTTTTGAGCATTTACCTTACTGCTACAATGATTTCGCATAGCAGAATTTTTTAATTGAAAAATCAATGGATTGTTTCAACCTTCCTGGAGATTTTGTAGTCGATTTCCAACCTTAACATAAGGGATTTGAGTGGCTAGAAGTTTGGATGAAGATGGCACACAAAATGGAAGAAAATGGTAGGGTTTTGGATGAAAAGAGAAATGCATGTTTTGCTGAAAATTATTTTCAACTTCTGGCGTAGTGTGCATACTTAAAAACAATGGGAGGGGTATTGTTGTCATTTCCTAATTAGATAAAGGCAATTTAGTCTTTTTCTAGGATAAAAAAGGATAATTTGGTAATTTTATTTATAATAATAAATTAAAAAAATGGAATATTACACTTACCACTTCCTTCAAGGAAAAACAAGAGAAAGAATTCACTAAATGAGCTAGGGAGATCTTTAAGTAGGTTTAACAATATCTATTTTGAAGAAATTTTTTGAAATTTGTAACATTTATATGGGATTTTGATCTTAGAAATTTAATGAAATTTACAATATTTGCTATTTTAATGATTTGTCATAGATGTTGCCGTAATAACCCGTAATTTTTAAATAATAATGTTTTACTATAAACAAATATATTTTTATTTTTTAAAAATAATTATGTTTTGCTAAAAGAAAATATACTTTTAATTAAAATTATTTTTCTTTTGCTTAACATAATTATATTTGCCTCTAATAATTTGTTACTTTATTTTTAGAAATATTCTTTCTTTTATTATGCATAAAGATATTTATTTTGTGATTTGTTTTATTAAAAGTTTTATCAAGAAAAGTCATGATTTAAGAGTGCAACTAAAGTTTTGCGATAATATAATTTTTTAGAAATATTTGGGATGCTTTAGGATGAAAAAAAATAATTATATGTATATAATTAAAGAATAAATTTTAAATATTTAATTATTAAATAATATTAAGTAAAAAAAGAAAGATGGAAGCGTGAAGGAGAGGCTCGGGCAAAGAAAGAAGAATTTTATCTTTCTCCTTCTCTCTCTAAAATCAAACTTCTCTCTAAAATATCTCCCAAACTAGACATCTCATTGACATATCGGAAATACCGTTAGACTCGTGGCGACGAGAGTTTCAAAACCCACCGATCAATTTCACTGGAAACTCATCAGAAGTTTGTCATATATGATAAACAATAACCACGAAGTAAAGTTTAAGATTTTGAAATTTTTTGGTGTTTTCTGATATTTTAGCCCTAGAATCATGTTTAAGAGGTAGAATAATCCTTGTATGCAAAATTTTTCTAGCTGGATAGCATGATTTGAAGCATTAAATCATGAAAAGTTTCTCAGATGAACAATAATTGTGAATAGTATTTCTACCTGCATGAATAGTGCAATGAAAGTCTGTGAACAGTGTGTTTGCCTGCGTGAATATTGATTTTGCCCAATGTGAATAGTATTTCCAACCATGAATAGTATCTATCAGTTGACCAAACTCTCGGAGTCATTTCCTAAATTTTTGAATCCTCCGGACACGTTTTTAAAGTCTAATTGATCAAATTCATATTGGAAAATTGTATTTTAAGATTGTATAACCTCGAGCTTTACCTTGTGAGTAGATAATTCTTTCTATGACTTACCCTATACTCTTCTTGAACTTTAAATGTATAATTGATTATATTTACAAGTTATTTATACTTTTATATGTCTCTGAAATTGATTAAATTATCTGAATTATTTATAATCTAATATATAGTTCAAGAAGAGTATGGTTTTGAAAATGAATTTTTGAACTCATTGAATATGTGATTTTAAATGTATTTCTCATTACATGGTAAAGGAAATATATTGTGTGTAATATCCCAAAATTTTTATTTTTAAATAATTTTATTATAAACAAGTATGTTTTTTTTAAATGACTATGCATATTTTGCTGGAAGTAAGTATATTTTTGTTTAAAATAATTATTGTTTTGCTTAAAATAATTAATAATTTTTTGTTGTATTTTTAGAAATATTATTTCTTTTATTATGTATAAAGATATTTATTTTGTGATTTGTTTTATTAAGGTTTTTATAAAGAAAAGTCATGATTTAAGAGTTTAACTAAATGTTTATAAGAATATAAATTTTTAGAAATTTTTTGGATGTTTTAGGATTAAAAACGGTATTTAGATAAATATATATAAAATAAATCTTATTGTTCAATTATTAAATAATAAAAATTATTATTATAAAAAAATAAAAGAGAAAAGGGGAAGGGGGAGACATAATAGAGAGGAATATGGAAATCTGTGAAACTGATGAATAGTGAAATAGTGTGAATAGTATCTCCATATTTTTTTTCTCTAGATTTGGAGTGCTTATTAGCTTCTGATATCAAAACTAAAGGTACCATTGGATTCAAGACGGAGAATACTACGATTTTGACTGAACAATTTTTCAAATCAACCGTAGATCGAAAATAGAAAATTTTAGAAAAATGTAAACTCTGAAACTCTTAATTAAAAACCTCAAATTGGAAATCTGACACCACAGATAGATTTAGGAGCTAGATAAACTTTAAGATATAAAATTTTTCAGCTATCTGACAACTTTTCATTTTTGGTGAATAGTATTTTCCAGCGATAAATAGTATTTTCCGATAGTGAATAGTGATCAAGTTCTCTGAGTCATTTCCTAAATTTTTGGACCCTCCGAACACGTTTTTGAAGTCTGTTTAGTCAAATGTGGATTGGAAAAGTGCATTTTGGGGCTGTCCAATCTGGAGCCCTTACCCTATGAATAGATGATTCTTCATATGACTTGCCCTATACTCTTCTTGATCTTTAAGCATGTATTTGATTATGATTATGAGATATTACATTTATATGTTTCTTAAATGCATTAAAATTATCTGAATTGCTTACAATTTGAAATATTGTTCAAGAAGAGTATAGTTTTAAAAATAGATTTCTGAACTTTTAACATCCCTAAATTAATTATATGTTATGGCATGATTTTATAGGTTCAAACGATGGGGGAAAAATATTAATTCTCCTTTTAGGAGAAAAACTAGGAAGGATGAAACCCTAATTTTCTAACCTCTTATAATAGAATTAAGTAGTGAGAGAGGGGCTAAAATTATGAATAAAAAGTGTCTTTAAGATCTACTAAGTTTTATTTGGAGTATTGGAGGAAGCCAAACAAGGTTTTAGTTAAGGGGTTAGTCATATTCTTATGGTATGACAATCTTGTAGTAGTTAGATAAATGAGTGGCAAAGAATAAGAAAGAGTAAGCTTCTAGAATGAATGTCATTTTATCAATATATTGGGGATAAGATGCAAGAAGTTGATCAAATGGGTAGAGGGAGCAGAAAAAATGCAGCCAAGAAGGAGAAGAGGAAGAAGGAGAGAGAGAGAGAGAGAGGAGAGAGAAAGGCATCAAAAAGGCAAATCTAAAGTGATTTCTCGATGGATCAGCCCCCCAAATCATCTCTCATTTTCATTCTAAGCTCCTAATAGGTGGTTTTGATGGTAGAATTGCAGGTTTGTGGAAGGAAGGAGAAGAGGAGAAAGTATACAAAAAGAAGGAATCCAAGGAGCTCTTAGGGTAGGTTTAACATTAATCTATTATGAAGTTTGAAATTTTGATGACATATGTGCATATATGTGTGTATGTATACTTGTAAGTTTCTATTGATGGAGGTATCTTATTCATATATTGGAATGATCATATGAATATCCATGTAGAGCAAAGGTTTGAATGCATACATATTGCATGTTTTGTGCTAAAAATTGGTTTTGGATGGATGAAATTCGATGGTATGAATGGATGGATTTGTATTTCACGATTTATGTCGAATTAGAAGATGTGTTCAACATCAAAGTTGTAGATCTGTATATTATCGTCAAAACACCTCTAGAATCACTTTAATCGAACCTTGTATGAGAGATTTATGCCTCAACGAGTGAAGAAAAGTCAATTTAACGGGTAGAATCATGATGTTGGATTTGTAGCACTTTTATACTTAATTTTGGTTGAAATTTGTTAAATTAGTAAACATAGGAGTTGTAGATAATTTTCTTAAATTTCCATAGACACTGAAATCACCTTAATCAGAGTTAAAATTAGGGAGTTATGGTTTGAAGAGTGAAGGAAGGTCAGGCTAGTTGTGAGACTGCAGCGCGAAACACGGCCAGGCCGTGTTCGGGGCTATTTTTGCGATTCTGCAGCATGGTTTGCACAATTTAAAGCATGGTCATGGCCTGTTTTGCATTTTGAAGGCTATAAATGGACCCCAATGGACGAATGATGTTAAGGGAAACTAAAATACAAATAAATACATTGTTAATAATGCATTGTAGTGTGAATTCTATCCTTTTATTATGAGAAATTAAATCACATATTGCATATAGATAAGATGTATGTTAAATGGATACATGATGCATTGATGAGAGGCATATAGATGAGATGTGTGTGAGTTGTATGCATGATGCATTGATGATATTCATCTAGATAAGATGTATGTGAGATGGATGTGTAACGCCCACAATTTACGTTACGTAAAATAAACATTTTTTTTCCTACAATTAATATTATTTCTGCACTCAGATATTTTCCATAAAGATACATAATTCAATTCTTTATCATAGGAATAGAAACATATAGGATTTCTCATGTATACACAATATACATACCAAGTCTATAAACATCAAAGTACAACAGAAACGGGGATCCTACCTGTAGCGTTCAGAGCACTCTAGAATACAAACACAATATAATTCAAAGACCGTGAGTCTTGGAAGCAACGTAGACTCACCCAGAGAATATATCACCTATTTGCCGAATCAGACTTTGATATTCTTATATGAAAAATGTAGAAATATCGTGTAGTGAGTTTGACAACTCAGTGAGCAAATAATTCCTCCTATGACCTCTTAGGTCAGCATATGGATGTACTTATGTTTTAAAATATGTCACATAGAAAATACAATTTAGAAGTACATTCATATGGGACCCGTATTTCAAATATTATCAAATCAAAGGATATTCAGATATCCAAAACCATATGCATCATGGTATGATCATTAAACAAATGTTGTCATGCTCAGTTGTATAAACTATAGTAAAATATTATGATTTGAAGGTAAAATCATTACTTTTAATGCACTTGCCTCACTCGGCAATCTGATCAATGCAATGAAAATATAACTCATTTGCTATACGCATAGTGACCTCGACCCCAGTCACAATAAGTGATCAGGGAATGTGAGTACATCACCCTCCTGCCTTCCCACATTACCACTGTCACTCGGTTGGAGCGGCGCTCCCCCGGCTCACTCAAGCTAATAGGACGTCCCCTATTCGGTATCAACACAAGCCATACAACTAGTCGATATTCATCAATATATATAAATACATGTAAAATTATCAAGCAACTCGCCATGAGCTTTACGCTTGCCATTCAATCTCATTTATAATATGACATACATCATTTTCACAAGTATATAGCTTTACAAATCAATGCATCGTGCACATAATATTCACTTTATCAAATAATGATAAATACATTTAGAACCTCATATTCATTGAGTTCCAAAATCCAATTCTAAAACCATACTCTTCTTGAACTATGTGCCAATTCGTAAGCAAAATAAATATTTGAACACATTTCAAAAATTTATGATAGCATAAATAATTGTAAACAGAAACAATTATATATTTATAGTTCAAAAAGAGTACGAGGTAAGTTATAAAAAGAAATATCTACTCACAAGGTAGGGCTCCTAGTTGGACAGCCCTAAAAATGTACTTTTTTCAAGCTGAATTTGACCAATTTGACCTCAAAAACGTGTCCGGAGGGTCTAAAGACTTAAAAAATGACTCCCGGAGCTTGGTCACTATTCATCGCTGAAAAATACTATTCATCCACCGAAAATCACTATTCACGACGAACAAAAAGTTGTCAGATAGTTGAAAAATTTCATATCCTAAGGTTTATCTAACTCCTGAATCTATCTACGGCGTCAGATTTCCAATTAGAGGTTTCTAAGTAAGAGTTTCAAAATTTACCTTTTTCTAAGATTTTCTTTTTCAAATCTACGACGATTCAACGGTTGATTTGAAAAATTGATCGGTCAAAACCATAGTATTCTTCGTCCTAAATCCAGTAACACCTTCAGTTTTGAAATTGGAAGTCAATAGGCACTACAAATCTAGAGAAAAATTTGAAGGTTACTATTCAATCACTATTCACTTACTATTCATCTTTTTCTAAAATTTTGATTCTCTGTTATGTTTTCTCCCGTTTCTCTTTTTTTATTTTTTATTTTTTATTTTTTATATTCAATAATTATTATTATTTAATAATTGAATAATAGGATTTTCTTTATATAAATTCATATAAATTCTGTTTTTTATCCTAAAATATCTCAAATTTTTAAAAATTTACATTTTCATAAACCTTTAGTTAAACTCTTAAATTATGATTTTTCTTGATAAAAATCATAATAAAACAAATCTCAAAATAAATATCTTTATAAATATTAAAAGAAAGAATATTTCTAAAAATATATCAAAAATTCATTAGAGACTAATATAATTATTTCAAGCAAAATAATAATTATTTTAATTAAAAATAGACTTACTTTTAGTAGAACATAATCATTTTAAAAAAAATAAAAATATATTTGATTATAACAAAATATTATTATGTAATATTTATTTATAACAAAACATTATTATTTAAAAATAAAAATTATGGAATGTTACGTTCTTCCCCTTTTGAGAAATTCGGTCTCTGAATTTCAGCCCATCCTACCACATGTAAGGAAGGAAATCAAGGTATAATTCGGAATTACCAATCTTATTACTCAAATAATTAGGGATATCTTTTATGTATAATATCTTTAATTTTTAATATGTCTCTTCACTTGAATGATTTTGCCATATAACTTAACTATAGGGATTTCTTTCATCCTTAAGTTCTTCACTTGTCGATCAACAATAAACATCAATTGTACCCATAGAAAATTTTTGTCCAATTGAATTTCTTGAAATTAGATAACATAAGAAGAATCTAATATGTACTTCTTTCCAAACCTCAATACCTCTTTTACTGGTGATTCCTTCAAAAATATGTGGTCACCAACTGATAATTTCTAGTGCTCAACATGCATGATTTCTTTATACTTTTGGCTTGTATTGAATTATGTGTATTCATTTTTCTAATCAATTTCACTTTATATCCTCTAGCTCGCATGGATATATCTATGGATCGATATTAGAAAACACACTCATAAAAGAACATATTCACATCCATATTGGGGTAACTATCTTTTCTTATTCCAGACTTCTATCAAGTCATCTTTGATTCTCACATGTCAACATCATCCCATGAATATTATCATCTTAATCTATCATCTATTTTTATCCTAAAATCCATTAAGCAATATGTTAAACATAAGTAGCAATAAATCCATCAATCCTGTTATAACATTTATGTACTATTGGCACATGTCTAATAATTCTACTTACCTCATCACAGTAACTCTATACCTTCTTATTATCACCAATAAATTCATTATCAAAAATTTCAAGCCTTTCTCTATCATATCCAAAAGCACCTCATTCTAACTTATATCAATCTCGTTTAATTCACCCAATTATTTCAAAAAGATTATTCCTAACAATTACTCATATATGAATTCTCAATTTCAACATAATCCACACCCTAGATACTAGACTCAATTTAGCATAATATAAACCTTTAACACAAATATCTTAATCACTTACACTATTTTCGGACATGATTCTCATAGTATTCTCCATATTTTCAAATTAAGAGTTGAAAGATTAATTTAAATCCTACTTCCCATATTTTATTCCTCAAGAACTTCAACACTGTAACATTCCTAATTTCGTTTCATGTATTAATAAAAGTACAAAAGTATTCAAAGTAACATCTCTAATTTCTTTTCTTTTATTAATAAAGGTACATAAATATTTAATTAAGGAAATAAAATTTATTAGACAATTTTTAGATATCTAAGGAAATATAATCCTTAGAAATTCTTCACCTTATGTGTATGTATAGAAATGTTCTAATATTAATGGAATAGGTAAAGAAAGAAAACCTAAAAGGAAATATTAGAAAGAAGCATGCTAAAGAACTTAGGCAAGGAAGATAAATTTTTGTGAAGTAAGTAAATGTCTTAAAATGTCAAGAAGATTGGATTAGGGTAATTTTTCTTAATTTAAGAGTAAAAGTTACTAAGTTTGTATCTCCACCCATAAATTAGGCTTTCACCTATGGACACTTCATATAGAGTTTTTCTACTTTACATGAATTTTTAGCAAGCCAATAGGATAGCCCAATGAAGAAATAAAACATAAACTTGGACTAGGATATAGGAATTGGACCGGTAACCCAAAAATCATGAAAATGTGACCAAACCCATTATGAAAGGTAGAATTTTAACCAAAGTAAAGAAAATGGGCAAGAATGAGCCCAAACCCAAGAGGAAAAATAAAAAAAATAAAAATAAAGTGATGAAATAATGATGTAATCAAGATTAGGTGACAAAGCATTAGGACAAAACATCTATATCCTACACTCATAATTTTAGCAAGTGGAATGATAATACATGCCATTAGGACAAAATATTACAATCCCACACAAATAATTTTAGCCAAATAATGGAGATCCAAAGGTTAGAAATTTGCCACCCAAAAAGGCAAACCTATCATACTTGATTAAGACAAAAGAAAATGAAAATGAATCCTCAAATCAAAGAGACCTTGTCGCTTATCTTAAGAAAATATCATTATAATTTTCAAAATACAAATCTCCTTTTGCTATGCATATTTTGACTAAGGAAGAGGAAGACAAGAACATAAGTTGTTTGCTTTCCAAAAATTCAACCAAGTATATCCTAATTGTGATAAGGTAGACCCATGATCATGAAAGATGAATTATTTGATGGTATATTTAAGCAAAATCCACCCCTATAACATTTTAATTTCGTCCAAGTGAGGAAGAGAGAGAAATAGAAGCAAGGTAGAGAGAGGAAAGGAGAGAAAGAGAGGAGAAGAAAGGAAGGAAAAAGAAGAAGTCTAGAGGGTTAAGTACTCAAGGTAAGTTAATTTAATCTCCACTTGAATCCATTTTTGTTCTTCATCCTTGAGGTTCAAAAACTCACCCTCCTTCTCTTATTTAAGTTGCTAGAAAAGCTAAGGGAAGGGAGGAATCTTGATACTTCTTTCAAGGGGAAACAAGAAAACAAATTCACTAAGTGAGCTAGGGAGATTCTTAGGTAGGTTTAACAATATTTCTTTTTGAAGAAAAGTTTTGAAATTTATAACATTTATATGGGATTTTGATCTTAAGAACTTTGATGATTGGTCATAGATGTTGCTTTATCATGTTATATATTATTCTTGCATGTGATGTATGTTTGAATACTTAGGCTGGTGTAGATAGTTCTGCATAGATATGGCTATGGGTGGCAAAATTTTTAGCTTCTGTTTTTGAATTTTTGGGACCATTATGCAGGGAATTAAAATAATTTGTTAACATAACAATTATAGATATATGTCTCACGGAATTTTAGCAACTAGAATCACTCAATTTAGAGTCCATATGAGGTAGATAGGGTCTGATTAGTATGTAGTGTTCAGAAAATGGTTAATCAGGGAAGAATCTGTTAGGAAAGCTTCTGTTTTTGACTTTCTGGGACCATTCTATAGGGAATTAAAATAACTTGTTTACATAACAATTATAGATATATGTCTCACGGATTTTTAGCAACTGGAATTACTCAATTTGGAGTCCATATGAGGTAGATATGGTCTGATTAGTAAGTAGTGTTTAGAAAATGGTTAATCAGGGAAGAATCTGTTAGGAAAGCTACTGTTTTTGAATTTCTGGGACCATTCTGTAGGGAATTAAAATAACTTGTTAACATAACGATTATAGATATATTTCTCACAGATTTTTAGCAACTGGAATTACTCAATTTAGAGTCCATATGAGGTAGATATAGTCTGATTAGTCAATAGTGTTCAGAAAATGGTTAATCAGGAAAGAACATGTTAGGAAAGCTTATGTTTTTGAATTATCTGGAAACATTCTGTAGGGAATTAAAATAACTCGTTAATATAAAAATTATAGATATATGTGTTACGGATTTTAGCCACTGGAATCACTTAATTTAGAATTTTTATGAGAGAGATATGGACAGATTAGTAGGTAGAGGTCAGAAACTACCCGAGAAGAAATAATCTGTTCATTGAGGGAGTAGTATCACCTTGATTTCTTAATATTTCGCTACACTGTTCAAAATAATAGTTTTAGATAATTGTTTTACCTTTAAATTGACACCAAGATCACCTATATCAGAGTTAAATTGAGAGAGTTATGCTCTGATTTGTAAGAGAAGGTTAGATAGGATGAAAACCTGCATCAAAAAAATAAGAAATAAAATTAATATTTAAAAAAGAAGATGAATCTTATAAATAAAAATAATAAATGACTAGTATAGCCATAGCCATTGCCATTGTATGAACTTCTTATCATCTTAAGTGTGAAATTTTGACATGGAAATATTTTATAAAGTGATATTTGAAATGGTTATGTTCATGGCATGATTACCAATGATTTTTGGTAATAGTTATATTTTGATGAACATACTTGTTATTGAAAGCATATTTTTGGCTATCATTGTGAAAAAAAAAGAAATGAGAACGGTCACATGGCAATCCGTGTGGTGCACTAGTAGGGGACGCCCTACCAACGGTTATGATCATGTTAGTAAGAAAAGAAAGAGAAAGTAAGCCATGTCGGACAGAGCGAGAAAAGCCCGTACCGGAGAGTAGAAAATACTCACCCTGACCGGGGTAGCTTGATATGAGAATAAATTGATAGTCATCATATGATATCCTGAAAAATAGTATTTATGCCGAACTTGTCATAATTGTACAATTTTCATGTGCATGGATAAAGTGAATTCATGTGACCTAAAGATATTTTCTATAGTTTATACAGATGGACATGACATGATTGACTATATTGATAGTAAATTATGATTTATTGTTGAACCTACTGGGATATAATTCTCACTATATTTTCATATCATGTTCAGAAGAATAATTATGCAGATTTTCTCCATGACACTTATTATTTCCGTACGTTGGATCGAGGTGCCTTACTCTTGGCAACTACCAGTTATATCAGATATATCTATAGTAGATATGACTGAGATTCCAGTGGAGGTGCCGCCACCCGCACCAGTGTCCTCGGAAGTAGTCGACATTGATGATTAGAGCTAATATGTATCTTTGTACAAATATTTGTAAAATAATGGTGTGTAGTTTGTAAAATAATGGTGTGTATGGAAACTCAATATTGTATCACTGTTAATAACAATTATACTTGGTTAAAGTGATTATTATTACGACTTATGTGGTTAGAATTAAAGCAGTAATAACTTCATGGAATTTTACAAATATAAAAAAAAAAAATTTGTTACATTTACATAAATGGAGTTGTTACAAACACCACTAATTCTCTTGATTACATTCGTCATAACACCATAAGATCATCATCTGTCCACACCTTTCAAAATCTCTATTACTTTAACCTACTAACCAATTGGACACCATAATAATTGAATTTCAAAGAAAAGAAATTAACCTTACTTATAATATGGAAAAAGAATCTTACATTTAATACCAAATATTAATGTAGGACAATGCAGCAGAAAATGTAAAATACTTAATAGAGCATGGTGCCAAAATAGGAAGTGAGAAATTTGGACAAAGCATTGAAATAAGATTAAAATCGGTGGCCTTAATTCTTGAAAATCTGTAAAAAAAAATATAGCTATTATATTGGCAAAAATTGGTGGCCGCAAGGTTTGAATATACGTGCCAAAATCTACTTTAAATTTGTTAGTATTCGGTGGAAAGATAGCACATGAAAAAAATATATTTCTGAGCTTATAAAAGCCTTTGAAAATCAAAGAATATGTATTTAACTGGTAGGATCTAGTTGATTGCTTCAAAATAAATATAATTAATCAACTGTAAATAATCAGTCGAAATTAAAATTTCTCAAAATAGTTAGTTGACCAAATACTACCGATAGTCGACTGGCAAGAGCATTGAGAAAATAAAATAAATCATTTGATTGTTCCTCTTCAACAACTAACTTGTTTGCATTTTAACTATTTTTTTTTACAATATCTTAACCGTATTCTCTTTATACGCCTAATATGAGCAACTATCACAACTGCTGTACATATACATGCTTGTCATCATTTTTGAAAATTTCACTTTCCATTTAGCTTATATCCACCAATCACTTACATAGCTATTCTAATTATACTTATCCTATTTGTATATCTATCATAAGTATGCCCTTCTCTGAGTTCTATAAATTCACACATTAGTATCTTTATCTTCTCATACTCAAAGTTAGGGTGTGTGCAGCTATGGAGGGAATTGCATTCCGTCAATTTCGAAATATTTGTGTCTTTTGTGGTTCTAGTCCTAGAAAAAATGGAGAGTATGTGAAAGCTGCACAAAACTTGAGTATGGTACTGGCCAAGAGAAAAATTTATTTAGTTTATGGTGAAGGTAATCGTGGATTAATGGGATGTGTGTCTACAGCTGCCCATGTAGGAGGATGTCAAGTTTTAGGTATTATTCCTACAGCTCTAGCTGCATCTAACATTGTAGGAAAGACAATCGGGGAAGAGTTCAGGGTAGCTTCCATGCATGAGTGCATGGCTAGAATGATGAGCAATGCTGATGCCTTCATTGTCTTACCAGGTGGTTTTGGTACTTTAGAAGAGATTTTTCAAATAGTTTCTTGGGCACAACTGAATATGCATAACAAACCGATAGGTTTGTTAAATGTTAACCACTTCTTTGACGGTCAGTTGTCTTTTCTTGATCATGCTGTGGAACAAAGGTTCATCTCACACTCAGCACGACGAATTCTCATTTCAGCTTCAAATGTTGAGGAGTTGATTGATGCTTTACAAGCATATGTTCATGTACTTGATCCAACTATGGCTCAAATAGAATGGATGACAGACAACCGCAGGAAGCGCAAATTGGATTTGGATCTTCATCTTTAGATGTAGTAAAATGTAGCTAGAGTCTATTTGGATACCATCTTTACCAACCATACTCCCTTAGAGTTGGTAAAACTATCTTTGAATGTTGCTTATGATCCTCTGAACTTTTGAAATATTCTAGTATATCATCAATAAATATAATAACAAGTTGATCCAGGGATGACTTAATTACTATTCATTAAATCTATGAATGCAGCTAGGATATTTATCAAACTAAATAACATAACCAAGGACTCATAATGCCCATAATAAGTCCTAAAATTTTTGTACATCCTCTTCTCTTATCCTCAATTAATGTTACTCATATCTCAAATCAATTTTTGAAAAACATTGAGCACCTTGTAACTGATCAAACATATCATCTATACGAGGTAATGAGAATTTATTCCACACTGTCACCTTATTCAACTATCTATCCAAGAGCCCTTCACATGAATTACCCATTTTGCATACCTTAAATTTTAAATTTCCATGAGTAAACCTTCTTTTATCATAATACTTATACATAGTATTATTGAAAACCAAATTGTCTTCGAATTCCTTATATCAACAAAATATATCATTCAAAATATTATCTTCATAGATTCTCCGCTCTCAAATTCAATCCAACCCACAACTTACCAAATTCATTTATATATATAGATTCCAACTCATCTATCCAAAAAGAGATTTAAATCTATTTTCAAAACAATCACTTTATTTCAAATCATTATATTGGAGTTAACAATCTCGATCACATCATAACCCAATATCAAAATTATATTAGCCATTCGTCATATTGTTTCATATAAGCAAATCAAACAATCAATTCAAACCTTCTTGACATCCAAACAAGCCATTCCCTTTGTGTTAGGATAGATTTTTCTTATTTTCAACTACTTTCCCAAGAGGGTTCTCTTTATCACTTTTTGTCAAAACAAGTTCAAAAGCTGAACTAGTAGTCCACACACAAAATGTACCATCTAGGACATACGCATAAATGTTTAAATCTCACATATCTAAGGAAAAGTGTTAGAAGGAAGAAAATGATGACACCCTATAAAATTTCACAACAGCACCATGAGTATAAGTATGTCTGCAGTTACATACCCATACTCAAAGTCCTACTACAGAATTCATTGCTCTGTTAGCCACAGGAAAACCTAATGCTCTGATACCAACATGTAACGCCCCCAATTTACGTTACGTAAAATAAACATTTTTTTTCCTACAATTAATATTATTTCTGCACTCAGATATTTTCCATAAAGATACATAATTCAATTCTTTATCATGCGAACATATACATAGAGGATCTCTCATGTATACACAATATACATACCAAGTCTATAAACATCAAAGTACAACAGAAATGGGGATCTTGCCTGTAGTGTTCAGAGCACTCTAGAATACAAACACAGTATAATTCAAAGACCGTGAGTCTTGGAAGCAACGTAGACTTACCCAGAGAATATATCACCTATCTACCGAATCAGACTCTGATATTCTTATATGAAAAATGTGAAAATATCGTGTAGTGAGTTTGACAATTCAGTGAGCAAATAATTCCTCCTATGACCTCTTAGGTCAGCATATAGATGTACTTATGTTTTAAAATATGTCACATAGAAAATACAGTTCAGAAGTACATTCATATGGGACCCGTATTTCAAATATTCTCAAATCAAAGGATATGCAGATATCCAAAACCATATGCACCATGGTATGATCATTAAACAAATGTTGTTATGCTCAGCTGTATAAGTTATAGTGAAATATTATGATTTGAAGGTAAAATCATTACTTTTAATGCACCTGCTTCACTCGGCAATCTGGTCAATGCAATGGAAATATAACTCATTTGCTATACGCATAGTGACCTCAACCCCAATCACAATAAGTGATAAGGGAATGTGAGTACATCACCCTCCTGCCTCCCCACATTACCACTGTCACCCGGTTGGAGCGGCCCTCCCCCGACTCACTCAGGCTAATAGGGCATCCCCTATTCGGTACCGTTACAAGCCATACAACCAGCCGATATTTATCAATACATATAAATACATGTAAAATTATCAAGGAACTCGCCATGAGCTTTACGCTTGCCATTCAATCTCATTTATAATATGACATGCATCATTTTCACAAGTATATAGCTTTACAAATCAATGTATCGTGCACATAATATTCATTTTATCAAATAATGATAAATACATTTAGAACCTCATATTTAATGAGTTCCAAAATCCATTTCTAAAACCATACTCTTCTTGAACTATGTGACAGTTTGTAAGCAAAATAAATATTTGAACACATTTCAGAAATTTATGATAGCATAAATAATTGTAAATAGAAACAATTATATATTTATAGTTCAAGAAGAACATGGGGTAAGTCATAGAAAGAAGTATCTACTCACAAGGTAGGGCTCCTGGTTGGACAGACCTAACAATGTACTTTTTCTAAGCTGAATTTGACCAATTAGATCTCAAAAACGTGTCCGGAGGGTCTAAAAACTTAAAAAATGACTCCGGGAACTTGGTCACTATTCACCTCCGGAAAATACTATTCACTTGATGGAAATCACTATTCACGACGAACAAAAAGTTGTCAGATAGCTGAAAAATTTCATATCCTGAGGTTTATCTAACTCTTGAATCTATTTACGGTGTCAAATTTCCAATTAGAGGTCTCTAAGTAAGAGTTTCAAAATTTACCTTTTTTTGAGATTTTTTACTTCAGATCTACGGCGATTCAACGGCTGATTTAAAAAATTGATCGGTCAAAACCGTAGTATTCTTTATCCTGAATCCAATAACACCTTCAGTTTTGAAATTGGAAGTCAATAAGCACTCCAGATCTAGAGAAAAAGTTGAAGGTTACTATTCACTCACTATTCACTTACTATTTATCTTTCTCTGAAATTTCGATTCTCCGTTATGTTTTCCCCCGTTTCTCTTTTATTTTTTTATATTCAATAATTATGATTATTATTTAATAATTGAATAATAGGATTTTTTTATATAAATTCTGTTTTTCTTCCTAAAATATCTCAAATTTTTTTAAACATTTACATTCTCATGAACCTTTAATTAAACTTTTAAATTTTGATTTTTCTTGATAAAAATCATAATAAAACAAATCTGAAAATAAATATCTTTATACATATTAAAAGAAAGAATATTTCTAAAAATACAACAAAAATTCATTAGAGATCAATATAATTATTTCAAGCAAAACAATAATTATTTTAATTAAAAATAGACTTACTTTTAGTAGAACATAATCATTTTTAGACAAATAAAAATATATTTGTTTATAAAAAAATATTGTTATGTAATATTTGTTTATAACAAAACATTATTATTTAAAAATAAAAATTATGGGATGTTACAGGATGCATGATGCAATGATGATATTCATATAGATAAGATGTATGTGAGATGTATACAGGATGAATTGATGAGATGCATATGAATGAGAAGTGTATGCATGTGTGAAATACATGCATGGTAAATGGATGAGGTACATGCAGATGAGGCATGTATGTGTGTTATATATATGTTGCATTAATGAAAATATGAGAGTGAATGACCTAGAGAAAGACATGTATGATATATGGGTAAATTGCATATTCATAAGATGTATGATTTTAACGGTGTATGTGATGCATATGAAGTGAATGCTTAAAAGCATAAGTGCCATATGTGATGGTGTGATGTGTAAGTGATACAACTATATTTTGAAATGAGATATTGGGATGACCCTTATGGTGGCAAGGTGACCCCGCGACATGTGGCACCTTATGGTGATAAGATGATCTGAGAGGTCATAATGGCTGTGAGACGGTATAGGATAGGGGACGCCCTATTAGCTTTGAGTGAGCCATGGGTTATGGTCACTCCGACCAAGTGACAGTGACCTATTAATAACCGAGAAATGTTTGTTGCATGCATGTTGTATGCATTTCAATCATTTTATATTATATGCACTAATTATGACTTTAAATAATGTTTTCTGTAGCCTATACAGCTGAACACGTCACTTGTTTTACTTTTATTATAAATTGTTAATGTTAGACCTATTGAGATTTTATTCTTATTAATTTTGGTGATGTGTTAAGATGATAGTAACTGAGACGCCTACACTGGTGTTAAAGGTACAGGTAGTGGACGTACCCCTCCTGAGCCAATTTACCGTCTTATAGGATGTAATGATAGCGAATGTAGTAGAGATCCTAGCGTTGGCACCACCCCGTCCATCACCCCATGCACACTAGGGGTGAGATGCTAGGCCAGGGCCTAGTCAATAGGATGTACATTGTGTAGTGTAACCATTGTATCTTTTTGGAAGAATAATTCCTGGTGCTTCTTTATTTTGATGCAATGAGTAGTATCTAGTGTTACTCTTGTATAAATCTAACACTGATATAACCTCTTGTGGAGTGATGATATAAATATGTGTTATGTTATTCTTATGGCTTAGTAAGTTTAAGGAAATTCACTTGCAATATAAACCAAGATAAAACTGAACGCATAAAAAAAAACCCGGCTCTTACAAAACTCATGGTGTATCTGGTTTCACATGTATTTCTCACTAAATGATAAAGTGAATATTTATGCATGTGGCATTATTTAAAAGTTATATGATTGTCTTGAAAAAGGGAATGTACATGTGATAAACCCTAAATGGAGAATTTATGATAGATAAATATGTACTGAGACTGAAAGTCTGTATTATATTGAGAAATTTATACTAGATTATATTGCATATGCATATATGATATTTTCTGTGGATGAATCATATTAGAAACATTGTCTACTAACAGCATGTGATGTTAGCTATAACGCCCCCAATTTACGTTACGTAAAATAAACATTTTTTTTTCCTACAATTATTATTATTTCCACAATCAGATATTTTCCATAAAGATACATAATTCAATTCTTTATCATGGGAATAGATACATATAGGATCTCTCATGTATACACAATATACAGACCAAGTCTATAAACATCAAAGTACAACAGAAACGGGGATCCTGCCTGTAGCGTTCAGAGCACTCTAGAATACAAACACCATATAATTCAAAGAACGTGAGTCTTGAAAACAACATAGACTTACCAAGAAAATATATCACATATCTGCTGAATCAAACTCTGATATTCTTATTTGAAAAATGTGGAAATATCGTGTAGTGAGTTTGACAACTCAGTGAGCAAATAATTCCTCCTATGACCTCTTAAGTCAGCATATGGATGTACTTATGTTTTAAAATATGTCACATAGAAAATACAGTCCAGAAGTACATTTATATGAGACCCGTATTTCAAATATTCTCAAATCAAAGGATATTCAGATATCCAAAACCATATGTTGCACGGTATGATCATTAAACAAATATTGTTATGCTCAGCTGTATCAGCTATAGTAAAATATTAAGATTTAGAGATAAAATCATCACTTTTAATGCACCTGCCTCACTCGGCAATCTGGTCAATGCAATGGAAATATAACTCATTTGCTATACGCATAGTGACCTCGACCCCAATCACAATAAGTGATAAGGAAATGTGAGTACATCACCCTCCTGCCTCCCCACATTACCACTGTCAACCGGTTGGAGCGGCCCTCCCCCGGCTCACTCAGGTTAATAGGGCGTCCCCTATTCTTTACCGTTACAAGCCATACAACCAGCCGATATTCATCAATACATATAAATACATGTAAAATTATCAAGGAACTCGCCATGAGCTTTACGCTTGCCATTCAATCTCATTTATAATATGACATGCATCATTTTCACAAGTATATAGCTTTACAAATCAATGCATCGTGCACATAATATTCACTTTATCAAATAATGATAAATACATTTAGAACCATATATTCAATGAGTTCCAACATTTATTTCTAAAACCATACTCTTCTTGAACTATGTGCCAGTTTGTAAATATAACAGATATTTTAACACATTTAATAAACTTATAATAGCATAAATAATTTATAAACAGAAACAATAATAATGTATAATTCAAAAAGAGCATGGGGCAAGTCATAGAAAGAATTATCTACTCATAGGGTAGGGCTCCTGATTGGACAGCCCTAAATTGTACTTTTCTAAGCTGAATTTAACCAATTAGACCTCAAAAACGTGTCTGGAGGGTCCAAAGACTTAGTAAATGACTCCGGGAGCTTAGTCACTATTCACCGCTGGAAACACTATTCACTCGCCGGAAAAACACTATTCACGACGAACAAAATGTTGTCAGATGATCGAAAATTTTCAAATCCTAAGGTTTGACTAACTCTTGAATCCATCTACGGTGTCAGAATTTCAATTAGAGGTCTTTAAGTAAGAGTTTTAGAATTTACCTTTTTATGAGATTTTCTACTTCAGATTTATGGCGATTCAACGGTTAATTTGAAAAATTGATCGGTCAAAACTATAGTATTCTTCGTCCTGAATCCAGTAGAACCTTCAGTTTTGAGATCGGAAGTCAATAAGCACTCCAAATCTAGAGAGAAAGTTGAAAGTTACTATTAACTCACTATTCACTTACTATTCATCCTTGTTTTTCTTCGTTTTGCACCGCCCTCCCTCGTCTATTGCCTCCCCCTTCCCGTTTTTATTTTTATTATATTTTTATAATAATAATAATTATTTAATAATTGAATAATAGGATTTTCTTTTAAATAAATTCATATAAATTCTGTTTTTTCATCCTAAAATATCCCAAAAATTCCTAAAAATTTTTATTCTCATAAACCTTTAGTTAAACTCTGAAATCATGATTTTTCTTGATAAAAATCATAATAAAAAAATATCAAAAAAAATATCTTTATACATATTAAAAGAAAGAATATTTTTAAAAATACAACAAAAATTCATTAAAGACCAATATAATTATTTCAAGCAAAAGAATAATTATTTTAATTAAAAATAGACTTAGTTTTAGTAGAACATAATCATTTTTAAACAAATAAAAATATATTTGTTTATAACAAAACATTATTATTTAAAACTTAAAATTATGGGATGTTACATTCTTCCCCCTTAAGAAATTCGGTCCCCGAATTTCAGCCCATCTTACCACATGTAGGGAATAAAATCAAAGCATAATTCAGAGTTACCAACCTTATTACTCAAATAATTGGGGATATCTTTTCTGTATAACATCCTTACTTTTTAAAATGTCTATTCACTCGAGTGATTTTGCCATATAACTTAACCATAGGGATTTCTTTCATCCATAAGTTCTTCACTTATTGATCAACAATCAACATCAATTGTACCCATAGTTAAGCCAAATTTTTGTCCAATTGTTTTTTTTTGGAATTAGGTAACATAAGAAGAATCTAATATGTACTTCTTTCGAAACCTCATTACCTCTTTCATTGGTGATTTCTTCAAAAATATGTGGTCACCAACTGATAATTTCTAGTGCTCAACATTCATGATTCCTTTAGACTTTTGGCCTGTATTGAATTATCATTTTTCTAATCAATTTCACTTTATATTCTCAAGCTCACATGGATATATCTATTGATCGATATTAGAAAACACACTCATAAAAGAACATATTCACATCCATATTGGGGTAATTATCTTTTCTTATTCCAGATTTCTATCAAGTCATCTTTGATTCTCACATGTCAACATCATCCCATGAATATCATCATCTTAATATATTATCTATTTTTATCCTAAAATCCATTAATCAATAATAAATCCACAAATCCTTTTTAACGTTTATGTACCATTGGCACATGTCTAACAATTCTAACTTACCTCATCACAGTAACTCTATACCCTTTTATTAACACCAATAAATTCATTATTAAAAATTTCAAGCCTTTCTCTATCACATCCAAAAGCACCTCATTCTAACTTATGTCAATCCCATTTAATTCACCCAATCATTTTAAGAAGATTTTTCTCAACAATTACTCATACATGAATTCTCAATTTCAACATAATTTGCATCCTAGATACTAGACTCAATTTTGCATAATATAACCCTTTAACACAAATATCTTAATCACTTACATTATTTCCGAACATGATTCTCATAGTATTCTCCATATTTCCAAATTAAGAGTTCAAAGATTAATTTAAATCCTACTTGCCATATTTTATTCCTCAAGAACTTCAACACCACTAATTCTCTTGATTACATTCGTCAAAACACCATAAGATCATCATACGTCCACTCCTTTCAAAATCTATATTACTTTAACCTATTAACCAATTGGACACCATAATAACTGAGTTTCAAAGAAAAGAAATTAACCTTCCTTATAATAGGGAAAAAGAATCTTGCATTTAACAGCAAATATTAATGTAGGACAATGCAGTAGAAAATGTGAAATACTTAATAGAGCATGGTGCCAAAATAGGAAGTTATAAATTTAGACAAAGCATTGAAATAAGATTAAAATAGGTGGCCGTAATTCTTGAAAATCTGTAAACAAAAATCTAGCTGTTATATCGGCAAAAATTGGTGGCCGCAATGTTTGAATATATGTGCCAAAAATCTACTTTAAATCTGTTGGTATTCGGTGGAAAGATAGCACATGAAAAAATATATTCCTGAGCTTATAAAAGTCTGTAAAAATCAAAGAATATGTAGTTAACTGGTAGGATGCAGATGATTGCTTCAAAATAGATGTAATCAATCAACTGTAAAATAACCAGTCCAAATTAAAATTTCTCAAAATAGCTAGTCGACTTAATAATACCGATAGTCGACTGGCAAGAACATTGGGAAAACAAAATAAATCATTTGATTGTCCCTCTTCAACAACTAACTTATTTGAATTTTCACTTTTTTTTTACAATTACACTTATTACTTACAACTTCCCTACAAGAATCAAGACATCAATGCTTCATCAAGAACAACAAGGAAAAGACAAATTTTTGGTGATATCTTAACCTTATTTTCTTTATATGCCTAATATGAGCGGCTATCACAACTACTGTACATATACATGCTTGCCGTCATTTTTGACAATTTCAACTTCAATTTAGCTAATATCCACCAATCATTCACATACTGTTCTAATTATTCCCGGCTTATTCACATAGCTATCATAAATATGCCATTCTCTGAGTTTTCTAAATGCACACATTCATTTCTTTACTTTCATATTCCAAGTTAAGGTGTGTGCAGTTATGGAAGGAATCACAATTCGTCAATTTTGAAATATTTGTGTCTTTTGTGGTTCCAATCTTAGAAAAGATGGAGAGTATGTGAAAGCTGCACAAAACCTGGGTATGATATTGGACAGGAGAAAAATTCATTTAGTTTATGGTGGAGGCAATCGTGGATTAATGGGGTGTGTGTCTACAGCTGCTCATGTAGGAGGATGTCAAGTTCTAGGTATTATTCCTATAGCTCTAGCTGCATCTAACATCGTAGGAAAGACAATTAGGGAAGAGTTTAGGGTAGCTTCCATGCATGAGCGCATGGCTAGAATGATGAGTAATGCTGATGCCTTCATTGCCTTACCAGGTAGTTTTGTTACTTTAAAAGAAAACTTTCAAATAGTCTCTTGGGCACAACTAAATATGCATCACAAACCGATAGGTTTGTTAAATGTTAACCATTTCTTTGATGGTCTGTTGTCTTTCCTTGATCATGCTGTGGAACAAAGGTTCATCTCACACTCAGCATGACGAATTCTCATCTCGGCTTAAAATGTTGAGGAGTTGATTGATGCTTTATAAGCATATGTTCATGTACCTGATCTAACTATGGCTCAAATAGAATGGATGGCAGACAACTGCAGGAAGCGCAAATTGGATTTGGATCTTCATCTTTAGATGTAGTAAAACGTAGCTATTATTGTACCACTTTTACTTTCTTAGAGTTTATTTGGATACCATCTTTACCAACCATACTCCCTTAGAGTTGGTAAAACGTCAAACTAAATCTATAAATCTATAAATGCAGTTAGGATATTTGTCAAATTAAATGACATCACCAAGAACACATAATGAGTCCTAAAAGAAAATTTTCGTACATCCTCTTCTCTTATCCTCAATTAATGTTACTCATATCTTAAATCAATTTTTAAAAACAAATATTGAGTACCTTGTAATTGGTCAAACAGGTCATCTATACGAGGTAATGGGTTTTTATTCTACACTATCACCATATTCAACTGTATTAGTTAAAACGCATTTCAAAACACTTAAACAAGGTCAACTCATTTTGACTTTGTTCTTTAACATTCTTATGCAATGTCTTAACAATTGATCATCAAAAACTTATGTCTATCCAAAAGCCCTTCACATGAATTACCCATTTTGCATACCTTAAATTTTAAATTTCCATGGGTAAACCTTCTTTTATCATAATGCTTATACATAGTATTATTGAAAATCAAACTGTCTTCGAATTCCTTATATCAACAAAATATATCATTCAAAATATTATCTTCATAGATTCTCTACTCTCAAATTCAATTCAACCCACAACTTACCAAATCCATTTATATATATAGATTCCAACTCATTCATCCAAAAAGAGATTTAAATCTATTTGCAAAACACTCACTTTATTACAAATTGTTATCTTGGAGTTAACAACCTTGATCACATTATAACTCACTATCAATATTATATTATTCATTCGTCATATTGTTTCACATAAGCAAATCAAACAATCAATTCAAACCTTCTTGACATCCAAACAAACTATTCCCCTTGTGTTTGGATAGAATTTTCTTATTTTCAGCTAATTTCCCAAGAGGGTTCTCTTTATCACTTTTGGTCAAAACAAGTTCAAAAACTGAACTAGTAATCCACACACAAAAGGTATCATATAGGATATACACATAGATGTTTAAACCTTGCATATCGAAGGAAAAAAAATTAGGAGGAAGAAAAAGATGTCGCCCTATAGAATTCCACAACAGCACCGTGAGTATAAATATGTCTACAGTTACATACCTATACTCAAAGTCCTACTACAGAATTCTTTGCTCTGTTAGCCACAGGGAAACCTAATGCTCTGATACCAACTTGTAACGCCCCCAATTTACGTTACGTAAAATAAATATTTTTTTTCCTACAATTATTATTATTTCCGGAATCAGATATTTTCCATAAAGATACATAATTCAATTCTTTATCATGGGAATAGATACATATAGGATCTCTCATGTATACACAATATACAGACCAAGTCTATAAACATCAAAGTACAACAGAAACGGGGATCCTGCTTGTAGCATTCAGAGCACTCTAGAATACAAACACAGTATAATTTAAAGACCGTGAGTCTTGAAAGCAACGTAGACTCATCCAGAGATTATATCACCTATCTACCGAATCAAACTCTGATATTCTTATCTGAAAAATGTGAAAATATCGTGTAGTGAGTTTGACAACTCAATGAGCAAATAGTTCCTCCTATGACCTCTTAGGTCAGCATATATATGTACTTATGTTTTAAAATATGTTACATAGAAAATACAGTCCAGAAGTACATTTATATGAGACCCGTATTTCAAATATTCTCAAATCAAAGGATATTCAGATATCCAAAACTATATGTTGCACAGTATGATCATTAAACAAATATTGTTATGCTCCGTTGTATAAGCTATAGTAAAATATTAAGATTTGGAGATAAAATCATCACTTTTGATGCACCTGTCTCACTCGGCAATCTGGTCAATGCAATAAAAATATAACTCATTTGCTATACGCATAGTGACCTCGACCCTAGTCACAATAAGTGATAAGAGAATGTGAGTATATCACCCTCCTGCCTCCCCACATTACCACTGTCACTCGGTTGGAGCGGCCCTCCCCCAGCTCACTTAGGCTAATAGGGCGTCCCCTATTCGGTACCGTCACAAGCCATACAAGCAGCCGATATTCATCAATAGATATATATACATATAAAATATCAAGCAACTCACTATGAGCTTTACGCTTGTCATATTTATCAAGCAACTCACCATGAGCTTTACGCTTGCCATTCAATCTCATTTATAATATGACATGCATCATTTTCAAAAGTATATAGCTTTACAAATCAATGCATCGTGCACATAATATTCACTTTATCAAATAATGATAAATACATTTAGAACCACATATTCAATGAGTTCCAACATTTATTTCTAAAACCATTCTCTTTTTGAACTATGTGCTAGTTTGTAAATATAACAGATATTTTAACACATTTAATAAACTTATAATAGCATAAATAATTTATAAACAGAAACAATAATAATTTATAATTCAAGAAGAGAATAGGGTAAGTCATAGAAATAATTATCTACTCACAAGGTAGGGCTCTTGATTGGACAGCCCTAAATTGTACTTTTCTAAGCTGAATTTGACCAATTAGACTTAAAAAACGTGGCTGGAGGATCCAAAGACTTAGAAAATGATTCCGGGAGTTTAGTCACTATTCACCACCAGAAATACTATTCACTCGCTGGAAAAACACTATGCACGACGAACAAAATGTTGTCAGATGATCGAAAATTTTCATATCCTAAGGTTTGACTAACTCTTGAATCCATCTACGGTGTCTGAATTTCAATTAGAGGTCTCTAAGTAAGAGTTTTAGAATTTACCTTTTTCTAAGATTTTCTACTTCAGATTTACGGCGATTCAACGATTAATTTGAAAAATTAATCGGTCAAAACTGTAGTATTCTTCGTCCTGAATCCAGTAGCAGCTTCAGTTTTGAGATTGGAAGCCAATAGGCACTCCAAATCTAAAGAGAAAGTTGAAAGTTACTATTCACTCACTATTCACTTACTATTAATCTGTTTTTTTTCTTCGTTTTGCACCGCCCTCCCTCCGTCTATTGCCTCCCCCTTCGCCTTTTTTTATAATAATAATAATTATTTAATAATTGAATAATATGATTTACTTTTAAATAAATTCATATAAATTCTGTTTTTCATCTTAAAATATCCCAAAAATTCCTAAAATTTTTTATTCTCCTAAACCTTTAGTTAAACTCTTAAATCATGATTTTTCATGATAAAAATATAATAAAAAAATAACAAAATAAATATCTTTATACATATTAAAAGAAAGAATATTTCTAAAAATACAACAAAAATTCATTAAAGACCAATATAATTATTTCAGGAAAAAGAATAATTATTTTAATTAAAAATAGACTTAGTTTTAGTAGAACATAATCATTTTTAAACAAATAAAAATATATTTGTTTATAACAAAACATTATTATTTAAAACTAAAAATTATGGGATGTTACATTAGCCCTAGTGCACCTTGATAACACAGCTAGCAGGGGGTGGTGCTAACCTCTTGTGTCGGCCAACACATGGGATATAATATGTGAAGGAGAGCGGGATGCCTCTTATATGGTCAAGGTGCCAACTATATGAGATGTGATTTGCCTTCCCTTGCTGTGTGCTTGAGAAATACTCATATTAGAGTCCCTTCGCGTGTCTTATTGAATGGTGGTAGGGTAAATCTTAGCAGGATGCTGAGTTTAGGCAAATCCTACACTAACAAAGTATAGAATGGCCTGAACTCTGATATGGTGGTTATGATATGGGATTCTCCTAATGTTTTCTTGTGAAAGGTTTTGATGCATTACAATATTTGAATAATGATCATATCGTATTGCATATGATTTTCAATATCTAAATGTGATATAAACTGAGAATATTTGAAATGCGGATCCCATATGAATATACTTCTGAACTGTATTTTCTGTGACAAATTTTAAAATATGAGTACATCTATATGTTGACCTAAGAGGTTATATGAGGTATTATCTGCTGACTGAGTTGTCAAACTCAATACACGATGTTTATATATATTTTTTTCAGATAAGGATATAGAGTTTGGTCATTCCCCTTCAGATAGTTGACCAGCTAGACAACATGATCTTTGGGTGAGCCTACTTTGTTTCCATGGCTCATAGATTTTGATTTATATTGTACTTGTACTTTAGAGTATGCTCTGAAATGCTACAAGCAAGATCCCTGCTTCTGCTGTGGCTCTGATGTTTGTGGAGTTTGTCTGTATATGGTATATGTATGGGAGAACCTATATGTATCTGTTTCCATGATAAATGATTGGAATATTCACGTTTATTGAAAATATATGTTCATGGTATATGTGTTTCACATGCTTTAAAATTAGGGGCGTGACATTGTGCATGTGGCATTAATATGTAAAGCTATATGATTGCCTTGAAAATGGGCATGTATATGTGATTACCCTAATTGTGAAGTTTCTGATTGAGAAATTGTACTAAAATTGAAAATTCTGAATTTATACTGAAACCTCTATTTTGAATGATACGACATATGTGCAAATATGATTTCTGTGGAAGAATCCTATTGGAATCACTATTTACTAACAGTAGGTGATGTTAGCCTTGGTGTACCTTGTAACATCTCTAATTTCATTTTATGTATTAATAAAAGTAAAAAAGTATTCAAAGTAACTTCCCAAATTTCATTTCTTTTATTGATAAAGGTACATAAATATTTAATTAAGGAAATAACATTTATTAGACAATTTTTAGATATCTAAGGAAATATAATCCTTAGAAATTCTTCACCTAATGTGTATGCATAGAAATGTTCTAACATTAATGGAATAGGTAAAGAGAGAAAACCTAAGAGGAAAAATTAGAAATAAATATACTAAAGAGGTGAAATTCTTGGGTAAGGAAGATAAATTTTTGTGAAGTAAGTAAATGTATTAAAATTTCAAGAAGATTGTATTAGGGTAATTTTTCCTAATTTAAGAGTTAAAGTTACTAAGTTTAGTATCTCCCCCCATAAATTGGGCTTTCACCTATGGACACTTCATATAGAGTTTTTCTATTTCACATGAATTTTTAGCTAGCCAATAGGATAACCCAAGGAACAAATAAAACATAGACTTGGACTAGGATATAGAAATTGGACCGGTAGCCCAAAAATCATGAAAATATGATTAAGCCCATTATGAAAGGTAGAATTTTAACCAAAGTAAAGAAAATGGGCAAGAATGAGCCCAAATCCAAGAGGAAAAATAAAAATAAAAATAAAATAAAGTGATGAAATAATGGTGTAATCAAGATTAGGTGACATTGTATTAAGACAAAATTTTAGCAAGTGGTGTAATATCTTACATTCAAAATTTTAGCAAGTGGTATGATAATACATGGCATTAGGACAAAACATCTATATCCTACACTCATAAATGATATAAACATGGGCAAGATGAGTAAATGTTCTAAATGAACCTAATTACCTATAGGATATTAGTAGAAACCAAATTGATGAGGAATGTTGTATTAAATTTGTGAGAACATGTGTTGAAAATGATATAAGTAGGAGAAAAGTGACTAAAGGCCATGCATAAAGAAAATGAAGAGATAAATATAATGTTTAAAAAAGAAGAAGAATCTTATAAATGAAAATAATAAATGACTAGTATATGTCATAGCCATTGCCATTGCATGAACTTCTTACCATCCTAAGTGTGTAATTTTGATATGAAAATATTTGATGAAACATTATGGTATGTGAGTATAATGAACATACTTGTTATTGAAATCATATTTTTGGCTATTAATGTGAAAAGAAAAGAAATAAGCACGGTCACATGGCGATCCGTGTGGTGCACCAATAGGGGACGCCCTACCAACGGTTATGATTATGCTAATGAGAAAAGAAAGAGAAAGTGTGCCATATCGGATAGAGCGAGAAAAACCCGTATCGGAGAGTAGAAAATATTCACCTTGACCAGGGTAGCTTGATATGAGAATAAATTGATAGTCATCATATGATATTATGAAAATAATTAATCCTGTCATACATGTCATTACTGTACGATTCTCATGTGCATAGATATAGTGCATTCATGTGATCAAAGATATTTGCTGTAGTTTATACAGATGAACATGATGTGATGAGCTATATTGATAATGATTTATTGTTGAACTTATTGGGATTTAATTCTCACTATATTTCCATGTCATGTTCAAAAAATTTGTTATGCAGATTTTTTTATAGCTCTGGCTTTTAGTGCACATTGGATAGAGTTACTTCATGTTGGGCAGATCCCAGAATTAAATAAAATGTTTGTGGTTGAGTTGGCTCAGATCCCGGTGAAGGTGCAACCACCCGCACCTGTATCTCTGTAATTGGTCAACTAGAATAAATAAGATGTAGATATTTATGTGTTTGATATGTTGTACATACGTTTTGATTACTGACGTGTATGTGAACTCTATATTGTATAATAATAATAAAAAATTGTTACATACCTTGATACGTCAGCTAGTAGGGGTAGTGCTAGCCTCATGTGACGGCCAATACACGGGATATGATATGTGAAGGAGAGCGGGATGCCTTCTATCTGAGCAAGATGCCGACTATATGATATATGATTTGCCTCCCTTGCTATGTGCTTAGGAAATTGTCCATCGTAAAATCCCTTCGTGTGTCTTCTTGAATGGTGGTAAGGCAAACCTTACTTGGGATGCTAAGTATAGGCAAATCTTACACCACCAAAGTACGGAAGGGTTTGAACTCTGATATGGTGGTTCTGATATAGGATCCTCCTAATGTTTTTCATTAGAAATGTTTTGATGTATATCAATATTTGATTGACGTTCATACCGTATAGAATATGGTTTTAAATATCTGAATGTGGTTTGAAATGAGAATATTTGAAATGCGGATCCCATATAGATGTACCTTCGAACTGAAATTTTCTACGTGATAAATTTTAAAATATGAGTACATCCATATGTTGACATAAGAGGTCATAGGAGGCATTATTTGCTCACTGAGTTGTCAAGCTCACTACACGATACTTACATTTTTTTTTTCAGATAAAAGTATAGAGTTTGGTCTTTTTTCTTCATATAGTTAATCAGCTAGGTGATGTATTCTCTAGTAAGCCTTTTTTGTTTCCAAGGCTTTTAGATCTTTTGTTATATTGTACTTGTATTCTAGAGTGTGCTCTGAATGCCACAAGTAGGATTCCTGCTTCTGCTGTACTTTTATGTTTGTAGACTTGAAATGTATATTGTGTATACATGGGAATACCTATATGTAAAGGAGTGTATTATACATGTTATGGAAAATATATGTTCGTAAAATATGTGTTTCACGTGTCCTAAAATTAGGAGCATGACAAGTTGGTATCAGAGCATTAGGTTTTCTTGTGACTGTCAGAGCAAACGATTCTTTAGTAGGACCTTTAGTATGGATATGAGCTAGACATATTTATACTTCAGGTGCTGCTGAGGAATTCTGTAGGGTTTCAATTTCCTTTCTATTTCAAGTTGTTAAATTTTCTAGTATAAAGTTGATTGAATATTGTGACATCTTAAAAGGTATCTATAGGTCAATTACTACCTGAAAGTGAAAGGATAGGCATCCGAGAGAATTTAAAGAATTGAGACAAATGCCAAATATGATCATTTCTGAATATAATATCTGTTTTACCCAAATGTCTAGATGTGGTAGACTTTGATGTGATATTGGAAATGGATTGGTTGGCATCATGTCATGCCATTTTAGAATGTCATCTTAAGATAATTAAATTCAATATTCTCGAAGAATCTCCTTTTATGATATGAGATGATTGTAGTGAAGTATCGAATAATTTAATCTCTGTTTTAACAGCTCATAAACTATTATAAAAAAGATGCAAAGGGTATTTAGCAGTGGTCAAAGATGTTGATATAAGTATCTCAATGTAGAGCAGGTTCCAGTGGTTAAAGAATTTCTTGATTTGTTTCCTAAGGAATTTCCAGGGTTACCCCAGAACGAGAAATTGAGTTTGATATTGATTTACTTCCTATAACCCAATCGGTGTCTATATATCCATATAGAATGGAATTGACTAAACTCAAGGAGTTGAAGAATTAGTTACAAGACTTGTTAGACAAGGGATTTATATGTCCTAATACTCTTCTTGAGGTGCTCTAGTCCTATTTGTGAAAAAGAAGGATGGATCACTGCGATTATGCATAGATTACAGATAATTGAATAAAGTGATAATGTGTAATAAATACCCATTACCTCATATAGATGATCTATTCGACCAATTACAAGGTGCTCAACATTTTTCAAAAATTATATTGATTTGAGATTTGGATATCATTAATTAAGGATAAGGGAAGAAGATATTCTGAAAACAGCTTTCAGGATTCGATATGAGCACTATAAGTTCTTAGTGATGTCATTTGGTTTGACAAATGCCCTAGCTGCATTTATGAACTTTATGAATAAAATACTTAAGCCATTCTTGGATCAACTTGTTATTGTATTTATTGATGATATACTAGTATATTCCAAGTTCAAAGGATCATAAGCAACATTTACGGATAGTTTTACAAACTCAAAGGGAAGCTGAGATGAGAATTCGTCGTGCTGAGTGTGAGATAAACCTTTGTTCCATAGCTTGATTAAGAAAAGACAATAAACCATCAAAGAAGTTATTATCATTTAATAAACATGTCAGTTTGTGATGCATATTCAATTGTGCCCAAGAGAATATTTGAAAAATCTCTTCTAAAGTATCAAAACCACCTGGTAAGGCAATGAAGGCATCAACATTGCTCATCATTCTAGCCACGCGCTCATGCATAGAAGCTACCCTAAATTCTTCCTCAATTGTCTTCCTTATGATATTGGATGCAGTTAGAGCTGTAGGAATAATACCTAGAACCTGACATCCTTCTATATGTGCAGTTGTAGACACGCACCCCATTAACCCAAGGTTACTTCCACCATAGACTAAATGAATTTTTCTTCTAGCCAGCACCATATCTAGGTTTTGCACAGCATTCACATACTAACCATCTTTTATAGGACTGGAACCACAAAAGACACAAATATTTCGAAACTAATGGAATGCGATTTCTTCCATAACTGCATTCACCCTGACTTTGAGTACAAAGGTAAAGATACTAATGTGTTCATTTATGGAACTCATAGAAGGGCATACTTTTAATAGCTATGTAAATAGGCCAGGCATTATTAGAATAGCTATGTGAGTAATTGATTGATATAAGCTAAATTGAAGGTGAATTTCAAAAATGAAGGCACGCATGCATATGTACAATAATTGTAACTATGACCCATATTAAGCATATAAAGAGAATAAGATTAAGGTATCACCAGAAATTTTCTTTTCCTTGTTGTCCTTGATGAAGCATTGATGTCTAGATTTTTGTAGGGAAAGTTGTAAGTGATAGGTGTCATTGAAAAAAAGAGTGAAAATGTAAACCAATTAAATGTTGAAGAGGAACAATCAAATGATTTATCTTATTTTTCCAATGTTCTTGCCAGTCGATTATTGGTATTATTAAGTCAACCAGCTATTTTGGGAATTTTTAATTTGGATTGGTTTATTTTACAGTTGATTGATTACATCTATTTTGAAGCAACCAACTGCATCCTAGCAGTTAACTACGTGATCTTTGTTTTTCATAAACTTTTATAAGATTAAAAATGCTTCTTTTCCATGTGTTATTTTCCACCGAATACCAGTAGCTTTAAATTAGATTTTGGCACATATATTCAAAACTTACAGCCACCGATTTTTGTCGAAATAGTAGCTAGGTTTTGTTTATAGATTTTCAAGAATTACGGCCACCGGTTTTAATTTTCTTTCAACGCTTTGTCCAAACTTTTGACTATCTATTTTGGCACCATGCTCTATTATGTATTTCTCTTGTTCTGCTGCGTCATTCTTCATTAATGTTTGGCATTAAATGTAAGGTTCTTTTCCTTATTACAATGAGGGTTAATTTCTTTTCTTTGAAACTCAGTTATTATGGTGTCCAAGTGGTTAGTTGGTTAAAGTAATGAAAAGTTTGAAAGAAATAGACAGATGATGGTCTTATAGTGCTTTGACGAATGTAATCAAAAGAATTATTGGTGTTGAAGTTCTTGAGGAATAAAATATGGGAAGTAGGATTTAAATTAATCTTTGAAACTCTTAATTTGGAAATATGGAGAATATTTTGAGAATCATGTCCGAAAATAATGTAAGTGATCAAGATATTTGTACTAAGGGTTTATACCATGCTAAGTTGAGTCTAGTATCTAGGATGTGAATTATGTTGAGATTGTGAATTCATGTGTGAATAATTGTTGAGAAAGGAGATTTTATAAAAAGCTATAGATTTTGAATATTGATGGGATATACTAAGATTTGAAAGAACTGTACTAGTATAATGGTAAAAATAAGATATAAGTGATATTTTTTTTCGTTGTTTGGTGTGTCAGCAAATAAAAATTGAATATTGTTTCAAGAGAGCTATTTAGGAAGCTTTAGGATCTTAGCTAGATTATAGTATATCTGATAGTAAATCTAAATGATGTGTTTATGCATTAAAAGTTATGCTTTAGGTATCTTTATATAATTTTGGTGAAAATTTAAAGAAATAATTTATCCTTAGTTGAACTTGTCCATATTAATAAATATCAGGCCAACATACAAATGGCACCATTTGAGATTTTACATGAAATATCGTAGGTCTCTTAATGAGTGAGTGAATTAAGTAAAGTTAAAATTTTAGAATCTAATTTGAAATAACATGCAATAGATAGAATATGACTAACCTAAATTGATGATGCTAGTTTAGAGAGCATGCTTCAAGCATATGTCTTCGAGTTTGGTGGGAGATCCATAATAAAGTGATATTAGATGACTTAAAGCCTTATGTAAGAGCTATTACAAACTTTTTGTTAAATGATTCAGTAAGGTCAGACTTATTGTAAGATTCCATTGATAAAGTGAAATTGATTAGAAAAAGAATACAAGCAACTCAATACAAGTCAAAAGTATATAAAGACTTTGAATGTTGAGCACTAGAAATTATTAGTTGGTTACTAAATATTCTTCAAGAACTTATGGTTGAAGGAAATCCCTATGGTTAAGGTTATATGGCAAAATCACTAAAGTGAAGAGACTTCTTAGAAAGTAAAGATAATATACAAAAGAGATATCCCCAATAGCTTGAGTAGTGAAGTTAATAACTGTAATTTATGCCTTGGCTTCATTCCCTACTTGTGATAGGATATTTTGAAATTCGGGGACTGAATTTCTTAAGGGGGGAAGAATGTAATATCCCGTAATTTTTAAATAATAATGTTTTGCTATTAATAAATATACTTTTTTTAAAATGATTATGTTTTGCTAAAAGTAAATATACTTTTAATTTAAATGATTTTTTTTTGCTTAAGATAATTATATTTTCCTCTAATAAATTCTTGTTTTATTTTTAAAAATATTCTTTCTTTTATTATGCATAAATATATTTATTTTGTGATTTGTTTTATTAAAATTTTTATCAAGAAAAGTCATGATTTAAGAGTGCAACTAAAGTTTTGCAATAATATAATTTTTTAGAAATTTTTAGGATGCTTTAGGATGAAAAACAATAATTATATGTATATAATTAAAGAAAAAATTTTAAATATTTAATTATTAAATAATATTAAGTAAAAAAAAGGGAGATGGAAGCGTGAAGGAGAAGCTCGGGCAGAGAAGAGAAAATTTCATCTTTCTCATACTTTCTCTAAAATCAAACTTCTCTCTAAGATATCTCCCAAACTAGACATCCGATTGAGATACCAAAAGTACCGTTGGACTTGTAGTGATGAGAGCTTCAAAACCCATTGATCAATTTCACTAGAAACTAGTCGAAAGTTTACTGAAAATGACGAACAGTAACCATAAGGTAAAGTTTAGGATTTCAAAATTTCTTGGTGTTTTCTAGTTATTTTGGCCCTAGGATCATGTTTAAGAGGTAGAATAATCCTTGTATGCAAAAATTTTTAGCTGGATAGCATGATTTGAAGTATTAAATTATGAAAAATTTCTCGGATGAACAGTAACATTGAATAGTATTTTTGCCTGCGTGAACAGTACGTGAACAATGCAATGAACAGTCTGTGAATAGTGTTTTACCTGTGTGAAATAGTGATTCTGGCTGATGTGAATAGTATTTTCGGCCACAAAAAAAAATCCATCAGTTGACCAAGTTCCTGGAGTTATTTCTTAAGTTTTTGGATCCTTCGAACACGTTTTTGAGGTCTAATTGATCAAATTCGGATTGAAAAAGTGTATTTTAAGATTGTCCAACCTGAAGCCTTACCTTGTGAGTAGATAATTGTTTCTATGACATACCCTATGCTCTTTTTAAACTTTAAATGTATAATTGATTATGTTTACAAGTTATTTATACTTTTATGTGTCTCTGAAATAGATTAAATTATCTGAATTGTTTATAATCTAGTATATAGTTCAAGAAAAGTATGGTTTTGAAAATGAATTTTTGAACTCATTGAATATGTGATTTTAAATGTATTTTTCATTACATGGTAAAGAAAATATATTGTGCATGTGGCATTGATATGTAAAACTATATGATTGCCTTGGAAACGGGCATGTATATGTGATTACCCTAATTGGTATGTTTTTGACAAAGGAATTGTACTGAGACTGTAAATTCTAAATTTATACTGAAGCCTTTGTTTTGAACGATATGACATATGTGCAAATATGATTTCTGTGGAGGAATCCAATTGGAAACACTGTTTGCTAATTGTAAGTGATGTTAGCCTTGGTGTACCTTGATACGTCAACTAGTAGGGGTGGTGCTAGCTTCGTGTGACGGCCAACACACGGGAAATGATATGTGAAGGAGAGCGGGATGCCTCTTATCTGGGTGAGATGCCGACTATATTATATATGATTTGCTTCCCTTGTTGTGTGCTTGGGAAATTGCCCATATTAGAGTCCCTTCGCGTGTCCTCTTGAATGGTGGTAGGGCAAACTTTAGTTGGGATACTAAATATAGGCAAATCCTATACCACCAAAGTACGAAAAGGCTTGAACTCTGATATGGTGGTTCTGATATGGGATCCTCCTAATGTTTTTCATGAGAAATGTTTTGATGCATATCAATATTTGATTATCGATCATATTGTATAGGATATGGTTTTAGATATCTGAATGTGGTTTGAAATGAGAATATTTGAAATATAGGTCCCATATGGATGTACTTTTGAACTGAAATTTTCTACGTGATAAATTTTAAAATATGAGTATATCCATATGTTGACTTAAGAGGTCATATGAGGTATTATCTACTCACTAAGTTGTCAAACTCACTACATGGTAATTACTTATTTTTAGATAAAAGTGTAGAATTTGGTCTTTTCCCTTCAGATAGTTGATCAACTAGGCTGCATATTCTCTAGTGAGCTTATTTTGTTTCTAAGGCTTGTAGATATTTTGTTATATTGTACTTGTATTCTAAAGTATGCTCTGAATGCCACAGGTAGGATTTCTACTTCTGCTGTACTTTGATGTTTATAGATTTGATATATATATTGTGTATACATAGGAATACCTATCTGTAAAGGAGTGTAATATACATGTTATAGAAAATATATATTCATAAAATATGTGTTTCACATGTTATAGAAATTAGGGGTATGACAGTTGCTATATCATGTTACATGTTATTTTGCATATAATATATGTTTTGAACATTTCAGTGGTGTGAAGTTTTGCATAGGTATGGCTATGGGTGGAAAAATTTTAGAATTTTTATGTTACTATTTTGTATATTTGAATGTGATAAAAAATTGATGGAATATGATTAGATGTATATTAGGAAGAAAATGGAAGAGGAAATAATAAAATGATGAATTAAAACTTGAGGAAAGATTTGGTTAGGAAACTAGATTTTGGAATAACCAGGGAAGCTTTGGTGTTTGAAATTTTGAGACGAATTGGTTAGGAATTAAAAGAAAATGTGAACATAAAAAATGTAGATATATTTCTCATGGAATTTTTGCTATTGTAATCACGTAATTTGGAGTCTAGATGAGGGAGATATTATCCAATTAGTAAGCAGTGGTCAAAAAATTGTTAACCAAGGAAGAATATTTACGTATGCTTCTGTGTTTAAATTTTTGGAAAAATTATGTAGGGAATTGAAAGAAATGATTAACTTGATATATATATATATATATATATATATATATATATATATATATATATATATATATATTTGTGTGTGTGTGTGTGTGTGTCTTACGAATTATTATTCACTGGAATCATTCAAATTGGAATTAATATGAGGAAGATATGGTCATATTAGTAAGCAGAGGTCAGAAACTAGTTAACTAGGGAAGAATCTATTAGGTAAGTTTCTGTGTTTGAATTTCTAGGATAAATTTGTAGGGATTTAAAAGAAATATTTAACATTAAAAATATAGATATATTTCTCACGAATTATTATCCACTGGAATCATTCAAATTGGAATTAATATGAGGAAGATATTGTCAGATTAGTAAGCAGAGGTCAGAAACTAGTTAACTAGGGAAGAATATGTTAGGTAAGCTTTTGTGTTTGAATTTTGGGCAAAATATGTAGAGAATTAAAAGAAATAGTTAACATGAAAAATATAAATATATGTATCACGAATGTGTAGCCACTAGAATAATTCAATTTGAAATCCATATGAGGGAGTATGGTCAAATTAGTAAGTAGAGGTCTGAACCTACCTAAAAAGAAATAACATTGAATTTAAGGGAATAGTAACACCATGATCACTTAAGATTTCACTAAAATGTTTAATATAAGGGTTTTATAGGATTGTCTTATCTTTAAATTGACACCAAGAGCATCTTAATCGAATTTAAAATAAGGGTGTTATTCTCTGATTAGTGAGAGAGGAAAATATTATTTAAGAAAGAAGAATAATCTTATAAATGAAAATAATAAATGACTAGTGTATGCCCTAGCGATTGCCATTGCATGAACTCCTTACCATTTTAAGTGTGTAATTTTGACATAGAAATATTTTTTAAAGTGGTAATTGAAAATGATTATGTTCATGGCAAGATTGTATTTTACCAATGATTTTTGGTAATAATTATGCTTTGATGATAAATTATGGCATGAGAGTATAATAAACATACTTGTTATAGAAATCATATTTTTGGCTATTAATACGAAAGAAAAGAAAAGAAAAGAAACGAGTATGGTCACATGGCGGTCTATGTGGTGCACCAGTAGGGGACGCGTTACCCACGGCTATGATTATGCTAATGAGAAAAGAAAGAGAAAGTGTGCCATGTCGAACGGAGCGAAAAAAGCTTGTTCCGGAGAATAGAAAGTACTTACCCAGACGGGGGTAACTTGTTATGAAAATAAGTTGATAGCCATCATATGATATTCTGAAAATAGTCAACCATGTCATACATGTCATTATTGCACGATTTTCATATGCATATATAAAGTGCATTCATGTGACCTAAGATATTTGCTATAGCTTATACAGACGAACATGACGTGACGAGCATTGTTGATGATGATTATGATTTATTGTTGAATCTACTGAGATTTAATTCTCATTATATTTCCATATTATGTTCAGAAAACTAGTTATGCAGATTTTTCTTTGACTCTGTCTTTTAGTGTACGGTTGATCAAGTTACTCTATGTTGGGCAGATTCCAGAAATTAATAAGGTGTTTGTGGTTGAGTTGGCTAAGATCTCAGTGAAGGTGCAACCACTCGTACTCGTATATCCAGAATTGGTCAATATGGATGAATAAGATGTAGATATTTATGTGTTTAATTTTTATATAGACGTTTTGATTAATGATGTGTATGTGAACTCATAATTTTATCAGTGTTAATAGTAGACCTTAAACCTTGATTATGCTTGGTTAAATTAATTGAATGTTATTATGAGTTAAGTAATTAGAAGTAAAGAAGTAATGACTTTGCGGGACTTTACAAATATATATATATATATATATATATATATATATATATATATATATATATATATATATATATATATATATATATATATATATTTAAAAAAAAGAAAATGGAGTTGTTTCATATTTGGTATCAGAGGAGGTCGATCCTAGATGGCTATTGGGTGGATGGTTATTTGAATCGATCTTATAGTATCTTGAGTATGTTTGTGGTTTTGTTGTGTGAAGGATCAGTGATTTCATATAGATAAGAAATTGCTAGTGTTTCCTATCTATATGCTGAGGTTATGACTCTTGTAAATATTTTTGAACTATCTATTGGGTTTGATCACCTCAATGTAGCATAACTCTTTTTTTTCCACAGTAAGATATGGCAACCCCAAGGAGAAACCCTACAAACAATGCGGAAGAAACCCTACATAACTTGGCTACTGCAATTCGAGACCCAGTCACAGCCACCAATCAAATTTTGCAACATCTCTAGAACAGTAATGTTGTGTGTGTTTTATTAAATAACTGCAAGCGCACGACGTAATTCGATTAGAGAGTGTCACAATTAAACGAATGAAAATAACTAATTAAACAAACCTAGGGTTACGGTTCACCACACTTATGATACTCAACAATTAATATGTACCTCTAATTGCAATTATCAAGGTTATTGGGGATGATTTGGCTTTAATTAACTAGCAACCTCTTTCAAGCGTTATTAATCGTACCTAGGTTAATCCAATTACCTACTTTTGTGGTTCTTAGTTCAACCTAGGTCCATTAAGTTCTATGCCAACCATGGAATACAATTAATCAGTTTTCCCTTACCCATTAATTGATTCAATCCTAGAGAATCTTAAACTACTTTCGTGATTAAGATATCCCTAATTAACTATTAGGTTTCGGTATTAATCTTCACCTTTCAGTTCATCAATTAATATCCTAAGACGTGATAAATATTGGCTAGACATTTATCAACTCATATAACCAATGCTTAATAGCTAATCCTAATGAACCATGGATAACACAATTAGGGTTCCATTAATTCAATTAGCACAATGTATCATCACACTATAAGTGGGTTTACCAAAACCCTAAATCAAAACTACTGAAGCATAATAGAAATAGAAACTAAAATCAAATTCATTAAACAAACCATAAGTGTTCAATACAATTCAAGAGAAAGGAGTAGAAGTAGAGATGAGTATAGAGATAGAAAGATAAAACCTAGATTGCTGAATGTAATTAGAATACAAGCTTGAATCAATGTAAAATCTACTCTAAGAACATAAATTGAACTTTAATCCTACTCTAAACCTAATCCTAAGGTGTTTCCTAAGCCTAAAATTGAGTAAAAGAAGGTTTGAATACGTCTCCCCCCTTCAGCTGTGTATCCCCTTACTTTTATATATGTTTGGCGGCCAAAACCCTAAAATTTACTTTCTGTACAGACCCCAAAGCACGGCTGTGTTCCAGGACATGGTCTGGCCGTGCTCGGGCTGGATTCTTGGAAGTTTTTATAGCTTTTACCCAGAACCCTGGCCATGTTGCATGCCACCAAGCACGGCCTGGCCATGTTGGGGGCTGCCATGCTCCTTTCTTGCTGATTTTTGGTGGGTCCTCCTCATCTTGTTCCAAGTCCATATAGCACTTTTCATGACTGTTTTTCCTTGCTTCTTGGCCTCTTTTGCTCACCTACAAGTATAAAAACAACCAAAGCAGTATCCAAAGCAAAGTATAACCAAAAGCAGGGAAATAACCATAAGTTTTCTATGAATTAGAGAATAAAATATAGCCATTAATACTCAAAATCCCTTTATTAACACCCCCATGCTTAAACCTTTGTTTGTCCTCAAGCAAATAACATATTATATCAGGAAAGAAGGGGAAAAGATGCAATCAAATTCCAGAGGATAGAAACATGTAATATAAGTAATTTTTCACTCAATCAATGTGCACACAATAGATATATGAATAGACATTTACTAGATAGTCTCTGTTCTTCTAAAACTAAACCAAAAATTCTTCTATTATATATCTTCTTCTATTGTTACCATTGGTTGTATGCATCAAATTGATTTTTTTTTTGTAAACTCAAGTAGGCCACCTCGTCCTTTAGATCTCCTTATGTTGCTTTACCCTTATTTCTATTTTATCACTCTTTTTCTCATTCAAACTCTTTTACTTTCCATCATTTTTTTCTTCTCTTTTTCATTCATTTGTTTTTCTTTTTCGTTTTTTAGAAATATGCAGTGAGTGCATTTTATGTTCCATCTCACTAGGGTAACTGCATCTAGGTACTCATACTAAGGCCTTTTTGGTGCCTTGAAGGGGTACTCAGAGTGAAAACTTTTTGGGGTGCACATTCCCTCATTTTTCACCTCTCCCTACCTTCACACTCTCATAGTGTTAAAATAAAAAATAGCATACAATTCACAACACAATAGAGAGATATTTTTCAAATAATTAGAGGTTTAATCCTAGAAGAGAGAGACTAAAATAATAACTACCTATTTCATATCCTATTGTGCATCATATGTTCATGAGCTAAAAATTAACCTATATTACGCCAATCTATCTCTGAAAGAGCAAACTTTATGATTATACAATGAAACAGGAGATACAAAATTCAATTAGTGAAAACTACAAGCCTAAAGTCTACTCCCCCATGCTTAAACTTGACATTGTCCTCAATGTCAGTATAAATGAAAGTACAGGAAAAGGGAGAAGTAATTTACTTGCTTATTGGTCTTCTGAAGGAGGAGGTTGAGGGTTCTAACTCAGGTGCTAAGTGTATAGCATCAGCAATAGGTAAGCCAGATATAAGCAATGCAGCATTTTGAATTGGAGCTGAGATAAAAACACGGCCCACTTATGCTTTGGGCTGGATGACCCTTTTTCTCCTTCCTTTTTTTTACCTAGAGCACGGTCGTGCTTCATAGCACAGCTCACCCGTGTTTGGCGCTGGAATTCCCAAATTTTGGATTTGGCCTGTGTTGAGCAACACGGGTGAGGGGTGCTTGGGTTGGGCTTAGGGCACGACCGTTGATGTGATCTTAATTAAGCATGATATTAATACCTTTAAACTTAATTTTTGTTTGATTTAAGTAAAATATAATTAGAAATTAGCTTAGTTTTGTGTTTTGTGTTGTAGGAACAAAGGAAGAAGAAAAGAGAAGAAAAAGATAAGAAATTCAAGGAAAAATGCTTCATTTCAGGGATTCCAGACCTTTTAGCACTGTTTTGCGCATATCTCCCTCTTATGAACTCCAATCAAAGTAATTCAAGTGGTTGTGAAACGATAACACAATCATATACAACTTTTATGTTGAACACTTGGTCAAATTCGGGAGATTTCATAGCATTACAAAGCTTGCAAATCAAAATCTCAGTGCAGCAGGATGAATTTTGACCTTTGGTCACTAATTTTGTCATATCTCCTTCAATTCGGATCCAATTAAGGCAATTCTAGTGGCTATGGAAAGAAGAGACATAGATCTACAACTTTCATGTTCGGAACTTTTTCAAATTCTGGAATTTTCTGGGTGCTGCGGCGCTGCGTCATTGCAGGTCCGTAGCGCCGCGCCGCCGCCGTATAGGTAATTAAAATTATGATTTTTAGGGTTTTTTTGACTCCAATTGAAGCCCGATGGGCTGAGATTTGACCTAGATACAATCCTACTTCGATTAGGAGGAGTTAATCTATAAAATAAGGAGCAAAACACGCAAAGAATGGATCCAATCCTTCATCCAAGTTCTTAGTTACATTCTTCAATTCTTCTTTTGATTTTCTTATGGCCCTGCGTGGCTAGTTCTTTTGAGTTGGTTGAGGTAGATTGAAACCTCAAGGGATCTTCACGCATTGTAAGATGTGGATTTGATTTTACTATTTCAATTTGAATTGAGTATTGATTATTCATCTGCTCTTATTCTCAATGATTATTCATATGATTGCTAGGGAGGCCTACTAGTATATTGTGTGTCTTAATCTACCGCTGAATTATGTTTTGAACAAAGTCTTCAATTCTATGATTCATGAGGCAAATAGGTTTGAGGATTTTGGATTATAAATCATTGAACCTATGATGAATAATTAACTAAATTAGATATAACTTATGTGTTTATATTTGTTTAGCTCTGTTAGTTTCTCTAGTTCTTCATGCGGTTAGTAAGCTATGCTTTACCGATGTGCTAAAGGATTGCTTGTTAATTAGGGTTTAATTAGTGCGATTTTCATTAATTTACTAGACTTAAGGAGGAACAGGGTTAGAAACCCAATGATAGATATTCAATTACATATTGATTGTGTTGTCAATGATTAATGTAATCCCTTGATGATGGATATCAACCGAAACCAACGTTTTTATCATTAATCACTCTCTCTTAATTACTTTAGTTATTGTTCACTTAGTTTTATTTGCAATTATCAATCCCCCCTTTCTCAATCACATAAGGTAATTCCAGTCTCTGTGGGATCGACCCTTACTTCCACTACTACAGGTTAGTTTTGAGGTAAGGTATCAATTTGGGTGTACCTGTGACTGCGCACCAGCCGTGTTTTGGGACACGGCCTGCCCGTGTTGGGAGCTGGATTCTCCAATTCTTCGAAAATAACTGCATTTTTCAACCCTTCTCAATTTTCCTTGATTTTCATTCTTTATTTCAACTTTGGGTACATGGGATGGACCTACAAATCATGTGGAAATACCCATTAAACTATATCCTAAGAAATCAACTAAAATTAAAGATAAAAACTAGAACAAAAGGCAAGAAAACAAAACAAAAAGAAACTTAAAAAAAAATTAAAAGGTGGGTTGCCTCCCACAAAGTGCTTGTTTATAGTCATTAGCTCGACTCCTTTTTCATGCTTTCTACTCAAGGAGGCTTGAAGAGAGTTTGGATAACCCTCTTTTTGATCCATTGCCTCTTAGTGTAGTGTATGAGTGATAAGAGTCATATTATTGCACTTTTTTATAATTTAAATATTGATATTTGTGTGAAAATTGTGGTTATTTGATTATTTAATCCATAAATGTCATTTCACGGGTATTTCGTGTTTAAAGTGCAATTTTAGGTAAAATCATAAGTTTGGAGAAGTTTGGGACAAAGTCCAATGACCGGGGTTGAGTGAGAATCAAGAAAATCAAGTTTCAAGGTTTGGAAATCTGGCCGCGGCGAGAATATTTTCGCCGCAGCGAAAATGCTGCAGCAAACTTTCCCGAGAGCGCGAATTTTGGACTCAAATCTGGCCGCCGGCGAGATAATTTTCGTGGCCGGCCAAATTAGTTCGCCGGCGGCCAAGTGTGTCTCACCGTTGGCAAAAATCGAGATTCCAGAAACTCGCCGCGGCGAGAATATGTTCGCCACAGTGAGATTGTTTTCCAGAACTCTTGCTGCGGCGTGAATCTGTTTGCCGGCGGCGAGGTTCGTTCAGAAAATGCGTTTTTGTGACTTTTTGTTCCAAAATTGTCCCCAAAAACCTGGATCTATAAATACCTTAAGGTACAGAGAGAAGGGACGGCGAAATAGACAGAGGAGAGGCAATTTTGGAGGAGAGGAAACCGTTTTGGAGAGAAAGCTTGGAGAATCTTGAAGGATCATCACCATTGTTGCTGCCAAGTATTCATCTCCAAGAGTTCTTCATCTCTTTTCCTTAGCTTCATTTTTCTGCAGTTTATTTCGTTTTTATAGTTATGTATTCAGTTGAGATAGTTGTTGTTCTTATTTCCATTATGAACTAATTTATTTTTGCTAAGGCTATGATGTAGTTGAATCAAGAAACTCTGATTTCCTTGGTTATGATTATATGAGTTCATTGCTTTTAAGTTGAGTATTTATTTCATTGCTTAATACTTCTGAATTTCTGGCAAAAATTTAGATGAGTTGTTGCATTATATTGAGACCGAGAGGAGATGTGTAATGAATGCTTCTTGTGATAAATACCATATGTTGAATGCGAGTGTGAGAACTAATGCATGATGTATGTGGTTATCCTGGAAATTCCATAGATCATAATATGCTTGTTTGTGATTAAATCTTCATAGAAATATAGTTGATTGTCATAGATAAGTAATTCTAATATAACTCGAGAGAGAGTATTAGATAAGTTTGGGTATTTCAACCATCACTTTTAGCTTTGATTCTCATATAACATGCCTTGAAATTGGATTGAATTGATTCAGCGAAATCAAATGCCTTAGCATTTTTAATCATTTGTGAACAACATTTAATTGTGTTCTTTGCATTTATTTGTAAGTTAATTTGCCTCTTAAACAATCAACAATTTGGTTTTCAGATAAAATTAGGATTAGTCAATTTCGGTACTTAGTAACACCATTCCTTATGGGTTCGATATCCGTACTTTTGTACACTTTATTACTTGAACAATTCGTACACTTGCGAAAATACGCATCAAGTTTTTGGCGCCGTTGCCGGGGAATGGTTTGATTATTAATATCGATACTACCTAATCTTAGTTTTAATTTGAAGTTAATTTGCTTTATCATTGTTTCAGTTTTATTTTTATTTTAAATTGAGTTTGTGAGTTGTGTTGAACATTTGTTCATTTAGAGTTGTTGCTGCTTGTTTGCATTATTTATTTTATTCATTTCTTGCAAATTTTTTAGTTGTTTATTTTGCTCTTTTATTTTATTTATCATAAAAGAAAAAGGGGTAACTTTGTGTTGTGTGAGTGCTTGTTGATTTTTCAGGTTGTAGGATTTTTGTATGCGACGTGCAAGAAGCCTTAACCTTCTTCCATTTGATCCGGAAATTGATCGAACATATAGGCGTCTAAACAGAGAGAGAAGGCGTTCAATCTCAGCTCCTAATAGACAATCTGCCATGGATCCACAATTTGTTGAGGGAGGTGGAAATTGTAGAGCTTTGAGGGATTATGCTGCGCCTAATGTTGCTGGAACCACTTCGGGTATAAGGAGGCCAATTGTTCAAGCCAATAACTTTGAGATAAAGCCATCCTTTATCCAAATGGTTCAATCAAATCAGTTTGGGGGAATGTCAAAGGATGATCCTAATGCACATATTACTTACTTTCTGGAGGTGTGTGACCTGCACAAGATAAATGGTGTGTCTGAAGATGCTGTAAGATTAAGGGTTTTTCCTTTTTCACTTCGGGATAGAGCCAAGGAGTGGTTAAACTCATTACCACCGGGATCAATTACAACATGGAATGAGTTAGTTCAGAAGTTCTTGTCTAAGTTCTTTCCTCCTGCTAAGACAGCAAAATTGCGGAATGAAATCACATCTTTCACACAATATGATCAAGAATCATTGTATGAAGCTTGGGAGAGATTCAAAGAAATGTTGAGGAAGTTCCCACATCATGGTATACCGATTTGGCTGCAAGTCTCTACATTTTATAATGGGTTGGTTTCAAACTATAGGGCAATGATTGATGCTGCATCTGGAGGGTCTTTAATGGGAAAAACACCAGAGAATGCTCATGAGTTGTTAGAGATTATGGCAGTAAACAACAATCAGTGGCATTCAGAGCGGGTAACTGCAAAAAGACCAGTAGGAGTGCATGAAATTGATTCAATGAATGCTTTATCAGCTCAAGTTGCTGCTCTTTTAAGAAAGATGGATTCTTTGTCATCCAAGTTCGAATCCAAACCAACTGCAGACTGTGATTTATGTGGTGGAAATCATGCTAGTATTGAGTGCCAAGTTGGAAATCCATTTTCTTCACCAAATGCTGAACAAGCCAATTATGTTTCAAATTTCCAAAGACCTCAACATAACCCATATTCAAACACCTACAATCCAGGTTGGAGGAATCATCCAAATTTGTCATGGGGTAATAACCAAGGGGGGTTCAAACCGTCATCATTTTCCTACCAACCCCAAGAGAAGAAACAAACAGATTTGGAAGGAATTTTGGGGAAGTTCATTGAGGAGTCAAGAACAAATTTCAAAAATCAAGAGGCAATCAACAGGGACATCCAAAACCAACTGGGACAGCTTTAAAAGCAGATTGCAGAAAGATCTCAAGGATCATTGCCAAGTGACACAATAAATCCCAAGGAGCATGTAAAGGCTATCACATTGAGAAGTGGTAAAGAACTTGAATGGCAGAAGAAATTAGAGCAAAAGGTGGAAGAATTTAAAGAAAAGCCATCAACATCTCAAGATGTTCAACCTTCTCCAACTGCAAAATATGAGCCTCCTATCCCATATCCTCAAAGATTGCAGAAGAAAAAGCTTGATAATCAATTTGGTAAATTTCTGAAAATTTTTAAGAAATTGCATATTAACATTCCTTTTGCAGAGATGTTGGAACAAATGTCCAAGTATGCAAAATTCATGAAAGAAATTCTATCAAAGAAGAGAAAGTTGGGAGATTATGAAACTGTCATGTTAAATGAGGAGTGAAGTGCAGTTCTTCAAAGAAAATTGCCACAGAAAGTGAAAGACCCAAGGAGTTTTACTATACCTTGTACTATAGGAAGTTGCAATTTTGATAAAGTCCTATGAGATTTAGGAGCAAGCATTAATTTGATGCCACTTTCTGTTTTCAGGAAACTAAGCCTGGGAGAAGTAAAACCTACTTCAATTTCTCTACAATTAGCGGATCGATCAGTGAAATATCCTCGAGGGGTAATTGAGGATGTTTTAATTAAAGTTGACAAATTCATTTTTCCTGCAGATTTTGTGGTGCTTGACATGGAGGAAGATAGAGAGATACCTTTGATATTGGGGAGACCATTCCTTGCAACTGGAAGAACATTGATTGATGTTCAGCAAGGAAAACTCATTCTAAGGGTGCAAGATGAACAAGTGACTTTCGATGTTTTTGAAGCAATGAAATTTCCGAGTGAGGTTCATTCTTGTTTTCAAATTAACACTCTTGACAGGTTAATCTTAGAAACTTTTGAGGAGAGAACTCCATTGCTACCACTAGAAGCTTGCCTTGTGAAATTTGCAACAATTGATGAGGAAGATGAGGGAGTAAGACAATGTTCAGAATTACTGGCAGCACTTGATGAATATTTGTTCAGCGATAAAACATTCAAGGAGTTAGGAACAAATGAAACTCCAACCTCAGTGGTAAAGAAGGAAGACAACAAAATTGAGCTAAAGCCACTGCCATCCCATCTAAGGTATGCATATCTTGGAGACTCTGAATCTTTTCCTGTTATTATTAACAGTACGTTGAATGATGAAGAGGAAAACAAGCTATTAGGAGTTCTTCGGACTCACAAAGCAGCAATTGGATGGACAATGGCAGACATCAAAGGGATTAGCAATTCTGTTTGCATGCATAAAATCTTGATGAATGAGGATTACAAACCCACAATTCAGCCATAAAGGCGTTTAAATCCAACAATGCAAGAAGTGGTCAAGGCTGAGGTGATTAAGCTTTTGGATGCCGGGGTAATTTATCCGATTTCAGATAGTGCTTGGGTAAGCCCAATTCATTGTGTACCAAAGAAAGGAGGAATCACAGTTGTAGAAAATAAAAACAATGAGCTTATTCCAACAAGGACAGTGACTGGGTGGAGAGTGTGTATTGATTACCGGAAGTTGAACGACGCCACCAGAAAAGATCATTTTCCATTGCCATTTATTGATTAGATGTTGGAAAGATTGGCTGGACATTCTTATTATTGTTTTCTGGATGGATATTCGGGCTACAACCAGATTGCAATTGCACTAGAGGATCAAGATAAGACAACATTTACATGCCCTTATGGTACTTTTGCATACAGAAGGATGCCTTTTGGTTTATGTAATGCACATGCAACTTTCCAAAGATGCATGATAGCGATTTTCTCTGATATGGTCGAAAAGTTTATTGAGGTTTTTATGAATGATTTTTCTGTTTTTGTTCATTCGTTTGATAATTGCTTGCATAATCTCTCTTTAGTTTTACAGCGTTGTAAAGACACAAATTTAGTGTTAAATTGGGAGAAATGTCACTTCATGGTTCAAGAAGGAATTGTTCTTGGCCATCGGATTTCAGCAAAGGGAATAGAAGTGGACCGTGCAAAGGTGGAAGTGATCGAAAAATTACCACCTCCAACAATTGTAAAGGGCATTAGGAGTTTTTTGGGACATGCTGGGTTTTATAGAAGATTTATTAAAGATTTCTCAAAAATAACAAAACCACTTTGCAGTTTGCTAGTTAAAAATGCACAGTTTGATTTCTCTTCTGAATGTTTGCAGGCTTTTAACCTTTTGAAGGAAAAGCTCACTTCTGCTCCTATAATTTGTGCACCGGATTGGAGTCTTCCCTTTGAGGTAATGTGTGATGCTAGTGATTATGCTATAGGTGCTGTTTTGGGTCAAAGGAAGAATAAGTTGTTGCATGTGATTTATTATGCAAGCAGGACATTGACAGATGCACAACTTAATTATGCAACAACTGAGAAAGAGCTTTTGGCAGTAGTGTTTGCATTTGATAAGTTTAGATCTTATTTAATCGGGTCTAAAATCATTGTTTATACTGATCATTCTGCTTTTAAGTATTTGCTAGCCAAGAAAGATGCCAAACCGCGATTACTAAGATGGATTCTTCTCTTGCAAGAATTTGACTTAGAAATCTGGGACAAAAAGGGAATTGAAAATTTGGTTGCTGACCATTTGTCCAGGTTGGAGGAAGACTACCTTGAGGATGAAGAACAAATTAATGAAACATTTCCTGATGAGCAGTTGCTTGCTATTCAAACGGATCCATGGTTTGCTGATTATGCAAACTATTTGGTCAAGAAAATTTTACCTCATGACATGTTTTATCAACAAAGGAAGAAATTCTTTAATGATTTGAAACATTATTTTTGGGATGAACCTTACTTGTATAAACATTGTGCAGATCAAATCATTAGAAGATGTGTGCCGGATGAAGAAATGGAAAGCATTCTTCATCATTGCCATTCAAAGGAAGTTGGAGGACATTTCGGTGGAACAAAAATTGCAGCAAAAATTTTGCAATATGGATTCTATTGGCCTTCCCTGTTTAAAGATGCTTTCAAATTTGTTTCAATGTGTAATGATTGCCAAAGGAGTGGCAATATTTCACGGAGACATGAAATGCCCTTAAACAATATTTTGATAATTGATTTATTTGATGTTTGGGGTATTGATTTTATGGGGCCTTTTCCTTCATCTCATGCTAATAAATACATTCTTGTTGGTGTAGATTATGTCTCTAAATGGGTGGAAGCAGTTGCCTTGCCTACCAATGATGCTAGGGTTTTGATCAATTTCCTCAAGAAGAACATATTTTCCAGATTTGGCACACCTAGAGCAATTATAAGTGATGGGGGTAAGCATTTCTGTAATACCCAATTTGAAACTCTGCTGCAAAAGTATGGAGTAACACACCAGATTGCAACACCTTAGCATCCTCAAACTAGTGGACAAGTTGAAGTGTCCAACCGAGAGTTGAAGCGGATCCTTGAAAAGACCGTAAGTAACTCACGTAAGGATTGGTCAAGGAAATTGGATGATGCACTTTGGGCTTATAAGACAGCTTTCAAGACACCTATTGGCATGTCTCCATACCGATTGGTGAATGGAAAAGCTTGTCACCGTTTAGTTGAATTGGAACATCGGGCATACTCGGCCATTCAAATTTTGAATTTTGATCTTAAGACAACAGGTGAAAAGAGGGTGCTGCAATTAAATGAGATGGATGAAATGTGGAATGATGCTTATGAGAATGCTCGACTATACAAGGACAAGACAAAGGCTTGGCATGATAAGCACATTCTGAGGAGAAACTTTGAGGTGGGACAGAAAGTGCTGCTTTATAATTCCCGTCTCAAACTTTTTCCAGGAAAGCTAAGATCTCGTTGGTCAGGACCTTTTCAAATAACCAAGGTGTTTCCTTATGGAGCAGTGGAAATCAGTCATGAAACCAAGGGAACTTTCAAAGTGAATGGACAACGGTTGAAGCCATATTTTGATGGAGAATTTAGCAAGCAGAAGGATTCTCTAGAGTTACAACAACCGTAGTAAGAATGACAGGCAGTCTAGCTAATGACTATAACTTAAAGCGCTTAATGGGAGGCAACCCATCAAATTTGTTTTCTCATCCTTTATCTCTTGAAATTTTCAGTTTTGGTGAATTATTAGTTAGATTTTCAGTTCTGCACTTCATTTAATGTTAATTTTAATTGCTTTCTTTGTTTTGTAGGTTATATATATAAAAAAAAACTGGTGGGCTCGATTTTCGCCGGCGGCGAAAAGTAGATCTCGCCGTGGCGAGATTCATTTAAAAGGTTCACATTCGCGGCGGCCAGGTTAGTTTTCTCCTCGTTTTCTTCAGTTTTCTCTCCTACCCACTCTAAATCTTCCTCACCCATCCTCATCCAACGCCAAATCGGTCACCATAGCTTCATTTCATTGGAGATTTGTTGCCTTTTCATCCATTTATTGCGCTAATTGGGGGTGTATTGTGCGCAACTTCGAGCTGTGATTTGAGCGCTAATTTGGCGCAGATTTGAGGAGTGTTGTGCTTGAAATTGGGCGCAGTAATTCTAGCTGTGTGGTGTGCGAATTCGGCCGATTTTAGAGTTTTCTTGTGCATGAATTTGGGCTGTGTATTGCTCGACTGTGGAGCAGATTTTGGGTTGTTATTGGCGTGAGAATTGGGTGCACCATTTGGGGCTTTTCTTTTGGTGATTGAATTTGGTGCAGATTTTGGGTGTTGTGGAGTTGAAATTTACACCTACAGGAGTTTGTTTTTCCTCTAGCAAGTGAGTAGTTTTGACATCACTTTGTGTTTATTTACATTTCTCTTAGATTGTAAGAGATTGTTGGAGGAATAATTCAATTGTGCAAATTGAATTGCAAGCTAGGCATTTGATTTTGATATTGATTTGGCAATTTGGGGATTTTTGAAATTACGGATAGTTTGGGTAAAATTGTTGCCATTTCATTTCTGCTATATAGCCACATTGGGATATTGTGAATTGTCTGAACTATCTGGATTGTCTGGTTTGAAACTATATTGTGCAAATGCCTAAGAAAACCACAGCCCAAAGAGGTCGTGCCTCTTCATTTGATAGGAGCTTGTTTACTTCTGAGTATGCTGCCAAGCGTTTTGTGGACAAGGTTGTTAAGAGGGCCATCATACCTCAAAGGTGGTTTGCGATTTATCAGACTCCTTGTTGGAGTACTTATGTCCCCATTCTTCAGGCTAGGAAGTGGGAGGCTTTTTGTCGTCCTATTGAGGGGGGCTGCCTCTCTTTGGTGAGGGAATTTTATACTAATGCCCCTGAGCGGGTGGATGATAAGGTTTATGTGCGTGGACAGTGGGTACTCTTCACCAAAGAAGTAATTAACAGCCATTACGGTTTGCCCACCATGGGGGATGATGAGGATTTTCTCAGCCTCCTTTCAGATATTGACATGGGACAGTTAATGCATCGGTCTGTAAGCCAGGCACGGTTTGGAAGATGTCAGGGGATGTGTATAAACATTTCCCCAGAAGTGCGTTATTAGAAAATGTGCGGCCCTGGTATGCTTTTATTTGCGCTAATTTATTGCCTAATGCACATCTTAGTGATGTCACTAGAGAGCGGGCCATCCTACTTCATGCCATTGTGTCAGGGGCCTCTGTTGATATCGGCCGGGTCATTTTTGATTATATCACACAGAGTGCGCGAGCTGCATCTGGAGGCCTTGGGTTCCCATCTTTGATTTCTGCTATCTGTGAAAATCAGGGAGTGATTTGGGATAAGAATGAGGAAATGGAAGGTGTGATGAAGCCAATTGATGGACCCAAGCTTGCTGAGTTTCTGGGTATTGCATCGCGTGCCAAGAAACACCTTCATTCTACTGTAGGGGCTAGTGCGAGTTCTTCCTAGCCTAGGGTTGAATCTGTTGAACACCGTTTGTGCAGAGTTGAGCATATTTTGGGTTACCAGCCGGAGCAACTTGATTATCAGAGTCAGTTACTCCTACAGTAGAGGAACTTCCAGACTGCGAGTAAACAGTTCCTTCATGACTACCTTCAGAGGATAGCTCTGCAGTCTGGGAGTGATCTGAGTGGTTATCTTGTGATGCCAACTTTTCCCCCTATACCTGATGCCCCTGTTTATGTTGGGACTGATGATGCTGAGGATGATGATGTGGATGAGGAGTGATGTTGTATTTTGTTTTCAGTTGTTTTCAGTACTTAATGTATTTATTTTCATATTTTCTGTTTAGTTTCTAATATTCATCTTCTGGATATTTGTTACATGTTTTACTTTTTGTTACCTTTTTCATTTTGTTTCTTTCTGATTGAATTTCTTTTATTATTGACCCTGTAATTTAACGATTTACTGTGACTGTGATGGTGCACCTATCTTTCTTTCTTTTTGAGATGTCGATGGCCATTTGTAGTTTTTCTTTCTTACATTGAGGACAATGTAAGGTTCTGATTGGGGGTGCGATAAACGGTAAATTTTTCTTAGTTTCTTAGTTTCATTTTTAGTAGTGTTTGTTTGTTTAATTATGTTTAATTTTGATGTTCCATTTATTTTTTCTGCATTCCGATTTCATTTGCATTTTATTTGTTTTAATTTGCACGTTGATGATAATAATGTGATTGTGATAACACGTAGCTTTTAGAAGACATTAAATTTTGCTTCAGTTTAAAGATAATTTCAAATGTTAATTTTATTTAGTTGGCGACTCTTTTGGTATGTGGTATGACTTGGTTGATTAGTCTAAATACTTAGAGAAGTCTTATGTGCAAATTTTTCATAGACGTTTTTGTGATCTCAACAAACTCTAGAACTCATTTGAAAACCTCTTGAGGCGAAATATTTTGGAATTGCACTGTTTAGGATATGATATAGGCCATTTTTGGATCGATTGTGCCAGTTTTAAGCCTACTTTGTTATCCTTATGCCACTAATTACCTTTTTGAGCCTATTTATATATATATATATATATATATATATATATATATATTTATATATATATATATATATATATATATATATATATATATATATATATATATTGTGGCTAAATAAAAGGTAGGTTATAGAAGGGAAAAAGAAAGAAAAAATAAGGCTAACAATATATATATATATATATATATATATATATATATATATATATATATTCTACCTTATTTGTTAAGAGCACTTAATTTTGAACACAAACTTTTCAAGAGCACTTGGAATATGGATGGAATTAAAAAAAATATAAATATCTTCCACATATATTGGAAGAAATTGGTTGGGGGTTATCTATTGCAAAAAAAAAAAAGAAGAAGAGGGCTTTCACATTCTAGTAAATAAAAGAGTGTTAGTGATGGATATACTGAGGTGAATGATTGAGAAATAATTTTGTTTATTTTTGGAAAAATGGGATATGATCGGAAGAAACAATGTGGGTTTAATGGTGTTATTCTTTTACTTAATTGGTTGTGTTTAATCTAATAAGTTCTCTTATTTGTATTTTGACACTTCCCATTTTTCTTCACCAAATACCTAAGCCTAACATTACAAGCCATATTAAGTCCTATTGAACCAAAATGGTGTATTTTTCTTTTATTAGTGGAGAGAGGTTTGAAAAATGAACCTATGGAGTTTGAGATTTCACCTTTTAGTTTGTGGATGTTGTGCATAATATTATCTAGGCATTATGGCTATTGGTTTGTAGTTTGATGGATGTTTAAGAGTCAATAACAAAAGTGAAATTGGCATTTGAGATTTCTTAAAGCTTAGGTGACATTTAATTATTCTATATATTGTGTGTTATTTACAATTTTTGAAACATTTGTGCAAATTAATTGTTGTGTGATTTGATTAGTTTGAGTTAGTATAGTTTAGGGTAAGATGTTTGTGGGTATCATCACTGGAAGCCCTCACGAGACTACAACTCGTCCTACTAGGGCCGCCTAGGGGTTTAAAGGCTTATTGCATACGCTTAATGCAATTTCATAAATAGAATAAATTTTCTTTGAATTTTTCTTTTAATGTCTCCTTTGAATTTATTTATAGATCGCTTTTCTTGCTAAAGACTAGCAAGAAGTTGGTTGGGGGTTGTTGATAAGAGTCATATTATTGCACTTTTGTTATGATTTAAATATTGATATTTGTGTGAAAATTGTGGTTATTTGATTATTTAATCCACAAATGTCATTTCACGGGTATTTTGTGTTTAAAGTGAAATTTCAGGTAAAATCATAAGTTTGGAGAAGTTTGGGACAAATTCCAATGACCGGGGTTGAGTGAGAATCAAGAAAATCAAGTTTCAAGGTTTGGAAATCTGGCCGCAGCGAGAATATTTTCGCCGCGGCGAAAATGTTGCAGTAAACTTTCCCGAGAGCGCGAATTTTGAACTCAAATCTGGCCGCCGGCGAGATAATTTTCGCTGCCGGCCAAATGAGTTCGCCGGCGGCCAAGTGTGTCTCGCCGCCGGCGAAAATCGAGATTCCAGAAACTCGCCGCGGCCAGAATATGTTCGCTGCGGGGAGATTTTTTTCCAGAACTCTCGCCGCGGCTAGAATCCGTTCATCGGCGGCGAGGTTCGTTCAGAAAACGCGTTTTTGTGACTTTTTGTTCCAAAATTGTCCCTAAAACCCTGGATCTATAAATACCTTAAGGTACAAAGAGAGGGGATGGCGAAATAGACAGAGGAGAGGCGATTTTGGAGGAGAGGAAGCCATTTTGGAGAGAAAGTTTGGAGAATCTTGAAGGATCATCACCATTGTTGCTGCCAAGTGTTCATCTCCAAGAGTTCTTCATCTCTTTTTCTTAGCTTCGTTTTTCTGCAGTTTATTTCGTTTTTATAGTTATGTATTCAGTTGAGATAGTTGTTGTTCTTATTTCCATTATGAACTAATTCATTTTTGCTAAGGCTATGATGTAGTTGAATCAAGAAACTCTGATTTCCTTGGTTATGATTATATGAGTTCATTGCTTTCAAGTTAAGTATTTATTTCATTGCTTAGTGCTTCTGAATTTCTGGCAAAAATTTAGATGAGTTATTGCATTATATTGAGACCGAGAGGAGATGTGTAATGAATGCTTCTTGTGATAAATACCATATGTTGAATGCGAGTGTGAGAACTAATGCATGATGTATGTGGTTATCCTGGAAATTTCATAGATCATAATGTGCTTGTTTGTGATTAAATCTTCATAGAAATATAGTTGATTTTCATAGATAAGTAATTCTAATATAACTCGAGAGAGAGTATTAGATAAGTTTGGGTTTTTCAACCATCACTTTTAGCTTTGATTCTCATATAACATGCCTTGAAATCGGATTGAATTAATTCAGCAAAATCAAATGCCTTAGCGTTTTTAATCATTTGTGAACAACCTTCAATTGTGTTCTTTGCATTTATTTGTAAGTTAATTTGCCTCTTAAACAATCAACAATTTGGTTTTCAGATAAAATTAGGGTTAGTCAATTTCGGTACTTAGTAACGCCATTCCTAATGGCCTTCAAAGATGCTCTTGGCTCATTCTTTTCCTCCTTAGCTCCATTAAGGTTGGGAGGAGGTGGCTTAGGTTCTAATTTTGGAGTTTGGATTGCCTCCTCAACAACCTACTTTTCCTTCCCCTTTAGAGGAACATCCTCTAATATACCTACTGGATGCTTGATTGATCGGTCAGCCAAGTGAAGAGAAAGGGTGGTAGGCTTTAAGTCACCCATCTGAAGCTTTTGGCAAACCGAAAGAGGCATGAGGCTAACACTTGCTCCAAGGTCACATAAGGCTCTGTCTATTTTCATATCTCCAATGGAACAAGGAATGGAGAAGCTTCCGGGATCCTTAAGCTTTTGATAAAGCTTATTCTGAATTAATGCACTAGATCCCTTTGTCAGTGCCACCACAACATGCTCATCAATCTTCCTCTTGTTTAAGAGGACCCCTTTCAAAAACTTTGCATAGGATGGCATTTGGGAGATGGCTTCTAGAAATGGGATATTGATATTCAGCTTCTTCAACACATCCAAAAATCTCCCAAACTGCTTCTCTAACTTGGCCTTAACCAACCTTTGAGGAAAAGGAATTGGTGGCTTGTATGGTTCAGGAGCCACATATTTTGGCTCTTCTTCCTTATTTTCCTCTTCTAATTTCTTCTCAGATGCAACTTGAGGTTCATTTTTCTTTACCTCCCCACTTCTCTCAGATTCAGCCAACTGCTTACCACTTCTCAAAGTAATAGCATTACAATGCTCTCTGGGGTTCTCAGTTTAGCCCAGAAGTCTGCCAAAGTTCCTGTTAGATAAACTTGCTTGTTGTGCTATCTGCGTTTCCAAAATCTTGCTATGAGTAGCAAGTGAGTCTACCTTAGAGGCTAAATCTTTAATAGCCTCATTCATGGAATGGTTTTGGGCTCTGAATTCATCATTCTAATTACTCTGTGTGGAGATGAAATTCTCCATTAGAGCCTCCAGATTTGACTTTGGCTGAGGAGGAGGAGGATTGAACAGCCTTTGATTCTGAAAGCTTGTAGGTTGCCTGAAACTATTTTGAGGCTGATTTGCATTTGGCTAGTAGGAAAGGTTTGGGTGATTCTTCTAGCCTGGATTATATGTATTGCAGTGAGAATTTCCAAGCTGGCATTCATTGGCTACATGGCCAACACACCCATAGATTTCACATTCTGATGATGGAGAAGAGCCAATAGCATTGATGCTCAACTTATCTAGCTTTTGAAATAATGCATCAACTTTAGAAGTAAGATGATTAAACACATCTACTTCATACATACCTGTTGGTTTTCTTGGCTACCTCTCACTAGACCAGGAGTAGTGATTCTGAGCCATGTCTTTAATCAATTCATAAGCCTCATCAACTGTCTTGTTCATAATTGCTCCTCTAGCTGCAGCATCCACAAACATATGGGTGATGTAAATTAGTCCATTGTAGAATGTATGGACTATCAACCACTTCTCCAGCCCATGGTGTGGGTATATCTTGAGGAGCTCTTTGAATCTCTCCCAAGCCTTATATAATGATTCCTCATCCTACTGAGCAAAAGTAGTGATCTGATTGTTAAGGTGGGCCGTCTTGCTCGGTGGGAAGTACTTGGCTAGGAAAGCTTGAGAAAGCTGCTGCCAAGTGGTGATGGACCCTGATGGAAAGGAATACAACCATGCACGGGCCTTGTCCCTCAAACAGAAAGGGAACAATCTTAACCTGATAGCATCTGAAGATACCCCATTCAACTTCAGGGTGTCACAGTACTCCAAAAATACTGAGAGGTGGAGATTAGGGTCTTCAGTTGGCGACCCTCCAAATTGATTCTGCTGAACCATCTGCAAGAGAGAGGGCTTCAGCTCAAAGTTGTTAACTTCAACAATTGGCCTGACTATGCTGGGATTCAAGCCATGAGTATTTGGGGCGGTAAAATCCTTTAGAGATCGGTTATCTCTCTCCCCCATGGTAGCTGCGGAATTCTCTTGCTGCTGTCTTCTTCTTATCCTTTGAAGTGTGTGTTCAATTTTTGGGTCAAATTCAGCAACAATCTCACGTTCTCTTCGCATAAAAGAGAAACACACCTATAAAGGAAGAAAAGAAGCAAAAATCAGCAAAGGAAAATTATGCAGAGAAAAAAAAAGAAAAAAAATGATTTAGTCTAGCTATAATGCAAAATATCTAATATTGACTTTGTTCCCCGGCAACGGCACCAAAAACTTATTGTATGTGTTTTATTAAATAACCGCAATTTCACGGCGTAACTATAGCTAGTCCGGCGAGTACGGGTCGTATCCCACAGAGAACAATGCCAATTACTAGAATTTCACAAAAGATGCTATCTAAATTGATGTAATTTGATTAGAGAGTGTCACAATTAAACGAATGAAAATAACCAATTAAACAAACCTAGGGTTACAGTTCACCACACTTATGATACTCAACAACTAATATGTACCTCTAATTGCAATTATCAAGGTTATTGGGGATGGTTTGTCCTTAATTAACTAGCAACCTCTTTTAAGCATTACTAATCATACTTAGGTTAATCCAATTACCTACTTTTGTGGTTCTTAGTTCAACCTAGGTCCATTAAGTTCTATGCCAACCATGGAATACAATTAATCGGTTTTCCCTTGCCCATTAATTAATTCAATCCTAGAGAATCTTAAACTACTTTTGTGATTAAGATATCCCTAATTAACTATTAGGTTCTTGTATTAATCTTCACCTTTTAGGCCATCAATTAATATCCTAAGACGTGATAAATATTGGCCAAACATTCATCAACTCATATAACCAATGCTTAATAGCTAATCCTAATTAACCATAGATAACACAATTAGGGTTCCATTAATTCAATCAGCACAATTTATCATCACACCATAAGTGGGTTTATCAAAACCCTAGATCAAAACTACTGAAGCATAATAGAAATAGAAACTAAAATCAAATTCATTAAACAAACCATAAGTGTTCAATACAATTCAAGAGAAAGGAGTAGAAGTAGAGATGAGTATAGAGATAGAAAGATAAAACCTAGATTGCTGAATGTAATTGGAATATAAGCTTGAATCAATGTAAAATCTACTCTAAGAACATAAATTGAACTTTAATCCTACTCTAAACCTAATCCTAAGGTGTTTCCTAAGCCTAAAACTGAGTAAAAGAAGGTCTGAATTCATCTTCCCTCCTTTGGCTGCGTATCCCCTTGCTTCTATATATGTTTGGTGGCCAAAACCCTAAAATTTACATTTTCTACAGACCCGAAGCACGACTGTATTCCAGGACACGGCCTGGCCGTGCTTCGGGCTAGATTCTGGGAAGTTTCTGCAGCAGGCCGTGTTAGGGGCTGCCATGCTCCTTTCTTGCTGATTTTTGGTGGGATTCCTCCTTGCTTCCTCCTCATCTTGTTCCAAGTCTATATAGCACTTTTCATGACTGTTTTCCCTTGCTTCTTGGCCTATTTTGCTTACCTACAAGCATAAAAACAACTAAAGCAGTATCCAAAGCAAAGCATAACCAAAAGCAGGGAAATAACCACAAGTTTGCTATGAATTAGAGGATAAAATATAGCCATTAATACTCAAAATTATCCTTTATTAAGTAACAACTTGAACGGAGAAAATAATGCAAACAACCGGATGAATGAAAATGATAATGGCCTATCTAAGTTCCTGAGAACTAGACCACCTTCTTTCCAAGGTGGCTATGACCCAAAGATGGATAAGGGAATTGGAAAAGATGTTCAAGGTGATGGGTTGCACTAATGAGCAGTAGGTTATCTTTGCTGAATATATGCTGAAGGATGAAGCTGAGTGTTGGTGGTGAAGGGCCAGAGAGCTGCTAACTCACCAAAGGAGGCAGATCACTTGGTAAGTGTTTAAGGATATTTTCCTAGAGAAGTACTTTCCAAGTACTATGCGGGCCGAGAAGGAGATCAAATTTCTCCAACTCAGACAGGGCAACATGTCGGTAGACCAATACATTGCCAAGTTTGAGGAGTTGTCTAAGTTTTCCTCTTACCTAAGGTTTAACCCTGATGAAGCATGGAAGGCTATTAAGTTTAAAGTAGGACTAAACCCAAAAATCAAGAATGCAGTGATAGCCTTGGAAATAAGGGAGTTTGTGCCCTTAATAAATAAATCTAGACTTTCGGAGAAGAGTTTAAGGATAGTGGAGGATGAGAAGTTGAGGCAAAACTTGTGGAAGAGGAAGAAAAGTTTCCTCAACCCTAGCAAAAATGTGAGGGGAAGAGGATATGGAGCTGGTAAGAGGCCATTGACTGTGGGTCCTCGACCTTTCCAATAATACCTCATCATAGTTAAGTGCACTAAGTGTGGACGTATGCATGGTAACCGGCCATGCTACATAGGACTAGATGTCTGCTTCAAATGTAGACAGAAGGGTCATTTTGCAAAGAACTGCCCACAGAATGTGGGGAAGCAGGCAAAACAAAGGCATCAGGTCAAAGGAAGGGTTTTCACCCTTCCTTTGACCTGATGCCAATACATTGCCAAATTCGAGGAGTTGTCTAAGTTTTCCTCTTACCTAAGGTTTAACCCTGATGAAGCATGGAAGGCTATTAAGTTTGAAGTAGGACTAAACCCAAAAATCAAGAATGCAGTGATAGCCTTGGAAATAAGGGAGTTTGTGCCCTTAATAAATAAATCTAGACTTTCGGAGAAGAGTTTAAGGATAGTGGAGGATGAGAAGTTGAGGCAAAACTTGTGGAAGAGGAAGAAAAGTTTCCTCAACCCTAGCAAAAATGTGAGGGGAAGAGGATATGGAGCTGGTAAGAGGCCATTGACTGTGGGTCCTCGACCTTTCCAACAATACCTCATCATAGTTAAGTGCACTAAGTGTGGACGTATGCATGGTAACCGGCCATGCTACATAGGACTAGATGTCTGCTTCAAATGTAGACAGAAGGGTCATTTTGCAAAGAACTGCCCACAGAATGTGGGGAAGCAGGCAAAACAAAGGCATCAGGTCAAAGGAAGGGTTTTCACCCTTCCTTTGACCTGATGCCAATACATTGCCAAATTCGAGGAGTTGTCTAAGTTTTCCTCTTACCTAAGGTTTAACCCTGATGAAGCATGGAAGGCTATTAAGTTTGAAGTAGGACTAAACCCAAAAATCAAGAATGCAGTGATAGCCTTGGAAATAAGGGAGTTTGTGCCCTTAATAAATAAATCTAGACTTTCGGAGAAGAGTTTAAGGATAGTGGAGGATGAGAAGTTGAGGCAAAACTTGTGGAAGAGGAAGAAAAGTTTCCTCAACCCTAGCAAAAATGTGAGGGGAAGAGGATATGGAGCTGGTAAGAGGCCATTGACTGTGGGTCCTCGACCTTTCCAACAATACCTCATCATAGTTAAGTGCACTAAGTGTGGACGTATGCATGGTAACCGGCCATGCTACATAGGACTAGATGTCTGCTTCAAATGTAGACAGAAGGGTCATTTTGCAAAGAACTGCCCACAGAATGTGGGGAAGCAGGCAAAACAAAGGCATCAGGTCAAAGGAAGGGTTTTCACCCTTCCTTTGACCTGATGCCAATACATTGCCAAATTCGAGGAGTTGTCTAAGTTTTCCTCTTACCTAAGGTTTAACCCTGATGAAGCATGGAAGGCTATTAAGTTTGAAGTAGGACTAAACCCAAAAATCAAGAATGCAGTGATAGCCTTGGAAATAAGGGAGTTTGTGCCCTTAATAAATAAATCTAGACTTTCGGAGAAGAGTTTAAGGATAGTGGAGGATGAGAAGTTGAGGCAAAACTTGTGGAAGAGGAAGAAAAGTTTCCTCAACCCTAGCAAAAATGTGAGGGGAAGAGGATATGGAGCTGGTAAGAGGCCATTGACTGTGGGTCCTCGACCTTTCCAACAATACCTCATCATAGTTAAGTGCACTAAGTGTGGACGTATGCATGGTAACCGGCCATGCTACATAGGACTAGATGTCTGCTTCAAATGTAGACAGAAGGGTCATTTTGCAAAGAACTGCCCACAGAATGTGGGGAAGCAGGCAAAACAAAGGCATCAGGTCAAAGGAAGGGTTTTCACCCTAAGCAGCTAAGAGGCATCTTAATCCACTAAAATGATTCAAGGTACGTGCTACATCTATGGATTCACTCTTATGGTGTTGTTTAACTCTGGTGCTAGTCATTCATTTATATCGGAAGAATGTATTCGGGAGTTTCAATATCCTATTTTTGAAACCCTTTATGAGCTATCTGTAGTAACTCCCACAGGAGAAAGGGTCTTAACTTTCTCTGTATGTAAAGACTGTTAGGTCACCACCCAAGAGAAATTTTTTTTGTAGACCTCATCTGTCTACCTTTAAGAGGTATTAATGTCATTCTAGGGTTAGACTGGATGTCTAGAAATCAGGTCTTGCTAAATTGTTGCACCAAGACCGTTAAATTTCTACCTCCTACTCCACAAGAGGAGATGCAGTTATTGATGCTAAATGCCAATCAAGTCAATAGGGAGTTGAAGAGTGGAGTATTTGGTTACATTCTCTTGTGTTTATCAAACCTAGAAGTTGAATCGACGCTTAATGAAATTCTAATAGCTAATGAGTTTTCTGAAGTATTTCCACCAAATATTCTAGGCTTACCTCTTGAGAGAGAGATAGAGTTCTCTATTGATCTCTTACCCGGGACAAGGCCTATCTCTATTACACCTTATAGAATGGCCTCGAAGGAACTATAGGAACTCAAGAAACAGTTGGAGGAATTGTTAGACAAGTAATTCATTAGACTGAGTGTATCACCTTGGGGAGCTCCTGTATTTTTATTAAGAAAAAAGATGGGAGCCTGAGACTATGCATAGATGATAGACAACTAAATACGGTGACTGTAAAAAATAAGTACCCTCTAACTAGGATAGATGATTTATTGGATCAATTGAAGATGGCCTCTATCTTTTCTAAAATTGACTTGAGATCGGAATACCATCTGATTAGGATCAAGGAGGTGGATTTACCAAAAATAGCCTTCAGGACTTGGTATGGGCGCTATGAGTTTCTCGTAATGCCTTTTGGGTTGACAAATGCACCTGCAATTTTCATGGATTACATGAATCACATTTTTTGACCATATCTAGATCAATTTGTGGTAGTGTTTATTGATGACATCTTGATATACTCTAAGAGTGAGAAGGAACATGAACAATATCTCCAAATTGTGTTGCAAGTGTTGAAAAAAAAAACGTTGTATGCCAAATTGGAGAAGTGTGGATTTTGATTGACAGAGGTGAAGTTTTTCGAACATGTCATCTCTAATAGAGGGGTAGCCATAAACCCTAGCAAGATGAAAGTAGTAATTCAGTGGGAAAGACCAAACACGGTTACAGAAGTCAAAAGTTTCTTGGGTTTGGCAGGATACTACAGGAGGTTTATACAAAACTTATCTCTTATAGCCTTGTTGCCATTGACTAAATTGACCAGGAAGGGAAGTCCTTTCAAATGGACTGATCAATGTAAAGCTAGTTTCTAGGAGCTTAAGATAAGATTGACCCCTTCTCCTGTTTTAATTATTCCATACCCTATAGGACATTTTAAAGTGTATAGTGATGCTTCAAAGAAAGGGCTAGGGTGTGTGCTAATGCAAGATAAGAGAGTAGTTGCTTATGCCTCTAGGCAACTAAGACCCTATGAAGGAAGTTGTCCAACCCATGATCTTGAATTGGCAGCGGTGGTGTTTACCTTAAAGATTTGGCAACACTATTTGTACGGGGCAACATTTGAAGTATACTATGATCATAAGAATCTTAAGTCCCTTTTTGATAAGAAAGAGTTAAATATGAGGCAACAAAGATGGGTAGAATTTCTCAATGACTACAAGTTTGAGATAAAGTATCATCCAGGAAAGGCGAATGTTGTAGCTGATGTCTTGAGTCGAAAATCTCTACATATGGGTCAGATGATGATGTATGAGATGCAGATGCTAGAGGAGTTTTGAAATTTGAAGCTGGTCACTACTCTTACCCCAAAGAAGCTAATCACCAATAGGTTAAGTATAGAGTGTGATCTTAGATCTAAGATTAAAGAGGCTCTAACTCATGACCAATACTTTTATGATCATGAAAAACAAGATGATTTTTCTGTCTCAGAAGATGGTGTAATCATATATCAAGGAATGGTTTGTGTCCCTCAAGAACAAGAGTTGAGAACTAAGATGCTACAAGAGGCATATCAGAGTAGTACACAGTCCATCTGGATACAATAAAATGTATCAAGACTTAAAGAAGATGTATTGGTGGCCAAGGATGAAAAAAGACATTACTGAGTTTGTGACAAAATGTTTAATTTGTCAGAAGGTAAAAGTAGAGCGTCAAAAGCCAATGGAATTTCTGCAACCTCTCAAGATCCCTAAATGGAAATGGGATAGTATTTCGATTGACTTTGTGGTAGGCTTACCTAAGACTTCAGTTGGACATGACTCTATCTGGGTAATAGTAGAAAGATTAACCAAATCTACTCACTTTTTTCCTATATAGATTAACTATTCACTGGAAAAATTGATTCAGTTGTATATCTAGGAAATAGTCAGACTGCATGAAATTCTCTTAAATATCATTTCTGATTGAGATCTAAGGTTTGCGTCGAGGTTTCGGAAGACGTTGCAAGAAGTTTTTGGAACCTAGTTGCGGTTCAGTACTGCCTACCATCTTCAGACTGACAGGCAGACAGAACAAACCATTTAAACCTTATAAGATATGTTGAGGGCCTGTGTGATAGAGTAGGGTAAAGGATGGGATAAGTACCTACCTTTAATGGAGTTTGCTTATAATAATAGCTATCACTCTAGTATTAAGATGGCCCTCTATGAAACTTTATACAGTAGGAAGTGTCGATCTCCACTTTGTTAGTTTGAGGTAGGAGAAAAGAACTTACTTAATCCTGACCTAGTTCAACAAACCATTGAGCAAATCAAGATGATACGAGACAAAATACTTATAGCTCAGGGTCAGCAAAAGAGTTACTATGATAAGAGACATAGACCTCTAGATTTTAAGGAAGGAGACCATGTATTTCTGAAGATTTTCTCGACTACTAGAGTTGGTAGGTCTCTTAAGACTAGAAAGCTAAGTCCGCCATTTTTGGGACCCTACCAAATTCCGAGGAAAGTGGGGACATCAGCATATCAAGTTGCCATTCCACCTAATTTGTCCAACCTACATAATGTTTTTATGTATCACAGCTCCAGAAGTATCTTCCAGATTCATCACATGTAATACGGGATGAACTAATCCAAATAAAAGAGAACATGACATATCAGCTAATACTGGCATCCATATTGGAAACCGACGTAAAGCAATTAAAGAATAAGACCATTCCCCTAGTTAAGGTTTTATGAGAAGGTTTGACTTTAGAAGAAGCAACTTGGGAGTTGGAAGAAGTCATGAGGAAGAAATATCCGCAATTGTTCTAATTAGATAATTTCTAAAATTTTGAGGACAAAAATTATTTTAGGGGGAGAGAAATGTAAAATTCTTAATTTTGTTTCTTTTATTAATAAAAGTACATAAATATTTAATTAAGGAAATAAAATTTATTAGACAATTTTTAGATATCTAAGGAAATATAACCTTAGAAATTCTTCAACTTATGTGTATGCATAGAAAATGTTTCTAACATTAACGGAATAAGTAAAGAAAGAAAACCTAATAGGAAAAATTAGAAATAACATACAAAAGAGAGACAAAATTCTTGGGTAAGGAAGAGAAAATTTTGGGAAGTAAGTAAATGTCTTAAAATTTCAAGAAGATTGGATTAGGGTAATTTTTCTTAATTCAAGAGCTAGAGTTCCTAAGTTTAACATCTCTATGCATACATTGGGCTTTCACCTATGGACATTTCATGTAGAGTTTTTCCACTTCACATAAGTTTCTAGCAAGCCAATTGGATAGCCTAAGCAAGAAATAAAAATAGACTTGGACTAAGATATAGAAGTTGGACCGATAGCCCAAAAATCATAAAAATGTGACCAAGCCCTCTATGAAAGGTAGAATTTCAGCCAAAAGAAAGGAAATGGGCAAAAATGAGCCTAAATCCAAGAGGAAAAAATAAGAACTATGTGAGGAAATAGTAGCGTAATAATATTAAATATTAGGTCACATGGCATTAGGACAAAAGATCTATATCCTACATTTATAATTTGAACAAGTAGATAATAATACCTGGCATTAGGACAAAAGATCTATATCCTACATTCATAATTTCAACAAGTAGGTAATAATACATGGCATTAGGACAAAACATCTATATCTTACACAAAAAATTTCAACCAAGTAAGGGAGACTCAATGGCTGAAAATTTACCACATAGAAAGACAAACCTATCATACTTGAGTGAGACAAAAGAAAAAGGAAATGGATCTTTAAATCAAAGGGATCTTGTCCCTTGTCTTAAGAACATTTTATCATGATTTTCCAATACAAATCTTCTTTTGCTATGTATATCTTGACTAAGGGAGAGGAAGACAAGAACACGAGTTGTCTTTTCTAAAAAAGCAACCAAGTGCATCCTAATTGTGATAAGGTAGACCCATGATTATAAGAGGTGAACCACTTGATAGTCTATTTAAGTAAAATCTACCCTTATAACATTATAATTTCTTCCAAGTGAGGGACATAAAAGCAAGGTAAAGTGAGGAATAGAGAGAAAGAGAGGAAAAGAAAGGAAGGAAGAAGAAGGAGAAGTCTAGAGGACTAAGTACTCAAGGTAAGTTAGCTTAATCTTCCCTTGAATCTATCTTTTCTCTTCGTCCTTGGGGTTCAAAACCCACCCTCCTTCTTTTATTTCAGTTGCTGAAAAAGATAAGGGAAGGAAGGAATCTTACCACTTCCTTCAAGGGGAAACAAGAAAAAGAATTCACTAAGTGAGTTAGGAAGATCTTTAGGTAGGTTTAACAATATCTCTTTTTGAAGAAAAGTTTTGAAATTTGTAACATTTTTATGAAATTTTGATCTTAGAACTTTGATGAAATTTACAATATTTGCTACTTTGATATTGGTCATGGATGTTGCTATATCATGTTATATGTTATTTTTCATATGATGGATGTTTTGAACATTTCAGTTGGTGTGGAAAGTTCTACATAGGTATGGCTATGCGTGGCAAAATTTTAGAGTTTTTATGCTACTATTTTGTATATTTGAATGTGGTGAAAAATTGATGGAATATGATTAGATGTAAATTAGGAAAAAAATGGAAGATGACATATTAAAATGATGAACTAAAACCTTAGGAAAGATTTGGTTAGGTAATTAGATTTCGAAGTAACTAGGGAAGCTTTTGTGTTTGAAATTCTAGGAAGAATTGGTTAGGAATTAAAAGAAATGGTTAACATAAAAATGTAGATATATGTCTCAGGGATTTCTCTCCACTGGAATCACTTAATTTGGAGTCTAGATGAGGGAGATATTGTCTGATTAATAAGCAGTTGTCAGAAAATGGTTAACCAGGGAAGAATATGTTAGGTATGCTTTTGTGTTTGAATTTCTCAAAAATATGTAGGGAATTAAAAGAAATGATTATCATAAAAAATATAAATATATGTCTCACCAAATTTTTAGCCACTGGAATAAATCAAATTGGAATCGATATGAGGGAGATATGGTCAGATTAGTAAGCAGTGGTCAGAAACTTGTTAACAAGGGAAGAATCTACTAGGTAAGCTTTTGTGTTTGGATTTCTGGGATAAATCTGTAGGGAATTAAAATAAATTCCTAACATAAAAAATATATGTATATGTCTCACGAATTATTATTCACTGGAATAATTCAAATTGGAATCAATTTGAGGAAGATATAGTTAGATTAGTAAGCATAGGTCAGAAACTAGTTAACCAGGGAAGAATCTGCTAGGTGAGCTTTTGTGTTTGAATTTTTTGGCAAAATATGCAGGGAATTAAAAGAAGTGATTAACATAAAAAATATAAATATATGTATCACGAATTTTTAGCCACTAGAATAATTCAATTTGAAATCCATATGAGGGAGTATGGTCAGATTAGTAAGTAAAGGTCTGAACCTACTCGAGAAAAAATAACATTGAATTTGAAGGAGTAGTAACACCATGATTACTTAAGATTTCACTAAAATATTTAACATAAGTGTTTTATAGGATTGTCTTATCTTTAAATTGACACCAAGAGCACCTCAATCGGATTTAAAATGAGGGTGTCATGCTCTGATTAGTGAGAGACAAAAATAATATTTAAGGAAGAAGAAGAATCTTATAAATGAAAATAATAAATGACTAGTGTATGCTCTAGCCATTGCCATTGCATGAACTCCTTACCATTTTAAGTATGTAATTTTGACATAGAAATATTTTTTAAAGTGGTAATTGAAAATGATTATGTTCATGGAAAGATTTTATTTTACCAATGATTTTTGGTAATGATTATGCTTTGATGATAAATTATGGCATAAGAGTATAAAAAACACACTTGTTATATAAATCATATTTTTGGCTATTAATGTGAAAAGGAAAGAAAAGAAAAGAGATGAGTAGGGCCACATGGTAGTTCATGTGGTGCACCAGTAGGGGATGCCCTACTCATGGCTATGATTATGCTAATGAGAAAAGAAAGAGAAAGTGTGTCATGTCGGACGGAGCGAGAAAAACCCGTTCTAGAGAGTAGAAAGTACTTACCCTGACCGGGGTAGCTTGTTATGAAAATAAGTTGATAGCCATCATATGATATTCTGAGAATAGTTATCTATGTTATATATGTCATTACTGCATGATTTTTATGTGCATAGATAAAGTGCATTCATGTGACCTAAGATATTTACTATAGTTTATACAGATGAACATGACGTGACGAGCATTATTGATGATGATTATGATTTATTGTTGAAACTACTGGGATTTAATTCTTACTATATTTCTATATCATGTTCAGAAAACTAATTATGTAGATTTTTCTATGGCTCTGACTTTTAGTGTACGTTGGATCGAGTTACTCTATAATGGGCAAATCGCATAAATTAATAAGGTGTTTGTGATCAAGTTGGCTAAAATTCTGGTGAAGGTACAACCACCTGCATCCATATATCTGGAATTGGTCAACATGGATTAATAAGATGTAGATATTTATGTGTTTAATTTTTGTATGGACGTTTGTATTAATGATGTGTATGTAAACTCATAATTTTATCGATGTTAATGGTTGACCTTAAATCTTGATTTTGCTTGGTTAAATTAATTGAATGTTATTATGAGTTAAGTAATTAGAAGTAAAGAAGTAATGAATTTATGAGACTTTACAAGTATATATATATATATATATATATATATATATATATATATATATTAAAAAAAGGAAAATGGAGTTGTTACATACATTCCACAAGGTCCTCTTGAACCCACCAGCGACGATTTTGTCTGCCACCGAAGGAGGCATCGAGCAATCTGATTGGGTGTCCTGTAAATTGTGGCTAAAACTTTAATGCTTTTCCTGTCTTCTATTCAATCCCAGGTATTCGCTTTTTTGTAGAACATTGTTACTATATTTTGGGTCATCATTATTCTATATATGAAGTAGGTGTGGATGTTGAATATTTTATTGGATGTCTTGGTTTTTTCATCAATCATGGCCTTCTGTTATTGCCTTAACCATTCTCAATCAGTATTGAAGATTTTACAGTGGATATATAGCCTAGAGCGTCCCTTTTTTTTGCAGGTCATGTAATTCTCTGTAATGGAAAGATGCTCGGCAATGGCCATACAAGTAGAAAGGACACACTGATGAAGATAAGCTTATATCTAAACAATAAGATAGAGATAGAGAGGGACTAAATTTTTTGCATAAGTTGCTATCTCTGTGATAACTTTAATTTACTGCAATTTTTATATGCTTTCCGAGTGTGTTTATTGTGTTGTTTTGATTATTAAGCACCCTTATTCCTGGATCTAACTAAATGTGATGACTCCCTTAGATGCAATATCATCCACCCTGTGTGCTGTAGCAATGTAGTGTGCATATGTGGCAATCTTGGCAGCGAACCAAGTGATATTGAGTAAAGCTGGTCCCTTTTTTCTACAAGGCACTGATTCTGTTTGATATGGCGCAGGTGGCAGAGGAGCAGAGCTGCGCAGCAGGAGTAGCCATCACCTAGCAGGAGAAAGCAGCAAGCTGACACTACAGGCTGCTGGTTGGGTTGGTACAGAACTGCCTCCACTACTGAAAGTGGAGAGGAAAAAGCTGAAAGCAGAGATGCTGGCTGCAGACCAGGGAGAATGTCAGCAAACCAGGACACTTTACTGGGACCACAAGGCCTAATTATAAAAAGGACAGAAAGTAGAGCCACCATACATAGAGACTAGGGGGAGGAAGAAAAACAGCGACAGACTGCATAGAAGCATTAGAGCACTGGATAGTTTACAATTCCAGATTTCCATTGATCCCTATTGTGTTTTTCTTTTCTTCTGTTTTATTTATCAAGAAACTGCGCTTGTATTTTTATATCACTTGGGATGCATACCAGTGATTTTGGGATATTTGTAACCAGTGTAATCATGAGGCTTGGCTAGTTTCTAGCTAGGGTTGCTTAAGGGTTGTAATGAACTTGAGCACATTTTTAGTAACAACACATTTTGCTACAGCGTTGTTTTAACATTCAACTGTGTTTATATTTTAATTTCCCCTGATAACAGAAGTTTAGTGGAGGAAGACTTAGGCCAAAATTCACCTGGGAGGGGAATGGAGGCTGGAAAAACAGTTAAATATATAAGGTTAAGCCAATATAGGAATATATGGTTCCCCATTACCCCAATAGTGGAGCTTCATGTACAATTCAGGGGTGAGGACTGATGTAAGAATGCGTGTCTGAACCCGAGAATTGCAAGGAATGGAAGTCTGGGAAGACTTCATTCGAGATTGAACTGGGCACTTAGAGTAATTGCTGCAGCAATCCTTAGAGCAAATTCGAGTGCTGTAGTTCATGGCAACCCTGAGCAACCCTAGATCACGTATTATCATTTTCTTTTACACCCTAATACCCCTCATCTTAGTTATAGTTGAATTTAATTGATATACCTCTATTTTATCTTGTGAATCATCTTATTTTTGCTACAGCATTTCACACAGCAACGTCTCTATAATAGTTTTAGTTCACTCCTCGTGGGACGATACTCACTCATCACTTTATTACTTAGTCTCGACACGTGCACTTGCGTTCGGACACTGCATTCATCTTTGCATGCAACCAACACTTTGCAGCTAGGTAGTAGATTATATCACCTAATTACATAGGAGTTTAATGTATTAGAGCAATCATTTCATAAGTTAGTAAGGGAATTGCTTAAAAGGATTGTCTAGCTTAGATCATGGTAAAACAAAAATGTTGGCATTGTATGGATTTTTTCCATCCTTTAGCATATTTGGTTGGTGAAAAATGCTCGTATCTTCAAGGACCTCTCCTTGCCTATGAATAAGTTACTGGATAAGATAGTGTTTATAGCCTCTTTTAGGAGCTCAACTAATGCCTAGTTTTAGGGAGTCACTATCCTAAATATGCAAAGGGATTAGTCAGCTTTGATTTATCTTTAAGCCTATTCTTTTTTTTTGGGTTGGGGTGTGATAAAACAAGAAACTTTACTAGAAGGAGAAGAAAATACAACTTGATAGAAGATAAGATATTGTAAGAGAAAATACAATAAAAAGCACAAAATAAAAACATTAACGACAGCCCGTAACACTAATTCTTGTAAGAGATCTTTCCAATCTTTCTTTATATAAAAAATAGTTAGATCCTTAAAAAATCGATGACCATGGCACCAATGGCCAATGGACAGAGTTTCAACGGAAAAGAAAGCAACGGGCATGCATGAAGTAAGTGAAGTTACTTCTTTCAGGGCCCAGCTAGCTTCACTAGTTAATGTCTTAAAAAACCAGCAATTGAACTGCCCTCAAGCAGCCAATGCACTCTAGGAGACTGGACCATCTTGTGTATTGTGCAATGGACCACATCTATTTGAAACTTGTCCCTCAAACCCAGAATCAGTGTGCTACATGGGAAATATGAATCGCAATAATAATCCCTATTCTAACACGTATAACCCAGGATGGAGGCAACACCCCAATTTTTCCTAGAGTAACTATGGTACGGGACAAGGGAGCAACTCTGCTCCACAAAGACCACAGGCTCCCCCTGGCTTCCATCAGCAAAGACAGCAGCCTCAGGAAACCCCCACTTCACTGGAATCCCTGATGAAGGAATATATGGCAAGGAATGATGCTCTAATCCAGAGTTAAGCAGCCTCATTACGGAATCTGGAAACTCAAGTGGGACAGCTTGCCAATGAACTAAAAAGCAGACCTCCAGGGACACTTCCAAGCAATATTGAAGTCCCTAGGAGAGAAGGGAAAGAGCACTGCAAGGCTATATCTCTGAGAAGTGGGAAGATAGTAGATGCACCAAAAGCAAGAGGACAAGATTAGAAAGACTCCACTGTACCCCTGGAGAAGAAGAAAGACAAGCAAAAGCAAGAGAAGAAGGTAAGCGAGGAAGTAACCATCTCTGGAGAAAATACTACAGCTATGCCACAGCAAAATTCGGCAACTTTGCCGCAGCAAGGCATGCAGCAAACTAAGTTACCTCTCCCTTCCCTCAGAGATTCCAGAAACAACAGAATGACCAGCAGTTTAGAAGATTCCTAGATGTCCTGAAACAACTACACATTAACATTCCTCTGGTGGAAGCACTAGAGTAGATGCCTAATTATGTAAAGTTCATGAAGGACATCCTGACCAAGAAGAGAAGATTTGGCGAGTTTGAGACTGTTGCTCTCACAAGAGAATGCAGTGCTGTGCTATAAAATAAGCTGCCACCCAAACTTAAAGATGCAGGCAGTTTCACCATACCTTGTTTTATCGGGATCCAGTATTTTGGCAAGGCACTTTGTGATTTGGGAGCAAGGATCAACCTCATGCCAATGGCCATATTTAAAAAACTAGGAATTGGAGAAGCAAGGCCTACCACAGTCTCACTGCAACTTGCAGACAGATCCATAGCTCATCCAGAAGGAAAAATCGGGGATGTCCTGGTTAAGGTGGACAAGTTCATCTTCCCAGTAGACTTTATAATACTGGACTATGAAGCTGATGCAGAGGTACCAATTATTTTGGGCAGACCATTCCTAGCAACCGGCAGGACATTAATTGATGTTCAGAAAGGGGAATTAACCATGAGAGTCTAGGATGAGCAGGTTACATTCAATGTACTCCAAACCATGAAGTTTGCTAGTGAAGAAGAGGAATGTGCAGTTGTGTCTATGATAGACACATTAGCATCAGAGCAGTTAGAAAAATGCTGCAAGGACCTACCACCAGTAGAATGGATAGACAACTCAGATTTAGAAGGAGAAGACGAGAAAGAATGAGCCTGGACTGATGTCAGTCATGGCAATAGGAAATAGGAGCCAATGAAGGAGCCATTATACGTGACCCCACCAGAATCAAGGCTGCTGAAAGCATTAGTGGAGGAACCACTAGTCTTGGAAATGAAGCCTCTGCCAGCACACCTCAAGTATGCGTATTTAGGAGAAACAACTACTCTTCCTGTGGTTATCTCAGCATTTTTGACAGAGGAACAAGAGGAGAAATTGGTCCTGACATTGAAGAAATTCAGGAGGGCCATTGGTTAGACACTTGTTGATATTAAGGGAATCAGCCCCTCATTTTGCATGCATAAGATCCTCTTGGAAAGCAATGAAAGAGGGTCCATAGAACCCTAACGGAGGCTCAACCCAATAATGAAGGAGGTGGTTAAGAAGGAAATTATTAAGTGGCTAGATGCTGGAATTATCTACCCCATATCAGACAGCTCCTGGGTGAGTATGGTCCAATGTGTTCCTAAGAAAGGGGGTATGACTGTGGTGGAAAACGAAAACAATGAGCTTATCCCCACCAAGGTTGTAACTGGTTGGAGGATTTGCATGGATTATCGGAAACTGAACAAAAGCACCAGGAAAGATCATTTTCCCCTGCCATTCATTGATCAAATGTTAGATAGACTTGTGGGAAGATAATATTATTGTTTCTTAGATGGATATTCAGGGTACAACCAGATTGCTATAGCACCGGAAGATCAGCATAAGACCACATTCACATGTCCTTATGGTACCTTTGCATTTCGAAGAATGCCATTCGGGCTTTACAATGCTCCAGCAATGTTTTAGGGATGCATGATGGCAATTTTTACAGAAATGGTTGAATAGTTTGTGGAAATTTTCATGGATGACTTCTCAGTCTTCGGGGACTCCTTTAACCTATGTTTAGGAAACCTTGCTAAAGTCTTACAACGGTGTGAGGAAACAAACTTGGTGCTGAACTGGGAGAAGTGTCAATTTATGGTAAAAGAGGGAATTGTGCTGGGACATAAAGTTTCTCAAAGAGGACTTGAAGTTGACAAGGCCAAGATGGAAATTATAGAGAAGCTGCCTCCTCCCACCTCTGTCAAGGGCATCCGAAACTTCCTGGGTCTTGCAGGATTTTATAGGAGATTCATTAAAGACTTCTTTAAGGTTGCCAAACCTTTATGCAGTTTGCTAGAGAAGGATAAAACTTTCTGTTTTGATGAAAGTTGTATGACAGCATTTTACGACCTCAAGAAGAAATTGAGTACAGTCTCAATTATCGTGGCACCAGATTGGACCTCTCCATTCGAGCTAATGTGTGATGCTAGTGAAGCAGCATTGGGAGCTGTCCTCGAGCAGCGTAGGAACAAGTTTTTTCACTCTATATATTATGCAAACAAAACACTGCAGGGTGCCCAACTGAACTACACAGTGACAGAGAAAGAATTGCTTGCAGTAGTTTTCGCCTTTGAAAAATTCAGAGTATATTTGGTAGGAGCAAAAGTGATAGTGCACACAGACCATTCTGCCATCAAACACCTAGTTAAGAAAAAGGATTCCAAGCCCAGGCTTATTCGGTGGGTGCTTTTGCTTCAGGAATTTTACCTGGAGATCAGGGATAGAAAGGGAACTGAAAATCAAGTGGCAGACCATCTCTCCAGATTGGAAGGGGACAGCTCAGGAGAAAATGAAATTAACGAGAGGTTCCCAAATGAACAACTCTACCTCCTGTCCCAAGATGGTGTACCATGGTATGCTGATTATGTAAATTACCTTGTGAGTGGAATGCTCCCACCAGACTTGACATTACAAGAGAAGAAAAAATTTCTGCATGAGGTGAACTCATATTACTGGGATGAACCATACCTTTACAAGAAATGTCCTGATCAGATGATAAGGAGATGCATACCCAGCGAAGAGATGGAGCAAATCTTACAGCAATGCCATGCTTCCCCTTATGGAGGTCATTTTGGAGGAGTTAGAACTGCAAACAAGGTACTGCAGGTCGGGTTCTACTGGCCCTCTCAATTCAAGGGCTCCCACTCTTTCGCAAAGTAATGCGACCGATGTCAGAGGACAAGGAATATATCTCGCAGACATGAAATGCCACTGAACAACATCCTAGAGGTCGAATTATTTGATGTGTGGGGAATAGATTTCATGGGCCCATTCCCTTCAAGTTTTGGGAATCAATACATCCTAGTAGCCGTAGACTATATCTCAAAGTGGGTGGAAGCAAGTGTATCTCAAACTAATGAGGCAAGGGTGGTGTCCAGATTTTTGAAGAGAAACATCTTTACAAGGTTTGGAACCCCTAGACCCATCATCAGCGATGGAGGGACCCATTTCTACAATAGGCAGTTCTGAGCACTCCTAACCAAATATGGAGTGAGGCACAAGGTGGAAACACCCTATCACCCACAAATGAGTGGGCAGGCTGAAGTTTCCAACAGAGAGATCAAGAGAATCTTGGAGAAAATAGTAGGCCCCACGAGGAAGGATTGATCCTCGAGGTTGGATGATGCATTATGGACCTATAGAACAGCCTACAAGACACCACTGGGCATGTCACCATACAAGTTGGTGTTCGGGAAGGCTTGTCATCTACCAGTAGAGTTAGATCATCGAGCATATTGGGCAGTGAAAAAGCTAAACTTAAATCTGGAAGCTGCTAGTGAGCAAAGGATGCTGCAACTTAATGAACTAGATGAATTCCGTGGTCAAGCTTATGAGAATGCCAAACTATACAAGAAGAAAGCAAAGCAATGGCATGACAAGAAAATACAACCAAAGAACTTCGAAGTGGGACAGAGAGTGCTACTGTACAACTCTAGGCTGACCTTATTTCCTGGGAAATTGAAATCTCGTTGGTCTAGTCCTTTTTGCATAAGCAAGGTCTTTCCTTTTGGAACTGTTGAATTGGAAGAAGAAAAGGAAGGGAGGACATTCAGGGTAAATGGACAAAGAGTCAAGCATTATCTGGGAGGTGATGTGGATAGAAAACACACCTCCATCCATCTGCAAGAGGAATGAACAGGAAGGAAGTCAGGCTGATGACTGTAAAACAAGCGCTCATGGGAGGCAACCCACGTTTAAATCTGTTGTTGGTTAATTTAGCAGTTTTAGAGAAGTTTAATTCGTGAATTTAATAGCATTTGTGTTTGTTATGTAGGTGGGGAAACATAGCAGTTTGCAGGATAGTTCTCGCTTTGCTGTAGCAAAACTAAGTGGAAGTTAGTCTTTACTCTGCTAAAGCAAGACTTTGGGCAAGCCACCTCTGCTGCAGCAAAATCTTAGGCAAGTCAATTTTTGCTGCAAAAGTTGCTGCAGCAAATGCATTCAGCCCTAAATAAAGGGGTTCCCCTCTGCTATGTTTAAAAAAAAATTTAATTTTGACAAAAACAAAAGAGGGCGGGAAAACTGGCAGAAGCCCATAAGTCACAAACCCATGTCCTTAACCCCCTCATTACACCTCTACAACTCCCTAAACCCCTTGACCTACCCAGATCCCTCTCGTTCTCTCAACCCCTGACGCTACCAGAGCCCAGAGCCACCTTCGCACCAGAGACCTTCACTTCCAAACCCCCATAACCAACCATGCTGAGGATTAAGACAGTGGCAAGGAAGGCGAGCAAGGTGAAGAAGTTCACCTTCGAGGCGAGCAAACAGAGGCACGATGAAGAGATTTTGCTGCGAAGCTTTTGCGCAGAGAAGGGTTTCACTTTCACGGCCATGGAGCATTTGGGATTGCCAATGTACATTGGCACTGTGGTCAAGCAGAGGGGTTGGGAAGCTTTTGCCAGACACTCGCAAACTACCCTTATCCCTTTGGTAAGGGAGTTTTACGCCAATTTCTCACCGAGCAATGAGAAATGGTTGAGAGTCAGGGAGACTAGGGTTTGGTTTGACCAAGCCTCCATTAACAAGGCTTACAATCTGCCAGACAAGGAAGATGAATACGAAGAATATCTACAGGCTCTGACAGACCAAGACTGGGATGCAATGCTCACCCGAGTGTGTATCTCGAGCACCACATGGGATAAATCCCCACAAGGTTCCACCACAATCAATCGAGTCTCTCTGGTACCAGCAGCAAAGGTGTGGTACCACTTTCTCAAGACCCGCTTGCTACCTTCCACCCATGGGCAGACAGTGAGCCGAGATAGGGTAACAATGGTTGATGCACTCATCTCAGGCAGACCACTCAATGTTGGCCGAATCATCAGTGGCCAAATCGAAGTATGCGCTAACCGGAGAAAGGTAAGCTTACTCTTCCCTTCCCTCATCACTCTGCTGTGCCAGAATAGTCGAGTCCCAATCTCCATTGATGAAGAAAAATTGAAGGACACCAGCCCCATCACCGTAATCACCATTGCTAGGATTGTCCAAAAAAAAGCTACCCCAAACCCACCAGCTGCCTCCTGAGATCCTCTATAATCTGTCGGACCCTCTGCTTCTACCTCTGCACCCCAGCCAGCTGAGAAAACCCTTCAGCTCATCCTCTAGCAACAAGTTACCATACTCAGACAGTAAGCAAAGTTATTGCAACATCAACAGACGTTTTAGCGCTATGAGCAGAAGAAGGACTTCGCCCTCCACACCACCCTTGAGCAGAACTACAAACAATTTTTCCCATTTCCGGAGTTCCTCATTGTCTTACTCCATGCTACCTTCGAGGAGGAAGGCCAAGCACCGGAGCTGCGGGCAGAAGAGAACCAGGAGTCTCAAGACTCCACACGCAGCAAAGAGCCACAACCAGAACCACAATAGACTCCAGTGGGCACTGAGTCCTCAGACGATGATGAACCCATTGCAAAAAGGGCAGCAGTGATGCGCAAAAGAAAGGCCCCACAACAATCAACACAGCGAAGGAGTGGGCTCCAAAGCTCTTCAAGGTCTTCTGGGGGTCAATGCCCCTAGGGTGTTGCAGCATCCCTGCAAGCACCCTCAGGAAGTTCCCTTATCTCCTATTCCTTCTCTGTTGCATTTAGAATTTCTTTGGCCCTGCTTCTGTTTTTGATTGGTGTCTCTTGTGTTTTTGGCAATTTACTTAGCAATAGGGACACTGCTCATCATTAAGTTTAGGGGGGTGTGATATAATGTTTGCTGTATCATTTGTGGGACTTAGTGTTGTTTTAGTTATTGCTGTAGTGTTTGCTGAAGCATATGTTAGTCTTGGACTTGTTTATTTGTGTTCTGTTTATCTGTGTTACTGTTTATTTGTGTTTCTGCCTGACTGTATTGGATAAGTCTGCATTAGTATTTGCTGCTGCCTGTCCTACTGTCTGTTTTCGATGTATATATATATATATATATAAAGAGAAGAGAGAAATGTAGAGAGAGATGAGTCTGCACATTGCATAGCCTATTGTAAGCTCTGTGATACTCCATGAGGAGGATTGGGAATTTCACTAAAAACCAGAATAAGAGACCTGCACACCTACCCAACCACACAGAGAACCTTCTTCTAATAAGCACAGGATCATGGGCAGTTTGCCAAAAGAAATTTGGTGATTTTTCAGAAATGGGACCTAAGTTTTAGAGCTAATATTGAGAGTTTTCTGCAGAATTATAAAAGAGGCATATGCGTATGGTCAGAAAGGCTTAAGTTTTAGGGGGGGAAGTAGGGAAGGTAGAGAAAATTTTGACACTCCAATGCCTCTGTAGTTCCTTAGTAACCAGGGGTATGCATGAGCCACATGTGTACCCTTGCGTAAAACAGGGACATAGAGTATGAATGGGATGCTGCTTAAGGGTGATAAGGCTGAGTAACTGGGTGCCTAGATCGTACATGTTGGCATTCGGTCAAAAGGCACTAATAACCTCTACTAGAATAATAAAAAAAAGAAGAAGAAGAGAGAAAAATAAAATATATATACAAAGAAAGAAAGGAAATCAGTGAACTACCCTCCCCCCATATTTGTTGCCCTGGCTGCGCCTATGATGCATGCCAACTTGTCCTAAGAAAGGAAGCTCAATATATTAGCAAGAAAATGTCAGGAACTCTGGCTGTTTTTGACCCAAGTAGCTCTTTGGGAAACTGTCCATGTCACACACACAACTTCAAAGAAGGTATTGGTTGTGATTGGGAGAAAGGCTTGTGGTGTCCCTTATATGGAAGCAATCCTGAGAGTTGAGAGCTATCAGTAGAACAATATGGAATCGTGCAAGAGAAAGGGCTAGAATCATTTGGTAGGGGTATGGTAAGCAGAACAGATTGCTTGAGGGCAAGCAATCCTTTAAGTTTGGGGGGATTTGATAACTTCAATTTACTGCAATTTTTATATGCTTTCCGAGTGTGTTTATTGTGCTGTTTTGATTATTAAGCACCCTTATTCCTGGATCTAACTGAATGTGATGACTCCCTTAGATGCAATATCATCCACCCTATGTGTTGTAGCAATGTAGTGTGCATATGTGGCAATCTTGGCAGCGAACCAAGTGATATTGAGTAAAGCTGGTCCCTTTTTTTTGTAAGGCACTGGTTCTGTTTGATATGGCGCAGGTGGCAGAGGAGCAGAGCTGCGTAGCAGGAGCAGCCACCACCTAGCAGAAGACAGTCGCAAACTGACACTACAGGCTGCTGGTTGGGTTGGTACAGAACTGCTTCCACTACTGAAAGTGGAGAGGAAAAAGCTAAAAGCAGAGATGCTGGCTGCAGAGCAGGGAGAATGTCAGCAAACCAGGACACTTTACTGGGACCACAAGGCCTAATTATAAAAGGGCATAAAGCAGAGCCACCACACATAGAGACTAGGGGGAGGAAGAAGAACAACGACAAACTGCATAGAAGCATTAGAGCACGGGATAGTTTGCAATTCCAAATTTCCATTGATTCCTGTTGTGTTTTTCTTTTCTTCTGTTTTTTTATCAAGAAACTGCACTTGTATTTTTATATCACTTGGGATGCATACAAGTGATTTTGGGATATTTGTAACCAGTGTAACCATGAGGCTTGGCTAGTTTCCAACTAGGGTTGCATAAGGGTTATAATGAACTTGAGCACATTTTTAGTAACAACACATTTTGCTGCAGCATTGTTTTAACATTCAACTGTGTTTATATTTTAATTTCCCCTAATAACGGAAGTTTAGTGGAGGAAGACTTAGGCCAAAATTCACCTGGGAGGGGAATGGAGGCTGGAAAAACAGTTAAATATATGGGGTTAAGCCAATATAGGAATATATGGTTCCCCATTACCCTAATAGTGGAGCTTCATGCATAATTCTGGGGTGAGGACTGATGCAGGAATGCGTGTCTGAACCCCAGAATTGCAAGGAATGGAAGTATGGGAAGACTCCATTCAAGAATGAACTGGGCACTTAGAGTAATTGCTGCAACAATCCCTAGAGCAAATCCGAGTGCTGTAGTTCATGGCAACCCTGAGCAACCCTAGATCACGTATTATCATTTTCTTTTACACCCTAGTACCCCTAATCTTAGTTATAGTTGAATTTAATTGATCTACCTCTATTTTATCTTGTGAATCATCTTATTTTTGCTACAGCATTTCACACAGCAACGTCTCTATAATAGTTTTAGTTCACTCCTCGTGGGACGATACTCACTCATCACTTTATTACTTGGTCTCGACACGTGCACTTGCGTTCGGACACTGCATTCATCTTTGCATGCAACCAACACTTTGCAGCTAGGTAGTAGATTATATCACCTAATTACATAGGAGTTTAATGTATTAGAGCAATCATTTCATAAGTTAGTAAGGGAATTGCTCAGAAGGATTGTCTAGCTTAGATCATGGTAAAAAAAAATGTTGGCATTGTATGGATTTTTTCCATCCTTTAGCATATTTGGTTGGTGAAAAATGCTCGTATCTTCAAGGAACTCTCCTTGCCTATGAATAAGTTACAGGATAGGATAGTGTTTATAGCCTCTTTTAGGAGCTCAACCAATGCCTATTTTTAGGGAGTCACTATCCTAAATATGCAAAGGGATTAGTCAGCTTTGATTTATCTTTAAGCCTATTCTTTTGTTTTGGGTTGGGGTGTGATAAAACAAGAAACTTTACTGAAGGAGAAGAAAATACAACTTGATAGAAGATAAGATATTGTAAGAGAAAATATAATAAAAAGCAAAAAACAAAAACATTAACAACAACCCATAACACTAATTCTTGTAAGAGAGCTTTCCAATCTTTCTTCATATAAAAAATAGCTAGATCCTTAAAAAATCTATGACCATGGGACCAAAAAGAAGCCATATACACAATTATATTCCATAACAAGTTTAAAGACAAAGATATGTCCTTAAAGATGAGTTCATTTCTCTTTAACCAAAAAAACCAAAAAATATTATAAATCACAAATTACCACAAAGTTTCGTTTTCCTTCTATTCCCTAAATCCCTTAAAGTGGGTTAGGAGAAATTGTCCTAAAATATTAGAACAAGCCCTGACCTCACCAAAAATTTTAAAAAGGTTATTCCAAAGAAAACTCACTATTGGAAAATGGAGAATTAAATAAGCCAAAGTTTTTGAAGCATATTTACACGTTACACACTTGTGAGGAGAAAGATCTATGTGAGGCCACCAAACCGACAACATGTCACTTCTGTTTATCAGTTTGAGTATTGCTATCCAACCAAAAAAATTGACTCTTGATGGAGTTTTAGAGATCCCACCTGGCTAGTCAAGAGAAATCTTTCCTGTATTGGAGAATGAGTAAGAAATTGAAAATAAGATTTTCAAAAGAAAATTTTAGAAGATCAAGACATCAACATGTAGGGTCATTCTTATGTTTTTGCTTATGTAACCAGCTGTTGTTGGCAACCAGGTCAAATTTTTATGGCAAGATGAATTGTTTAGCTACAAAAGAATAGGCAGGGGAGAAATGGTAAAAATTGAGATAATCAACTGGCTCTACCTGTAACCTGTATGTGACAGTCTCAAATCCTGTTAATACAAAACACATAGAGGAAGGAGGAAATAGTCAAAATCTCAGCAATGGGGATTTCTAAGAACAAATGTAAATGAAACAAAAATGCCAATTTTTAAACCTCTATGTGGTTGATTAGGAAAGCCAGTAGGGGCAGTGACTATAGTATTCAAAAAAATTGGCATATTAAGAAAAGAAAATCTCTAAAGTAATAAGCACAATCAAATTTTTCTTATTTGAAGAAAATAGAGCAAAATACAGACATGTGATTGTTAGCTTGATAAATGGCCAGAATTCTGAAGCTGCTATTATGTTTCATCTACTTCTCCCTATTTTCTCTACCAATTGGTCACGTCAATAGTCTTGTATTTTCTGTTTCATCTTATACCATTATTGGCCTTACAATTACAATTTTTGTCTAGATGTGGCAATGATGACTGAATATTGTTACAGTGGTCATATTTAAGTAGACATAGAAAATTATGTTGCCTCAACTTCGAATATCATGCTTTTATAAATCAATGCTTTTGTGCTATTGGATGTAAATAATTACTGAACCAGGTACAGACAATCATAAGCAAACCCTATGTAGCTTGTAAGACAAATTTGTGCTGCCAAATTGCATGATATTGTTTAATTTTGATAGCTTGTATGACAGCTGGTTAGTCAACTTTCTTAAAGTCTAATTTGTTTAATTTTCTTTTGTAGGATTGAGGTGCTGAATTATGTCACAAGATTCAAGCCACCAGAGTTCTAGGAACTTTCAAAGCAACACTGTCATGTGTAAATGTGGACATCGGGTTTGTCAACTTACGTCCTTCACAAATGACAACTTCGCAAGGAGATTTTTAAGATGTGCGAATTATCGGTTAGTTGGACGATGTGATTTATTCAAATGGGTAAATCCACCTATGTGTGAATATGGAAGACGTGTACTGTTCAAACTCAGGCAGCTACAAGATTTACTTGGATCTAGTCGGGAAAGGGTGAATCGAAATGGTGAAAATGTAGAGAACTCATGGAAATTGATTTGCGTTGCGTCATGGTATATTTTGTTGGGTGTTGTAATTAGATTTTGGATGAAAGGCAAATTAAAATTTTGAGTTTATTTTTGCAAAAATCCATCAATGTATTTTGTAAACATTTGTCTTGCTATATGTAAAGTGTTGTATTTCTTAATTGTTATCAACGTAGCTGTTATGCATATACCATCCACTAAACATTATACACTACAAATACATATATATTAGCCTATAAATATAGAGGTTAATACAATTGACTTATATACTATCCACTGGACATCAGAGACTAGTACAAATACATAGATATTATATCTACAAGTACAAGGGTTAATATAATTGACTTACATTCCATCCAGTGAACACAAAAGCTAAAACAAGGGACTAATTCAAAAGCCAATACAATTGAACACAGAGGTCAAAACAAGGGCCTAAACTCAAAAGTTCATACAATTTACTTACATATCGTCCTCTAAACATAGAGACTAAAACAAGGGACTAATCCAAAAGCTAATATAATTGAACACATAAGCCAAACACAATGGCCTAAACTCAAAGTTTATACAATTGAACACAGAGGCCAAACACAAGGGCCTAAACTTAAAAGTTAATACAATTGACTTATATATCATCCTCTAAACATAGAGACTAAAACAAGGGACTAATCCAAAAGCTAATACAATTGAACACAGAGGCCAAAAAAAAGTCGTCAACTTAAAAGTTCATACAATTGATTTACATATCATCTACTGAACACAGAGACTAAAACTAGGAACTAATCCAAAAGCTAATACAATTGAACACAGAGGCCAAACACAAGGGCCTAAACTCAAAAGTTCATACAAATGACTTACATATTGTCCTCTGAACACAGAGACTAAAACAAGGGACTAATCCAAAAGCTAATATAATTAAACACAGAGGCCAAACACAAGGGCCTAAACTCAAAATTTCATACAATTGACTTACATATTATCTTCTAAACACAAAGACTAAAACAAAGGACTAATCCAAAAGCTAATACAATTGAACACAGAGGCCAAACACAAGGGCCTAAACTTAAAAGTTCATACAATTGACTAACATATCGTCCTCTGAACATAGAGACTAAAACAAAGGACTAATCCAAAAGCTAATACAATTGAACATAGAGGCCAAAACAAAGGCGTCAACTTAAAAGTTCATACAATTGATTTACATATTGTCCATTGAACACAGAGACTAAAATTAGGAACTAATCCAAAAGCTAATGCAATTGAACATAAAGGCCAAACACAAAGGCCTAAACTCAAAAGTTCATACAATTGACTTACATATCGTCCTCTGAACATAAAGGCGAAAACAAGGGCCTAAACTAATTGATGTAATCATATATGACCATTGCCTTAACATTTGGTAGGAGGGTAGGGAACATAATCAACATCGACTTATCATTTCTTATCATTATGGCTGCCTTAACCATTTTCTCTTCAATGAAACGTGGAACCTTTGCCAACTCTTCCCACAATTTCTCTGTCTTCTCAGCTAAGTTTTCTTTGTGTGCAACACGACGAAATTGGGTTACAATTTCCATTGTGGCTTCCTTGAATCCCTTCTCCATCACTTCAAAACCATTTAATAGAGCTTCCACTAGGGCATTAGTGTCGTTCCTCTGTCTTTTGCGTGAGGCTGAAGTTGCTTCAGTACTTGGTGTTGATGGTGGCTTAGAGAATACACCACGCATCTCATCATCTTGATTTGTATCCATATCCCCAATGCCATTAGTCTCTTCACCAACAAATGGATTTGCATCAGTATTCAAAATATCAGCTATGGTCTCAGTATCCATCCCAGAAGCCCTGTCCTTTGCCTAGACGATGGACATATTTTTGAAATTAGGAAATGACCTAAATTTGAAAGGAGCTAATTTCTTGTGCAACTACATGAAATAAGTGAAGATTAATGAGAATATAAAGTCATAGTTAGAAAGAAGTAAAAATCAAAATAATTCTCCAATGAAGCATTATAACTTTAACCTTGAGGTACTTATCCCACACTACATTGGGATCTGTTATAGTCTCTGTGTCTGGATTCCAACCAAATCTACTAGTGTTTGGCCCATGGACCATGTCATACACAAGTTGCCAAGTTGTCTTCAGTGTTTTTAGCTTTAATTGTATATGAGGCATTCCTTTTATTCCACACTTAGGAACTCTCTTATTTATGTACTCTTCAATGTGATTTAAATAACCTAGCTGAAATCCCTTATCCACCATATATTTTCCATCAGTCTTCATCTTTACAAGACATTGCACAAGTATGCTTGTTGGTCCAAACATGCTTGCTTCCTTGATTGCTATTCACCTCCTCCATGAAATCACTACAACAAATAAACACTACACCAGATAAAAAATATAAATATAAGGCAACAATAAAATAGAGGATAAACATTATAAATATCAGTCACAAACATTGCTTCATACAACCTCACAAATAATATAAATTCATTGTACATTATATTAAAATATAGATTCATACAACCTCGCAAATAATATATGAAGACACCACTAATACACAGGACAAATATCCTAAACTCTTCCACAAACTCTCCGAAAATCATTAAACATTTCATTAGCTAGAAGATCACGCTAGTTGCTCTAAGTGTCAGATGTTTCCATAGTTAGTATTTGGTTTTCCTCCTCGATTTGATTCTCATTCTCACACTCAGCCTCCATATCATTTATTGGATCATATTTATTATATCTCTTATACAAATTATGTAGCATACAACATGCCATGATGAAAAGATTATGTGTTCTCATAGGATAGAACGATGGATGCCTATGTATTGCCCAATGACTTTTCAACATCCTGAAACACTGTTAAATGATATTTCTTGCTGATGAGTGTTTCATATTGAAAGACTCATGTGTAGTGTTCAGTTGGCGACCTTCTCTCCACTCATTCAAGTGATATCTTTGACCTCGTTATAGTGCTAAGAATCTCTCACAATTTGTATAACCAGTATCAACCAAGTAGTAAAATCCTACATTAAACAAGTGTATAAATTTAAGTAGTTAGTGAATGTAGTTCAAGGATAATGTTTCATTTTAAAAAAATAATGTCAACATACGCACCATGTGGAACTTTTAGGCTACCATTTACTTTGCTAATTGCATCACGTAAAACTTTGCCATCTGCTGCAGATCCTTCCCATCCAGGGAAGACGTAAATAAACTCTCCATCTGGTGAGCAAACTCCCAATAGGTTCATGGATATCACCTCTTTTCTGTTACAGTATTTTGGTTTGTGTTACATTGGCACTCTTATCGGTATGTGAGTTCCATCAAGGGCGCCAGGGCAATTCTGATATCGATAAAAACTCTTCAGGTAAGAAATAATAGTGCAAATATCATAGAACCTTTTAAAAAATAAAGTAAATTAAACATCGATTCTATACTCACCTTGAACCATTTCCATCTATTATCTGTTGAATTCTCAGCAATTGGCTCAGGATTTTAAACAACTCTCTATGAACCCACATCATAGCTTTTAGAACCAAGTTAAAATGTCACGCCCTCAATTTAAGGGCATGTGAAACACAGACTTCATGAACAGATCTGGACTATAACATGAATAATACATTCCTTTACCATGAAAATAGATACATATAAGTTCTCTCATTTATACACAATATAGACCAAGTTTAAAAATATCAAAGTAACAGTAGAAGTAGGGATCCTGCCTATAGCGTTCAGAGCATACACTAGATTACAAGTACAGAATGATTTAAACACTATGAGCCTTAGAAGCAATGTAAGATCACCCAGAGATTATATCGTCTATCTGGTCAACTATCTTAAAGGAAATGACCAAACTCTGTATTCTTATATGAAAAATGTGAAAATATCGTGTAGTGAGTTTGACAATTTAGTGAGTAGATAATACTTCATATGATTTCTTAGGTTAACATATGGATGTACTCATATTTTAAAATTTGTCACATAGAAAATACAGTTCGGAAGTACATCTATATAGGATCCACATTTCAAATATTATTAAATCAAAGGATATTCAAATATTTAAAGCCATGTTTAGCACGATATGATTATTAAAAAAAAGTTGTTATGCATCAAAATATTTTACATGAAAACATTAGGAGGATCCTATATCAGAATCATCAAATAATCCCAAGAACACAGAAAGGGATGGTGTTATGTTCAACTATATAAGCTAAAGAAAAAATATCAAGCTTTTGATGTAAAATCATAACTTTTGTTGATGCATAATTAACATACTAAATATGTACTAAAAATCCATTCTTTTTACATAATACTTAAGCATATCATAGCTCTCAATATACTTAATTCACTCATTTGCTATACGCATAGTGACCGATCAAATATAGTCATAATAAGTGATTAAGGAATGTGAGTTCATTATCTATCTGTCTCCTCACATTACCACTGTCACCCGGTTGGAATGACCCTCCCCTTGACTCACTCAGGCTAATAAGGCATCCTCTACTCGGTATCGTCTCAAGTCATACAACTTGTCGATATTCATATATACATATATATATATATATATATATATATATATATATATATATATATATATATATATATATAAATGCTTATTCATCAAATGCAATGTATAATTATCAAGCAACTCGCCATGAGCTTTACGCTTGCCATTCAATCATATTTAGTAACTTTATAGCTTTACAGATTCATGCCTCGTGCACATAATATTCACTTTACCAAATAATGATAAATACATTTAGAACCACATATTCAATGAGTTTTAAAATCTATTTGCAAAACCATACTCTTCTTGAACTATATACTAGTTAGTAAGCAAAGCAGATATTTTAACACATTTAAGAAACTTATGATAGCATAAATAATTTGTAAACAGAACCAATTATACATTTAAAGTTCAAGAAAAGCATGGGCTAAGTCATAGAAATTATTATCTACTCACAGGATAAAGCTCCAGGTTGGATAGCCCCAAAATGAGCTTTTCCAATTTAAATTTGACCAAATAAACCTTAGAAGCAAGTTCAAAGGGTCTAAAAACCTAAAAAATGACTTTAGGAGCTCGGTCAACCGATGGTCACTATTTATGGCTGAGAATATTGTTAACATCAGTCAAAATCACTATTCATATCGATCGGAGTTACTGTTCACACCTATTGGAATCATTATTCACGTCGTTTGGATTTACTGTTCATGACACCTACAGTTGTCAAATGGCTGAAAAATTTCATATCTTATAGTTTATCTATTTCCTAAATCCATCTACGGTGTCAAATTTTCAATTTGGGGACTCTAAATAGGAGTTTTAGAGTTTACCTTTTTTTTTTAAGATTTTCTACTTTCAATTTGTGGCGATTCTTCGGCAGATTTGAAAAATTGTTCTGCCAATATCGTAGTACTTTTCCTCCTGAATCTAGTGGTACCCTTAGTTTTTAGATCAAATACTTGAAAGTACTCCATATCTAAAGAGAGAAAATGGAGGAGAGAGAATAAATAGTGATCTCCTGATAAACCTACGGAACATTTTTAAAAAATGATGGAGGAACCAAATAGTAATTTGCTAATTGGTTGATGAAGTCTTTTAAATTTTATTATTTACATTTTGATCCCTAAAATTTTAGAAAATTACACTTTGACGCCAAAAATATTAATAAGTTTTCATTTTCTTCCTTAAAACCTTTCAATTACATCTCTACTCATTTATTTCTTTTAATAATTCATACATAAATGAAAATTATTAAATCTTAAAGATGTTACATAAAATGCTTACTAATTATTTCCCCATACCTCCCAAACTCATATTGTATGACTTTATTCTTAACGTCATGAGCGAGAATGTGAAGAAACATTGCTATTTGCTCATCAACCAACATATTTTTGACAGTTTTAATCCCCCAATGTTATCAAGCATGGAACAGAGATGATCAAATGTTGACCTATACATCTGAAGTTGATTATAACACATAATATCACTAGAGTAAACCATATTTCTAAGGTGGACCCTCTTTTGGTGGAAGTCTATATTGTATTTGATAGGTCTACTCAATAACCTACAATGATGAAGGGAAACAACCACACTAACTAGAATGCGCATTTTATGCAATGTGTTTAGTCATATGCAAACACCAACATAATACAGCAACCACGACTTGCTCTGTTGTTTGCACCATTCCAGAAGAGAGAAAATATACCTTTAAAAATATAAGATATATGATCACAATGTGCAGTAGGGAAAAAAGATAGAAAGACAAAAGAATAACCACTTAAGCAATATTTTTCAAAAGAATCCATACAACAAAAGAATCCATGAACAATATTTTTCAAAAGAACCTATATTAAAAAATAATCGATTTAAAGGCCACCATAGTTGTACGACCGCCTAAATTTTGGCAACCACTAGGACGCCTAGAAAAGAAGCGATTTGTGTAAAGGACCTTAATCGTGAAAAGAATACAATGCATTGTAGCCGATGCAATCAAATTGGAAATTACAAGACAACATGCAAATCAGAGATGATTAAAAGTAGAACAATTTTAGGTGTCTAATTTTGTACTCTGTAGGTCACATGAACAACTAGCATGGTTAGCATCTAGAGACACCATGCATAGGAAAAACCTATTATTTAGGTTATGTATGAAAGTTTATTCCACTGTATTCAATCTACATGTGTAAACTAGAGTAATAAACAAGATTGGTAGGTTTGTAATCTAAGCTAGTAACTTGAGTAATATGCCAAGCATAACTAACAAATACAAAAATGCACTAACAATAATATCAAAGAAATATCTACAATTAAAAGTCTAAGTGAATAGAAATAAAGATATGGTTGGATGCATGTTAAATGAAGAAATTTGTGCTTTACTTTGAGAGTTAATTTCTCTTAATGAAATTTGGCTCTCTCTAAGGTCTGAAGATCAAACAACACCAATTTATGACAAAACTTCACTAGTATGATTGTTTTCCCATACTAGACTCAACCCTTGAAAGTGGTCAAGTAAGAGTCCAATAGTGAATTACTTAGTCAATGGTTAATTTGAAAAATTGATCGGTCAAAACCATAGTATTATTCGTCATGAATTCAGTAACACCCTTGGTTTTGAGATCGGAAGTCAATAGGCACTCCAGATTTAGAGAGAAAGTTGAAGATTACTATTCACTCACTATTCACTCTTCTCATATTTTTCTCCATCTTCCTTCTCTGATTCCTCATTCCCCTTTTATTGTTTTTTTAATAATAATAATAATAATTATTTAATAATTGAATAATAAGGTTTTATTTTATAGATATTCATATAAATACCATTTTTCATTCTAAAATATCCCAAAAATTTCTAAAATTTTACATTCTCATAAACCTTTAGTTAAACTCTTAAATCATGATTTTTCTTGATAAAAATCTTAATAAAAAAATCACAAAATAAATTTTTTTATACATAATAACAGAAATAATATTTCTAAAAATAAAATAAAAATTTATTAAAGGCCAATATAATTATTTTAAGCAAAAAAATAATTATTTTAATTAAAATTTTACTTACTTTTAGCAAGACATAATCATTTTTAAACAAATAAAATTATATTTACTTATAGCAAAATACTATCATTTAAAAATAACAATTACGGGCCAAAACGTAAATTCTCATATTTTCTTTGTACTTCTTTAATTCATGTAGTAAATATACATATTTTCTACGGTTTTTATCCCCATTTTCGAAATCCTCTTTTAAATTTCAAATTTTCTTTAATTAGAATTTTCGTTAAATTTTACGGTTATTACACTTCTAGTTTCCAAGAATAAAAAAAATTCAAAGGATGTTTAATGTTAAATCTACCAAGATATCTATTTTATCCTATCTACTATCAAAGATCCTTTGTAATTCCTCTTCTTGGCCACCCTCTAGATCTTCTTTCCTCACAAAAATTTGCTTTTTTCACCATCAAAAATAGTTTTTGAGAAGGTTAACATAAAGATGAGAGAAGATTAATGCTTAGATGAATAGATAATTGGTGTGTACCGTCGTAGGTTCACCCAAATTGATATCTTACCTCTCAGCTAACCTATAGTAGTGGGAGTAAGGGTTGATCCCTTAGAGACTGGTGTTAACTTATGTGATTGAGAAAAAAGGGGGATTTGATAATTGTAAATAGTAAAGCAAATAATAATGAAAGTAATTAAGAGAATAATTAATAAGAGAGGCGTGGATTTCGGTCGATATTCACCATCAAAGGATTGCATTGATCATTGGCAAAATCATCAATCTTAAACCAAATATCTATCATTGGAATTCTATCCCTGTTCCTCCTTAAGTCTAGTGAATTGATAACAATCGTACCAATTAAACCCTAATTGATAAGATATCCTTTAGCATATCAGTAAAGTCTAACCTATCAATTACATGAAGAACGAGAGAAACTGATAGAGTTAAATAAATATAAACACATTAGCTATATTTTATTTAGTTGATCATTTATCATAGGGTTAACGATTTATAATCCAAAATCCTTAATCCTATTTGCTTCATGAATAAAGTAATGAAAACTTTGTTCAAAACCGAATTCAGCAGTAGATTAAGACATACAAGATACTAATAGGCCTCCCTACCAATCATATGAACAATCATTTAGAAAAGATAAGAGTAGATGAAAAATCAATACCTGGTTAAGATTGAACTAATAAAACCAATTCCAAATCTCACAATGCATAACGATCCCTTGAGGTTTCAATCTTCTTCTACCAATTAAAAATAAATTAGCTGAGCAGGGCCATAAGAAATCTAAATAAGAATTAAAGAAGGTAATTAAGAGCTTGAATCCCTTTGATGCTTCCTTTCTTTCCTTTTTATAGATTGCCTTCTCCTCCTTGAAGTAGGATTGTTTCTAGGTTAAAATTTGGCCCATCAGGCTTCCATTGAAGTCAAAAAGACCTAAAAATTGCAATATCAACATTCTGGTGTGGTGGCAAGCACCGCAGTGCCTAATCCAACGCTCGGGTGCCACGGCGCCTGGTGCTTCTTGTCAGCCAAGCGGCGCCCAAACAAATTCTAGAATTTTCCAAAGTGCAAAACACAAAAGTTGTATCTCTATGTATCTTCTTTCCATAGCCACTGGTATCACCTTAATCTGATCTAAATTGAAGGAGATATTCCATAATTAGTGACCAAAGGTCAGGATTCATCCTGCTGCACTATGATTTTTATTTTCAAGCTCTGTAATGCTATGAAATCTCCCAAATTTGTCCATGTGTTAAACATAAAAGTTTTAGATAATTGTTTTATCATTTCACAACCACTTAAATCACTTTGATTGGAGTTCATATGGGGGAGATATGTTCTAAATAGTGCTGAAAGGTCTGGAACAGCTGCAATTTAGCATTTTTCCATGAATTGCTTCTATTTTTCTTCTCTTTTCTTCTTCCTTTGTTCCTACAACAAAAAACACAAAACTAAGCTAATTACTAATCATATTTTACTTAAATCAAACAAAAAGTAAGTTTAAAGGTATTAATATCATGCTTAATTAAGATCACATCAATAATCACCTTGATTCCCCTATTTTGGCCTTTCTCTCTCTTATCTTTCTTATTTTTTTTCCTTTTTTTTCTTTTCTTCTTCTCTTGGGCGATCTCCCTTCTCCTTTCCCTTCCTTGATTGACTTCTCCTTGAAGTCACCCAAAAATTATTAAAGAAACTAGTGGCTTGGTCAAGAAGCCACCCTTTTTCCAATTATATCCTTCAACTATATCATATTTACTAGTTTTCCACTCCATTACATTCTAATTGTCCATTATTTTAGGCCTTGTTTGGCTTTCTCAATTTCTCCAAATGCTTTAATTTTCTCTTAGAAAGATGCTAATAGGTTTTAAGGTCACAACCAAAAGCATATCTTTAGTTCATTTCTTGACTTTGCCCTTCTAGTTTTCCCTTAAGAATAAAAATTCATCTCTTTATCCCCTATGAGTATTTACTTAGTGAATACTAAAACCAACTCATTTTGGCTTACCTTATGGGACTTATCCTAGAAATAGTTTTCCTTTTGCTATTTAAGACACTTTATTGTTTTAAGGCTTTTATTAATTTTCTAAGGTTTTTCTCCATGTCTTATTTCATTTTCGTTCCTTCCCTTCACTATTAAAGTTATTATGCCATTTATTGAGAATAAAATAAAGGGATGTTGAAATTTTCCCCCTAAAAAGAATTTTGTCCCCAAAATTCATATATTACATGATCTCAAAAAGTTAAGGATACTTTTGTCTCATATCATCTTCTCTTTCCCATGTAGCATCTTCTTCTATCAAACTCTTCCAAGTTATCTTCACTAAGGGAATGACCTTGTTCTGTAGTTACTTTACATCTCTACCTAGAATTGCGATGAATTCTGGCTAGTAAGTTAGATTTTCATCCACGAATATTGATTCTTTTTACACTAAGTGTGATAGATCTGGAAGGTATTTACAAAGTAGAGAAATGTGGAACACATCATAAAGATTTCATAAATATGGGTAGTGAAATTTGATAGGCCGATGGTCTTATCTTTTCGAGAATTTGATAAGGGCCTATATATCGTGTGATCAACTTCTTAACTTTTATAGCCCGACTAATGCCAGTATTAGGAGAGACTTTTAGGAACACATATGCCATTTCTTCAAATTGTAGAGGCTTCTTTCTATTACCATAGTAGTTTTTCTATCGACTTTGGGCTGTCCGCATCTTATCTTGAACTATTGTATTTGTTTAGAGGTATGTTGCACTAACTATGGACCCAATAAATTCCTTTCTCCTACTTCATATTGTAATGACTCCAAATTTTTTTATATTGGTGCATAAGCTCATGGAGCCATTACCTCTTTTACTGATAAGCACTTATCTTATAATACTCAATTAATTTAAGCAAGCATGTTTGAAATCAAAGGGGTGTGATCTACAGTTAACATCAGTTATGCTATAAGTCTACATACATACATCACAGTATCTTTGTGTTACCTGAAATACATATATATTCAAAAGCATGAGAACACCAGAATACCATGCCTAAAAGAATGAGTCAGCATCTGGGTATGGTTAGTCAAAAGTACTCGTACAGAAGTCAAACATATTTAGGCCCTAATCATTTACATCGACCATATCCATGGACATTGGTGCTGGTGGTAGCACCTCTACTAGGATCTCGATCACATCCATAATAGACACATAATTCATTATCGGGATTTTCCCTAAATAGGGTAACTCGATTTAGCATACACTAAAAACCATAATCATAGTAAAAATCTGCATAATCACATGTCTGAACATAACATGGAAATATAATGAGAATTATATCTCAATTGGTTCAACAATAAATCATCATCATTATCAGTATAAATCATCATGTCATGTCCAGCTTTATAAGCTACAGCAAATTTCTCAGGCCACAAGAATGCATTATATCTATGCACATGAAAATCACACAACAATGACATGAACAATTATTTTCAAAATATCATGGGCATGAATAATCATTCAAAATATCAAGGGCATGATCAATTGTTTCAAAATGTCATGGCATGTCAAAATCAAAATTTCATCATATAATGGCTATTAAATACTCATATCAAGTATAGCTACTCTGGTCAGGGCGAGTCCTCTATACTCATTTAGCACAAACTTCTCTCGCTCCGTTTGACATGACACAATTCTCTTTCTTTTCTCATTCATCATCATTATCATAACTTTGAATAGGGAACCTCTATCTAGTGAACCACACATGGAAGCCATGTGATAGTGCCATTTTCTTTTCCTTTCTTTTCTTTTCACATTAATAGCTAAGATATGATTTTCAACGAAATATGCCCAATATGCCACAATTTCTAATCAAATCATAGTCATTTCAAATATCATTTGTAGAAATCATACAAAAAATAACATGTATATGAAGGTAAAGAATTTATGCAATGGTAATGGCTAGAACATAACTTTCAAGATTTACCCAAAAAGTCCTTTATTTAGTTCATAGGGAAATTATCTGACCCTTTTTATGATTCTTGTTCTTTCTTAATGCCATATATATCATTTTATTACTACAATGTCCTTGACACCCTTTTTACTTATAATATCATTTATAATCCATATGCTCTTTTCTATCACTCTTTAAAGGTCCTAATATTCCTTTTTATTAGAAATTTTCACTTATACAAATATTAAGGTCCAAAAGACATTCTGGATTTTCGGGGGTCCATCCTTTCGTCATTGTTTGGATCATATCTCTCTTATTTTGACTCTAAATTAGGTAATTCTAGAGCCTATGGAAAGTTAAGAAAGAAATATACAACTATTACGTTAATAATTTTGGAAAAAACCTAAGACATTTGGGTGTTATGGCATCCTTAAGGTTACTGTTATTACTCCACAGATGGGCTCTGACATTTGCTTACCGATTGAGGCATATCTTCCTCAAATAAATTCCAAATCAAGTAATTCTAGTGGCCATAAAACAATGAGACATAAATAGACACTTTTTATGTCAATCAATTATTTAGATTTAGAATGTATTTTTTCCAAAAATTCTAAAACAGAAGCTCCCCCTTGCTATCCCTACCAATCTAGATAGCTTTGCCTCATTAACAAATTTCTTTATGGTCATCACATTAAATTTTTCTCTCAACTAAGTCCTAAAATTTCAGGTATCTCTAATGTCTTTAATCACTTCTATTTACTTATTATGACCTACTTAATCATCATTTAATCGCCATTAATAAGCTTTTCCAGCAAGCATATACAAGCCCAGAAACTAAAAATTTCTTTTAAGTCATTACTAGTTTTCCACACTTATTAATTCTTTTCTTATGTATTCAATTCCCTTAAAATTTTCCAATCCTAGGTTTAACACTTCAATTCATTCTAATACTTCAGATTATGTCATTTATCAAACATATTCTGTCATCCACTTCTTCAAAAAAATCAGAATCAATCAAGCAACATTAAGAATCTTTTCCAACCGAAACTTCTCAAATGTCTTTTTCTATATTTTTAAGGCTACACTTATTTTATCAACCTAACCTCCTTCCATCAAATTTACCACATTCATAAATACTTAAAATAGAATCATAATTGTTCTAGGATTTCCCCACCCATAGCCAAAACCATGCAAAAATTTTCCATACCAACCTAAGCAATCACGCAACATCATCACATGTAAGATCTATATGTAGCAAGATATAGAAACATTCATGGCCAAACATCAAGAGTAGAAAATATTACAAACTTTATCAAAGTCCTACGATCAAAGTCCCAAGGATCCAAGGATGTTTCCTAGAAATTTGAAAACGAAAGCTCCCTTTGTTGTCTATACCAATCCAGATAGCTTTACCTCATTAACAATTTTCTCTATAATCATCGCATTAAATTTTTCCCTCAGCTAAGTCTTGATATTTCAGGTATCTCTAATGTCTTTGATCACTTCTATTTACTTATTATGGCCTACTTAATCATCTTTTAATCACCATTAATAAGCTTTTCCAGCAAGCATATACAAGCCTAGAAACTAAAAATTTCTTTTAGGTCATCACTAGTTTTCCATACTTATTGATTCTTTTCTTATGTATTCAATTCCCTTAAAATTTTCCAATCCTAGGTTTAACACTTCAATCCATTCTAATACTTTAGATTATGTCATTTATCAAACATATTCCGTCATCTACTTCTTCAAAAAAAAATCATAATCAATCAAGCAACATTAAGAATCTTTTCCAACCGAAACTTCTCAAATGTCTTTTTCTATATTTTTAACGCTACACTTATTTTATCAACCTAAAATCCTTCCATCAAATTTACCACATTCATAAATAATTAAAATAGAATCATAATTGTTCTAGGATTTCCCCAACCATAGCCAAAACCATGCAAAATTTTTTCATACCAACCTAAGCAATCACACAACATCATCACATGTAAGATCTATATATAGAAAGGTATAGAAACATTCATGGCCAACATCAAGTGTAGAAAATATTACAAACTTCATCAAAGTCCTAGTATTAAAGTCCCATATAAATGTTACAAAATTTCAAAGTTCTTTACAAAGGAAATATTGTTAAACCTACCTACAATTCTCCCTAAGTTTACTTGGCTGGTTCTTTCTTCTTGCTTTCCCCTTGGATGTCATGAGATTTTTCCCTTCCCCTTGCTTTTCTAGCAGCAAATATGAGAAGAAGAGATTAAGTTCTAGGCCCTAAAGATGAAGAGAAAGAAGAGAGTAGGATGATTATTCACTTCCTTAACTTATGCTCTTGATTTTGCCTACACCACCACCTCTTCTTCTCCTCCTTTTCCCTTTCTTTCTTTTGTTCTCTTTCTCTTGTTTATTTGGCTGAAGTTCTCCCATACTAGAATGGCCAAGCACTTTTAAAATTTATGCAGTTAATGAATTCTAATTATGAGGTCAATTGTCTTTCTTATGGGACACTCCAAGGGTACATCATTAGGGTTCATCATAATTGCTTCTTGTGGGATGCAAAGTTTTGGTCTTTTCTCCATCTCCCTTGGCCAAGATATGCATAGCAAAATGGGAAATAAAATGCTTGAAATTTGTGATGAGTTAGGCTAGAGACAAGTGGCTAAATCCCCTTAAGTCGTGTAATTTATTTCTTTGCTTATGGCTCATTCATTGGGGGGTGATTAGAGCTCATTAATTCACCATGAATGGCACTATTCTTGGTAAAAAAGTTTAGTTCCTCTCCCTTCTCTAGCTTGGCCAAAATTCATGTGTCATGGGTGGAAAGTTTTGCCTTAAATTCATGTAATCATTTTCCTTATTTATTACTCATTATTCTTACTTATAACACACTTTATAGGCTTACTTGTTTTGCACTCAAGAGAAGGTTATGATTGATTATAATTCTAGTATACTATTTCCTCATGTGAGACTTCATTTCCCCTTAGAATTTTTGGCTTCTTCCTTCCCTCTTCAAGATTAGCCGAAAGTCCTTATAAGGTTAGAGGGCCTGTCTTCACATGTATGTGTTTTTGGACTTTGGCCTATCCCCTTTTGTAACATCCCGTAATTTTTTAGATATTTTCCTTAGAAATTCTTCACCTTACATATATGCATAGAAATGTTCTAATATTAATGGAATAGGTAAAGAAAGAAAACCTAAGAGGAAATATTAGAAATAAACATGTTAAAGAAAGGTGAAATTCTTAGGTAAAGAAAGATAATTTTTTGTGAAGTAAGTAAAGGTCTTAAAATTTCAAGAAGATCGGATTATGGTAATTTTTCTTAATTTAAGAGCAAAAGTTACTAAGTTTAGTATCTCCACCCGTAATTGGCCTTTAACCTATAGACACTTCATATAGAGTTTTTCTACTTCACATGAATTTTTAGCAAGCCAATAGGATAGCCCAAGGAAGAAATAAAACATAGACTTGGACTAGGATATAGAAGTTGGACCGGTAGCCCAAAAATCATAAAAATGTGACCAAGCCCATTATGAAGGGAAGAATTTTAACCAAAGTAAGGAAAATGGGCAAGAATGAGCCCAAACCCAAGAGGAAAAATAAAAATAAAAATAAAATTAAAGTGATGAAATATTGGTGTAATCAAGATTAAGTGACATGGCATTAAGACAAAAATTTAGCAAGTGGTGTGATTCTACATTCATCATTTTGGCAAGTGGCATAATAATACAAGGCTTTAGGACAAAAACATCTATATCCTACATTCATAACTTTAGCAAGTGGGTAATAATACATAGCATTATGACAAAACATCATTATCCTACACAAATAATTTTAGTTAAGTAAGGAAAATTCAAGGGCTAGAAATTTGCCACTTAAAAAGGCAAATCTATCATACTTGATTAAGACAAAAGAAAAAGGAAATGAATCCCTAAATCAAAGGGATCTTGCCCCATATCTTGAGAACATATCATCTTAATTTTCAAAATACAAATCTCCTTTTTCTATGCATATCTTGACTAAGGAAGAGGAAGACAAGAACATAAGTTGTTTGTTTTCCAAAAATTCAACAAAGTGTATCCTAATTGTGATAAGGTAGACCCATGATCATGAAAGGTGAATTATTTAGTGGTCTATATAAGAAAACCCACCCTTACAACATTAGAATTTCGTCCAAGTGAGGGAGAGCAAAAATAGAAGCAAGGTAGTGTGAGGAAAGGAGAGGAAGAAAGGAAGAAAGAGGAAGGAAAAGTCTAGGGGACTAAGTGCTCCAGGTAAGTTTAACAATATTTCTTTTTGAAGAAAACTTTTGAAACTTATAATATTTATATGAGATTTTGATCTTAGAACTTTGATGATTGGTCATGGATGTTGCTATATCATGTTACATATTGAGCTTGCATGTGATGTATGTTTGAATACTTAGGTTGGTGTAGATAGTTCTGCATGGGTATGGCTATGGTTGACATAATTTTAAGCTTCGGTATTTTAATTTCTGGGAACAATCTATAAGGAATTAAATAAATGGTTAACATAAGAATTAAGGATATATGTGTCACGAATTTTCACCCACTGGAATCATTCCATTTGGAGTCCATATGAGGTAGCTATGGTCTGATTAGTAGTGAAAGGTCAGAAAATGAATAATCAGGGAAGAATATGTTAGGATAGCTTCGGTAATTTAATTTCTGGGAATTATTGGTAGGGAATTAAAATAAATGGTTAACATAAGAATTAAATATATGTGTGTCATGGATTTTTAGCCACTGGAATCATTCAATGTGGAGTCCAAATGTGGTAGATATGGTCCGATTAGTAAGCCAAGGTCAGAAAATGGTTCATCAGGGAAGATTATGTTAGGACAGCTTTTGTATTTTAATTTCTGGGAATTATCGGTATGGAATTAAAATAAATAGTTAACATAAGAATTATCGATATGTGTATCATGGATGTTTAGAAACTAGAATCATTCAATGTGGAGTCCATATGAGGAATATATGAGCTGATTAGTAGTCAAAGGTCAGAAAATGGTTCATCAGGGAAGAATATGTTAGGGCAGCTTTTGTATTTTAATTTATGGGAATTATCTGAATGGAATTAAAATAAATGGTTAACATGAAAGTTATATATCTATGTCTCATGGAAATATACCCACTGGAATTATGCAATTTGGAGTTCATATGAGATAGATATGATCCGATTAGTAAGCAGAGGTCAGAAAATGTTTATTCAGGGAAGAGTATGTTGTTAATGCTTTAGTTTTTGAATTTCTGAGAATATTCTGTAGGGAATTAAAATAGCGTGCCAACATAACAATTATATATATATGGCTCATGGATTTTTACCAACTGGAATAACTCAATTTGGAGTTCCAATTTGGGAGATATGGTCTAATTAGTCAGTAAAGGTCAAAACCTATCCGGGAGGAACTATCCTGTACTTTGAGGGAGTAATATCACCTTTGTTTCTTAATTTTTCGCTACAATGTTCAACATAATAGTTTTAGATAATTGTTTTATCTTGAAATGGACACCAAGATCACCTACATCAGAGTTAAATTGAGGGAGTTATGCTCTGATTAGTAAGAGAAGGTTAGATAGGATGAAAACCTGCATCAAGAAAATAAAGAAAATAAAATTAGTATTTAAAAAAGAAGATGAATCTTAATAAATGACTAGTATAGCCATAGCCATTGCCATTGTATGAACTTCTTACCATCTTAAGTGTGAAATTTTGACATGGAAATATTTTATAAAGTGATATTTGAAATGGTTATATTCATGGCATGATTACCAATGATTTATGGTAATAGTTATATTTTGATGAACATACTTGTTTTTGAAAGCATATTTTTGGCTATCATTGTGAAAAGAAAAGAAATGAGCACGGTCACATGGCAATCCGTGTGGTGCACCAGTAGGGGATGCCCTACCAACGGTTATGATCATGATAATGAGAAAAGAAAGAGAAAGTGGGCCATGTCGGACGGAGCGAGAAAAGCCCGTACCGGAGAGTAGAGGATACTCACCCTGACCGGGGTAGCTTGAAATGAGAATAAGTTGATGGCCATCATATGATATTTTGAAAATAGTTAATCCTGTCATACATATCATTACAGTATGATTCTTATGTGCATAGATATAATGCATTCATGTGACCAAAGATATTTTTCTGTAGTTTATACAGCTGAACATGACGTGATGAGCTTTACTGATGATAATTTATTGTTGAACTTACTGGGATTTAATTCTCACTATATTTCCATATCATGTTCAGAAAATTATTTATGCAGCTTTTGTTTCTAAGGCTCTGGCTTTTAGTGCACATTGGATCGAGTTACTTTATGTTGGGCAAATTTCAGAATCAAATAAGATGTTTGTGGTCGAGTTGGCTCAGATCCCGGTGAAGGTGCAACCACCCGCACCTGTATCTCCGGAATTGGTCAACTAAAATAAACAAGATGTAAATATCTATGTGTTTGATATGTTATACGTCTGTTTTTATTAATGACATGTATGTGAACTCAATATTGTATAATAATAAAGGAAAAAAAAGAGGTTGTTACACCTTTGGCCTAGCCCTAGTCCATGATGTGTCTCTTTATTAGGTCATCTATGTGGCTTACTAACATATAAAGTGAGGTGGAAAAATCTTAGATGAGGTGTCTATGAGGTGGTATCTTAGGTGGAAGCCAAATAGTGTAGGGTGAGGTGTCAAGCTAAGGGAATTTAACTATTAAATTAAGAAAATTCCTATAATTCAACTTCTTTAAATTCTAAAACCTCCATCAAACGTCTAAAAATTATTTTCTTTGCCCAATAATTTCATCCCTCATTAGACCATTATTTCTAATTTTTTCTCTTAGGTTTTTCCTTTCCCCTTTTGCTTAGTGTTATGAAAATTTCCTATGCTTACTCATTGAGAATTTCTAATATACATTTCATTAAACATCTCTCTAGAGTTTCTTGATAAGTCTTTATTATTTTCTTTATTCCCTTAATTCAATATTTTACATGCCTTATTCATAAATGAAAATTAGGGATGTTACATATACCAGCATAGAGGGTATCTGCATTTTCTGCCATACAAATCTTCGTAAGGTGTCATCCCAATGCTTAAGTGATAATTATTATTGTACGCAAATTTTACTAGCGGTAGATATTTATCCTATCATCTTCCTTGTTCTAGAGTACAAGCACTTTGCATATCTTATAGGGTTTGTATAATCCTTTTAGTTTGGCCATTAGTCTGAGGATGATATGCAGTGCTGAAACACAATTTGGCAACAAAAGGCTTCTTGTAGAGCCTTCTAAAATTTGGAAGTGAATTTGGGATCTCTATATGAAATAATGCTATTAGGGATTCCATGTAGCCGAACAATTTTCCTTACATATAGATGAGCTAACTTATTAAGTGAATAACTAATTTTAACAAGGAGAAAATGTGTAGATTTAGTCAATCGATCTACTGTTACCTATATTAGATCATGAACTATTTGTGTCTTAAGTAACCCTACAATAAAATCCATAGAAATACTATCCTACTTTCATTCTGGGATTTCTAAACCTGTAACATTTCAGAAGGCTTTTGATGTTCTATCTTCACTTTCTGATAAGTTAAGCTTTTAGTAGTGAATTTGGCAATATCTTTCTCCATTCCCAGCCACCAATATGATTTCTTCAAATCTTGATACATTTTAGTAGATCCTAGATGAATAGTGTAGTTACTTTAGTAAACATCTTTCGAAATTTTGGTCTTTAGATTCCCTTCTTGCGATATGCATAATCTCCCTTGATATGTGATAATTCCCTCTTCTGATAGCATAAAGTCAAGCTAACCCTTTTGGTTTTGTAAAATTTGATCCTATAGTTGTGCTTCCTTGATCTGTGTTTTCAAGTCACATTTGATCCTTAATTTGTTGACGATCTCAAATTTTTGAATTCCTTTATTAGTTTCATCTCTTCTATCAGAATCTAACTTAAGTGTAATCACTTCTAGCTTAATGCACCAACTATCACATTCTCTTTCCGGGATGGTATTTCAATTTGAACTTATAGTCATTGATAAACTCCATCTAGTTTCTTTGCCTTATATTTAATTCCTACTGATCAAAGAGATATTTTAAACTTTTGTGATCACTATATATTTCAAACACAGTCCCATATAAGTAGTGCCTCCAAATTTTAAAGAAAAAATCATCGTAGCCAATTCCAGATCTTGTGTGGGGTAGTTTTCCTCATACGACCTTAATTGTTTAGAATCATAAGCAACCACCCTATTTTCTTGCATTAGAATTCCTTTCTTGGAAGCATCAGTATTAACTTCAAAATGTCCAGAAGGATCAGGGATGACTAAAACATGAGGAGTGGTTAATTTAGTCTTAAGCTTTTGGAAGATGTCTTCACATTCTTGAGTCAATTTAAAAGGACTTCCCTTTCTAGTTAATCTAGTCAGAGGTAGGACTATTTGAGAGAATCCATGTATAAACCTCTTGTAGTATTTAGATAATCCCAAGAAACTTTTGATCTAGGTCACAGTCTTTGTCTTTTCCCAATTTAGTATTTCCTCCATTTTGCTAAGGTCTGCTGATACACTGTCTTTGCAAATAACTTAACCTAGAAAGTTCACTTTCTTTAACCAAAATTCACATTTTTTTCAGATTAGCAAAGAGTTTCTTTTCCTTTAGAATTTAGATTACTAGCCTGAGATACTAACCATGTTCCCTTTCACTCTTAAAATATATTAGAATATAATCTATAAACACCACCACGAATTGGTCCAAATAGGGTATAAAAATATGGTTCATATAATCCATAAAAAATTGTAGGTGCATTTGTTACCCCAAAAGGAAATTTGTAGTGTTCGTATCTAGTTTTGAAAATTGTTTTGGGAATATCTCTCTCTTTGACTCTGATATGATGATATCCTGATCTTAAGTCTATTTTGGAGAAAACAATGGTCCCTTTTAACTAATCCAACAAATCATCTATTCTAGGTAGATGATATTTGTTCTTAGTAGTCATTTTGCTGAGTTGTCTGTAATCAATGCACAATCTCAAACTTCCATATTTTTTCTTCATAAATAGAACAGGCGCTCCCCAGGGTGATATGCTGGGTCGGATAAATTTCTTTTTTAATAACTCCTCAATTTTCTTCTTAAGCTCATTCAACTCTACAAAATACATTATGTAAGGTGTAATAGAAACAAGCCTCACCTCTAGTACTAAATCAATAGAAAATTCTATCTCCCTCTCTGGCGGTGGTTTCAAGATTCTAGATGGGAAAACTTTGGGAAATTCACGAACTATCAGAATTTCAAGAAAGTTTTTTTTAGTTTCTGGGTTAGCAGCATATAAGAGAACATAACTCAAATTTCCACCCCTGTACTCCTTACAAAATTTATTAGCATTGACGATGCTATATTTTTTTCCCTATAGGAAATCGAAGAGAAATTCAAGAATTTTACTACAAAAATTTAAGAGGACTCGATTTTGAACTAACCAATACATGTCTAAAATAATGTCTATACCGTCTAGGGGTAAACAAACTAGATTCACCAAGAATAGTCTTTTACACACTACAATAGAGAAATTTAGACATACTGAAGAGGTAATTATTTTTCCTCCAATAGATGTCATCACAGAGGTAGGATATTGTAATCTTTTCACACATTCTATTGATATGAAATAATGGCTAGCACCCAAATCAAACAGCACAATCAGAGGAAGATTGTTGATGTAGCACGTACCTTGTATTAATTCTAGGGCTTGTCTTACCTCAACACCACTCAAATGTATCAGTTGTTTTTGTTTAGGCCCTTTTTCACTACCTTGTGGGCAGTGTTGTGCCAGGCGCTCTTTTTACCCACAACGATAACAAGTAGCTTGACTATCATAACAAGGTTTATCCTTATGTGGTTACTCGCATTTTGCACATTTATCTGTTGTAGAATGCTATGGAAAAGGCCTATATCTGATGGTTAAAGGCTTTTTACCTCCCATAATATCCTTTCCTTTAATGTTCCTGCCAGTGGTTGGAGTATCCCTATGTTTCTTCCATATGGTCTTCTTCTCCCTATTTTGCTCTCTTGCCTTCAAACTTCTCTTTAGAAATCAACATTTATTGATTAAGGGAACAAACTCCCAAATTTCCAAGGCAACTACAACACTTCTGGTGTCCGAGTTTAACCCTACCTTGAATTTTACCGCTTTCCATGCTTTATCCAGTTTATATCTTAGATAAGTTCAAATTTTGAACAATTCTTCAAATTTAGTGATGTACTGATCAATGGTCTAGTTGTCCTATTTAAGTTAAAGAAACTCAATCTTTTTTTCAGATCTCATGGTGCTAAGAAAGTACTTATCCAAGAAAGTATCCCGAAACACTTTCTATGTAATTTGTTTGCCCTAATGAAGTAGCAACTCTCGGTCTCCTCTCCACCAATATTATGTTTCCTCCTTCAGAATATACACAACAAAAGTGACTTTCTAATCATTCGGGTAGTTTAAAACTTCAAAAATCTTTTCTAACTTTATTATCCACCTTTCAGCTACCGTGAGGTCATATTCGTAAAAAAATGAAGGAGGCCGAGCCCTGATGAATTCTGTCTATCCATTTTCATTTCCCATGTTCCTCTAGTTCTCTCCTACCTCACTATTATTAATGTTGCTCTGAATATGTCACAGGATTTGATTCGTGGCAGAAGCTTAATGTCGAATGGCTATGGTTAGATTATACAGGGTAACCTTTGTACTATTCTTCGGATTCCTCCATGGTGGTGCCATCATCTCTATATCAATTTAATAGAAATAAGTCACTATTGTGGTGATCAAGCTCAACAGTAGATTAAATATTTTACAGTAATCAAAACACTACTCAAGAATACATATATGAAAAACTAGTAATTTCCTAACTTAACTTATATGCTACCTTACACACCATAACCACAAGCTTATTCAAGATACTCTTAGATCAATTTAGGCAACCATCCACCCCAACAGTCACCTAGGATCGACCTGTTTTCATGCCAAATTTGTTAGAACTAGTTTTTTTTATCTCTCGTAATTATTATTGGAATACTAATATAAACAGAACATCAGATAGTACACCTACATCAAAACAGGGCATATTCCATTAATATAATGTCAAGTACTACATTAGTAGTTAGTGTATGTGCAAGGGTGGCCTTGGGTGTCAACACCTTCTGACTAGCATCTTATTTCATACATCCATATCATAAAATATTCCCCTTGAACCTTTTAATATTATATATATATATATATATATATATATATATATATATATATATATATATATATATATATATATATATATATATATATTTCCTTATCTGTAAATTTCTAATAATGTCTACCTAGCTCATAAATTCACCTATTCACATATTCACCTATATTATTAGTTATCTTTCTTGGATAAGCATACAAGTGCTTCAGGCTATTCCAAGCATTTTTAAATTTCATTTCCTTATAGGCAACTAACTAGGCGTGATATGCATTAGTTACAACAAAAATGCTCTCACACCATAAAAAAAGTGTACAGTCCATAACTTATTTTACATCATATTACGAGCTATCTAAAAGCGACTTGGCACTCAACTAAGCCATTCCATATATATTACAGAACAACAAATATACAATCCATATTCACATTTAGATGAGTCAACCTTAAGACCCCTATTACTCACTTCTTACTGGAGTATCTAGAATGTGATTATGTGCACATAAAAAGATGAGTTGACAATCTCAATAGCTAGCAATTTTTTCACAAAAACAGTATACATTCCATTCCTTAAAACATCTCAATTTATTTCACTTGAAACATAAGAATTGACTATACATACATACATCATTTTGGTCACACTAGGGACTCGTAACATTTTGGTTTACTTACCCAATGTAGTTTCAAACCTGCAAAAAGGTTATGTATCTCCTATTATTGGCCAATACATGGGGAAATGGGGCTTACTTGGCACACCTTAGGCACCCCTTAATTCCCGAGAATGCATACATAACATATCTTTAAACCATCATTCATCATAGCATAAAAGACAGGCAACCGGTGGAATTGATAAATTCAAGTTCATAAACATAAAGAGTGTTTTAAGGAAAAGTTAGCTACCTCAATTCTTACACAATCACTTCCTTTCCAAGGCTGCCAATGTTACAACCAGCTACTCAAACTAAAACATATAAGTGCTTTTGGTTAATGCATGCATATTAGCACCTAGAATCTTAAGTCTCGAGTTTCAGAGATTTTGCTTCCTAAAATAAAACTATGATTCTATTCAGATTTGGGGTTATTATTAAATATGAAAAAAGTTCTCTAAAAATTCTAAAATTTTCCATGGAGGTTCCTCTACATGTCTATTTTATTTCGTGGATCTCTCAGCCCTTAACTATTCCATTCCCCCAAGAAGTCCCTCCATAACCCAGAACAGTGCAGATTGGTTTTGGTTTTATTTCTATACTGTTTTCCATTCTTTTGGAGTGATAAAACTTCTTCAAAATTTATGATATTTGATATGGATCATCCTAGATATGTTATATTATCACCATAAAATTTTTAAGTAAATAATTTATTTGACCCCTCAAATAGCACATTTTTTATGGTTGTCCCCAGTTTTGGTATATTCTGACTCACTTCCTGTCTAACTGAATTTCCATATTTTATTATATACTTTAACCTGCCCAGAATTCTCTAACATTTGGGGGGGAGGGTCCTTAATTAAGATCCCTATATCATGTCATAAAATTTTCTTACGAAAATTAAACATTTAACCCCTTTAATGTTTAGTATTTCTATCAACAGCTTAAACTGTCCAACAGATTGTTCTCAACACTGTTTTGATTGTAAATGGCCTATTTGTAGGTTCTCAAAAATCACAAAAATTTTTAAAATTGATTATGAATATTTCAAGACTTTGCTCACCAAATATTGGAGAATTTAAAGGCTATTTACCCAATTAAACAGTCCAAGAACATAGGGCCTAAAACTTTTAGATGCAGAATGTGTGGTGCTTCAGCATGTTTATTACTTAGATGGAAAAGATTGTTCCCTACCACTAGAGTTCCATGTTTTCAACTTTAACATCTTGCATCTCATGCTCAAGAATTACCCATGCAGAAACCAAAATGAGCTTAACTCACTACAAACCAACTTTCTTCAAGAGGGGAAACTTACCTTGTGCAAAAATACTTTTATGGCTCTCAAATTTTAGCTTGCTTCTCCTCTTGGTTTTTCTTGCAACTTATCTATTATTTTCTGGTTGCTCTCCCCCTTTGACTCTAAGTTTTTTGGCTGCCTTCTCTCCTTCTTGGTGCTGATTGTGCATGAGGAATGGGTGGTTTGAATTTGCTGCCCAAAATAATGCCTAGTGCTAGCCGCTGGTTTCCACCACTCAAGAGGAAAAGGAGGGCTATGTTTTACAAGGATTCCCTTGTGTTTTTGCAGGGATTCCCTTGTGCTTTTTGCAGGGAGGGCATGAGGATACAAAGCATGAAGTGAGGCAGCAACTTTTGTATTAATTTTTCCTGATTGTGGGTAGAAACATGGGTGAAGTGGGTGGTTGTTTCTTGGCTGAAATACGTCTAAACTTTTTATGGCTATGTGGCAGGATTTTCTTGCTGAAAGGTGGCAATTTCTTGATCGATTTTGGCTGAAGTTTTTGTGCCTATGTTGCATGCTTTGGTAGATGTAAGGTGGCTGCAATTTTGTGGGCAATGTGGCATGCTATGTGGCTGCTACTTTGTAGGAAATGTGGCATGATTTGGTAGGTGTAAGGTGGCTGCAATTTTATGGGCAATGTTGTCACACCCTACTGACTAGCATCTTATTTTATACATCCACATCATAGAATATTCCACTTAAGAGAATTTAGTATTGTACATTTTTTTATCTATAAATTTCTAGCAATGTTTACCTAGCCCATAAATTAACCTATTCACTTATATCGTTTGTTATCTTTCTTGGATCAGCATAAAAGTGCTTTAGGCTATTCCAAGCATTTTCAAATTTCAATTCCTTATAGGCAACTAACTAGGCATGATATGCATTACTTACAACATAAAGGATCTCACGCCATAAAGAAAAGTGGTACAGTCCATAACTTATATTACATCACATTATCAGCTGTCTAAAAGGGACTTAGCATTCAACTAAGCCATCCCACAAATATTACACAACCAAAGAAAATATAATCCATATCCATAATCAGTTGAATCAACCTTGAGACCCCAGTTGCTCACTTCTTGCTAGAGTACCTGGAATGTGATTATGTGGACATAAAAAATGAGATGACAATCTCAATAGCTAGCAAATTTTTCAGAAAAATAGTACACATTCCATTCCTTAAAACATCTCAAATTATTTCCCTAAAACATAAGCACTAATCATATATACATACATCATCTTGGTCACACTAGGGACCCATAACATTTTGGTCTACTTACTCAATGCAGTCCCATACCTGCAATCGGGTTATGTATCTCCTATTATTGGCCAATGCATGGGGGAAATGGGGCTTACTTGGCACTTTGGACACCCCCTTAATTCTCAAGAATTCATACATAACATATCTTTAGACCATCATTCATCATAGCATAAAAGTCAGGCAACTAGTGAAAATTGCTAAATTCAAGTTCATAAACATAAAGAGTGTTTTAAGGAAAAGCTAGCTACCTCAATTCTAGCATAATCACTTCCTTTCCAAGGCTGCCAAGGTTACTATCAGCAACTAAAACTAAAACATATAAGAACTTTTGGTTAATTCATGCATATTAGCACCTAAAGTCATAAATCTCTAGTTTAAGAGCTTCTGCTCCCAAAAATAAAACTATGATTCTGTTAAGATTCGGGGTTATTATTAAATATGACAAAAGTTCTCTAAAAATTCTAAAATTTTGTATGGAGGTACCTTTACATGTTTATTTTATTTATTGGTTCTCTCAGCCCTTAACTCTTCCATTCAACCCCAAGAACTACCTCCATAACCCAGAATAGTGCAGATTGGTTTCAGTTCCATTTCTATTCTGTTTTACATTAATTTGGATTGGTAAAACTTCTTCAATTCATAATATTTTATATGAAGCATCCTAAGTATGTTATATTAGCACCATAAAAATTTCAAGAAGAAAATAATCCATTTGCTTCCTCGAATAACCCAAGTTTTAAAGGCTGTCCCTAGTTATGGTCTGTTCTGATTCATTTCCTGCCCTACCTAATTTCTAAATTTTATTATATGCCTTAACCTGTCTAGAATTCTATAAAATTTGGTTGGATCCTTAATTACCTATAAGATGTCATATAATTTTCATACAAAAATTCAACATCTAAGCCCTTCAATAATTTGTATTTCCATCAATAATCTAAGTTGTCCAGCAGATTGTTCTCAGCACTGTTTTAATTGCAAAAGGCCTAGTTGTAGGTTCTCAAAAATCATGAAAATTTCAAGAATTGATTATGAACATTTTAAGGCTTTTCTCACCAAAAATTATAGAATTTAAAGGTCATTTACTAAATTTACTAAGCTAATATTTTCAGGTGCTAAAAGGTTTCTATGTTCTCAACCTAACCCTTCTGTGCTCTATGAAATTTACTCACTAATCAAACCCTAACTCACTCATATGGACTCGAAATTGGGTGATACCAGTGGTTATGTAACCTTGAGAAATATATCTACAACTTTCATGTTAACCATATCTTCATATTCCTTATAGGTTAGTCCCAGAAATTTGAAAACGAAGCTATTCTCACTAGTCTGAATTCCAGACCTGATTCTGACCTCTCATCACTCCCTGGAGTATAACTATCTCATTTAAAGTCCGATTGATGTGATTCTAAATGCTTTGGAAATCTAAGACATAGGGTTACAACTTCTATGTTGAACATGTTTTCATATGGGATGAGTAAAACTTCAAATCTCAGAACTCACTCTCACTCTCACCGCCTTATGGTGAGGGAAAAAAAAGAAGGAGCTCTCCCTATTTCTTACTTGCTTTCTCTCTCTTCCTCCTCTCTCAGACTTTCTTCTTCTTCCTAGCTGCTCTCTCCCTCTTTCTTCCTCTTGCCTCTTTAGTTTTTGACTACCTTCCCTCTCTCATTTCTTCTACTGGTGTGAGGCAAGGCTGGTGTGTTTTTTACTGCTACCGAGATGCAAGATGCTGGCTACTATGGTTGCAGGGATTCCTTAGGTTTTGCAGGGCAGGAGGGTAGGTTTTCTGCTGCTTCTCCACGTAAGTGCATGTATGTGTATCTATATTATAATATGCTCAGTGGGGGTAGGTAAAAGTATATGCATAATACGTAGGAAAATACATGCTGCCACATCACTTGCATGCAGGAATGCTTCCGCTTATCTCACGGAGCATGGTGGCATGATTTTGCTACTTTATGGAGCAGATGGGGGTGTGTTTCTGCTACAGTTGGTGGGTGTGTTTCTGCTGACTTTATGGAACAAGGATGGGCATGAATCTGCTGTCTTGTGGGGGCATGTTTTCTGCTTGCATGTGGGAGCAAGGGTGGCATGATTCTGTTGTCTCATAGTGTGTTTCTGTTTGCTTGCTTTATGGGGCAAGGATGGGTGTGAATCTGCTACCTTGTGGGGGTGTGTTTTTTGCTTGCATGTGGGGCGTGATTCTATTGCATGATGGGTGTAAAGAAAAACAACTCTGCCATGTGAATCCAGTTGCAAATTCTGATGCTTCCATCACTTGTTTCTGCTTGTATTCTAAAACTGCATATGTGTTTTTAACCAACAAATCTGCTGGTGCTTGTTTCAAATTCTCACGTGCATGCATTATGATATGCATGGTGGAGGTGAGAGGAAATATATATATATATATATATATATATATATATATATATATATATATATATATTTATATATATAGCATCACGTAATGCTTCTTCCTTCCTTATTATGTTGCTAATCCTAAATTAGTAGCATCCTAAGGAATATATTTGTATCCTATTCCTCTCATTTATGCTCCAGAAATTTTATTTATATTACTTCTAACCATGAAATGGTACCACATATTTTATAAAGACTTTGTTATCAAACAACTACACATTTTAATTCTTGTTCATATATGTCTTAATTTATTACTAATCCTAGATTAGTAATGTCTAAAAAATTTATTTATGTCCTCTCTCCATCCATTATGATTCAAAGAATTTTATTTATATGATTCAATATTAACTATGTCACCTATTTTATACTTGCCTTATAGTCACATAACTAAGCATCTTAATTACTTGTCATATGTATTTTCTACTCATCCTTAAATTTATCTAACTTTATTAGAGGCTTAGGATATTACAAATGTGGCATGTTATGTGGTTGCAACTTTGTGGGCGATGTGGCATGCTTTGGTAGGTGCAAGGTGGCTGAAATGTTTTGGGCAATGTGGCATGCTATGTGGCTGTAACTTTGTGGGCAATGTGTCATGCTTTGGTAGGTGCAAGGTAGCTACAATTTTGTGGCCAATGTGGCAAGCTATGTGGCTGCACCTTTGTGGGCAATGTGGCATGCTATGTGGTTGCATCTTTGTGGGCAATGTGGCATGCTATATGGTTGCAACATTGTGGGCAATGTGGCATGCTTTGGTAGGTGCAAGATTGTTGCAATTTTATGGGCAATGTGGCATGCTATGTGGCTCAAACTTTGCGGGCAATGTGGCATGCTTTGGTAGGTGCAAGGTGGCTACAATTCTATGGGCAATGTGGTATACTATGTGGTTGAAATTTTGTGGTGCTACTTCACAGCTCCTTAGTTGTTTTATATTGCCTTAATTTACTACTAATCCTAGATTAGTAATGTCTTAAAAATGTATTTGTAACTTCTCCCCATCCATTATGCTCCTAAGAATTTTATTTATATGATTCATGATTAACTATATGTCACTTATTTTATAAATTCCTTATTGTTACATAAGTAAGCATTTTAATTCTTTGTCATATATATTTTCTACTTATTATTAGATTTATCTAGCTTTATTAGAGACTTAGGATGTTACATTGGGTACTATATGCGGTACCAAAATAAGAGAGTACTCGATTACCTTTCCAAAAGTACACCAAATTACACAGCTATAGTTAGTACATCATCATTTTATATACAACACATCACCCCTCGGGCGTAAAGGGTGGATGAAGTGGTGCCGATATTGGAATCTCAAAGGTGTACATCATTATAATGTCTGATAAAATGATAAACTGGCCCAAATAGGATATATCTACCCATTGAACCTCTAAGACCAGAGAAAAGAAGATTGTCAGAATCTCAATTACCTTTATTTGAATATAACAACAAAACAAAACAATGAGAACAAAAGTCCCAATAAGTTCACATCATATGCAATAATTATCATAGTGTTATATCCAATTGTATAAGCAACAAAAAATATCAACCTTTTATAATAGAGGCATGATATACAGAGATAGCATGATAAACATGTTATGCACAAATATCATAATCACATTTGTAGTATAACAATACATCACATGTACTGGTTGTTTATTCATCATTCATCTCTATCCCAGTAACAAAGTAATATGAGCTAATCTCCTAACCGCTACTTACATACCACTGTTACATGGTTGGAGTTTCCATATTCCCCCTCAACTCACTTAAGGATAATAGGGCATCCCCTGTTCGTTACCGTTTTAAGTTATACAACCCGCCTAGTCACCTTATTATTGTAAGGGTCATCCCAATATATATATATATAATTCTCATTTCTCATCTCCAGCCACATGCATAACATCATTCCCTTCATCATCATCACAATATGGATATACTTCAAGTTACCTTATCTCATTATCATGCATAATTGCCATAATATCTTTTATCATCATATCATCTAGTCATCATGCAATGATGCAATAATACTTATATCACTATATCATCTAGTTATCATGCATTGATGCAATAGTACATATATGTATCATGCTTCTTATGACAAGGAAGGAAGATACCAGTGTTATGGAATAAAGATATAGGGACTTATTCTTTAATTTTGTGTTGCTATTTACCCCCTCAAATGATGACATTTGTTGAGTATAATATATTATTTAACTAGAGTTAGAATAGCATCGAACACGGCCATGCTTGGGGCTGTATAGCCAAGCACTCGAACCCGCACAAAGCACAACCGTGCTTTAGGTGCGAAATTCTTCTTTTGTTTTTGCTCAATTCCAACCAGTCTTTAATGTCCCCAATTAGTCAAAGAGGTGATGCATGCATCTATACAAGTCCTCTAATTGATCATGTGTATATGTGTATGTGGTTATTTAGGCTTATTATTTCATCAGTTACTCTTTTCACTACCCATCCATGAAAACATTTACTATTTATATGGTCATGTACTATTCATATTGCCATGATTCTTTCTTGTTTATGTCATCTTATTCCATTATTGAGTCTCCCTTTCTCCTATCAATATACCCATCAATTATTCATTCCAAACACTTGCCTCCATCCATTTCAAGTCAAACATTCAATATAAATATACATACATAGTCACCCATGTTTTTCTCTTGCATGAACAACTACAAGCACACACCATTCCACATCACAAGACATCAAAACATTTTCAAATTTCTAAAAATCACAAAATTTCAAGGGAAGTTTAATGTTAAGCCTACTAAGATATCTACTTTATCTTTTCTACTATCAAAGATCCTTTATAGCTCTTCTTTTTAGCCACCCTCTAGATCTTTTTTTCTCACAAAAATATGTATTTTTCACCATCCAAAAGAGTTTTTGAGAAGCTTAACATGAAGAGGAGAGAAGATTACGGCTTAGTTGCATAAAGAATCACCTTGGTTCCCCTCTTTTGCCATTTCTCTCTCTTATCTTTCTTCTTCTCTTGGCCGATTTCATTTTTCCCTTCCTTCCATTGGTTGAATTCTATTTGTAGTCACCCAAAAATTATTTAAAAACTTAGTGCTTGATCAAGAAGCCACCCCTTCTTCCAACTATATCCTCAAACTATCTTATGTTTACTAGTTTTTCATTCTATTACATTTGAACTATCCATTGGTTTAGGCTTTGTTTGGCTTTCTCAATTTCTCCAAATGCTTTAATTTTCTCTTAGAAAGATGCTAATGGGTTTTAGGGTCACAACCAAAAGCATATCTCTAGTTCATTTCTTGATGCCTGATTATAACCATAAGGGCCCGTTTGGGCTACATGATAAGTGCAACAGGATAGGATATATTATCCTTTGTTTCCATGGCTCATAAATTTTGATTTATATTGTATTTGTACTTTAGAGTATGCTCTGAACGCTACAGAAAAGATCCCTGCTTCTGCTGTACTTTGATGTTTATAGATTTGGTGTTTATATGGAAATACATATCTATAAAAGAGTGTACTATACATGTTATGAAAAATAGATGATCGTAAAGTATGTGTTTCACGTGCCCTAAAATTAGGGGCGTGACAATTACTACTTATTAAGATAGTAACCAATTCCTTTCAAAATAGGCCCTATGTGGTGCAGGAAGCCTACACTGATGAAACCTATAAACTGGTTGGTCAAGATGGACTAAGAATTAACTCTATCAATAAGAAGTACTTGAAGCACTAATATGCTTAAAGTTGCTAAAAGAGTTTTTCTCCTATTCATATGAGGCTAAATTGCAAGGTATTCTTGGCTCGTATGAGTTAAAACTATGTACGTCACACTATATACCAAAAGCTATGTAATGATCCTAGCCTGCATGAGTGTAAAATGTAACAACTCAATTTATGTAATTTTTTTTTTAAATACCATGAAGTTATTACCTCGTTACAACTTAACTCAATATAACATTTATTTAATTTATACAATACTGAGTTTCCATACACACTATTATTTTACAAACTACACACCATTATTTTACAAACATTTGTACAAAGATACATATTAGTTCTAATCATCTATATCGACTATTTCCGGGGACACTGGTTCGGGTGGCACGTCCACCGGAATCTCAGTTACATCTACGACAGTTATATCTGAAATAACTGGAAGTTGCCCAAGGTAGGGCACCTCGATCCAACGTACAGAGATAATAAGTGTCATAGAGAATATCTGCATATTTATTCTTCTGAACATGATATGGAAATATAGTGAGAATTAAATCCCAGTAAGTTCAACAATAAATCATAATTTACCATTATAGTTCATCATGTCATGTTCAGCTGTATAAACTACAGAAAATATCTTTAAGTCACATGAATGCACTTTATCATGCACATGAAAATTATACAGTTATGACATGTATGGCATGAATAACTATTTTTTTCGAATTTCATATGATGGCTATCAACTTATTCTTACTTCAAGATACCCCGGTCAGGGTAAGTATTCTCTACTTTTCAGTACGGGCTTATCTCGCTCCGTCCGACATGGCACACTTTCTCTTTCTTTTCTCATGAATATAATCATAACCGTTGGTAGGGCGTCCCCTACTGGTGCACCACACGGATTGCCATGTGACCGTGCTCATTTCTTTTCTTTTCATATTAATAGCCGAAAATATGATTCCAATAACGAGTATGTTCATTATATTCTCATGCCATAATGTATCAAAACATAATCATTCTCAAAATTCATTGGTAAACTGAAATTATGCCATGAATATAATCATTTTCTAATTTTCACTTTATAAAATATTTCCATGTCAAAATTTCACACTAATACTTCGATAACTGGATAGTAATTGTAGTCTGTAAACAGCGCACCAGGAAAATTCCCAGAAAAGAGAGGTGGGTCACTAATGGACACGCTTAAGTACCAAGTCTTTCCTTGCCAGAGCTTTCCTTAGACATGCACTTTTCACAAATCACAATTTTTTTCCAGTAACTAGAATAATTCTTTTCATTTTCTTTATGTCTAGGCATTTAGTCATTTTATTTCTACTTATATCATTTCCAACACATGTTCTTACAAATTTTATAGAGCATTTTTCCTCAAATTGATTTCTATTATTACCTTAAAAATTCATCTAGGGTAGAAAAATATTGAAAATAGGTTTACTAACTTTTAACACAGCCTTTGCTTACAAATCATAGCATAACTCTCTCATTTTAACTCCGATTAAGATGATATTAGTGTCTATGAAAAGCTAAGACAATTATCTAAAACTATTATGTTAATCATATCAACAAAATAGTATGATATTGTGGTGTTATTACTCCTTTAAATTTAGTATTATTTCTTCTGGTTTAGGTTCTGACCTTTACTAACTAATTAGACAATATCTCTCAAATTTGAACTCCAAATTGAGTTATTCCAGTTGGTAAAATTCCATGAGCCACATATCTATAATTGTTATGTTGGCGCGATATTTTAATTCTCTACAGAATATTCCCAGAAATTCAAAAACTAAAACATTAATAACATACTCTTCCCTGAATAAACATTTTCTGACCTCTGCTTACTAATCGGATCATATCTACCTCATATGAACTCCAAATTGCATAATTCCAGTGGGCATATTTCCATGAGACATAGATATATAAGGTTCATGTTAACCATTTATTTTAATTCCATACAAATAATTCCCAGAAATTAAAATACAAAAGCTGTCCTAACATAATCTTCCCTGATGAACCATTTTCTGACCTTGGCTTACTAATCGGACCATATCTACCACATGTGGACTCCAAATTGAATGATTCCAGTGGCTAAAAATCCATGACATACATATCTTTAATTCTTATGTTAACCATTTATTTTAATTCCCTACCAATAAGTCCCAGAAATTAAATTACCGAAGCTATCCTAACATATTCTTCCCTGATGATTCATTTTCTGACCTTTGACTACTAATCAGACCATAGCTACCTCATATGGACTCCAAATTGAATGATTCCAGTGGCTAAAAATCCATGACATACATATCTTTAATTCTTATGTTAACCATTTATTTTAATTCCCTACCAATAATTCCCAGAAATTAAATTACCGAAGCTATCCTAACATATTCTTCCCTGATGATTCATTTTCTGACCTTTGACTACTAATCAGACCATATCTACCTCATATGGACTCCAAATGGAATGATTTCAGTGGCTAAAAATCCGGGACACATATATCTTTAATTCTTATGTTAACCATTTATTTTAATTCCTTATAGATTGTTCCCAGAAATTAAAATACCGAAGCTTAAAATTCTGCCACCCATAGCCATAACCATGCAGAACTATCTACACCAACCTAAGTATTCAAACATACATCACATGCAAGATCAATATGTAACATGATATAGCAACATCATGACCAATCATAAAAGTTCTAAGATCAAAATCTCATATAAATATTATAAGTTTCAAAAGTTTTCTTCAAAAAGAAATATTGTTAAACTTACTTGGAGCACTTAGTCTTCTAGACTTCTCCTTCCTCTCCTTTCCTCACTCTACCTTGCTTCTATTTTTTTCTCTCACTCACTTGGACGAAATTATAATGTTGTAAGGGTGGGTTTTCTTATATAGACCACCAAATAATTCACCTTTCATGATCATGGGTCTACCTTATCACAATTAGGATACACTTTGTTGAATTTTTGGAAAACAAACAACTTATGTTCTTGTCTTCCTCTTCCTTAGTCAAGATATGCATAGGAAAAGGAGATTTGTATTTTGAAAATTATGATAATATGTTCTTAAGATATGGGACAAGGTCCCTTTGATTTAGGGATTCATTTCCATTTTCTTTTGTCTTAAACAAATATGATAGGTTTGCCTTTTTAGGTGGCAAATTTCTAGCCCTTGAATCTCCATTATTTGATTGATATGAATGTTTTGTCCTAATACCATGTATTATCATACCACTTGCTAAAATTATGAGTGTAGGATATAGATGTTTTTGTCCTAAAGCCTTGTATTATCATGCCACTTGCTTAAATGATGAATGTAGAATCACACCACTTGCTAAATTTTTTTGTCTTAATGCCATGTAACCTAATCTTTATTCTTATTATTATATCATCATCTAATTTATTTTATTTTATTTTTCCTCTTGGATTTGGGCTTATTCCTACCCATTATGGGCTTGTCCTACCCATTTTCTTTGCTTTGGATAAAATTCTTCCTTTCTTGGTGGGTTTGGTCACATTTTCATAATTTTTGGGCTATTGGTGAAATTACTATATCCTAGTCCAAGTCTATGTTTAATTTCTTGTTTAGGTTATCCAATGGGCTTGCTAGAAACTTATGTGAAGTGGAAAAACTCTATATGAAGTGTCCATAGGTAAAAGCCCAATGTATGGGTAAAGATTTTAAACTTAGTAACTATAGTTCTTGAATTAGGAAAAATTACCCTAATTCAATGTTCTTTGAAATTTTAAGACCTTTACTTGTTTCTAAAAATTTATCTTCCTTATCCAAGAATTTTGCATCTCTTTAGTATGTTATTTCTAATTTCTTTCCTATTAGATTTTCCTTCTTTATTTGTTCTCTTAATGTTAGAAACATTTTCTATGCATATACATAAGGTGAAGAATTTCTAAGGATTATATTTCCTTAGATATCTAAAATATTGTCTAATAAATTTTATTTCCTTAATTAAATTTTTTATGTACCTTTATCAATAAAAGAAACGAAATTAAGGATGTTACATAAAATGTAAACGGCATATAAAAAAGATCCATGTAATGCTCCTAGCCACACAAGGATAAATTTTGAATAACTAAAAACCAAAAAAAAAATATCTTCCTAAATGAACTACGTCTGACTTGATCCCTTCTTGGGTACATAGGCAACTTAGTAATTCCTTTTGCTAAGTTCACATGAAAATTTTTTCCCTTTTCCCTGCTTTGGTGCTTAGTAAATGCTTTACTAAGTTTAGTTACTTGAAAAAAAAGTACCTATTATTCTTAATCAAATTTACCTCAACATAACTACTAATCTCAAAGATAAGATTTCTTCCAAAAGATAATCACAAAGTTTTGTTTAGTACTATAAGCATAGTGACAACAAATGATCAAAGTCTTTCAAAGCATAATTGACTCATAAAACTTCTTGACTAGGAGGCTCAATCTTAAGAGGATAATATGAAGGTCCCTCTTTGTAACTTCCCTCAATTTTATTCTCAATAAATGGCATAATAAATTTAATGGAAAAGGGAAGGAAAGAGAATGAAATAAGACATAGAGAAAAACCTTAGAAAATTAATAAAAGCCCTAAAACATAAAGTGTCTTAAATAGCAAAAAGGAAAACTGTTGCTAGGATAATTCCAATAAGGTGAGATAAAATGAGTTGGTTTTAGTATTCCCTAAATAGATATTCATAGAGGATAAAGGAGGAATTTTTATTCTTAAGGGAAAACTAGAAAGGAAAAATTGGAATTTTCTAACCCTTTAAGGCTCATTTGAAGAGCAGGATATGATAGGATAGGATAAGATAGTAGGATAGGATAACAGCAGGATAGGATAATAGCAAGATAGCTCCTATCCTATCCTGTGTTTGATGTGTAACAGGATAGGATAAGAACTATCCTATCCTGTGTTTGAAGTAAATCAGATAATGATAGGATATGATAAGAATAAAATAAAATGACAAAATTACCCTTATAATAAAATTGCATATATACTTATTTAAAATCAATTTTAATTATTTTATATATTGATATAAATTTTAAAATAAAAATAAAAATATATAATTAACAAAATATGTCATGATGGTTGAAAAAAAAATTATGTTAACCATTTGAAGATGATCCGACATGTTGACCAAATAAGAAAAAGTGATTTACTAAGTCAACTTGTGCTTAAGTCATTAATCAGTCACTAAGTTATTTCTATGTTGCCATTGTCTCAAGTTACGGAAGCATATGTTTTTTTAACACTTCTCCCTACTCTAATTCGAACTTAAATTTGAACAAAAATTCAAGGTCAATTAGTTTAGTAATAAAAAAGAAAATATTTATACATGCATAATGTTTCTTAAATTATCAATGTATCTGTTATTTTTTTTTCAAAAGAGTTTAAAATATTACATAAAAATTAGAACTTGTAAAAATACAAAGTCACAAATGGGTTCGAATTTGGTGTAGTATTGTATTAAATGAAGTAAGAGAATGATATCGATAAAAGAAGTGGAACTTATTTTCATTTCTATCATAAAGTATTATTAAGTATATCAATTTACAAGCATATTATATTTTAATTGTCGATCATAAATTGATTAAGATTGTCTTCAATTTAAACCAACCACTTAATTTGTTGAACACTATGTTAAATTCATTTATAGGATAATAAAAATGTACTCAATTGAAATTGAAATTAAAATAAAGAACACTAAGCTCAATTTTTATTAATAACTTACGAAAAAATTACAGCTAAATCCACTTGCAAGTGGTGAGCAAATCAGCAAATATACAAGCACATCCATGGATTCATTCACCCAAAACTCTGCTACATAAACTTGACAAACTCATCTTGATCAATGAGTTCGTCTCCATTCAAATCAACTGCATTAACCATTTTTTTACATTCCCCTAAATCTTTCTCTAAACCCAGACATTTTAACACTTGCAACTCTCTTGCCTCTAAAATCGCATCTGCGTTATCATCAAACACTTGGAAGGCATTCTTCACCTCTGCCAAAATGAGACCCCATGCAACAAATTTGAGTTGCAGAACCCCAAGAGTTCATGCAGAATGGAATATATGATATATCCATCACCAAACACACTTATTAACTCAAATAAAAAAAATTCCCAAATCATGGTCCAACGCTGCATTCATAGCAACATGCCTTCCTCAAGGCCCAAGTTCTTGCAGGCAACATCAGAGCTGTAACACACAAATGCAAAATTTATTCACTGGTTTACACTCCATAATTGTTAAGATATCCATATGTTTGGCATGCACATAAGGAATAGAGAATAGGCTAACAAAACCCATCTCTATATAGATAGTATCAGCCAGAAAAAAAACAATAGCAAGCTGCAGAAGTACAGTATATCAATGACAGAAAGGCCTAAATTATTGTTGCTATTATTGATCATATTGATACTTCTTACAAATGGTTATTTGTACAAATGATATGTGTGCATTTGCTCCTTCAAGGAAGAGAAATCAAGTTTAACGAAAACTACCACATAATTTACATCCTTTCTTTAGTTGCCAGCCTCAGAGAGATATTATTAAACAAAAAAGGTCCACCAAAGGATAACATGCAGGAAAAAATAAAAAGATCAAGAATTTCAAGCCAACTGCCAATAGCAATTTTTCCATAGCCAAGAACCATTTTCTAGAATGTTATCTTTCACATATCAATCCATAAACAAGAAATGGAATCTGTTGAATGCAATATTCAACCTTCCAAACACAAAATCGAAATCCAAGCAGAAATCATAAGCAAAAATCACAGGCAGGAACCAGAGCAAATTACAGTGCAAATATAGCAAGAAATCGATACCCAAGCAGAAATCACAGGCAGGAAACCAAGCAGAGATGCCTAAACCAAGTAGAGAGGGAATCGATACCATACCAAACCAAACAGGAAAAATAAAATATAGGATGAAATCGATACCCTTAAATACAGGCAGAAATCAATACCCAAATACCCAAGGATTCTTAATGGAGTAGCGATGGTGGGAGAATTTGATAGAACAAAACTATACAGAGGGAGAAATCGATGCTTACCTCGGCAGATGGAGAGCAACGGTGGGAGGAGGCTCGTTCTCAGCTTGACGATGAAGTGGCGTTCTCGAGGAGGGAGGAGGTCGAGGGCGAAGACGATAAGGACCGAGAATGCGTCTTTTGAGGTAGGAGCTCCAGGGTGAGGGAGGAGATTGAGAGATCAGGAGATTGAGATCGATGGGAGAGGGAGATCGATGGGTAGGCTCCGGTGAGGGGGAGAAATTTCGGTGGGTAGGCTCTGGAAGCTGGGAACCCGAGTGAGGGATGTAACAACTCCATTTAAGTATCAAATTTTTTTTAAAAATACCATGAAGTTATTACCTCGTTACAACTTAACTCAATATAACATTTATTTAATTTATACAATACAGAGTTCACATACATGTCATTAATCAAAACATACGTACAACATATCAAACACATAAAAATCTACATCTTATTTATTCTGGGTGACCAATTTCAGAGATACAGGTGCGGGTGGTTGCACCTTCACCGGGATCTAAGCCAACTTGACCACAAACATTTTATTTGCTTCTGGGATCTGCCCAACATAAAGTACTCGATCCAATGTGCACTAAAAGCCAGAGCTATAGAAAAATCTGCATAACTAATTTTTTGAACATGATATGGAAATATAATTAGAATTAAATCCCAGTAAGTTCAACAATAAATCATCATTAATATAGCTCATCACGTCATAGCCATTGCCATTGTATGAACTTCTTACCATCTTAAGTGTGAAATTTTGACATGGAAATATTTTATAAAGTGATATTTGAAATGGTTATGTTCATGGCATGATTACCAATGATTTATGGTAATAGTTATATTTTGATGAACATACTTGTTATTGAAAGCATATTTTTGGCTATCATTGTGAGAAGAAAAGAAATGAGCACGGTCACATGGCAATCCGTGTGGTGCACCAGTAGGGGACGCCCTACCAACGGTTATGATCATGATAATGAGAAAAGAAAGAGAAAGTGGGCCATGTCAGACGGAGCGAGAAAAGCCCGTACCAGAGAGTAGAGGATACTCACCCTGACCGGGGTAGCTTGAAATGAGAATAAGTTGATGGCCATCATATGATATTTTGAAAATAGTTAATCCTGTCATACATATCATTACAGTATGATTCTTATGTGCATAGATATAATGCATTCATGTGACCAAAGATATTTTATGTAGTTTATACAGCTGAACATGACGTGATGAGCTTTACTGATGATAATTTATTGTTGAACTTACTGGGATTTAATTCTCACTATATTTCCATATCATGTTTAGAAAATTATTTATGCAGCTTTTGTTTCTAAGGCTCTGGCTTTTAGTGCACATTGTATTGAGTTACTTTATGTTGGGCAGATTTCAGAATCAAATAGGATGTTTGTGGTCGAGTTGGCTCAGATCCCGGTGAAGGTGCAACCACCCGCACCTGTATCTCCGGAATTGGTCAACCAAAATAAACAAGATGTAAATATCTAAGTGTTTGATATGTTATATGTATGTTTTGATTAATGACATGTATGTGAACTTAATATTGTATAATAATAAAGGAAAAAAAAGGGTTGTTACATAATTGGTATCAGAGCAGGTCGATCCTAGATGGCCAGTGGGTGGTTGGTTGTCTGAATCGATCTTATAGTATCTTAAGTATGTTATGGTAGTGCTGTGTAGGGGATCAGTGATTTCATATAGGTAGGAAATTACTAGTGTTTCCTATCTATATGCCGAGGTGGTGTTATGACTGCTGTTAAATTTTTTTTTAAACTAACTATTGGGCTTGATCACCTCAATAGCAATTTATTTTTCCCACAGTAGGAAATGGCACCACCAAGGCGGAATCCGGTAAACAATGCGGAGGAAATCTTACACAACCTTACCACGGCAATTTGAGAATTTGAGAATTTATTTACTCCTTAGAACCAACTAGTATCTATATCCCTATAGAGAATGATATTGATTGAATTTAAAAAAAAAATATTAGTTACAAGACTTGTTAGACAAGAGATTTAAATGCCCTAGTACTATTATTTGGAGTGCTCTAGTTCTATCTGTGAAAAAGAAAGATGGATCATTATAACTATGCATAGATTATAGACAGTTGAATAAGGTGACAATGTAGAATAGAAACCCATTAGCTCGTATAGATTACCTGTTTGACCAGTTATAAGGTGTTCAATATTTTTCCACAAATAGATTTGGGATATGAGTAACATTAATTAGGGATAAGAGAAGAGGATGTAAGACTTATTATGGGCATTATGAGTTCTTGGTGATGCATTTAAATTGACAAACCTTTAGCTGCATTTATAAATTTAATGAATAGTAATTAGGTCATCCTTGGAACAATTTGTTATTATATATGGATGATATACTAGAATATTTCAAAAGTTCAGAGGATCATAAGCAACATTCAAAGATAGTTTTACCAACTCTAAAGGAGTATGGTTGGTAAATATGGTATACAAGTAGAGTCTAAGAAAGTAAAAGTAGTACAATAATAGCTACGTTTTACTACATTTAAAGATGAAGATCCAAATCCAATTTACGCTTCCTGCGATTATCTGCCGTCCATTCTACTAGAGTAATAGTTAGATCAGGTACATGAACATAGGCTTGTAAAGCATCAATCAACTCCTCAGCATTTGAAGCTGAGATGAGAATTTGTCGTGCTGAGTGTGAGATAAACCTCTGTTCCACAACTTGATCTAGAAAAGATAACAAACCATCAAAGAAGTGATTAACATTTAACAAACCTATCGGTTTGTGATGCATATTTAGTTGTGCCCAAGAGACTATTTGGAAAATCTCCTCTAAAGTACCAAAACCACCTGGTAAGGCAATGAAGGCGTCAACATTGCTCATCATTCTAGCCATGCGTTCATGCATGGAAACTACCCTATATTCTTCCCCAATTGTCTTCCCTATGTTGCTGGATGTAGCTAGAGCTGTAGGAATAATACCTAGAACTTGGCATCCCCCTGCATGTGCAGCTGTAGCCACATACCCCATTAACCCACAGTTACCTCCACCATACACTAAATGAATTTTTCTCCTAGCCAGCACCATACCCAGATTTTGTGCTGCTTTAACACACTCCTCATCTTTTCCAGGACTGGAACCACAAAAGACACATATATTTCGAAACTGACGGAATGCAGTTCCCTCCATAATTTCTATCACCTTAACTTTGAGAATAGACAAAGATTCTAATGTAAGTATTTATAGAACTCAGAGAAGGGCATATTTATAATAGCTATGCAAATAGGCCGGGTATTATTAGAACAACTATGTGAGTGATTGGTGGATATCAGCTAAATTAAAGGTAAATAAAAAAAAATTTCAAAAATGACAGCAAGCATGTATATGTACAGTAGTATGACTGTGACCCATATTAACCACATAAAGAGTATAAGATAAGATATCACTAGAAATCTGTCTTTATCTTGTTGTCTTTGATGAAGCATTGATGTTTTGATTCTTGTAGAAAAGTTGTAGGTGATAGCCGTCATTGAAAAAAAAATGCAATCAAATGATTTATTTTGTATTCTCAATATTTTTGCCAGTTGACTATCAGTATTATTAAGTCGACTAGCTATTTTGAGAAATTTTAATTTGGACTGGTTTTTTTACTGTTGATTGAGTACATCTATTTTGAAGCAATCAACTGCATCCTACCAGTTAACTACATATTCTTTGATTTTCACAGACTTTTATAAGCTCAGAAATGTTTCTTTTCCATGTGATATCTTTCCACCGAATACCAATAGATTTAAAGTAGATTCTGACACATATATTCAAAATTTGCGGCCACCAATTTTTGCTGAAATCATAGATAGATTTTGTTTACAGATTTTCAAGAATTACGGTCACCGATTTTAATATTTTTCAATGCTTTGTCGAAATTTTTGACTTTCACTTTTGGCACCATTCTCTATTATGCTTTTCGTCTGTTTCACTCATTAACGGTTGGCATTAAATGCAAGGTTATTTTCCCTCATTGCAATGAAAGATAATTTCTTTTCTTTGAAACTCGGTTATTATGGTGTCTAAGTTGTTAGTAGGTTAAAGTAATGAAAAGTTTGAAAAAAATGGACGGATAATGGTCTTATGGTGTTTTGACGAATGTAATCAAGAGAATTAGTGGTGTTGAAATTCTCGAGGAATAAAATATAGGAAGTAGGATTTAAGTTAGTCTTTGAACTCTTAATTTGGAAATATAGAGAATATTCTGAGAACCATATCCGAAAATAATGTAGGTTATTAAGATATTTGTGTTAAAGGATTATATCATGCTAAATTGAGTCTAGTATCTAGGATGTGAATTATGTTGGAATTGAGAATTCATGTATGAGTAATTGTTAAAAAAAAAAAACACACACACACACACACACACATCTTCTTGAAATGATTGGGTGAATTAAATGGGATTGGCATAAGCTAGAATGAGGTGCTTTTGGATATGATAGAAGAAATAATTGAAATTTTTGACAATGAGTTTAATGGTGTTAATAAGCTTGTATAGAATTACTGTGATGAGGTAAGTTGGAATTATTAGACATGTGTCAATGGTACATAAACGTTAATAAATGTTTGAAGGATTTATTGCTACGTATGTTTAACATATTGATTAAAGGATTTGAGGATAAAAATAGATGATAGATTAAGATGATGATATTCAGGGGATGATGTTGATATATGAAAAAAAAAATTGACTTGATAGAAGTTTGGAATAAGAAAAGATAGTTACACAATATGAAGGTGTATATGTTCCTTTATATGTGTGTTTTCTAATATCGACCCATAGATATATCCATGCGGGCTAGAGGATATCAATTGAAGAACTTATGAGTGAAAGAAATCCTTATGGTTAAGTTATATGGCAAAATCACTCAAGTGAATAGACATATTAAAAAGTAAAGATGTCATACAGAAAAGATATCTCTAATTATTTAGGTAATAAGCTTGGTAACTCTGAATAATGCCTTAATTTCATTCCCTACATGTGGTAGGATGGATTGAAATTCGGGGACCGAATTTCTTAAGGGGGGAAGAATGTAACATCCCGTAATTTTTAGATATTTTCCTTAGAAATTCTTCACCTTACATATATGCATAGAAATGTTCTAATATTAATGGAATAGGTAAAGAAAGAAAACCTAAGAGGAAATATTAGAAATAAACATGTTAAAGAAAGGTGAAATTCTTAGGTAAAGAAAGATAAATTTTTGTGAAGTAAGTAAATGTCTTAAAATTTCAAGAAGATCGGATTATGGTAATTTTTCTTAATTTAAGAGCAAAAGTTACTAAGTTTAGTATCTCCACCCGTAATTGGGCTTTAACCTATAGAAACTTCATATAAAGTTTTTCTACTTCACATGAATTTTTAGCAAGCCAATAGGATAGCCCAAGGAAGAAATAAAAAATAGACTTGGACTAAGATATAGAAATTGGACCGGTAGCCCAAAAATCATGAAAATGTAACCAAGCCCATTATGAAAGGTAGAATTTTAACCAAAGTAAGGAAAATGGGCAAGAATGAGCCCAAACGAAAGAGGAAAAATAAAAATAAAAATAAAATTAAAGTGATGAAATATTGGTGTAATCAAGATTAAGTGACATGGCATTAAGACAAAAATTTAGCAAGTGGTGTGATTCTACATTCATCATTTTCGCAAGTGGCATAATAATACAAGGCTTTAGGACAAAAACATCTATATCATACATTCATAACTTTAGCAAGTGGGTAATAATACATAGCATTATGACAAAACATCATTTTCCTACACCAATAATTTTAGTTAAGTAAGGAAAATTCAAGGGCTAGAAATTTGCCACTTAAAAAGGAAAATCTATCATACTTGATTAAGACAAACGAAAAAGGAAATGAATCCCTAAATCAAAGGGATCTTGCCCCCATATCTTAAGAACATATCATCATAATTTTCAAAATACAAATCTCCTTTTTCTATGCATATCTTGACTAAGGAAGAGGAAGACAAGAATATAAGTTGTTTGTTTTCTAAAAATTCAACAAAGTGTATCCTAATTGTGATAAGGTAGACCCATGATCATGAAAGGTGAATTATTTGGTGGTCTATATAAGAAAACCCACCCTTACAACATTAGAATTTCGTCCAAGTGAGGGAGAACAAAAATAGAAGCAAGGTAGTGTGAGGAAAGGAGAGGAAGAAAGGAAGAAAGAGGAAGGAGAAGTCTAGGGGTCTAAGTGCTCCAGGTAAGTTTAACAATATTTCTTTTTGAAGAAAACCTTTGAAACTCATAATATTTATATGAGATTTTGATCTTAGAACTTTGATGATTGGTCATGGATGTTGCTATATCATGTTACATATTGATCTTGCATGTGATGTATGTTTGAATACTTAGGTTGGTGTAGATAGTTCTGCATGGGTATGGCTATGGTTGATAGAATTTTAAGCTTCGGTATTTTAATTTCTGGGAACAATCTATAAGGAATTAAAATAAATGGTTAACATAAGAATTAAAGATATATGTGTCACGGATTTTCACTCACTAGAATCATTTGATTTGGAGTCCATATGAGGTAGCTATGGTCTGATTAGTATTCAAAGGTCAGAAAGTGAATCATCAGGGAAGAATATGTTAGGATAGCTTTGGTAATTTAATTTCTAGGAATTATTGGTAGGGAATTAAAATACATGGTTAACATAAGAATTAAAGATATGTGTGTCATGGATTTTTAGCCACTGGAATCACTCAATTTGGAGTCCACATGTGGTAGATATGGTCCGATTAGTAAGCCAAGGTCAGAAAATGGTTCATCAGGGAAGATTATGTTAGGACAGCTTTTGTATTTTAATTTTTGGGAATTATCTGTATGGAATTAAAATAAATGGTTAACATGAAAGTTATATATCTATGTCTCATGGAAATATAACCACTGGAATTATGCAATTTGGAGTTCATATGAGGTAGATATGATCCGATTAGTAAGCAGAGGTCAGAAAATGTTTATTCAGGGAAGAGTATGTTATTAATGCTTTAGTTTTTGAATTTCTGGGAATATTCTATAGGGAATTAAAATAGCGCGCCAACATAACAATTATAGATATATGGCTCATGGATTTTTACCAACTGGAATAACGCAATTTGGAGTTCCAATTTGGGAGATATGGTCCAATTAGTCAGTAAAGGTCAGAACCTATTCGAGAGGAACTATCCTGTACTTTGAGGGAGTAATATCACCTTTGTTTCTTAATTTTTCACTACAATGTTCAACATAATAGTTTTAGATAATTGTTTTATCTTGAAATGGACACCAAGATCACCTACATCAGAGTTAAATTGAGGGAGTTATGCTCTGATTAGTAAGAGAAGGTTAGATAGGATGAAAACCTGCATCAAGAAAAAGAAATAAAATTAGTATTTAAAAGAGAAGATGAATCTTAATAAATGACTAGTATAGCCATAGCCATTGCCATTGTATGAACTTCTTACCATCTTAAGTGTGAAATTTTGACATGGAAATATTTTATAAAGTGATATTTGAAATGGTTATATTCATGGCATGATTACCAATGATTTATGGTAATAGTTATATTTTGATGAACATACTTGTTATTGAAAGCATATTTTTGGCTATCATTGTGAAAAGAAAAGAAATGAGCACGGTCACATGGCAATCTGTGTGGTGCACCAGTAGGGGACGCCCTACCAACGGTTATGATCATGATAATGAGAAAAGAAAGAGAAAGTGGGCCATGTCGGACGGAGCGAGAAAAGCCCGTACCGGAGAGTAGAGGATACTCACCCTAACCGGGGTAGCTTGAAATGAGAATAAGTTGATGGCCATCATATGATATTTTGAAAATAGTTAATCCTGTCATACATATCATTACAGTATGATTCTTATGTGCATAGATATAATGCATTCATGTGACCAAAGATATTTTCTGTAGTTTATACAGCTGAACATGACGTGATGAGCTTTACTGATGATAATTTATTGTTGAACTTACTGGGATTTAATTCTCACTATATTTCCATATCATGTTCAGAAAATTATTTATGCAGCTTTTGTTTCTAAGGCTCTGGCTTTTAGTGCACATTGGATCGAGTTACTTTATGTTGGGCAGATTTCAGAATCAAATAGGATGTTTGTGGTCGAGTTGGCTCAGATTCCGGTGAAGGTGCAACCACCCGCACCTGTATCTTCGGAATTGGTCAACCAAAATAAACAAGATGTAAATATCTAAGTGTTTGATATGTTATATGTATGTTTTGATTAATGACATGTATGTGAACTCAATATTGTATAATAATAAAGGAAAAAAAAGGGTTGTTACACATATACAAGTCATTTATAAGATTCGTCTTCTTTTTTAAATATTAATTTTATTTCTTTATTTTCTTGATGCCGGTTTTCATCATATCTAACCTTCTCTTACTAATCAGAGCATAACTCCCTAATTTGAACTCCAATGTAGTTGATCTTAGTGTCAATTTCAAGATAAAACAATTATCTAAAACTATTATGTTGAGTATTATAGTGAAATATTAAGAAACCAAGGTGATATTACTCCCTCAATGTATAGGTTATTTCTTCTCGGATAGGTTCTGACATCTACCTACTAATCAGACCATATCTACCTCATATGGACTCCAACTTGAGTGATTCCAGTGGCTGAAAATCCGGGACACACATATATATAATTCTTATGTTAACTATGTATTTTAATTCCATATAGATAATTCCAAGAAATTAAAATACAGAAGCTATCCTAACATATTCTTCCCTGATGAACCATTTTCTGACCTTTAACTACTAATCAGCTCATATCATCCTCATATGGACTCCAAATTGAATGATTCTAGTGGCTAAAAATCCGTGACACACATAGATATAATTCGTATGTTAACCATTTATTTTAATTCCATACAAATAATTCCCATAAATTAAAATACAGAAGCTATCCTAACATATTCTTCCCTGATGAACCATTTTTCTGACCTTTGAGTACTAATCAGACGATATCTACCTCATATGGACTCCAAATTGAATGAATCTAGTGGTTAAAAATCCGTGACACACATATCTTTAATTCTTATGTTAACCATTTATTTTAATTCCCTTCAAATAATTCCCAGAAATTAAAACACAGAAGCTATCCTAACATATCCTTCCCTGATGAACCATTTTCTGACATTTGCTTACTAATTGGACCATATCTACCTCATATGGACTCCAAATTGAATGATTCCAGTGGCAAAATATCCGGGACACATATATCTTTAATTCTTATGTTAACCATATATTTTATTTCTCTACAGATAAGTTCCAAAAATTAAAATATAGATGCTAAAACATTTGCCACCCATTGCCCTACCTATGCAGAACTTTCTATACCAGTCTAAGTATTCAAACATACATCACATACAAGATCAATATGTAACATGATATAGCAACATCCATGACCAATCATCAAAGTTCTAAGATCAAAATCTCATATAAATATTATAAGTTTCAAAAGTTTTCTTCAAAAAGAAATATTGTTAAACTTACCTGGAGCACTTAGTCCCCTAGACTTCTCCTTCCTCTTTCTTCCTTTCTTCCTCTCCTTTGCTCACTCTACCTTGCTTCTATTTTTCCTCTCCCTTACTTGGACGAAATTATAATGTTGTAAGGGTGGGTTTTCTTATATAGACCAAAAAATAATTCACCTTTCATGATCATAGGTCTACCTTATCACAATTAGATTACACTTGGTTGCATTTTTTGGAAAATAAACAACTTAAGTTTTTATCTTCCTCTTCCTTAGTCAAGATATGCATAGGAAAATGAGATTTTTATTTTGAAAATTATGATAATATGTTCTTCAGATATGGGACAAGGTCCCTTTGATTTAGGAATTCATTTCCATTTTCTTTTGTCTTAAACAAGTATGATAGGTTTGCCTTTTTAGGTGGCAAATTTCTAGCCCTTGAATCTCCATTATTTGGTTGATATTATTTGTGTGGGATATGAATGTTTTGTCCTAATTCCATGTATTATCATACCACTTGCTAAAATTATGAGTGTAGAATATAGATGTTTTTGTCCTAAAACCTTGTATTATCATGCCACTTGCCAAAATTATGAATGTAGAATCACACCACTTGCTAAATTTTTGTCTTAATGCCATGTAACCTAATCTTTATTATTATTACATTATTATATCATCACCTAATTTATTTTATTTTATTTTTTCTCTTGGATTTGGGCTTATTCCTACCCATTTTCTTTGCTTTGGATAAAATTCTACCTTTCTTGGAGGGCTTGGTCACATTTTCATAATTTTTGGGCTATTGGTCCAATTACTATATCCTAGTCAAAGTCTATGTTTTATTTCTTGCTTAGGTTATCCAATGGGCTTGCTAGAAACTTATGTGAAGTGGAAAAACTCTATATGAAGTGTCCATAGGTAAAAGCCCAATGTATGGGTAAAGATTTTAAACTTAGTAACTATAGTTCTTGAATTAGAAAAAATTACCCTAATCCAATGTTCTTGAAATTTTATGACCTTTACTTGTTTCTAAAAATTTATCTTCCTTATCCAAGAATTTTGTATCTCTTTAGTATGTTATTTCTAATTGTTTTTCCTATTAGGTTTTCCCTCTTTATTTGTTCTCTTAATGTTAGAAACATTTTCTATGCATATACATAAGGTGAAGAATTTCTAAGGATTATATTTCCTTAGATATCTAAAATATTGTCTAATAAATTTTATTTCCTTAATTAAATATTTATGTACTTTTATCAATAAAAGAAACGAAATTAGGGATGTTACAAGGGAAGGGGGTGCTCGAGAGTGAGGTCGAGGGTGAGGGTGAGAAAGGAAGAAAAGGCGTGGTGTATCTTATCTGGTCGTATCCTGGGTATAGAGCAAGGATAACATTTTTCTCTAAGCAAAAGAAAAATTAAATGCCCAAAGTTATTATGTAACAATGTTTCAGGACTCTAAAGTCAAAAATAATAAATCACAAAATGGTTAAAATTATACACAACCATGAATTTTTACATTTTTCAAGAGCTAAAGAAAATTTGGATACTTATACACAAAACATAGATTGAAACACTTACACAATTACTCGACTTGTTAAATGCAATAACAGTGCAATAATAGTGAAAATAAAAAAATTGATGCTCAAAATAAGGTCACAATTATTTAGACAAATATACTTCCACCCCCACAGTCAAACTTTACATTGTCCTCAATGTAAAAGAAAGAGAAGAGCAGGAAAGGATATATGAAAACATATGAGTTAAGTTGACTTTCTTAAATTTGTTTGGGGTGGAATGAGCATGTTACATTATTGGACCTTGAATTTTTCTGATTTCCACTTTCTTTCTTTTTTATGATTACGTTTGATTACCTCCCAAGAAGCGCCTTTGTTTAATGTCATTGGCTTGACTCAAAACCCCTTATGTCATTCATGGATGATCTTTGATGTCAACTTTGAATTGGTTGGCCTTTGAATGTGCAGAATTTTGAGGTTCAACTGCATTATGAGGAGCAAACTTAGCACTAGTCAAAGGTTTAATTAAATGAGAACTCAAATTACTTGGGAATAACCAATGTCTTAAGTAGCTTTTGGAATCCAATTTAATTTCATCTTTTTGAGTTTTTGCCAAAGTAGGTGGCAGATTTCCTTTATGTTTGAGTAGGGCATATTTATTTAAGGTTATCACTACGGGTGGTTCTCTACTGTATATGCACTTTAAGTGGCTAGGGAATCTCTTTAAGCCTAGGTTAGAATACTGCAAAATAGAATGTATAGGCATCTTATTAGAAATTCGTAACAACATAGAAATATCCTTACCTGTTTTCTGCACTTTTGGTGCTTCCTCTCCTACTATAATTTTCTCTTGGAATTTGGCATTCAAGGTAGATTCCACATCTTCTTTCTTAATAGTCTTACTAGCGTCAACTTCCAAGTCATCTTTTTCATTCAGTGCAGAATTTTCCTCTTTTTGCACTAATAATGCTGATGATGGACTTTCAATTTCAAAATTCTGAGCCTCTAGCCGACTGACTGTTGTTGCTAGCTCACCCATTTCATTTGTTAAGCTTTGAATGCTGGCCCTTACCTCTTATTGAAATTGATGAGTATTATGTGTAAGAGATTTAATGATTTCTTCTAAAGAACTACTTACTTGGAAATCCTGAGATGCAGGCTGTATAGGATAATAGGCCTGTTGGTTATGCTAAAAATTTGTAAAATTTTGTTATGTAGGCCTATTTTGTGCATTCCCATACCATAACTTGGGATGATCTTTCCATCCAGGATTGTACATGTTTGAATAGGAATAATACCTCCCTTGTGGTGGTCTAGTGAAACCACAAACCATATTTACTTGCTCAAATGATTCTTTATAGAAAGTTGGGTACCCATTAGAAGGGTGTCCCATGGCTGAATGATTTCTATAGCACTTATCTCTTTTCATATTTTCTATATGTTGACGAATAAGAGAAGTTAAATTTACAAGTTGTTGTTCAAGGGAAGAACTACATACCTTACCAGAATGTTTTAATGGAAAGCCTAACCTAGCACTAATTTATTGAAAATGGCAGCCATATTCCCAGTTATGAGCACAAAGAAAAGAAAAGAAAAAGAATTCACAAAAGGTAAATAGACACAGTCCCTAGCAACGGCACCAAAATTTGGTGCGTATTGTCGCAAATACACCCAAATTGATACCTTACCTTTCAACTAAACTGTAGTAGTGGGATAAGGGTCGATCCCATAGAGACTGGTATTACCTTTTGTGAATAAGAAAGGGGGGATTGAATGTTAAAAGTAAATTAATAAATTAAAAAGAGAATTATTGCAAATAATAAAAAAGAGTGATTAAGAATGAAAGCATTGGTTTTGGTTAATATCCACCATCAAGAAATTGCACTAATAATTGACAACATCATTAATCTTAAATTAAGTATCTACCATTGGGATTCTATCCCTGTTCCTCCGTAAGTTTAGTAATTGATGACAATTCCCTCATTGATGACAACCCTAATTAACAAGTAATACTTTAGCACATCAGTAAAGTATAACCTATTAATTGCATTTAGAATTAGAAAAACTGGTAGAGCTAAGCAAACATAGACACATCGGCTATATTTAACTTAGTCAATCATTCACCATAGGTTTAATAATTTATAATCCAAAATTATGAATCATATTTTCCTCTTGAATCATAATAATGAAAAATTTGTTCAAAATATGATTCAACAGTAGATTGAAACAATAAAATCACTAGTGTGCACCCTAGATATCAATTGAAACAATCCTGGAAATAAGAATGGATGAATAATCAATACTCAATTAAAATTGATATAATAAACTCAAATTTACATCTCACAATGCATAAAAAATCCTTGAGGTTTAAATCTTTCTTAACCAAACAAAATAAACTAGCCATGCAGGGCCATAAGAAAACCTAGAGAAGAAGAAGAAGAAACTTGAGAAATTGCTCCTTGAATCCCTTTGATGATTGGATCCCCCTTTGATGCTTGTTTTTACTCTTATTTATAGGTTAGGGGAGTCCTAAATGAATTATGATTGATTTTAGAGTTGTTCATGGGCTTTTGGTCTTCATTTGGAGTAAAAATAACAAAAAAATCACCTTTTTTACTTTTTAAAGTGGCTACGGGTGTTGTGGCAACCTCTGGCAGCACCGCGACCCGACCTGCTGGGTGCGCCATCGTTGTGGTGCTGATTTCCAGGTGCCGCGGCACTAATATTTCTTCATATTCTAGAAAACTGGTCAACATAAAAGTTGTAACCTTATCTCTTATCTTTTTATAGCTGTTGGAATAATTTGAGCTAAAATATGGGAGATATACCTAAATGGGTTACCAAAGGTCAGGATTCATCTATTACACTATAATTTTGATTTTCAAGCTTTATAACACTCTGAAATATCCCGAATTGGATAAAGTGATCAACATAAAAGTTGTAGATACTTGTCTTATAGTTTTATAGCCACTTGAATCACTTCGATTGGAAGTAATATGAGGGATATATGGTCTACTTAGTGCACTGCAATTCAACATTTTTCCATGAATTTCTTATCTTTTTCTCTTCTTGTCTTCTTCCTTTGCTCCTACAACACAAAACACAAAACTCAATTAATTCCTATTGTTATTCTACTTAAATCAAACAAAAAGTAAGTGTAAAGGTATTAAAATCATGCTTAATTATAAACAATCACTATGCTATTTAAGTTTCCAACATTTTACTATGAGTAGCAAGCGAGTCAACCTTAGACCCTAAGTCTTTTATAGCCTTATTCATTGAATGATTTTGGAATCTAAACTCATAATTTTGTTTAGTCTGAGTTACAATAAAATTCTTCATCAAAGCCTCCAGATTTAAATTTGGCTATGGAGGAGGATTGAATTGCCTTTAATTTTGAAACCCAAGAGGTTACCTAAAATTATTCTAAGAAGGCTAATTCACATTAGGCTTGTAAGAAAGATTTGGATGATTCCTCCAGCTTGGATTATAAGTATTATTATAGAGATTGTTTATCTGATTATTATCAATAAAGTTTACCTGTTCACAATCTTGAGGTGCAGAGTTTCCAAACTGACATTCATTGGCTACATGGCCAACATACCCACAAATCTCACATGCAAAAGACGGAGAAGAACCAATAGTATTGATGCTCAATTTCTCTAGTTTCTAAAATAGTGCATCAACCTTAAAAGTTAGGAGATTAAATACATCAATTTCATACATACCTGCTTTGTTTCCTAGATTGATGCCTCTCACTAGACCAAGAGTAGTGATTTTGAGCCATATCTTCAATCAGCTTATAAGACTCATCAACTATTTTATTCATTAAGGCTCCTTCTACTGTGGTATCCACAAATATACAGGTGCTGTATATTATTAACTCTAATTCAATAGAGTTATTGTATTCCTTCCTTATGCTTATTACTTTGCATTTTGGATAATTTAGTATTAATTCCCCTTGATTTAACATTGATTTTGTATCTCCTGAATAAGAGAACACCCATTGCACTGATTGAAAAATTCAGTGTGCATTGCAGGAAAAATGGGCTGCAAACAGAATTATGCTGGGCATTTTTCAGCCTGAAAATATTGGGTTCATGCTTGGGAGATGATGTTGTATGGTACGATGCAGGTGGGCTGAGCACTTGGCTACTACAGCAGGTGCTGCCTTCACTACCTAATGTGGACGAAGGAGTACTTGTAACATCCCTAATTTCATTTCTTTTATTAATAAATGTATATAAATATTTAATGTAACATCCCTAATTTTGTTACTTTTATTAATAAAGTTACATAAATATTTAATTAAGGAAATACAATTTATTAGACAATTTTTAGATATCTAAGGAAATATAATCCTTGGAAATTCTTCACCTTATATGTATGCATAGAAAATTTTTCTAAAATTAAGAAAATAAGTAAATAGAGAAAACGTAATAAGAAAAATTAGAAATAACATACTAAAGAGAGGCAAAATTCTTTGGTAAGAAAGATAAATTTTATTGTGAAGTAAGTAAGGTCTTAAAATTTTAAGAAGATTGGATTAGGGTAATTTTCCTAATTCAAGAGTTAAAAATTTCTAAGTTTAACATCTCCACCCATAAAATTGGACTTTCACCAATGGACACTTCACATAAGTTTCTAGCAAACCCATTGGATAACCCAAGCAAGAAATAAAACATAGACTTGGACTAGGATATATAAGTTGGACCGATAGCCCAAAAATTATATAAATGTGACCAAGCCCTCCAAGAAAGGTAGAATTTTATCCAAAGCAAAGGAAATGGGTAAGAATGAGCCCAAATCCAAGAGAAAAAATAAAATAAAATAAGTCATGCGATGAAATAATAGTGTAATAATAAAAAGATTAGGTCACATGGCATTAAGCCAAAAATTTAGCAAGTGGTGTGATAAAATCTATATCCTACATTCATAATTTTAGCAAGTGGTATGATAATACATGGCATTAGGACAAACCATCTATATTATACACTCATAATTTTAGCAAGTGGTATAATAATACATGGAATTAGGACAAAACATTCCTATCCTACACAAATAATTTCAGCCAAGTAAAGGAGATTCAAGGGCTAGAAACTTGCCACTTAGAAAGGCAAACCTATCATACTTGTGTGATACAAAAGAAAAAGAAAAAGAATCCCTAAATCAAAGGGACCTTGTCCCTTATCTTAAGAAAATTTTATCATGATTTTCAAAATATAAATCTTCTTTTGCTATTCATATCTTGACTAAGGGAGAGGAAGACAAGAACATGAGGTGAGTGAGGTCACTTCTCTCACAGCTAGTTTGCATAAGGTAAGTGAGGTCACTTCTCTCACAGCTCAAATAGCCTCGTTAGTCAACATCTTTAAAAACTAGCAGCTGAATCACCCCAAGGAGCTAATGCAGCCCAAGAAACTAGAGTATCCTATCTTTTGTGCAATGGACCTCATTTATTTGATAGTTATCCTTCAAATATGGTGTCAGTATGCTATATGGGGAACATGAATCGCAACAAGAACCCTTGTTCAAATACATATAACCTAAGTTGGAGACAACATTCTAATTTTTCTTGGAGTAACCACAGTGTTGGCAAGGGAATCAAATATGCCCCTCAAAGCATCAACCTAATTAGATCCTAAGTTCCTTGGAGTCATTGCTTAAAGAATATATGGCAAGAAATGATGTTATGATCCAAAGTCAAGCTGTTTCACTAAGGAATCTAGAGACCAAAGTTGGCCAGCTTGCTAACGAATCCAAGGACACTTCCAAGCAATACTGAAGTCCATAGGAGAGATGGAAAGGAGCACTGCAAGGCTATAGCACTTAGGAGTGGAAAAGTAGTGGAACCAACCTAAGTCAAGAGACAGGAGAAAAAAGATCGTACTACACCTCTGGATAAAAAGAGAATAAATAAGGGCAGGTTGAGGAGGCAAGCAAAGAGGAAGAAACCTCTGGAGCAAATGTTGTAGTTTTGCCAAAGCAAAAGTTTTAGTAGACAAGACCACCTACACAATTCCCTCAAAGATTTTAAAAGAAACAACAAAACCAACAATTTAGAAGGCTTTTGGATGTCCTCAAATAGCTACACATCAACATTCCATTGGTGGAAGCTTTGGAAAAAATGCCAAATTATGTCAAGTTTATGAAGGATATTTTGACAAAGAAAATGAGATTTGGAGAATTTGAAACTATTGCTCTAACCAGGGAATATAGTGTTGTGCAGCAAAATAAACTACCACCCAAACTTAAGGATCTAGGTAGTTTCACCATTCTGTGCTCCATTGGGAACTAGTATTTTGGCAAGGCTCTCTGCGATTTGGGTGCAAGCATTAACCTCATGCCAATGTCAATATTCAAGAAATTGGGGATTGGAGAAGCTAGGCCCATTACTATTTCATTATAACTGGTAGACAAGTCTATAACATATCCAAAAGGAAAAATAGAAGATGTCTTGGTTAAGGTGGATAAATTCATTTTTTTAGTGGATTTCATAGTGCTGGATTATGAAGCAGATGCGGAAGTACCAATCATTTTGGGAAGACCATTCTTAGCTACTGGCCAAATGTTAATCGATGTACAAAAGGGAGAACTAACAATGAAAGTGCAAGATGAGCAAATCACATTCAATGTCTTCCAATCTATGAAATTTCTAGGCGAAGTGGAGGAGTGTTTAGTCATTTTTATGATTGACTCTTTACTATCAGAGCAATTTGAGAAGTGCTATAAGGACCCACTACAAGCTGTTTTGCATGACAGCTCAGACTCAGAAGGTGAAGAAGAAGAATGGGCTTAAATAGTGGCAACATAGGGCGCTGGAAAGTAGAGATTGGTGATTGAGCCATTGGATATGTCTTCCCTGGAATTGAAGATACCAAAGGCATCAGTAGATGAACCACCAACCTTGGAGTTGAAGCAATGCAGCCACTCTACCAGTGATTATTTTAGCACTTTTAACAGAGGAGTAAGAGAGCCAATTGGTCGTGGTGTTGAAGAAATTTAAAAGAGCTATTGGATGGACACTTTCAGATATTAAAGGCATCAGTCCCTAATTCTGTATGCATAAGATTTTATTAAAGGACAATGAAAAAGGGTCCATTGAAGCCCAAAGAAGGCTCAATCTGATAATAAAAGATGTGGTGAAGAAGGAGATCATTAAGTGGTTAGATGCTGAAATTATCTACCCAATAACATATAGCTCTTGGGTTAGTCAAGTTCAATGTGTTACAAAAAAAGGGGGCATGACTGTGGTGGAGAATGAAAACAATGAATTAATCCCAACCAAAGTCATGACCGGGTGGAGAATTTGCATGGACTATAGGAAGTTGAACAAGAGCACCAGAAATGACCATTACCCCTTTCCATTCATTGACCAAATGTTAGACAATCTCGTGGGGAAGAAATACTACTGCTTCTTGGATGGGTATTCAAGATACAACCAGACTGCCATAGCACCTGAGGACCAACACAAGACCACGTTCACGTGCCCATATGGACTTTTTCATTTTGACATATGCCATTTGGGCTATGCAATGCTGCAATCACCTTTCAAAGATGCATCATGGTAATTTTCATCAAAATGGTGGAGCAGTTTATGGAGATTTTCATGGATGCCTTTTCTATTTTTGAAAACTCTTTTGACTTGTGCTTGAGAAATCTAGTTAAAGTTCTCCAAAGGTGTGACAAGACAAACCTTGTATTGAATTGGGAAAAGTGTCAATTCATGGTGAAAGAAGGAATTGTGCTGAGACACAAAGTTTCTCAAAATGAGCTAGAAGTTGCTAAGGCCAAGGTGGAAATCATTGAGAAGCTGCCTCTTTTCACTTTGGTGAAAGGTATTAGAAGCTTTCTTGGGCATGTAAGATTTTACAGAAGGTTCATTAAAGATTTTTCCAAGATTTTTATGCCCTAGTGCAATCTACTCAAGAAAGATAGAGCATTTTGCTTTAATGAGCATTGAATGAAAGCATTCCGTGAACTTAAGGAGAAGCTAAGTACATCACTTATTATTGTGGCACCGGACTGGGCATCCCCATTTGAGCTTATGTGTGACGCAAGTGATGTAGCTTTGGGAACTGTTCTCGAAAAATGTAAGAATAAGGTGTTTCACTCCATATACTATGCTAGCAAGACACTACAAAGGGATTAATTCAATTACACTGTGATAGAGAAGGAGCTGTTGGTAGTCGTGTTTACTTTTGAAAATTTCATATGTTACCTAGTGGGCATAAAGGTGATTGTGTATACTAACTATGCTGCCATCAAACACTTATTCAAGAAGAAGGATTCAAAACCAAAACTCATCTGATGTGTGCTTCTTTTATAAGAATTCGATTTGGAAATCAAGGATAGAAAGGGAACTGAAAATTAAGTAGCTGACCATCTTTCTAGACTTGAATAAGACAGAGGAAATATAGAGGAAATCAATGAGAAGTTCCCATATAAGCAAATTTTCCTGATATCCTAAACTCATACGCCATGGTATGCTGATTACATGAATTACTTGGTGAGTGGGCTACTTCCACCAGATTTGACCTCGCAGTAGAAAAAGAAATTTTTGCATGACGTCAATTCTTACCACTGGGATGAACCATATCTCTTCAAGTAGTGTGCTGACCAGAAGATAAGGAGATGCATTTCGAAGGAAGAAATAGAGCCTATCTTGCAGCAATGCCATGCCTCACCCTATCGAGGCCACTTTGGAGGAATTCAGGCTGCAAACAAAGCACTATAAGCAGGTTTCTACTGGCCTCGTTATTTAAAGATTTCCACTCTTTTATGATGCAATGTGATAGGTGCCAAAGAGTAATAAATAAAACCATAAGACATGAAATGTCTCTAAACAATATTTTGTAAGTGGAATTGTTTGATGTATAGGGGATAGATTTCATGGGGCCATTCCCTTCGAGTTTTGGGAATCAATATATCTTGGTTGCTGTTAACTATGTCTCAAAATGGGTGAAAGCAGGAGCTTTTCCAACCAATGATACAAAGGTGGTGATAAGGTTCCTAAAAAAGAACATCTTCACCAGATTTGGAACTCCACGAGCAATTATCAGTAATGGAGGATCCCACTTCTGTAATAGACAGTTTAAAGCACTGTTGGCCAAGTATAGGTTTAAACATAAGGTGGCAACCTTATACCACCACCAAACCAGTGGACAAGTTAAAATCTTAAACAGAGAAATCAAGAGAATTCTCAAAAAAATTGTTGGCCCAACTAGAAAAGGCTGGTCTTCAAGGTTAGTTGACGCATTGTGGGCTTATCGAACAGGCTATAAAACAACTTTGGGGATTTCTCCATACAAGTTAGTATTTGGCCAAGCTTATCATTTGCCAGTAGAGCTAAAGCATTGGGCATATTGGGCAGTCAAGAACTTTAACTTAAATTTAGAAGCTGCTGGTGAACAAAGAATGCTGCAACTAAATGAATTGGATGAATTTCTTAGGTAGTCTTATGAGAACGCTAAGCTCTACAAAGAACAGACAAAGTAATGGCATGACAAGAAAATACAGACATGGGACTTTGAAGTAGGACATCAAGTCCTGTTATTCAATTCCAAATTAACATTGTTCCCTGGAAAGCTCAAGTCTCACTGGTCTGGCCCTTTTCGCATTAAACAAGTTTTTCCATTCGGAGCTGTTAAATTGGAAGAAGAAAAATCGGGGAGAACACTCAAGGAAAATGGGCAAAGGATCAAACATTATTTTGGAGGTGAAGTAGAACGTCAGCACAACTTAATTCAAATGCAAGAAGGATGAAAAGGGAAGTAGTCGGGCTAGTGATTATAAAACAAGCACTAATAGAAGGCAACCCACACTTTTGCAAATTTTCATTTCATTTTATAGTTGATAGTTAGCTTGAATTTTGATTTTGATTTTAGTTGTGTTTAAATTTCTAGGCCAAGAGGAGCATCAGACTAGAAAATGTAGTTGCAAGAATTTGCCATGAAATTTTCATAGCAAAGACAGCTCTGTAGCAACCAATGAAGAAAAAGAATTGCCATGAAATTGTTGTAGCATGAAGTAAAGAGTACTTCTCTAGAACGTTGATGATTGGAACTGGAGCACGAAGACCACACTAGATGAAGTTGAGCTGGGAAGAAATTAAATGAGCAATCCTATAAAAAAAAGAGTGGGAAAAAATAAAAGGTACCCTATACATCACAAAGCCCCATTTTCCCTTTGAAAACTTCAGAGTGCTCATTGTAACATCCCTAATTTCGTTTCATGTATTAATAAAAGTACAAAAGTATTCAAAGTAACATCCCTAAATTCATTTATGGATAAACATACATAAATATTTAAGGAAATAAAATTTATTAGACAATTTTTAGATACCTAAGGAAATATAATCCTTAGAAATTCTTCAACTTACGTGTATGTATAGAAATGTTCTAACATTAATGGAATAGGTAAAGAGAGAAAATCTAAGAGGAGGAATAGGTAAAGAGAGAAAACCTACGAGGAAATACTAGAAATAAACATGCCAAAGAAAGTTGAAATTCTTGGATAAGGAAGATAAATTTTTGTGAAGTAAGTAAAGGTCTTAAAATTTCAAGAAGATTGGATTAGGGTAATTTTTCCTAATTTAAAAGTTAAAGTTACTAAGTTTAGTATCTCACCCATAAATTGGGCTTTCACTTATGGACAATTCATATTGAGGTTTTCTACTTAACATAATTTTTTTTAGCAAGCCCATTGGATAACCTAAGCAAGAAATAAAACATAGACTTGGACTAGGATATAGAAATTGGACCGGTAGCCCAAAAATCATGAAAATGTGACCAAGCCCATTATAAAATGTAGAATTTTAACCAAAGTAAAGAAAATGGACAAGAGTGAGCCCAATTCCAATAGGAAAAATAAAATAAAGTGATAAGATAATGGTGTAATCAAGATAAGGTGAAATGGCATTAAGACAAAAATTTAGCAAGTGGTATGATAATACAATGCTTTAGGACAAAACATCTATATCCTACACTCATAATTTTAGCAAGTGGTATGATAATACATAGCATTAGGACAAAACATTTCTATCCCACAAAAATAATTTCAACCAAATAATGGAGATTGAAGGGCTAGAAATTTGCCACTTAAAAAGGCAAACTTATCATAATTGATTAAGACAAAAGAAAAAGTAAATGAATCCCTAAATCAAAGGGACCTTGTCCCATATCTTAAGAACATATTATCATAATTTTCAAAATACAAATCTCCTTTTCCTATGCATATCTTGACTAAGGAAGAGGAAGACAAGAACATAAGTTGTTTGTTTTCTAAAAATTCAACCAAGTGTAACCTAATTGTGATAAGGTAGACCCATGATCATGAAAGGTGAATTATTTGGTGGTATATATAAGAAAAACCACCCTTACAACATTAGAATTTCGTCCAAGTGAGGGAGAGGAAAAATAGAAGCAAGGTAGAGTGAGGAAAGGAGAGGAAGAAAGGAAGAAAGAGGAAGGAGAAGTCTAGGGGACTAAGTGCTCCAAGTAAGTTTAACAATATTTCTTTTTGAAGAAAATTTTTGAAACTTGTAATATTTATATGGTATTTTGATCTTAGAACTTTGATGATTGGTCATGGATGTTGCTATATCATGTTACATATTATGTATGTTTGAATACTTAGGTTGGTGTAGATAGTTCTGCATGGGTATAGCTATGGGTGGCAGAATTTTAAGCTTCTGTGTTTTAATTTCTGGGAACATTCTATAGGGAATCTAAACCAATGGTTAACAAAACAAATGTAGATTTATGTCTCATGTGGGTATGACGTTTTCTGCTTGACGTGACTCTGATTCCTGCTGTCTGATGGAGCATGTTCTTGCTGGATTTTTGGGGCAACGTTGGGCATGTTTTCTGCTGCATTTTGGGGCAGGTTTTCTGCTGCATTTTGGTGGAGCAATATGGCTTGAATATGCTGGATGTGGGGCAAGGTTAGGTGGTGTTTTCAGCTGCATTTTGGGAGCAAGGATGGGTGTAATTCCAGTTTGCATTTCCTACGTGCATGTGTGTCTTTAATCCACCCAAAGCTGCTGGTTTCTTTTTTGTTTTTATTTTTTTTGGGTTTAACTCCTCACATGCATGCATGGGTGTATATTATGATATGCACCTATATATATATACACGTAAAGCTTTTATTCTTGCATGTGTAAATATATATATATTATAATGTGTATGGTGGAAGTGAGAGGAAATATATATATATATATATATATATATATATATATATGTAGTGTGTAGTGTATCACATAATGCTTCTTCCTTCCTTATTAATTTCCTAATCCTAAATTAGTAGCATCCTAAGGAATATATTTGTATCATATTCCTCTCATTTATGCTCTAAAAATATTTTATTTATATTACTTCTAACCATGAAATGGTACCACATTTTTTTGTAAAGATTTTTATTGTCATAAACTATCCATTTTAGTCCTTGTTCATATATGTATTAATTGATCACTAATCCTAGATTAGTAATGTCTAAAAAGATGTATTTATGTTATCTCTCCATCCATTATAATCCTAAGAATTTTTATTTATGTGATTCAACATTAACTATGTCACTTATTTTATACTTGCTTTAAAATCATATAACTAAGCATCTTAATCACTTGTCATATGTGTTTTCTACTTATCCTTAAATTTATCTAACTTTATTAGAGGCTTAGGATGTTACATTTTTTGTGAACTTTAAGCATATTTTCAGTAAAATAATGACTCTATTCAGTATTGCCTTTGATATTCAAATTGAGCATTGCATTTCTTAAATTTCTACTGTTGAATGACCCTTAATAGTAGAGTGCTGGAACTGACATTTAACTTGGAAGGGTAAGTGGAGGTTAAACTATGTTTGAATGTTGCGGGTTGGTGAAAAACCAATGCACAACTAATATAGGTATATATAGTTGTCTCGTATGGCCCAATAGTTTTAGAGCATCAACTGTAGTTCTCTAGTTTGGACTTGTATAGGAATGTATGAAACTAACCTCAAGAATGAAAAGGAATGGTAGTTCTGGAAGGAACCCATTAAAAATGTAAAACTAGTTATTAGAGCATTTACTGCAGCAAAGTTAGAGCAAAACGAGTGCACAGAGTTCATGACAACCCTAAAGAAAACCTAGTTGTCATTATTATATGATTTTCTTTTGTTAACCTAGTGTGTCACAAAATATCATTTTAGAATTACTTATTCTGTTTCTTATCTTATTTGTGCTGGAATCCAATTTTTCTTTACTACCAACATTTTTTGTTGCAGCATTCACGGGTCAATCTACTATAAGTGATTTTTGGTTACAATTCCTCGTTGGACGATACTCACTCATCATTGTATTTCTTGGTTGCGATATGTGCACTTGCGTGTTATATTGTTTATATTGCACATATACATTTCATAGCAACATATATGAGTCCATTGTACAATGTATGGACTATAAAACATTTTTCCAACCCATGGTGTGGGCATAATCTGAGAAGCTCTTCAAATCCTTTCCAAGCTTCATATAATGACTTGCCATCTTTTTGTGCAAAAGTAGTAATTTGATTTCGAAGATAGGCTATCTTACTTATGGGGAAATACTTGGATAGAAAGGCTTATGAAAGTAGCTGCCAAGTGGTTATAGACCCTGATGGAAGAGATTGCAACCATGCTTAGGCCTTGTCCCACAAACAGAATGGGAACAACCTTAGCCAGATACTCCATTCAACTTCAATGCATCACAGCATTCCAGAAAAACTAATATACGGAGATTTAGGTCTTCAATAGGGGACCCTTCAAACTGATTTTGCTGAACCATTTAAAAAAGTGATGGCTTCAACTCAAAGTTATTAGCCTCTATAACAAGTCTAATGTTACTAGGATTCAAACCATGAGTATCTGGGGCGATAAATGTAACAACTCCATTTTCGTATAATTTTTTTTAAAATACCATGAAGTTATTACCTTGTTACAACTTAACTCAAAATAACATTTATTTAATTTATACAATACAGAGTTTACATACATATCATTAATCAATAACATTCGTACAAAAGTCTAACACATATATAATTACATCTTATTCATCCCTATTGACCAGTTCCAGAGATACGGGTGCAGGTGGTTGCACCTTTACCAAGATCTTAGTCAACTTGTCCATAGACACCATATATATTACTTGGATTAGCTCAAAATAGAGTAACTCGATCCAACATACGCTAAAACCCAGTGCCATAGAGAAAATCTGCATAATTATTCTTCTGAACATGACATGGAAATATAGTGAGAATTAAATCCCAGTAAGTTCAACAATAAATCATCATCAATATAGCTCTTCACGTCATGTTCAGCTGTATAAACTACAGCAAATATCTTTGGTCACATGAATGCACTATATCTATGCACATGAGAATCGTACAATAATGACATGTATGATAGGATTAAATATTTTCAGAATATCATATGATGACTATCAATTTATTTTCATATCAAGCTACCCCGGTCAGGGTGAGTATTTTTTACTCTCCGGTACGGGCTTTTCTCGCTCTATCCGACATGGCCCACTTTCTCTTTCTTTTCTCATTAACATGATCATAACCGTTGGTAGGGCATCCCCTACTGGTGCACCACACGGATTACCATGTGACCGTGCTCATTTCTTTTCTTTTCACAATGATAGCCAAAAATATACTTTCAATAACAAGTATTTTCATCACAATATAACTATTACCAAAAATTATTGGTAATCATGCCATGAACATAACCATTTCAACTATCACTTTATAAAATATTTCCATGTCAAAATTTCACACTTAAGATGGTAAGAAGTTCATACAATGGCAATGGCTATGGCATATACTAGTCATTTATTATTTTCATTTATAAGATTCTTTTTTTTAAATATTAATTTTATTTCTTTATTTTGTTGATGCAAGTTTTCATCCTATCTAACATTCTCTTACTAAACAGAGCATAGCTCCCATAATTTAACTCCGATGTAGGAGATCTTGGTGTCAATTTCAAGCTAAAACAATTATCTAAAACTATTATGTTGAACAGTTTAGTGAAATATTAAGAAATCAAGATGATATTACTCCCTCAAAATACAAATTATTTCTTCTCAAATAGGTTCTGACCTCTACCTACTAATCTGTCCATATCTCCCTCATAAGAATTCCAAATTAAGTTATTCCAGTAGCTACAAATCTGTGACACATATAGAAATAATGTTTATGTTAATCATTTATTTTAATTCCCTACATAATATTCCCAGAAATTAAAACACAAAAGCTATCATAAATTATTCTTCCCAGATTAACCAATTTCTGACCACTGCTTACTAATCGGACCATATCTACCTCATACGGACTCTAAATTGAGTGATTCCAGTGGATAAAAATCCGTAGCACATATCTCTATAATTCTTATGTTAACCATATATTTTAATTCCATACAAAAAATTTCCAAAAATTAAAACACAGAAGCTATCCTAACATATTCTTCCCTGATTAACCATTTTCTGACCACTGCTTACTAATCGGACCATATCTACCTCATACAGACTTTAAATTGAGTGATTCCAATGGCTAAAAATCTGTGACACATATATAGATAATTCTTATGTTAACCATTTATTTGAATTACCTATAGAATGTTCCCAGAAATTAAAATACAGAAGCTATCCTAACATGTTCTTCCCTGATTAACCATTTTTTGAACATGGCTTACTAATCAGACCATATCTACCTCATACGGACTCCAAATTGAGTGATTCCAATGGCTAAAAATCTGTGAGATATAGATATACATTTTTTATATTAACCATGTCTTTAAATTCCTTACTGATTCTTCCCAGAAATTTATAAGCAGAAGCTAAAACTTTTGCCACCCATAGCCATACCTATGCAAAACTATCTACACCAGCCTAAGTATTCAAACATACATAATATGTAACATGATATAGCAACATCCATGACCAATCATCAAAGTTCTAAGATCAAAATCTCATATAAATATTATAAGTTTCAAAAGTTTTCTTCAAAAAAAAAATTGTTAAACTAACCTGGAGCACTTAGTCCTCTAGACTTCTCCTTCCTCTTTCTTCCTTTCTTCCTCTCCTTTCTTCACTTTACCTTGCTTCTATTTTTCCTCTCCCTCACTTGGACGGAAATTATAATGTTGTAAGGGTGGGTTTTGCTTAAATAGACCATCAAATAATTCAACTTTCATGATCATGGGTCTACCTTATCACAATTAGGATACACATGGTTGAATTTTTGGAAAACAAACAACTTATGTTCATGTCTTCCTTTTCCTTAATCAAGATATGCATAGAAAAATGAGATTTGTATTTTTAAAATTATGATAATATGTTTCTAAGATAAGGGACAAGGTCCCTTTGACTTAGGGATTCTTTTTCTTTTTCTTTTTTCTTAATCAATTATGATAGGTTTTCCTTTTTAGGTGGCAAATTTCTAGCCCTTGAATCTCCATTATTTGGTTGAAATTATTTGTATGGGATAGGATTGTTTTGTCCTAATGTCATGTATTATCATACCACTTGCTAAATTATAAGTGTAGGATATAGATGTTTTGTCCTAAAGCCTTGTATTATCATACCACTTGCTAAAATTATGAATGTAGGATATCTCACCACTTGCTAAATTTTTGTCTTAATGACATGTCACCTAATTTTGATTACACCATTATTTTATCACTTTACTTTTATTTTTATTTTTATTTTTGCTCTTGGGTTTGGGCTCATTCTTACCCATTTTCTTTACTTTGGTTAAAATTCTACCTTTCATAATGGGTTTGGTCACATTTTCATGATTTTTGGGCTATCGGTCCAATTTCTATATCCTAGTCCAAGTCTATGTTTTATTTCTTCATTGGGCTATCCTATTGGCTTGCTAAAAATTCATGTGAAGTAGAAAAACTCTATATGAATTGTCCATAAGTGAAAGCCCAATTTATAGGTGGAGATACTAAACTTAGTAACTTTTGCTCTTAAATTAGGAAAAATTACCCTAATCCAATATTCTTGAAATTTTAATACCTTTACTTACTTCACAAAAATTTATCTTCCTTACCTAAGAATTTCACCTTTCTTTAGCATGTTTATTTCTAATATTTCCTCTTAAGTTTTCTTTATTTACCTATTCCATTAATATTAGAACATTTCTATACATACACGTAAGGTGAAGAATTTTTAAGGATTATATTTCCTTAGATATCTAAAAATTGTCTAATAAATTTTATTTCCTTAATTAACTATTTATATACCTTTATCAATAAAAGAAATCAAATTATGGATGTGTACTTTGAATACTTTTGTACTTTTATTAATACATAAAATGAAATTAGGGATGTTACAATAAAGTCTTTAAGAGATCGATTTTCTCAGTCTACCATGGTAGGTGGTGCAAGATTTTGCTACTTTCTTCTTCTTCTCCTTCGTAAAGTGCGTTCAATTTCCATATTTAACTCAATAATATTTTCGCGACTTCTTCACATAAAATAGTTGCACACCTATGAAAAAAGAAAAGAGACAAAAATCGGCTAGATAAAATATGGAGAAAAAGAAAAAGAAAAAGGATATAGTCTAGTTATTTCACAAAGTAACTAATATTGATACATTTGATCCCCAGCAACGATGCCAAAAACTTATTCATAGCTATAGCTTGTCTGGCAAGTATGGGTCGTATCCCACAGAGACCAATGACCAATTACTAGTATTTTATGAATTAAGTTATCTAAATCAATAGAATTTGATAGAGAGAAATCACAATTAATCAAACAAGGTAATCAATTATCAAAAGCCTAGGGATAAGGTTTACGACACTTATTATATTCAACAATCAATATATACCTCTAATTCTAATTATCTGAGTAATTAGGGATGGTTTAGCATTAATTCATTAATAACCTCTTTCAAGTGTTACTAACTGCACCTAGGTTAATTTAATTGCCTACTTTCGTGGTTCTTAGTTTAACCTAAGACCATTAAGTTTTGTACTAACCATGTGATTCAATTTATAGGGGTTCTCGCACCTACCAATTGATTCAATTCCTAGACGACCTTAAACTACTTTTGTGATTAAGAGACCCCTAATTAACTATTAAGTTTCGGCATTAACTTTCACCTCTCAGTCCATCATTTAATAACCTATGATGTGATAAAATGGTGATCAAGCATTCTATTAACTCGCATACATGTGCATAATAGTTAATTCAAATTAACCATAGAAAATCACAATTAGGGTTTCACAATTTCAATCAATTTAGTATCGTTATATCATAAGGGGGTTTACCAAAACCCTAGATCAGAATCTACTCATGCATAATTGAAATATAACTTAAAGACAATTTCATTATGTAAATCATAATGTTTAATACAATTCAAAGAGAAAGGAGTAGAAGTAGAACTAAATATAAAGGTAGAAAGATAAAACTAGTGCAGAAGTAGTGATGAAATAAGATACAATCCATGTTTTGATGTCTAATCCAATCTTAAATGTAAAAAGAACTAAAATCCTACTCTAAAATCTAAGCCTATAGTGTTTCCTGAGCCTAAATTACGTCTCTAAGCGTCTGTATCTATTTCCCATCAAGTTTCCACCTATACATACTCTTTGCTTCATCAAAACCATAAAATTTCACGTTATGTAAGGACACGAAGCACAGTCGTGGTCTAAGACACAGGCTGGCCGTGCTTTAGTCTAGAATCTAGGAATTTGCTTCAATTTTTGCACAGAACACTGCCAGGGTAGGTTAAATTAAGGAAGAATTTTAAGAGATTATGTTGAAATTCAAAAGGAACACTCTTGCAACCATAATTCCATAGCGTTGATTTTTACCATTCCTTGCCTAAGCATTATTGCATGAATGATGTATGCATTTTGCACTAATATATGTTGGATAAATAATTTGAGATATTGAAATGAGTTATTTGAGCTACATGGTATTAGTGACAGGTATGATTGGTATCTGCTTATTGTGATGATGATTGAGAAAAATGATAATATGCATATGGCTAAATATGAGAAAGAGAATGGTATATAATTATCGGAACGACCCTTGCAGGAGCACAGTGACCAGGGTGGGTAGCATGCCTTCTGTGATAGTGGTGAATAGGGGACATGCTATTAGCATTGACTGAGCCGAAGGGGAGTATAACCACTCGGACCTTGTAAGAGTGGTTTGTGAGTAGTGGTGGGTGTAACATCCCTAATTTTGTTTCATGTATTCATGAAAGTACAAAAGTATTCAAAGTAACATCCATAATTTCATTTCTTTTATTGATAAAGGCACATAAATATTTAATTAAGGAAATAAAATTTATAAGACAATTTTTAGATATCTAAGGAAATATAATCCTTAGAAATTCTTCACCTTACGTGTATGTATAGAAATGTTCTAATATTAATGGAATAGGTAAAGAAAGAAAACCTAAGAGGAAATATTAGAAATAAACATGATAAAGAAATGTGAAATTCTTAGGTAAGGAAGATAATTTTTTGTGAAGTAAGTAAAGGTCTTAAAATTTCAAGAAGATCGGATTAGGGTAATTTTTCTTAATTTAAGAGCAAAAGTTACTAAATTTAGTATCTCCACCCATAAATTGGGCTTTCACCTATGGACACTTCATATAGATTTTTTCTACTTCACATAAATTTTTAGCAAACCAATAGGATAGCCCAATGAAGAAATAAAACATAGACTTGGACTAGGATATAAAAATTGGACCGGTAGCCCAAAAATCATGAAAATGTGACCAAGCCCATTATGAAAGGTAGAATTTTAATCAAAGTAAAGAAAATGGGCAAGAATGAGCCCAAACCCAAGAGGAAAAATAAAAATAAAAATAAAAGTAAAGTGATGAAATAATGGTGTAATCAAGATTAGGTGACATGGCATTAAGACAAAAATTTAGCAAGTGGTGTGATATCCTACATTCATAATTTTAGCAAGTGGTATGATAATACAAGGCTTTAGGACAAAACATCTATATCCTACACTCATAATTTTAGCAAGTGGTATGATAATACATGGCATTAGGACAAAACATTTCCTATCCCACACAAATAATTTCAACCAAATAATGGAGATTCAAGGGCTAGAAATTTGCTACCTAAAAAGGCAAACCTATCATACTTGATTAAGACAAAATAAAAAGGAAATGAATCCCTAAATCAAAGGGGCCTTGTCCCTTATCTTAGAAACATATTATCATAATTTTCAAAATACAAATCTCCTTTTGCTATGCATATCTTGACTAAGGAAGAGGAAGACAAGAACATAAGTTATTTGTTTTCCAAAAATTCAACCAAGTGTATCCTAATTGTGATAAGGTAGACCCATGATCATGAAAGGTGAATTATTTGATGGTCTATTTAAGCAAAACCCACCCTTACAACATTAGGGTTTTCGTCCAAGTGAGGGAGAGAAAAAATAAAAGCAATGTAGAGTGAGGAAAGGAGAGGAAGAAAGGAAGAAAGAGGAAGGAGAAGTCTAGAGGACTAAGTGCTCCAGGTAAGTTTAACAATATTTCTTTTTGAAGAAAAGTTTTGAAACTTGTATTATTTATATGGGATTTTGATCTCAGAACTTTAATGATTGGTCATGGATGTTGCTATATCATGTTACATATTATGTATGCTTGAATACTTAGGTTGGTGTAGATAGTTCTGCATGGGTATGGCTATAGGTGGCAGAATTTTAAGCTACTGTTTTTAAACTTCTGGGAAGAATCAGTAAAGAATTGAAAGAAATGGTTAACATGAAAAATGTATATCTATGTCTCATAGATTTTTATCCATTGGAATCATTCAATTTAGAATTCATATGAGGTAGATATGGTCCAATTTGTAAGCAAAGGTCAGAAAATGGTTAATCAGGGAGGAATATATTAGGTTAGCTTCTGTGTTTGAATTTTTGAGAACATTATATAGGGAATCTAAACAAATGGTTAAGATAAAAAATTTATATCTATGTCTAACGAAATTTTAGCCACTGGAATCATTCAATTTAGAGTTCATATGAGGCAGATATGGTCCGATTTGTAAGCAAAGGTCAGAAAATGGTTAATCAGGGAGGAATATGTTAGGATAGCTTCTATATTTTAATTTATGGGAACATTCTGTAGGGAATTAAAATAAATGGTTAACCTATGAATTATAGCCATATGTGTCACGGATTTTTAGCCACTGGAATCACTTAATTTGGAATTTTTATGAGAGAGATACTGATCAATTAGTAGGCAGAGGTCAGAACCTATCTAAGAAGAAATAACCTGTACATTGAGGGAGTAATATCACCTTGATTTCTTAATATTTCACTACACTATTCAACATAATAGTTTTGGATAAATTTTTCGTCTTGAAATTGACACCAAGATCACCTACATCGAAGTTAAATTGAGGGAGTTATGCTCTGATTAGTAAGAGAATGTTAGATAGGATGAAAACCTGCATCAAAAAAATAAAGAAATAAAATTAATATTTAAAAAAAAAGAATCTTATAAATGAAAATAATAAATGACTAGTATGTGCCATAGCCATTGCCATTGTATGAACTTCTTACCATCTTAAGTGTGAAATTTTGACATGGAAATATTTTATAAATTGATATTTGAAATGGTTATATTCATGGCATGATTACCAATGATTTTTGGTAATAGTTATATTTTGTTGAACATACTTGCTATTGAAAGCATATTTTTGGCTATCATTGTGAAAAGAAAAGAAATGAGCACGGTCACATGGCAATTCGTGTGGTGCACCAGTAGGGGATGCCCTACCAACGATTATGATCATGTTAATGTGAAAAGAAAGAGAAAGTGGGCCATGTCGGACGGAGCGAGAAAAGCCTGTACTGGAGAGTAGAAAATACTCACCTTGACCGGGATAGCTTGATATAAGAATAAATTGATAGTCATCATATGACATTCTGAAAATAGTTAACCCTGTCATACATGTTATTATTGTAGGATTCTCATGTGCATAGATATAGTGCATTCATGTGACCAAAGTTATTTGCTGTAGTTTATACAGCTGAACATGACGTGATGAGCTATATTGATGATGATTTATTATTGAATTTATTGGGATTTAATTCTCACGATATTTCCATATTATGTTTAGAAAATTAATTATGCAGTTTTTTCTATGGCTCTGGCTTTTAGTGCACGTTGGATCGAGTACTTTATGTTGAACAGATCCCAGAAGCCAATAAAATGTTTGTGGTCGAGTTGGCTTAGATCTCGGTGAAGGTTCAACCACCCGCACCTGTATCTCTGAAATTGGTCAACCAGAATAAATGAGATGTATATTTTTATGTGTTTGATATGTTGTACGTATGTTTTGATTAATGACATGTATGTAAACTCTGTATTGTATAAATTAAATAAATGTTATTTTGAGTTAAGTTGTAACGAGGTAATAACTTCATGTTATTTAAAAAAAAATTAGATACTTAAATGGAGTTGTTACAGTGGGGAATGAATCACAATATCTTGTTACTGAGTCTGACCTTGTAATAGTGGTTTATGAGTATAGGGGGTGAATAGCTCACGTTGCCATGTTATTGTGACAAAGATAAATGAAAGAGTAAGCAAACATTATGTATAATTATCTATAATAACATTAATTGTGCTGAACATGGGATAATTATGTATAATTCTCATGATATATGTATTTATTATGCATATGTTTGACATGGCTGACAGTTTTGTAGCATATATAGCTGGACACAATACTATGAGAATTTCTTACTATATACTTTGATTATTGTCAAACCTATTGGGAAATTATGTTCTCATTATTGTTTGATATTATGTACAGATAAAAGTAGATGAATTGCCAGTTTTTGCATTCCCTTAATCATAGAGATTCACTAGGTAGGAATAGCCTACCTAGGGTAGATTTCTATTATTCAAGACCTAATAGTGTTGAATTTGTTAAAGATTCTGGCACATGTAGCTCCTCCTTCACCCCTTTCACTTAAGGAGCAACATGTCAGATAAGTTGATATTTGTAGTGATGTTTCTATATATTAAATAGTAGCATAAATGAACTGACTGCCAATGTAGAACATTATTCCAATAATAATGAAATGTTATCTATTTTGGATGTATATCTATTTAATGATTCTTTTATTTATTAGTTTTGACCTACGGGACGAATGAGGCTTTAATGGCTAATTTAAAAAGGGGCAACTCTATTAGTATAAATCAATCAAAGTCCATAATAAGAATGATAATAAAAAACATGGGTTGTGACACCTTTCTTTTGAACTCTTAATTAAGATGAAGCTAGTAAAGTGTAATCCTCTAATTGAACATATCCTTGTTATTTAATTTCCTCTAAAATTCTTAGGTGTACATATTCTTTATTTTTAATTCCTCTCTTAAATCTATTAGGGGTAATTAATTCGATTCTATCTCCTAAAATTTATTCCCATTCTAATTCCTTAGAAATAATTTCTATAAAATACTTGATAAGTAAGAATTTGTGCAGATGTTATAACTCTCCCTTCCTAAAAGTAAATTGTGTCCTCAAAATTTAGAGATTACCTTATTCAAACAAGTATGGATATTTATCTCTCATAAAATCTTCTATTTCCCATATAGCTTCTTCTGTAGTCAGTTTTTTCCAAAGCACTTTAACCAATGGGAGGCTCTTGCTCCTTAGTTTCTTCATATTTGTGTCAGCAATAGCTATAGCTAGTAACTGATAAGTTAGTTTTATTTCACTTGCCCTAGTTCTTTCTTTATATTGTGTGAATGGTTTAAAAGGTGTTTTCATAATGGGGATATATGAAAAACATAATGGACGTTAGATAGGTCAAGTGGAAGTGCAATTTGATAGGCTGATGGACTAATCTCTTTTCAAAATTGGGTAAAGACCCAAGAATCAAGGGCTAAATTTCTTTACTTTGAGGGTTCTTCCAACACCAATGGTAGGGGAGATTTTCAAGAATACATGGTTTCATTCTTCAAATTTCAAAGGCTTTCTTCTTTTATCATAATAATTCTTTCACTGACTTTGAGCCACACACATTTTATCTTGGATCATATTGTAACGACCATTTTTTTAATACAATTACCACATTCCAACATTAAATAATGCACATACATAAATGTAGCTCATAATGTATTATCATCATAGTAAAAGGGCCACATTAGTGGTTATGATTTATACATGAGTCACATAATTACATTAACTTAACATAAGTCCCTATACAGCATATCACCCCTAGGGTATAAAGGTTGGAGGAGGTGGTGTTGTCATCAAAATCTCCACAACATTAACCACATAATGTTCAACTGACCCAAATAAGGTATTTCCATCGTTTGGAACTCTTAAGCAACGATAGGAACTCTACCGGTGTCTCAATTACCTTTATCTGAACATAACACCAAACTTTAATGAGAACAGAGTCTCAATAGGTTCAACATTAACATCATATTATAAGTAAAATCACAATGTTATGTCCAATTGTATAGACTATAGAAAACATCAATCTTTTGTGATAAAAGTCATAATAATTGCAAATACATGATTAACATAGTATAGTCACATGCTCAACAATTACAGATATCATATACAGTGCTTTTATGCATGGAGGCTAATCATCTATAGCCATGAGGTTCAACAAACAGTGACTAATCGTCTATAGCCACATTTTCACACTCAGTGACTAATCGTCTATAGCCACGAGTTCAACAAGTAGTGGCTAATTGTCTGTAGCCACATATCTCAACCCTGAGCAATTAATCGTCTGTAGTTACAAGGTCAACAAGTAGTGACTAATCGTTTGTAGCCATATCTCAACCCTCAGTGACTAATTGTTTGTAGCCACGAGGTCAACAAGTAGTGATTAATCGTTTGTAACCACATCTTAACCCTCAGTGACTAATTGTCTGTAGCCACGAGGTCAACACACATTGACTAATCGTTTGTAACCACATATCAACCCTCAGTGACTAATCGTCTGTAGCCACGAGGTCAACACACATTGACTAATCGTTTGTAGCCACATCTCAACCCTCAGTGACTAATCATCTGTAGCCACGAGGTCAACATACAGTGACTAATTGTCTGTAGCCACATCTCAACCCTTAGTGACTAATCGTCTCTAGACACAAGTTCAACCATATACATTAACATGATATAACCATGTATACATCAAACAACTCACCTTTATTATCATGCTTGCCACCCATAATCATCTTCGTCTCTTGATATAATCACTATTTAATAACCCCTCTATCGTCATATAGTAATGTACATATCATATTCTTTAATCATCATGACCATCACAATAGGATTATGCGTTAACCAAGTATGTCACTAATATCATACATAATATCATCACCACATTATTTAACAAATATGTATTAATACACTTACCATCATGTAACAAGGTATACATTATATTTTCTAATCCTTATGCATTGATATACTAGCATAGGCATCAAATCAAGATGCATTTCATCCATACATTGCACATATATCTCATATGCAATTCAGTTACATATATATATATCATAATAAAAGGATGGAATTAACACTATAATGCATTATACATATATCTCCTATGCAATTCACTTACATATGTCTCATCAATACATAACAAATTCACTTGCATAGGTCATAGTAATATGTAGTTTTATCCATACATTAAACATACATCTCATTAATATGCAATATGTGATTTAATTTCTCATAATAAAAGGATGGAATTTACACTACAATGCATCATTAACAAGCTAATTATTTGTATTTTGGTTCCCCTTGACATCATCCATTCATTGGAGTTCATTTAGAGCCTTCAAAATGCAAAACAGGGCAATTTCAGCCTAAAGAACAACCTTGCCATGTCACCAAGCACGTCCATGCTCAAAGTTGTGCTCGAAAAATCACAAAACAGCCAAAAACACGTCTATGCTTCGGGTTTTCCTGCATTCCAGATTTTCGTCCAGCCAGACCTTCTATCACTAAAAAGAACATAACTCCCTCATTTTAACTCTACTTAATGTGATTTTGATGTCTATGGACATATAAGACAATTATCTGCAACTTTTATGTTTACTAGTTTAACAAATTAGAAATATAAATAGGTGAAAAAAGTGGTTGAAAACAACGTCACGATTCTATACGTTAGATCTGACCTTTCTTCACTCATCAGGGTATATCTCTTTCATTTAAGATCCGATGAAGGTGATTCCAGAGGCATTAGAAATCTAAGAAACAAGGATACAACTCATGTGTTGAACAAATTTATAAATTCGACAAAAACCAAAAACCCTAGAACCAACCATTCAAAGCATTGATTTTCACTTTTTTCAATCCAATTTCAGCAAACACATGTATAATCTATGCATATAAACTCTCACTTTTCATGGCTAAGCATAAATATCCATCATGCATCATCAAAATAGGATATTTACAACAGCCAAACACACATCCATGCTTCGGGTTTTAGTATATTCCATATTTTTGTCCAGCTAGACCTTCTATCACTAAAAAGAATATAACTCCCTCATTTTAACTCTACTTAAGGTGATTTTGATGTATATGGACATATAAGACAATTATCTACAACTTTTATGTTTACTATTTTAACAAATTAGAAATATAAATAGGTGAAAAAAGTGGTTGAAAACAACGTCGCGATTCTATACGTTAGATTTGACCTTTCTTCACTCATCAGGGTATATCTCTTTCATTTAAGATCCGATTAAGGTGATTCCAGAGGCATTAGAAAGCTAAGAAACAGGGATACAACTCATGTGTTGAACAAATTTATAAATTTGACAAAAATTAAAACCCCAGAACCAATAATTCAGAGTATCAATTTTCACCCTTTTCAAGCCAATTTCAGCAAACACATGTATAATATATGCATCCAAACTCTCACTTTTCATGGCTAAGCATAAATATCCATCATGCATCATCAAAATAGAATATTTGCAACAATTTTAGATAATTCAAAATACATGAAATTCCATGGAAAGCTTAATGTTAAACCTACCAAAACTAAAGATTCGTTTTATTCTCAAACCTTCCTTGGATTTCCTCCTCTTGATCACTTCTCTCTCTTTCCTTTCTCTATAAATTCCTTAGATCTTCACCTTGCTTCCTTTCTCTCTCCTCTCTCTCTATCTTCTTTTCCTTCCTCTTCTTCTCTCTACCTCTCTCTCTCTTCTCTTCTCCCCTTGCCATTACCTCTCTTTCTCCTTGATATTTTTCCCCTTTTGGTCAACTTCCTCTCCAAGTCAAGGATACGATTATTTAATCCAAGCTTCTCCAACAAGCCATCCCTCTCCCCTCTTAGTCTACTTCTCCTCCAAGTCAAGGGAAAAGATTATTTAATTCCAAGTTTCTCCAACAAGCCAACCCTTCCCTAACTAATGCACCCCAAATGCTTAACAATAACAAGACTACCACTCCATTACATTCCAACTAGACCCTTGATTAACGCCTTGTTTGACTTCCTCAAGTTCTCCAAATGCTTTAATTCCTCTTTTAGGAAGATACTAATAGGCTTTAAAGTCACATTCAAAGGCATATCTCTAACTCATTTCTTAATATTCGGTTCTAGCCCCAAAGAATTAAGGAATTACAATTTCTTCCCTTCACCATTACCAATTATTATATATATATATATATATATATATATATAATTTGGGATGTTACATATATAAATTTTTTCAGAGGTTTGCTATACCAAATCAGGATACAATAGCTTTCTTTTTCTTACCATGAACTAACAAAGAGAAGATCTACTTTTCATACCATACAATGGTTTGTAAGGTGCAATACCCATACTTGAATGGTAACTATTATTGCGGGCAAATTCTACAAAGGATAAATATTTATCCCATCCATTGGCTTGTTCCATCGCACATGTCCTTAATACATCCTCCAAAGTTTGAATTGTTCTCTTTATCTGACCATAAGTCTGAGGATGATACACCATTCTAAAATGTAACTTAGTGCTAATTGGCTCTTGTAATGATTTCAAAAATTAAGAGGTAAGCCTAGGATCTTTATATGAAACTATGCTAAAGGGAATTCCATGTAACCAAATAATATATTATACATACAGTTAGGCTAGCTTATCCAAGGATTAACTGATCTAGATGGGCAGAAAGTATGTAGACTTGGTTATTGGTGGGTACTGTCACGGGTACACCAAATATAATACCTTACCTCCTAACTAACCTGTAGTAGTGGTATTAATTTTTGTGAATAAGAAAGGAAGAAATTGAATGCTAAAAGTAAATTAATAAAGTAAAAAGTGAATTATTGCAAATAATAAAGTAGAGTGACTAATAATGAAAGCATTAGTTTCGGTTGATATCCACCATCAAGGAATCGCATTGATCATTGACAACATAATCAATCTTAAATGGAGTATCTACCATTGGGATTATGTCCCTGATCCTCTTTAAGTTTTGTAATTGATGATGATTGGCTTAACTAACCCTAATTAACAAGTAATCCTTTAGTAAATCGGTAAAGTATAACTTATTAACCGCATGAACAATTAGAGAAATGAGTAGAGCTAAACAAACATAGACACATAGGCTATATTTAATTTAGTTAACTATTCATCATAAGTTCAATAATTTATAATCCAAAATCATTGATCCTATTTGATTCTTGAATCACAATAATGAAAACTTTGTTCAAAACATAATTCAGTAGTAGACTGAAACAATAAAATCACTAGTGTGCACCTTAGATATCAATTGAAACAATCATGGGAATAAGAATAGATGAATAATGAATACTCAATTAAAAATTAACATAATAAACTCAAATCAATATCTCAAAATACATAAAAGATCCTTGAGGTTTCAATCTTCCTCAACCAATAAAAATAAACTAGCCACGCAGGGCCATAACAAAAACTAGAGAAGAAGAAGAAGAAGAAACTTGAGAAATTGATCCTTAAATCCTTGGATGGATTGGATTCCTCCTTTCATGCTTGATTTCACTTTTATTTATAGGTTGAGAGAATCCTAAATGAAGTAGGATTAATTCTAGGGTGGTTTCTAGGATTTTGGGCTTTAATTAGAGTCAAAAGGGCTAAAAGTCACATTTTTCCTTTTTGTAGTGGTTGTGGATGTCGTAGCACTCTATGGCAATGCCACGAGACTCAATTTTTTGGGCATCGATCCCAGCGGTGCTATGTGCTTTTGTGCATGCACTACCGCAGAACCCAAGGCCAACACCCTGGTGCTCTAAACTTAGGCTCGCCATCTCTACAGCGCTAAGTTATAGGTGTCGTGTAGCTTGGATTTCATCAGAATTTTGAAAGGTGGTAAACATAAATGTTGTAGCCATGTCTATTATCTTTTCATAGCCACTCGAATCACCTTAATCAGAACTAAACTATGGGATATATATCCAAATTTGTGACCAAAGGTTAGGATTCATCCTACTGCACTGAGATTCTAAATTTCAAGCTCTATAATGCTTTGAAATCTCCTAACTTTGACAAAGTACTCAACATAAAATTTGTAGATTATTGTCTTATCTTTTTCTAGCCACTTGAATAATTTTTATTGGAGTTCATATATGGGAGATATGGTTTAATTCGTGACAGCTGCAATTCAGCATTTTTCCATGAATTTCTTATCATTTTCTACTTTTTTCTTGTTCTTTGGTTCCTACAACACAAAACACAAAACTAAGCTAATTCGTAATCATATTTAACTTAAATTAAACAAAAATTAAGTTCAAGGGTATTAAATTCAAGCTTAGTTATAAACACATCAAATACACCGACACTCAACCTTTTGCTTGTTCTCGAGAAAAATAATTTCTAATAAGGAAAACAAAAATCAATATATGTAGTGAGTGTTAAGCTTACCATGCTTTTGCTTCATAACATGAAAATATGCTCAGGAAAAATTTTGAATGCTCATAACCATGCATAAGATTAATTCGAATGAAATTTATTTAATTCTCCTAAATCCTGAATATGTGTGTGTTTTTGGGTCAATAAATTTCCTTTACCCATATGAGTTTATGTATTCCAAAATTTTGGGTGCGGATATCTAATTAATTTAGGATTTCCATATATAGGCTTATTTTTCATGCCATTCTCCACTAATGTAGGCCAAAACTACCTCTAGGATCAATAAGGCTTTATTTATCTTGTAATGTGGCCAGAGTATAATGTACGATAGAGGATATACTTTTAGGCTCAATCACCTAGCACTACATGATTAATTCTAATCTCTTGAGCTATTTCAAGCTTAGGGAATTTCCCCCATACTCATTTTCTTGCTTCAATTAAATTAAATTCATTCTTTTCCTTTGTTCTCTATTTCTTTTCTTTCATCCATTGCATATGCTTTCATCCTTTCTTTTGAATTTTTTTTCTTTGGATTTTTCTTTTCTTTCCTTGCTCCACCCTTCCACCCTTTTGTCAATAAAGCTTTACAAAACAAAACTTCAGAAAAATAATCATGAAGTGAGTGAATAGGGTCAAAAGTAAGGATATTTATACAAAATTGGCTTTCGGCTCATTTGTGGATATAGAATAGAAAGTTAATTAAGCTCAAAATAGAGGAACTAATGATATCTCATTGCTTGGGTTAGGCTTGAAAGGCTTAATCTATCAAATAATCCCACAATCATCTCCTAATTAATAGTATTAGTCTAGAATTTTGCCTCAAGTAGCATTCAAATAAGTTCTAAAATCCTATTGAAATAATAAAATATTTTTGGGTTATATAAACCTTTTCTAGGTAAGAGAAAAATTAAATGCCCATAGTTATTGTACAAAAATGTTTCAAGTTTCTAAAGTTAAAAATAAATTGCAAAAGGGTTAAAACTACACACAACCATGAATTTTCTACATTTTTCAAGAGCTAAAAAAATTTGGATAGTTATATCATTGGCTATTGGTTGTGCCTAACAACACAAAACATAAATTGAAACACTCACACAATCACTCAACTTGCTAAATGCAATAAAAAAGCATTGATAGTGAAAATTTTGGATAGTCATATCATTGCTTATTAATTGTGCCTAATAACAAAAAACATAAATTGAAACACTCACACAATCACTTAACTTGATAAATGCAATAAAAATACATTGATAGTGAAAATTAGAAAGTTGATGCTCAAAATAGGGTCACAATTATTCAGGAAAATATACTTCCACCCTACCTCAAACTCTACATTATCCTCAATGTAAAATAAAAATGAAAATAAAGAGAGAAATATGAAGAAATTTAAATTAAGTGAACTTCCCTGAATTTGTTTGGGATAGGATGAGAGCATTACATTACTGGATCCTGAATATTTATGATTTCCACACCTGTTTTTTTTTGCAATTACTGTGTTGGTTTGCCTCCCAATAAGCGTTTTTTTTAATGTTATTGGCTTAACATAAAGCTTCCTATACTATTCATGGGGGATCCTTGATGTCCACTATGAATTGGCTTGCCTTTGAATTTGTAGAATTTTGAAGTTCAGCTGCATTATGAGGGGGAATTCAGTATTAATGAAAGGTTTAATTAAATGAGAAATCAACTTAACTAGAAATAACTGATGCCTTGAGTATCTTTTTGCATCCAAGTTAATTTGATCTTTTTGAGTTTTTGCCAAAGTAGGAGGCAACTTTCCCTTATTTTTGAGTAGGGCATATTTATTTGAGGTTATCACTAAGGGTGGTTCTCCATTGTAAATGCCCTTTAAGTGGCTAAGAAGTCTCTTTAAGCCTAGGTCAGGATACTACAAAATAGAAGGTATAGGTATCTTATTAAAAATTGGTAACAAAATAGAAAGATCCTTACCTATTTGTTGCACTTTTGGTGGTTCCTCAATTGTTGTAATTTTCTCTTGGAATTTGGAATTTAGGATGGATTCCATAGCCTCTTTCTTAGTAGGCTTACTAGCATCAACTTCCAAGTCATCCTTTTTCATTAAGTGCAAATTTTTTCTCATTTTGCATTAACGGTGCTGGGGCTAAACTTTCAATTTATGAGTTCTGAGCCTCTAGCTGGCCGACTGCTATTGTTAGTTGGTCCATTTGATTTTTAAAACTTTGAATGCTGGCCCTTACCTTTTGTTGAAATAGTTACCTTTCCTATAGAATTAGCAAAATATCAGTGTTAACTTTAACCAAATTCTCTAATGACTTACCTGAATTAGGATCTTGGGCTGATTGTTGGTTTGGGAGGTACCACTGCTCATGTTGTTAGTAATAGGGGTTGTTTTGAACCTGATATGCTTGTGGAGTTTCATAGTTAAGCTATGACTGATTCCTCCATCTAGGATTATACATGTTTGAATAGGAAACATACCTTCCTTGTAGTGGTCCAGGGAAACTACTAACCATATTTACCTGCTCAAATGATTCTTCATGAAAGGTTGGGTACCCATTAGAAGGATGCCCCATGGCTGAATGATTTCCATAGCACTTCTCTCTTTGCATATTTTCTACATGTTGATGAATAAGAGAAGTTAAATTTGCAAGTTGTTATTCAATGGAAGAACTACATACCTCACTAGCATGTCTTAATAAAGAGCCTATCCTAGTGCCAAATTGTTGAAAATTGGTTGCTATATTCCTAGTTATGAGCAAAAAGAAAAGAAAAAAGAATTCACAAAAGGTAAATAGATATAATCCCCGGCAACAACGCCAAAATTTGGCGGGTATACCAAATATAATACCTTACCTCTTAACTAATCTACAGTAGTGGGAGTAAGGGTTGATCCCACAAAAGATTGATATTACGTTATATGAGAAATTGAATGCTAAAAGTAAATTAATAAAGTAGAAAGAGAATTATTGCAAATAATAAAAAAGAGTGATTAATAAGGAAAGCATTGGTTTCATTTGATATCCACCATCAAAGAATCGCATTGATCTTAGACAACATGATCAATCTTAAGTTGAGTATGTACCATTGGGATTCTGTCCCTGTTCCTCCTTAAGTTTAGTAATTGATGATGATCACCTCAATTAACCTTAATAAACAAGTAATCCTTTAGCACATCGGTAAAGTATAACATATTAACTGCATGAAGAACTAAAGAACCCGGTAGAGCTAAACAAACATAGACACATTGGCTATATGTAATTTATTTAACTATTCATCATAGGTTCAATAATTTATAAAAAAATATTCATCCTATTTGCTTCTTGAATCATAATAATGAAAAATTTGTTCAAAACATAATTCAATAGTAGATTGAAACAATGAAATCACTAGTGTGCATCATAGATATCAATTAAAACAATCATGGTAATAAGAATGGATGAATAATCAATACTCAATTAAAAATTGACATAATAAACTCAGATCAACATCTCACAATGCATAAAACATCCTTGAAGTTTCAATCTTCCTCAACCAACAAAAAGGAAACTATCCACGCAGGGCAATAAGAAAACCTAGAGAAGAAGAAGAAAAAGAAGAAACTTAAGAAATTTATCGTTGAATCCTTGGATGGATTAGATCCCATTTAATGGATTGGATGCCTCCTTTCATGCTTGATTTCCCTTTTATTTATAGGTTGGGATAATCCTAAATGAATTAAGATTAATTCTAGGGTGGTTCCTCGGCTTTTTGGGCTTCAATTAGAGTAAAAAAGGGCTAAAAATCGTGTTTTTTCATTTTATAACTGTTATCGGCACTGCAGCGCTCTATGGCACCACCATGTCACTCACTTTTCTGGGAATCGAGTGCCATAGTGCCCTAGGCCTAGTGCCATAATGCATTGTGCTTTTGAGCATGTGCTGCCACAACGCCCAAAGGGCAGTGCCATGATGCTCTGAACTTAGGCACACTAGCACCATGGTGCTAATTTATGGGTGCAGTGGCACTAGGACTTCTTCATAATTTGGAAAGGTGATCAACATGAAAGTTATAATCCTATCTCTTATATTTCCATAGCAACTATACTTACCTTAGTTGGATATAAAATGAGGTACACATATCAAAATTAGTGACCAAATGTCAGAATTCATCCTGTTGCACTGCGATTCTAACTTTCAAGCTTTGTAACACTCTAAAATCTCCCTAATTTGAAAAAGTTACCAACATAAAATTTGTAGATTATTGTATTATCTTTTACCAGCCATGAACATTTTCCCATGAATTTCTTATTTTTTTTTCTCCTCTTTTCTTCTTCCTTTGTTCCTACAACACAAAACACAAAACAAAGCTAATTCCTAATCATATTTTACTTAAATCAAACAAAAACTAAGTTTAAGGGTATTAAATTCAAGCTTAATTATAAACACATTAGTTATCCAATGAGATCCTAGGTAAACCAACAACAAAGTCCATCGATATTCTATCTCATTTCTATTCCAAAATTTTAAGAGGTTGGAGTAATCCTAATGGCCTTTGATGCTCTATCTTTACCTTCTGACAAGTCAAACATTTTGACATGAAATTAGCAATATCTTTCTTCATTCAAGGCTACAAGTATATTTGTTTTAAATTGTGAAAATCTTACTGGTTTTAGGATGAATAAAGTATTTACTATGATGAGTCTCCTCAAAGATCTTGTTTCTCAATTCCGTATGAGACACACACGTTCGGCCTTAATGCCAAAAGATTTCATCCTTTAAGCTGAAAAAAATTCCTTTGTACTTGTGATCTTGGATAAATTTATGTTAGACATAAGCTTCTTTAATCAAAGTCCTCACGTTACATACTACTTGTAACCCACTAACAATCACACTATTTTTTCATAATACAACTATGAGTCTTAAGTTTCTAAATTTATCAAATAGATTCATTTCACTTATCATCAATTGACTTAGATGCAGTGAGTTCCTACTCAAAGAATTAGTTACAACATTTGCCTTTCCATACTAGTATTTTATTTCAAACTTATAATCATTGAGGAATTTTATCCATTCCTTTGTCTCATTAAGTTGATTTTTTATTAAAGAGATATTTCGAACTTTTATTATCACTATAGATCTCAAAGATTGCTCTGTATAAATAGTGTTTCCAAATCTTCAAAGTAAAATCTATTATGGTCAATTCTAGGTCATTAGTGGGGTAATTCTCTTCACTAGGTCTAAGCTGTCAAGAGGCATATGCAACCACCATCTTATCTTGCATTATAACACATCTTAATCCCTTCTTAGAGGCATTGCAATACACCTCAAATTGTCTTGAGGGGTCAAGAATTACTAACACAAGAGGAGTTGTCAATATGCTTTTTAGCTCTTGGAAGCTATTTTCACATACTTGGGTCTATTGGAATGAATTTCCCTTAGTCAAATGAGTTAAGGGTAAGGTTATTTAGTAGAATTCTTGTAGAAATATCCAATAATAGCAAACTAATTTGAGGAAACTTCTCTGTTTCATTACTGTTTTTGGTCTTTCCCAATTAACTACAGCTTTAGTTTTACTGGGGTATACTACAACTCTTTCACTATAGATAACATGTCCTAAAAATTTCACTTCTTTTAGCCAAAAGTCACATTTCTCCAATTTTACAAAAAAAAAATTTTCTTTCAATAGTTGTAACATTATCCTGAGGTGTTGTGTATATTCTTCATTTTTGGAATACTGATAAATTGGCAACTTATGTGTTTATTCGCTGTTTTTTATCCCTTAACTTGTTAAGTTGTGATTTTTTTCTACTTTCATTAGATTTTATTTTGTTGCTCTAGATACTCCTTGGTTGTGTTTTCATTTTGAAGGTGGGGAAAAAGGCCCAAGAACCAAGTAAAAATGCATATTTGGAGAGCTCTTTGGACTAGGAGTAGGCTGAGGAGGAACCATGCAAAGTATAGCCTTTAGAAGATCCAAAAAAAAGACAAGGTATCCCCTAACATGGCTAGGCTTTGTTATGTAACATCCCGTAATTTTTAGATATTTTCCTTAAAAATTCTTCACCTTACATATATGCATAGAAATGTTCTAATATTAATGGAATAGGTAAAGAAAGAAAACCTAAGAGGAAATATTAGAAATAAACATGTTAAAGAAAGGTGAAATTCTTAGGTAAAGAAAGATAATTTTTTGTGAAGTAAGTAAAGGTCTTAAAATTTCAAGAAGAGCGGATTATGGTAATTTTTCTTAATTTAAGAGCAAAAGTTACTAAGTTTAGTATTTCCAGCCGTAATTGGGCTTTAACCTATAGACACTTAATATAGAGTTTTTCTACTTCACATGAATTTTTAGCAAGCCAATAGGATAGCCCAAGGAAGAAATAAAACATAGACTTGGACTAGGATATAGAAATTGGACCGGTAGCCCACAAATCATGAAAATGTGACCAAGCCCATTATGGAAGGTAGAATTTTAACCAAAGTAAAGAAAATGGGCAAGAATGAGCCCAAACCCAAGAGGAAAAATAAAAATAAAATTAAAATTAAAGTGATGAAATAATGGTGTAATCAAGATTAGGTGACATGGCATTAAGAAAAAAATTTAGCAAGTGGTGTGATTCTACATTCATCATTTTGGCAAGTGGCATAATAATACAAGACTTTAGGACAAAAACATCTATATCCTACATTCATAACTTTAGCAAGTGGGTAATAATACATAGCATTATGACAAAACATCATTATCCTACACAAATAATTTTAGTTAAGTAAGGAAAATTCAAGGGCTAGAAATTTGCCACTTAAAAAGGCAAATCTATCATACTTGATTAAGACAAAAGAAAAAGGAAATGAATCCCTAAATCAAAGGGATCTTGCCCCATATCTTAAGAACATATCATCATAATTTTCAAAATACAAATCTCCTTTTTCTATGCATATCTTGACTAAGGAAGAGGAAGACAAGAACATAAGTTGTTTGTTTTCCAAAAATTCAACAAAGTGTATCCTAATTGTGATAAGGTAGACCCATGATCATGAAAGGTGAATTATTTGGTGGTCTATATAAGAAAACCCACCCTTACAACATTAGAATTTCGTCCAAGTGAGGGAGAACAAAAATAGAAGCAAGGTAGTGTGAGGAAAGGAGAGGAAGAAAGGAAGAAAGAGGAAGGAGAAGTCTAGGGGACTAAGTGCTCCAGGTAAGTTTAACAATATTTCTTTTTGCAGAAAACCTTTGAAACTCATAATATTTATATGAGATTTTGATCTTAGAACTTTGATGATTGGTCATGGATGTTGCTATATCATGTTACATATTGATCTTGCATGTGATGTATGTTTGAATACTTAGGTTGGTGTAGATAGTTCTGCATGGGTATGGCTATGGTTGACAGAATTTTTAGCTTCGGTATTTTAATTTATGGGAACAATCTAAAAGGAATTAAAATAAATGGTTAACATAAGAATTAAAGATATATGTGTCACGGATTTTCACCAACTGGAATCATTCCAGTTGGAGTCCATATGAGGTAGCTATGGTCTGATTAGTAGTCAAAGGTCAAAAAATGAATAATCAGGGAAGAATATGTTAGGATAGCTTCGGTAATTTAATTTCTAGGAATTATTGGTAGGGAATTAAAATAAATAGTTAACATAAGAATTAAAGATATGTGTGTCATGGATTTTTAGCCACTGGAATCATTCAATTTGGAGTCCACATGTGGTAGATATGGTCCGATTAGTAAGCCAAGGTCAGAAAATGGTTCATCAGGGAAGATTATGTTAGGATAGCTTTTGTATTTTAATTTCTGGGAATTATCTGTATGGAATTAAAATAAATGGTTAACATGAACGTTATATATCTATGTCTCATGGAAATATACCCACTGGAATTATGCAATTTGGAGTTCATATGAGGTAGATATGATCTGATTAGTAAGCAGAGGTCAGAAAATGTTTATTCAGGGAAGAGTATGTTATTAATGTTTTAGTTTTTGAATTTTTGGGAATATTCTATAGGGAATTAAAATAGCGCGCCAACATAACAATTATAGATATATGGCTCATGGATTTTTAACAACTGGAATAACTCAATTTGGAGTTCCAATTTGGGAGATATGGTCTAATTAGTCAGTAAAGGTCAGAACCTATTAGAGAGGAACTGTCCTATACTTTGAGGGAGTAATATCACCTTCGTTTCTTAATTTTTCGCTACAATGTTCAACATAATAGTTTTAGATAATTGTTTTATCTTGAAATGGACACCAAGATCACCTACATCAGAGTTAAATTGAGGGAGTTATGCTCTGATTAGTAAGAGATGGTTAGATAGGATGAAAACCTGCATCAAGAAAATAAAGAAAATAAAATTAGTATTTAAAAAAGAAGATGAATCTTAATAAATGACTAGTATAGCCATAGCCATTGCCATTGTATGAACTTCTTACCATCTTAAGTGTGAAATTTTGACATGGAAATATTTTATAAAGTGATATTTGAAATGGTTATGTTCATGGCATGATTACCAATGATTTATGGTAGTAGTTATATTTTGATGAACATACTTGTTATTGAAAACATATTTTTGGCTATCATTGTGAAAAGAAAATAAATGAACACGGTCACATGGCAATCCGTGTGGTGCACCAGTAGGGGACGCCCTACCAACGGTTATGATCATGATAATGAGAAAAGAAAGAGAAAGTGGGCCATGTCGGACGGAGCGAGAAAAGCCCGTACCGGAGAGTAGAGGATACTCACCCTGACCGGGGTAGCTTGAAATGAGAATAAGTTGATGGCCATCATATGATATTTTGAAAATAGTTAATCATATCATACATATCATTACAGTATGATTCTTATGTGCATAGATATAATGCATTCATGTGACCAAAGATATTTTCTGTAGTTTATACAGCTGAACATGACGTGATGAGATTTACTGATGATAATTTATTGTTGAACTTACTGGGATTTAATTCTAACTATATTTCCATATCATATTCAGAAAATTATTTATGCAGCTTTTGTTTCTAAGGCTCTGGCTTTTAGTGCACATTGGATCGAGTTACTTTATGTTGGGCAGATTTCAGAATCAAATAAGATGTTTGTGGTCGAGTTGGCTCAGATCCCGGTGAAGGTGCAACCACCTGCACCTGTATCTCCGGAATTGGTCAATCAAAATAAACAAGATGTAAATTTCTATGTGTTTGATATGTTATACGTCTGTTTTGATTAATGACATGTATGTGAACTCAATATTGTATAATAATAAAGAAAAAAAAGAGGTTGTTACATGTTACATGCTTGAACTAGCATGTAGCCTCCAAAACTAGCCCAAACCACAGCCATGCTTTTGGTTTGTACAACTCTGTGCTTTTATGTTTTCATGCAGCCAAGATGTTATATATTTGTGGGACTCAACTTTTTCATGTATAGGAGGATGTTCTAGACACTCTATGTAGCCAAGATGTTATATATTGGTGGGACTCAATACATAGGATTTAAAGATTTTATCTATGATTTATCTCCATGTTCAATACTGGGTTTCATCTCTCTATCTCTATCTTCTCTTTTCTCTTCAGCACAAATTGTATTGAACATTCATGGTTTACTTAATTAAATTGAGTTTCATTTTTTATTCAATTATTTATGAGTATATTTTATTCTAGGATTTGGGGAAACCCGCTTATGATGTATTAAATTGAATTGTTGAATTCCCTTTTGTGATTATCTGTGTATAATCGGTTTGACTATTATGCATATATGTGTTGATTAATGTATGGCATCTGTTTGTTACATATTAGGTAAATAACTAAAGAACTAAAAAGGGAAAGTTATTGTTAGAACCTAATAGTTAATTAGGGGTATTTTAATCATGAAATTACATTTAAAATCCTCTAGGAATTGAATCAATTGGTTGGCATAGAACTTAAAGGACTTAAGTTAACCTATACCACAAATATAGGCAATTATATTAACTTAGGTACTTTAATTAGACCTTGAAAGAGGCTAGTAATTATTTTAGGCTAAACTATCCTCGATATCTCAAATAATTACAATTGGAAATACTTGTCTTGGTTGCTAAATATTATAAGTATGGTTAACCCTAGTCCTAGGTCTTTTTATAATTGAATTCCATCATCTATTTACTTTTATTGCTTGTAAATTGTTGTTGTATACTTGTTTCAAATTCTATTGATTCAGATAGTTTGCTTTGGAAGATTCAAGTAGTTGCTACATTGGTCTCTGTCAGCTACACCATACACTAATGGTATTTATATAAACTCAATAAACAAGTTTTTAGCGTCGTTGCTAGGGACCAACTATGTCAATATTAGTATATTCTACAGAAGAACAAAACTGAATCGTCTATTTATTTTTCTACTTATTTTTATTTTACTTTGCTAATTTTATCTCTTGTTTTCTTCTATAGGTGTGTTGTCCTTTTATGTAAAGAAACTGTGAACATCTTGCTAACCTTGATCTTGAAATTGAAAGAACATTGTGTAGAAGAAGAAGGGAGCAAGAGGAAACACCACCTATAATAGCGGATCGTAATAATCATTCTCTGAAAGATTTTACTACCGTAGATACCTAAGGCTTGAATCTTAGTATAGTTATGGCAACAGTGAAAGTGAATAACTTTGAGATGAAACTGTCACTTTTACATATTGTCCAACAGAACCAATTGGGAGGTTCCTCGACTGAAGATCCAAACCTTCTTCTCTCAGTGTTTTTAGAGTATTGTGACATGTTAAATCTTAATGGAGTTTCATCAAATGCCATTCGCTTGAGGTTGTTTCTATTTTCTTTACGGGACAAGGCCCGAGCATGGTTACATTCTCTTTCATTAGAATTATTTACTACGTGGTAATAGGTGTCACAAGCTTTCCTGTCCATGTACTTTCCCATAAGTAAGACAACCCACCTGTGAAATTAGATTACTACTTTTATACAGAGAGATGGGGAATCATTATATAAAGCATGAGAAAGATTTAAGGAACTCCTCATATTATGTCTACACCATAGATTAGAAAAAAGGCTAATAGTCCATACTTTCTACAATGGACTTATCTATATCACCCGTATGTCTGTGGATGTTGTGTCTGAAGGAGATTTAATGAATAAAACTATTGATAAGGCCTATGAGCTAGTTGAAGACATGGCATATAACCATCATTCTTAGTCTAGGGAGAGGCAACCATCAAGGAAACCAATAAGTATGTATGAAATTGATTCTTTTAATGATCTACCTTTTAAAGTTGATGCACTGTTTCAAAAACTTGATAAATTAAGTATAAATGATGTTAGTTCTTCTTTTGCCTCTTCGACTTGTGAAATTTATAGATGTGTTGGCCATGTTGCCAATGATTGCTAATTTGGGAACCATATTCCACATGATTGTGAACATATGAATTTTGTCAATAACGATTAAAGGAACAATCCTTTTAGCAACAATTATAACTGAGGTTGGAGGAATCATCCCAACTTCTCTTATAAGGCCAATGCCAATCAACCTCCTTAGAATATGACATGCTTTAAATTAAGCATGTATTTAGCATATTTTATGTTTCTTTTTATTTTATTTAAATGATAAATAGATAGGTTTTAATTAAATTGTGTGTTTTATGTTTTTAGGAATAATAAAGAAGAAAAGAAGAGAAAAATAGAAGAAAATCATGAAAAATGCTGATTTCTGACCTTTCGTCACTAATGGAAGCATATCTCACTCATTTGAGCTCCGATTGAGCTGATTCTAGCGGCTATGGAAAGAAGAAATATAGAGCTACAACTTTCGTGTTCGACACTTTAGCAAAATCCGGCGTTTTCTAGGCGCCGCGGCGCTCACAATACAGCGCCGCGGCGGCCCGTCTTGGATGTCTCGTAGCGCCGCGGCGCTGGTTGTTGGCGCCGCGGCGCCCTTGCCCCAGAACCACGAGCGCCGCGGCGCTGCATGGGTACGCCGCGGCGCCCGTGTACGAAGAATGGAGCGCCGCGGCGCTGCATGGTGCGCCGCGGCACCCCGTGGATGAAGCTTCGCAGTGCCGCGGCGCTGAACTTATGCGCCGCGGCGCCGCCGCTCCGGAAGTCGCGATTTTAGAGTTTTTTTCACCTGATTTGAAGCCTAATTGATGGAGATTTGACCTAAAAACTTTCCTACTTCGACTAGGAGGGTTTAATCTATAAAGAGGAAGAAAAGTAAGCAGAGGAGGCATCTATTCATTCAGCAACGAATTCATTCAAGTTCTGAACTCTTTTCTTTACTTCTTGTTTAGTTTTCTATGGCCCTGCGCGGCTAATTTTCTTTAGTTGGTTGAGGGAGATTGAAACCTCAAGGGATTTGATGTCATTGTGAGATACGAATTTGATTTCATTGCATTCAATCTTAACCGGGTATTGTTTATTCATCTGTTCTTATTTTTTTAATATTATGCATGTGATTGCTAGGAGGCCTACTAGTATATTGTATGTGTAGCTGCTGAATTAGGTTTTGAACAAAGCTTTTATTACTTGATTCGTGAAGCAAATAGGATTAAGGATTTTAGATTATAAATCGTTAATCCTATGATGAATATCAACTAAATTGAATATAACCGATGTGCTTGTATTCGTTTAGCTCTATTAGTTTCTCTTGTTCTTCATGCGGTTAATAAGTGATGCTTTACCGATGTGTTAAAGGATTGCTCGTTAATTAGAGTATAATTAGTGCGATTGTCATTAATTTACTAGGCTTAAGGAGGAACTGGGATAGAATCCCAATGATAGATATTTGGTTTAGGATTGATAATTTTGTCAATGATCAATGCAATCCCTTGATGGTGAATATCGACCGAAACCAACGCTTTTCTCATTAATCACTTTCTCTCAATTATTTTTGCTATTGTTTACTCAATTTTAATTGCGACTCTCAATTCCCCCCTTTCTGAATCACATAAGGTAATTCCAGTCTCTGTGGGATCGACCCTTACTCCCACTACTACAGGTTAGTGTTGAGGTAAGGTTTTAATTTGGGCGTGCCTGCGACAGTGCGCACCAGAATATCTCCAGACAGTTGATTGGATTTTAGAATCAAAGGTCTATTAATCCTCCACCCTTGCTAAAGTCTAATTTGGAAGCTCTGATGAAAATTTTTATTGTGATTCAATAAAAAAAATAAAGAATTTAGAGCTTAAAATCATTCTATGAATAAAGCCATAAAAGACTTAGCATCTAATGTTGATTTGTTAGTTACACATAATAAAATGCTTGAGACACAAATTGCACAGCAAGCTAGCTCATCAAGTAGAAATTTTGACAAATTTCTTGGCCAACCTAAGCACCCTAGAGAGCATTGTAAAGGCATAACCTTGAGGAGTAGAATGCAATTTGGTGAGATAAAAGTAAAAGGAGAGGAAAAGAAAGAGCCACATGCTACATTTGAAGAAGAAAATGAGGATGAAAAGAGTGAAGAAGAGCCTAAGTAAGTGGCTCTTAAACCTTACAAGCCACCAATTCCTTTTCCACAATGATTGGTTAAAGCTAAACTAGATAAGCAATATGGGAAATTCATAGATGTATTGAAAAAGATGCACATCAATTTCCCATTTTTGAAAGCCACCTCTTATATGCCCTCCTATGCTAAATTTTTTAAGGAGATCCTCTTAAATTAGAGAAAAATTGAAGATTATACAATAGTACCATTGACAGAGGAATACAATGCACTCATCTAGAATAAGCTATCGCTAAAGCTTAAGGACCCTATAAGCTTCTCTATCCCTTGTTCCATTAAAGATATGTGCATTGATCGAGCCCTATATAATCTTGGAGCAAGTATGAGTCTTGTGCCTTATCGATATTCAAGAATCTTCAGATGGGTGACCTAAAGCCAACCACCCTTTCTTTTTAGTTGGCGAATCGATTGTTTAAGCATCTGGTAGGTTTTTTATAAGATGTTCCTCTAAAGGTTGGTAAGTTTTTCATAGCTATTGATTTTGTCATATTAGAGATGGAGAAAGATAATTAAATCCCCAGTATTTTTGGAAGGCCCTTCCTATCTACAGTAGGTGGAATAATTAATATAAAATATGGAAACCATTCCTTGAATGTAAGTAATGAGAAAATTGAGTTTAACTTGACTGATGTAATGAATCCCCATCTCTAGATGAATCTTGTAGCATGATACAATTATTTGAACAAAATATTACTAATGAAGTTATAAGTTTCTATTTTACTGATCCACTTGAGTTATGCCTTATGGAAAGTTCTTTGCTATGTGATGAACAAGTTGAAGAAGTTTCTTATGCAAAGATACCTGATGAGAATCCCACTTACCTTTCGGAGGCAAAGGTCGAAAAGCTTGAAGTGGACCTCAATAAAAAATAAGCAATTGTATAGGAAGTTAAGGTTCCAAAGGTACACTTCCTTCCAATATAAGGTATGAACTTTTGGACTTTGACGTTACATGTCCAATGACTATGAATGCTGAATTGAATGTTGATAAGACCAATAAGCTACTAGAGGTCCTAAAAAAATATAAGAAGGTAATTACGTATAACATTGATGATATTAAATGGATTAGCCCATTTATTTGTATGCATCATATTTTGCTTGATGACAATCATAACCCCTCTAGAGAACACCAATGAAGATTGAACCCAAATATGAAAGTGGTAGTAAAGAAATAGGTGCTCAAACTACTAGACAGATGCATTATCTATCCTATCTCAAAGAGTGAGTGGGTGAGCCTTGTCCATGTAGTCCTTAAGAGATGAGGGAAAACTATTGTTTAAAATGATAATGATGAATTGATCCCTACTAGATTTGTTACAGCTTACTGTATGTGTATTGATTATAGAAAACTAAATAAGGCCAACTGTAAAGATCATTTTCTTTTTCCATTCATAGATCAATTATTAGAAAGGCTAGTAAAGCATTTATATTTTGTTATATGGATGAATATTCAGGATTCTTTCAAATCCTAATCCATCCAGACAACTAGGATAAGACAACGTTCATATGTCCCTATGGCACCTTTGCTTATAGAAGAATGCCATTTGGACTATGCAATACTTTAGCCACTTTTCAACATTGTATAATGGCCATTTTTTCAAATTTTATTGAGAATATAATAGAAGTATTCATGGATGATTTCTCTGTTTGTAGTACCTCATTTAACAATTACTTGAGTAATCTGATGCAGGTAGTAAAGAGATGTGAGGAAGTTAACCTGGTACTAAACTGGGAAAATGCCTTTTTATGGTAAGAGGGAAGGTATAGTACTTGGACATTTGGTGTCTAAAAGAAATATTGAAGTTGAGAAAGCAAAGATTGAAGCAATTCAGACTATGCCCCTCCATCTAATGTCAAGGAAGTGAGAAGGTTTCTTGATAATGCAAGCTTCTATAGAAGATTCATCAAAGACTTCTAAAAAATTTCTAAGCCCTTAACTAATTTTCTTATCAAAGATAACCCTTTTTATATTTGATAATGATTGTCTTGATGCTTTTTGTAGGTTAAAGGATGCTTTAATATCCGCACCGATTATTCAACCTCTTAAACTGGAATCTCTCTTTTAAGATTATATATGTTGCCAATGAATATGTTGTGGGAGCAGCACTTAGGAAAATGAGAGACAAAAAGCCACATGTAATTTATTATGCTAGTAAGATTCTAGATGAAGCGCAGGTCAATTACTCTATTATAGAAAAGGAACTCTTGGTTGTGGTCTTTACAATTAATAAGTTATGCAGTACTTGTTGGAATATGAGATCTTTGTGTATGCAGACTATATTGTTATCAATTATTTACTGAGTAAAAAGGATGCCAAGCCAAGATTGATAAGGTGAATACTTTTGTTGCAACAATTTCATATAATAATCCAAGATAAAAAAGGAAGTAAGAATATGGTTGTAGATCATCTTTCAAGGTTGAATCAAGAATTGATCAGAGATGCCAAAGATGAGTTGATAATTGATTATATTTTCTTGATGACTAACTTCTTGCAATCACCAATATTGAGGCTCCTTGGTATGTTTATTTTTTCAATTTTCTGGCATGCAGAATCTTACGTCATGGGTTAAGCTATCATTAAAGAAAAAAATTCTTCTCAGATGTTAAATGATACTTTTGAAATGATCCTTATCTATATAAATGGTGCGCATATGGTATCTTTCGAAGGTGTATTCTTAAGGAAGAGGTATCTAGTGTTATTTATCATTGCCATAATTAAACTTGTGAAAGCCATGCTAGTACCTCAAAGACCGCAACTAAAATTCTTTAAGCAAGCTTTTATTAGCCTTCGCTTTTCAAGGATGTGCATGTATATGTAAAAGCTTGTAATCTCTGCCAAATGATTGGTAATATTTCAAGAAGTAATAAGATTCTTCTAAATAATATTCTAGAGGTTGATACATTTGATGTTTAGGGAATTGACTTTATGAGACCCTTTCCATCTTTTTGTGGCAATAAATACATCCTACTAATAGTAGATTACCTGTCTAAATTGGTGGAAGTAGTAGCATCTCTGACTAATGATACTAGGGTAGTGGCTAGACTCTTCAAGAAGTTGATTTTCCCATGATTTATAGTGCTCAAAGCTATGATAAGTGATGGTGGTTCCCACTTCATTGAGCTACAATTTTAAAACCTTCTGAAGAAGTATAGAGCTACTTATAAAATAGCTCTAGCATCTCATCATCAAACAAGTGGGCAAGTTGAGATTTCCAACCAAGAGATTAAGACTAATTTGGACAAGTCAGTGTTAAAGGCAAGGAAGGATTGATCACTCAAGCATGGTGATACACTATAAGCTTATTGAAAAACTTATAAAACTATAATAAGCACCACACCATTCTATTTGGTGTATGGAAAGCCTTGCCACTTTCCAATGGAGTTTGAATATAATGCATATTGGACTATCAAGACTATCAATTTTTATTTAAAAATCGTTGGTAAAAGGAAATGCTTGCAGTTGAATGAATTGGATTAATTGAGGCTTGATTTATATGACAATGCTAGGTTGTATAAGGAAAGGACAAAGAGATGGCACGATGAGCACATCTTGTGGCGTGATCTTCAAGTACAAGATTAGGTCATACTGTTCAATTCAAGGTTAAAGATCTTTCTTGGAAAGCTTCGCTTTTGTTGGTCTAGCCCATTCTAAGAGAGATAAATTTTCTTCTATAGAGCAGTAGAGATATGCAGTGAGGCAACCAGATCTTTTAAGATCAATAGATAATACATAAAGTGGTATATGATGGGACAACTGGTTGAGAAGAGAGTTACACAATTTCTCTTAGAGCCCTTTTTAAGCTAAAAGTAAGCCAAATAAGTCAAGTTCACAACTTTAAATGCCTCAAGCATCTGCATATCAGGCACCACCAAGCCCCAACGAAACCATTCCCTCTATTATCCCTCTGCACTCTCCATTATACTAACCCTAAAACTTATCTTCTATATATCTAGCCACCTAATTACTTCCCATTCCCTACCGAGAAAACCCATTTCCCTTGCTATCTCCCTCTAACCCTTGAGCACCCACCGTACCCCATTGCTTTTCCCATTCTCGGGTTCCATCACCTTTCAACTCCTTCATCGTCATGGTCTCACTTAGGTACTGTCACACACTCTTTCTTATTTTACCTTATTCATATTTTCTAGCCACATGGAATTTGATTGGGAATCCCTTATTTTGATGATAATTTTTTTTATTTTGTTAGATTTATTGGTTATTGCAATTAGTCCTAAGTTATTTTGAATTACTCTATCATTATGCAAAAATCTGCCTAGGATTGATGGTTACTTGATATGATATTAGTACTATAGTGTCATTGATGTCTTAAATCTGGGGTCAAAATATAAATAATATTATTTAAAGGACTTCCTCCAATAAATAGCAAATTGTTATTTGGTCCCTCCATCATTTTTTAAAAATCTATCGTAAGTTTATCGAGATATCACTATTCACACTCTCTCCTCCATTTTCTTTCTCTACATTTGGAGTACTTTTAAACATTCGATCTCAAAACCAAGGGTACCACTGCATTAAGGAGGAAGAGTATTATGATATTGGCGGAACAATTTTTTAAATTGGCTAAAGAATCGCCCAAGATCGGAAGTAGAAAATCTTAGAAAAGGTAAATTCTGAAACTCCCATTTAGAGTCCCCAAATTAAAAAATCTAACACTGTAGATGGATTCAGAAGATAGATAAACTATAGGATATGAAAATTTTCTATTATTTGACAACTTTTGGTGTCATGAACAATAAATTCGGTTGACGTAAATAGTGATTTTGGTATGTGTGAATAGTAACTCCACCCTCACATGAATAGTGATTCGACCTATGTGAATAGTTTTTTTTTACCATAAATAGTGACCATGGGTTGACCAAGCTCCCAGAGTCATTTTCTAGGTTGTTGGACCTTTTAGACTCTCTTCTGAGGTCTATTTAGTCAAATTTAGATTGAAAAAGTAAATTTTGGGGTTTATCTTGTAAGTAGATAATTATTTCTATGACTTACCCCATGCTCTTCTTGAACTTTAAATGTATAATTGGTTATGTTTACAAATTATTTATGCTATCATAAATTTATAAAATGTGTTAAAATATCTACTTTGCTTACTAACTAGCATATAGTTTAAGAAGAGTATGGTTTTGCAAATAGATTTTGAAAATCATTGAATATGTAGTTTTAAATATATTTATCATTATTCGATAAAGTGAATATTATGTGGACGAGGCATTGATTTGTAAAGCTATAAAGTTGCTGAATATGGTTGAATGGCAAGCATAAAACTCATGGCAAGTTGCTTGATAATTATACATTGCATTTCATGAATATGCATATATATATATATATATATATATATATATATATATATATATATATATGTATGGATGAATATCGACGGGTTGTATAACTTGAGACAGTATCGAGTAGGGGATGCCCTATTAGCCTGAGTGAGCCAAGGAGAGGGTTACTCCAATCGGGTGATAGTGGTAATGTGAGGAGGCAGATGGATGATGAACTCACATTCCCTGATCACTTATTGTGACTATAGTCGATCGGTTACTATGCATATAGCAAATGAGTTAATTGAATATAATGAGAGCTATTGTAACATCCTTAATTTCATTTCATTTATTAATAAAGGTATATAAATATTTAATTAAGGAAATAAAATTTATTAGACAATTTTTAGATATCTAAGGAAATATAATCCTTAAAAATTCTTCACCTTATGTGTATGCATAGAAAATGTTTCTAACACTAAGGGAATAGGTAAAGAGAGAAAACCTAATAGGAAAAATTAGAAATAACATACTAAAGAAATGCAAAATTCTTAGGTAAGGAAGATAAATTTTTGTGAAGTAAAGGTCTTAAAATTGCAAGAAGATTGGATTCGGATAATTTTTCCTAATTTAAGAGCTAAAGTTACTAAGTTTAACATCTCCACCCATAAATTGGGCTTTCACGTATGGACACTTCATATAGAGTTTTTCCACTTCAGATGAATTTCTAGCAAGCCAATAGGATGGCCCAAGCAAAAAATAAAACATAGACTTAGACTAGCATATAGAAGTTGGACCGATAGCCCACAAATCATGAAAATATGACCAAACCCTTCATGAAAGGTAGAATTTCAACCAAAGTAAAGAAAAAGGGTAAGAATGAGCCCAAATCCAAGAAGAAAAAATAAGAATCATGTGAGGAAATAGTAGTGTAATAATAATCAAGATTAGGTCACATGGCATTAAGACAAAACATCTATATCCTACATTCATAATTTCAACAAGTAGGTAATAATACATGGCATTAGGACAAAACATCTATATTATATATTCATAATTTCAACAAGTGGGTAATAATATATAGCATTATGACAAAACATCCTTATCCTACATAAATAATTTCAGCCAAGCAAGGGAGTCTCAAGGGCTGAAAATTTTCCACCTAGAAAGAAAAACCTATCATACTTGAGTAAGACAAAAGAAAAAGGAAATGAATCCCTAAATCAAAGGGACCTTGTCTCTTGTCTTAAGAACATTTTATCATGATTTTCAAAATACAAATCTCCTTTTGCTATGCATATCTTGACTAAGGGAGAGCAAGACAAGAACATGAGTTGTCTTTCCTTAAAAAACAACTAAGCGCATCCTAATTGTGATAAGGGAGACCCATGATCATGAAAGGTGAACCACTTGATAGTTTATTTAAGCAAAACCCACCCTTATAACATTATAATTTCTTCCAAGTGAGGGAGAGAAAAAATAAAACTAAGGTAGAGTGAGGAAATGAGAGAAAGAGAGGAGAAGAAAGGAAGGCAGAGGAACGAGAAGTCTAAAGGATTAGTTCTCAAGGTAAGTTAGCTTAATCTCCACTTGAATCCATCTTTCCTCTTCATCTTTGGGATTCAAAACTCACCCTCGTTCTCTTATTTAAGCTGCTAGGAAAGCTAAGAGAAGGGAGGAATCTTGCTACTTCTTTCAAGAAGAAACAAGAAAAAGAATTCACTAAGTGAGTTAGGGAGATCTTTATGTATGTTTAATAATATCTATTTTTGAAGAAAAAATTTGAAATTTGTAACATTTATATGAGATTTTAATCTCAAAACTTTGATGAAAATTTACAATATTTGCTATTTTGATGATTGGTCATGGATGTTGCTATATCATGTTACATGTTATCTTGTATATAATGGATGTTTTGAATATTTCGGTTGGTGTGGAAAGTTTTGCATAAGTATGGCTATGGGTGGCAAAATTTTAGGATTTTTTATGGTGTTATTTTGTATATTTTAATGTGGTAAAAAATTGATGGAATATGATTAGATCTAAATTAGGAAGAGAATGAAAGAGGACATATTAAAATAATGAACTAAAACCTTTGGAAAGATTTGGTTATGAAACGAGATTTTAGAGTAACTAGGGAAGTTTCTGTTTTTGAAATTTTGGGAAGAATCAGTTAGAAATTAAAAGAAATGGTTAACATGAAAAATGTATATCTACGTCTCATGGATTTTTAGCCACTAGAATCACTTAATTTGGAGTTTAGATGAGGAAGATATTGTGTGATTTTTAAGTTGTGGTAAGAAAATTATTAACCACAGAAGAATCTATTAGGTATGCTTCTATGTTTGAATTTCTAGGATAAATATGTAGGGAATAAAAAGACATTCTTAAGATGATAAATATAGATATATGTCTCATGAATTTTTAACCACTAGAATCATTCAAATTGGAATTCATATGAGGGAGATATGGTCAGATTAGTATGTAGAGGTCAGAAACTAGCTAACCAAGGAAGAATCTGTTAACTATGTTTCTGTGTTTGAATTTCTGGGATAAATTTGTAGGGAATTCAAGAAAATTTTTAACGTAATAAATATAGATATATGTATCACGGATTGATATGCTCTAAAATCACTTAATTTTTTGTCCATATGAGGGAGATATGGCTTATTAATTAGTAAAGGTTAGACTCAATCTAGAATCTAAGGTGGTAAATGTAAGCATTTTAGTTCTCGATTTTTTGGAAATAATTAGTAAGAATTCTAAAGAAATGATAAACAATAAAGTTGTTTATAAGTGTCTTAGCGTTTAATAGGCTTTGGAATCATCTCAATGGGAGTTCTTATGAGCGAGATATGGTTAGATTAGTAAGTAAAGGTCTGAACCTACTCAGGAAGAAATAATATTAAATTTGAGGGAGTAGTAACACCACGATTAATTAAGATTTCACTAAAATGTTCAACATAAGGGTTTCATAGGATTGTCTTATTTTTCAATTAACACCAAGATCACCTCAATCGGATTTAAAATGAGGGTGTTATACTCTATTTAGTGAGAGAAGAAAATAATTTTTAAAGAAGAAGAAGAATCTTATAAAATGAAAATAATAAATGACTAACGTATGCCATAGCTATTGCTATTGCATGAACTCCTTACCATCTTAAGTGTGTAATTTTGACATGAAAATATTTTATAAAGTGATATTTGAAACGATTATTTTTATGGCATGATTACCAATGATTTTTGGTAATGATTATATTTTGATGAAAAATTATGGCATGTGAGTATAATGAACATAATTGTTATTGAAATCTTATTTTTGGCTATTTATATGAAAAGAAAAGAAAAGAAAAGAAAAGAAATGGGTACGTTCACATGGAGATCTACATGGTGCACCAGTAGAAGATGCCCTACCAATGGCTATGATTATGTTAATGAGAAAAGAAAGTGTGCCATATCGAACAGAACGAGAAAAGTTGTACGGAAGAGTAGAAAGTACTTAACCTGACTGGGATAACTTGATATGAAAACAAGTTGATAGCCATCATATGATATTCTAAAAATATTTATTAATTCCATACATGTCATTACTGTACAATTTTCATGTGTATAGATAAAGTGCATTTATGTGACCTAAAATAATTGTTGTAGCTTAAACAAATGAACATAATGTGACAAGCATTATTGATGATGATTATGATTTATTTCTGAACCTACTGAGATTTAATTCTCACTATATTTCCATATCATGTTTAGAAAACTAAGTTATGCAGATATTCTCTATGACCGACTTTTAGTGTACGTTGGGTCGAGTTGGCTAAGATCCTGGTGAAGGTGCAACCACCCGCACCCATATCTCTGGAATTGGTCAATATGGATGAATAAAATGTAGACTTATATGTGTTTGATTTATGTATAGATGTTTTGATTAATAATGTTTATGTAACCCAGAATTGTATAAATGTTAATGGTATTTCATAAACCTTAATTATGTTTGGTTATTTTAATTGAATATTATTATGAGTTAAATAGTTAGAAGTAAAAAGGTAATGACTTCATGGAATTTTAAATATATATATATATATATATATATATATATATATATATATATATTTGTGTGTGTGTGTGTGTGTGTGTATATGTAAAAGAAAAAAAAATATGGAGTTGTGATAGCTATAACATGCTTGAGCATTATGTAAAAAGAGTGAATTTTTAGTGTATATATAGTATGTTAATTATGCATAAACAAAAGTTATGATTTTATCTCAAAAGCTTGATATTTTTCTATAGTTTATACAACTGAACGTAACCCCATCCCTTACTGTGTGCTTGGAATTATTTGATGGTTCTGATATGGAATTCTCCCAATATTTACATGTGATATATTTTGTTGCATAACAAGATTTATTTTATGACTATATCGTACTGTATTTGGTTTTGAACATCTGAATATCTTTTGAAATGAGAATATTTGAAATGTTGGTCCTATATGAATGTACTTTCGAACTGTATTTTCTATGTGAAAATTTTAATATATGAGTACATCCATATGCTGACCTAAGAGGTCATAGGAGGTATTATCTATTCACTGAGTTGTCAAACTCACTACACAATATTTTCACATTTTTTATATAAGAAAAGAGAGTCTAATCCTACAGATAGGTGATCAGTTAGGTAACATATTCTCTAGGTGAGTCTACGTTGCTTCCAAGGCTCACAATATTTGAATTATACTGTATTTGTATTCTAGAGTATGCTTTGTACACCATTGGTAGGATCTTTATTTCTACTGTTACTTTGATATTTATAATCTCAGTCTGTATTTTTTGTATACATGGGAGAACTTATATGAAACTGCTTTCATTGATAAATGAGTATATTATGCAGGTTATGGTAAATATTGTTTTGTAAAATATATGTTTCACATGCCCTTAAATTAGGGGCGTGACAGTTTCTCTAATATTTCCTCTAGTTGCTTTTTATGTTCTTTCAACTCAATTGAAGACATTATATATGGTGCCTTGGAAATATGTCTAGTATCAGACAGTAAATCAATGGAAAACTCTATTTCTCTTTTAGGTAATAACTCAAAATTTTTTGATGGAAAAACTTTGAAGAACTCGTAGTCTACTAGAATCTAACTAAATTATTGTTTAACCTCTAGATATGAAGAGTACAAAAGAACATTACCTCACTCTCCATTTTGTACCTCCCAACCAAATTGGCTGGCATTAATAATGTCTACTCCTAGTTTTTTTGAGAAAGAAGAAGGTAAGGAATTAATGGTTTTATCATGGAAATTTAATATGACTCGATTCTCAAATAGCCAATTTAACTCTAAAATAACATCAATTCTATTCAAGTGTAAACAAATCATATTTACTCTAAATGGTTTTAACTTTATAATAATTGGAGAATCCATACATAAAGAAGAAGTTATTATTGTAAGAGCCAAGCTTTTTTGTGGTACTCTAGACTTTTGTATTAAGATATACTATAAACGAAATTCCCTTAACACATGTAGATAAAAAAGTACATATTTTATATCATTAAGTCAAAAAAGGTTACATCAGTGGTTAAGGGTTATATAAGAGTAACACTGGGTACCAGTCATGGCATCAAAAAAAGAAGTACCAAGGGTTACTCTCTCAAAAAGATACATTGAGCTCACACTACATAATGTACATTCTACTAACTAGGCCCTAGCCTATCATTTCAACCCTATGGTGCATGAGGTAGAGGAAAGGGTGGTGCTGGCACAGGAATCTTAACCACATTTGCCACCAACATTTCCTGTAAGATGGTGAATTGACCCAAAAAAAGTATATCCACCACCTGAATCTCTAAAACCAATGTCAGAAGGACGGTTGGCATCTTAATTGATATTATCTAGATTTGAAGAGTACAAAAGAACATTACCCAACTCTCCATTTTGTAACTCCTAACAAAATTGGCTAGCATTGATAATGTCTACTCCTAGTTTTTTTTTAGAAAGAAGAAGGTAAGGAATTAATGGTTTTATCATGGCAACTTAATAGGACTCGATTCTCAAATAGCCAATTTAACTCTAAAATAACATCAATTCCATTCAAGTGTAAACAAATCATATTTACTCTGAATGGTTTTTCCTTTATAATAATTGGAGAATTCATACATAAAGAATAAGTTATTACTATACAACAACAACTAAGACTTTTCCTACTAGGTGGGGTCGGCTAGAAGAAGTTATTACTATAAGAGCCAAAAAATTTTTTGGTACTCTTGACATTTGTATTAAAATATCCTATAAATGAAATTCCATTAACATATGTAGATAAAACAGTACATATTTTGTATCATTAAGTCAAAAGAGGTTACATAAGTGATTAAGGGTTATACAAGAATAACACTGGGAACTATTTATGGCATCAAAACAAAGAAGTACCAGGAGTTACTCTCTCAAAAAGGTACATTGAGTTCACACTACATAATGTGCATTCTACTAACTAGGCCCTGGCCTATCACCTCACCCCTGTGGTGCATGGGGCGAAGGAAGGGGTGGTGCTGGCATAGGAATCTTAACCACATTTGCCACCAGCATTTCCTACAAGATGGTGAATTGACCCAAAAAAGGTGTATCCACCAAATAATTTTAGTTAAGCAAGGAAGATTCAAGGGTTGGAAATTTGCCACCTAAAAAGGAAAACCTATCATAATTGATTAAGACAAAAGAAAAATAAATGAATTCCTAAATCAAAGGGACCTTGTCCCTTATCTTAGAAACATATTATCATAATTTTCAAAATACAATTCTCCTTTTGCTATGCATATCTTGACTAAGGAAGAGGAAGACAAGAACATAAGTTGTTTGTTTTCCAAAAATTCAACCAAGTGTATCCTAATGATAAGATAGACCCATGATCATGAAAGATGAATTATTTGGTGATCTATTTAAGCAAAACCCACCCCTATAACATTAGAATTTTCGTCCAAGTGAGGGAAAAGAAAAATAGAAGCAAGGTAGAGTGAGGAAAGGAGAGGAAGAAAGGAAGAAAGAGGAAGGAGAAGTCTAGAGGACTAAGTACTTAAGGTAAGTTTAACAATATTTCTTTTTGAAGAAAAATTTTGAAACTTATAATATTTATATGAGATTTTGAACTTAGAACTTTTATGATTGGTCATGGATGTTGCTATATCATGTTACATATTATGTATGTTTGAATACTTAGGCTGGTGTAGATAGTTCTGCATAGGTATGGCTATGGATGGCAAAATTTTAATCTTCTGTTTTTAATATTCTGGGAAGAATCAGTTAGGAATTAAAACAAATGGTTAACATGAAAAATGTAGATCTATGTCTCACGGATATTTAGCCACTAGAATCACTCAATTTGGAGTCCATATGAGGTAGATATGGTCCAATTAGTATGCAGTGGTCAGAAATTGGTTAATCAGGGAAGAATATTTTAGGATAGCTTTTGTATTTTAATTTTTGGTAACTTTATGTAAGGAATTAAAATAAATGGTTAACATAAAAATTATAGATATATGTGTCACAGATTTTAAACCACTAGAATCACTCAATTTGGAGTCCATATGAGGTCGTTATGGTCTGATTAGTAAGCCATGTTCAGAAAATGGTTAATCAAGGAAGAACATATTAGGATAGCTTCTGTGTTTTAATTTCTGGAAACATTCTGTAAGGAGTTCAAATAACTGGTTAACATAAGCATTATAGATATATGTGTCACGAAATTTTAGCCACTGGAATTATGCAATTTAAAGTCTATATGAGGTTGATATGGCCTGATTAGTAAGCAGTGGTCACGGATTTGTAGCCACTGGAATCACTTAATTTAGAACTTTTATGAGGGAGATATCGACCGCTTAGTAGGAAAAGGTTAGAACCTATTCGAGAAGAAATAACTTGTACAATGAGGGAGTAATATCACCTTGATTTCCTAATATTTTGCTAAACAATTCAACATAATAGTTTTATATAATTGTTTTATCTTGAAATTGACACCAAGATCACCTACATCAGAGTTAAATTAAGGGAGTTATGCTCTGATTAGTAAGAGAAGGTTAGATGGGATGAAAACCTGCATCAAGAAAATAAAGAAATAAAAGTAATATTTAAAAAAGAAGAAGAATCTTATAATGACAATAATAAATGACTAGTATATGCCATAGCCATTGCCATTGTATGAACTTCTTACCATCTTAAGTGTGAAATTTTGACATGGAAATATTTTATAAAGTGATATTTGAAATGGTTATATTCATGGCATGATTACCAATGATTTTTTGTAATAGTTATATTTTGATGAACATACTTGTTATTGAAAGCATATTTTTGGCTATCATTGTGAAAAGAAAAGAAATGAGCACAGTCACATGGCAATCTGTGTGGTGCAACAGTAGGGGACACCCTACCAACGGTTATGATCATGTTAATGAGAAAAGAAAGAGAAAGTGGGCCATGTCAGACGGAGCGAGAAAAGCCCGTACCGGAGAGTAAAAAATACTCACCCTGACCGAGGTAGCTTGATATGAGAATAAATTGATAGTCATCATATGATATTCTGAAAATAATTAATCCTGTCATACATGTCATTACTGTACGATTCTCATGTGCATAGATATAGTGCATTCATGTGACCAAAGATATTTATTGTAGTTTATACAGTTGAACATGACGTGATGAGCTATATTGATGATGATTTATTGTTGAACTTACTAGGATTTAATTCTCACTATATTTCTATATCATGTTCAGAAAATTAGTTATGCAGATTTTTCTATGGCTCTGGCTTTTAGTGTACGTTGGATCGAGTTACTTTATGTTGGTCAGATCTCAAAATCAAATAATATGTTTGTGGTCGAGTTGGTTCAGATCCCGGTGAAGGTGCAACTACCCGCACCTATATCTCCAGAATTGGTCAACCAGAATAAATAAAATGTAGTTATTTATGTGTTTGATTTTGTTGTACGTATGTTTTGATTAATGACGTGTATGTGAACTCTATATTGTATAATAAAATAAAATAAAAGGTTGTTACATAATCTATCTATCCTAATGGATTAACCATTCCCTAGACCATTTCCACTAATGCTTAGCTTTATCTTTTAGCATATACACTACAAATGCAACCTTTTATTCGTTAATGTATCTTAACACATTAAAGATTTTTTCCAACTCTCGTAACCATTTTTAAGCAGCCACTAGATCATAACTTCCTTTAAATGAAGGAGTTCTTGCCCTCATGAACTCTAACCATCCATTCTCGTTCCCTGTAGGCCTATTATTTCATCCATTCTCTCCATTATTATTGTTTTGAATTTGATGTAGGATTCTATTTGTTGTTAAGACTTTATCTCGAATAGTCACAACCAGACCATGTAGGGTTTCATCCATATTGTTCACTGGATTTCTCCTAGGTGATGCCATGTTTTACTATATTGAATAAAATAAGTTACTATTGAGGTAATCGAGCTCAATAGCTAGTTTGAAATATACTTAACATTAATCATCACACCACTTAAGTATACAGATAGGAAACACTAGTAATTTCTTATTTGCACATACTCACCAAGGCTCTTACACAACATAACTACCAATATATTCAAGACTTAATAAGATTAATTTAGATCACCATCCATCACTAGTCATCAAGGATCCACCTACTCTGATTACAACTTTGTAATGACCTCAAAAATTTGTTGTTATATATACTTATTCATACATGGACTTATAGTTATAAGCCGTCTACTTTGTTTCTTATATCATTACTTAACTTTTTAACAGTATTCATTCACTCCCTCAGTTACCACTTTCAAGTAACTAAACCATTCATGGTAGAATAACTCGGTATAATACCATACAATAAATAAATATACAAAGCAGTTGATTGGTATTACTACTAAGGATTTCTGATTGGCATATCCACCATAGAGATATTTATATCCATTCGAACTCATGTGTGATGCTAATGATCAAACAGTTGGCATATATTTGGGTGAAAGAGTTGGAAAATCCTCCCACATACGTTATTACTCATCCATAACCTTAAATGAGGTTCAAAACAATTATACCAACACTAAAAGAAAACCTTTTGCTATTGTTTTTGATTTGGAAAAATTTAGATCTTACATAATCTCCACTAAATTCATTGGTTTGACTTATCATCCAGCTTTGAGATATTTTGTGATAAATGAAGAGGGCAAACCAAGATTAATTAGACAAGTCTTGCTTCTAATTGAGTTTGACTTGGATATCAGAGATTGCAAGGGAGCAGAACAATGTGGCTGACCATCTACGTCATTTATTTCATATGGAGGTAAAAATGAACATAGAAGAAGATTTCCTTGATGAACTTTTATTCACAATACTAGTTAAAGCACCCTAGTATGCGCATATTGTCAATTACTTAGTTGCTTGCAAATTACTTCATTTCTTGTCTAGGGAAGCCAAGGATAAGTTAAGAGTGATGTCAAATACTATGTTGGGATAACCCATATCTTTGGAAGTAATGTTCAGACTAGATATTAAAAAGGTATGTTCCTGAACATGAAATTTTAACTATCCTTATTATCTGTCACTCTTATACATTTATAGGACACTTTGGATAAAAAAAAGGATAGCAAAAATGGTTCATAAATGTCGCTTCTATTGGCCTACTCTATTTAGGGATTCACACATGTTTCATAAGTCTTGTACAAATTTCCAAAAAGCAGGTAACATATCCCAAAAAAATGAGATTTCACAAACACCCCTAC